>OV884014.1:85902589-87102589 GCA_930367205.1 Acanthosoma haemorrhoidale | reverse complement strand
TCACGAAAACCTGATTTATTTTATCTGTTCAGAGTCATGCTCTGCTGAAATTCGATTGATTCACTGGTTACAAATATATTCAACATAAAAATGGAACTGTAGCTTATTTGTTAATTCTTTCATAGCGTATGCGCTCTAGTTTGAGGAACAATTTTGCAATATAAAATTACCGATACATCGAAAAAAAATGAGTGAGGCAAAATGATAAAACTCATTCACATATTTTACATATCAGTTCTAGTGTAATCCCATACCTGTGGTGATCATTTATCATTGTATGTATGGATATTTAGAGAGAAGGATGTGAGCTTCTAAAAACCAAAATATACATTAATGCATAACATGCACACATGCACTGAGAGAACATGTATGTAGCCTCTGGCGATCCATAGTTAATTCTACACTGCATAGGGCAGGGGGTGGCATTGGGCAAAAATAGTATTGCCTATCACCCTATGGTTTCTCCAAGGGGGGGGTCCCCCTTCTCTAAACCCGCCCAAGGGATGTTACACATGCAATACACACTTAATTACAGTATTACTTTAATTCTAAAATCTACAAAAACAGTATATATTACCAACAATTGTCTTCATAACAGTTTACTATAAAATAATCTAATTCAAAGGTTACTTTCATGTAGCGTTTACAGTTCCGGCTTAGGGAAGCGACTTTTGTTTTTCCGATGTTGTAAACATGAAGGACGAAACTTATTGTTGTTCTGGTCACTGAATAACGGTGAACCGTGGATCACTTGTGCATTCTAATTTATTTGACTGATATCACTGCATAGTATTCAAAGGTCAGAAGTCTCATCTGACCCTGAGATGAAGTCTGATCCGGATACTTCCATGCTAAGCTCATTCAATGGTTTGCTCGACATTCGAACACACATATCAGCAAATGTTGTTTTATTTTGGCAGGTTTCTCGTCTGATGTCGTTCGCAGCTCTGTACGTTAGTTGCAGAATTTTTTTAGGTTTTTTTTTATGGATAACTGTGTGAGAATTTCAACAGTAATGGGGTAATTTTTCTGTTATGTTGATAAATTTCTTGGTAATACCTATTTTTGAAAAAGAACGCATCAAGAGGAGATGAGAACTGTGAGCGCAACGCTATAGCGCACTTACACACAGGTGACTGTACTATTACACTTTCCTCAATATTTCTTTATGCACTAGTTGAGGTGTAATTAAGCAGTATTAAATTGAACGATGCAACACTTAACCAGTTAGACAGTGTAAAATTAATTCGAATACTTTAGTGTCAGATGGTTTAGATTAACCTCTTATCTGTGATAATCATTCAGTACAAAGGATGTTTAAGAAGTAAGGAGGTGAGTATAGAAGAATAACTTTAGAAAAACACTTAAATCTAAAATTCCCTATATCATAGATGTATGTACGAATAGCTCTAATTCTCTCTTCTCATTCTACCATTTACTGGAAACATACTCAACTATAATACATTCAAAATGGCCTTTCCAACAGGTCCGAAGATCCTTACCAGGCATACCTCATAGTTCCTGACCAGGTCGTAAACACTATTTAAAACGTTTCAATAGAAACATCACTTCTTTTAATAAATAAATCTTATTTGATCATATAAATATCAGTAGCGTGTATATGGCCTCACTGCAAGTGAAATATGCGAATAAGTCCGTAGCAGGGACATAACAATACCCGACTAGAAGTTTAAAATTGTATTTACTTTCGATCAAAAGAATGGTTTCAATAAATTTGATATCAGCAGTAATAAATAAAAAAAAGGTTTGTGCTTAGGTAGAGGCTTGCGTCACATACAATTGATTTTTCTCCCCACTTTTTTCAACATACATTTTTGGAATTAATAAGTTGTTACTACGTTAAGCATATTGGTGTTACTAAGAGGCAAATTGTTTTTCTCCTTTCCATCTCATATGTAAGGCGGGATTGGCAACGGTTCAAAAACACGCGAGACGATGTTCCGACTCGCGTGATCGAATCCACGTGTTCTAAGCGTAATTTACATAACACCCAGTTTTTTTTTATCTGTTTTTGTACACTGCAGGAGATTTTATACATTTTCTGACAAGTAACTACCTTTCCGTTTAATTTCTCAGTTGTTTTCAATTTCTATGCTTTCTTGCGTAACTCTTAACGTAATCATGGTTCCGTTGTATTGAACGGTTGTTCACTGGATAGTTTTATATTCGATAACTTAGTGCGTAATGTTTTTTTCAACGAGGATCCTCTCATTAAGATATCTTGTATAAATCTGTATCATGCCATTAAAAATGAGAGTTTCTGATAGGAAACATTTCATAATTTGAAATTTTGTTTAAGTATAAATAAACGTTAATAATTAAGTATATTAAGATAGCTATGGGCATGGGAATAGGTTCAAACCCAACACTGCCAGCTAAGAACTTTCTTGGCTAATAATTATTCAACAGTGTAATTAAGGACACAAACTAACAATTGTTAATGCTGAACATATAATTTTCTCGTAGGTATATTATTGCAGTAGAAAGTGTTGAGTAACAATTGAAAACGTTATTGCTTTGTTATGATGAAAACTTTAAATATTACATAACTTGAACCATTACCTTCAAGATGAAGCATTGGTAAATGATAGGTGAATCAACACAGGAAGTTTCACATTTTAGGAATAGTCACCTACTTAGTTAAATCGATTTTATTTAAACGTATACAAAAAAATATTTTTTTACCGCTATTTTCAGTATTCTTGGACCGACACGTTTGCTAAGGGGTATGAAATAATTTAATATGAGTGCGATTTAAATCCTATGAAATTTTTATAGGAGGGCCCAGGTAGAATAGAACAGAGAGAAAGAAGCCTTCTCTAAGAGAACAAACTGTAAGGTAGAAAATCGATTCGATTTCGGGCCTCACCCATTTATTTGATAGTTAAATTTCATAACTTAACTTAAAAGATAAATTTATTAAACTGCGAAGCTGAAGTGAACTTAAATTACGTAACGTCCCTGAAATTGACAACCAAATTGTATTCGAAAAATTTTGCGGTCCAAGTTTCATGCAAGAATGAAATTATTTTGCATATATATATATGTCAATGCTCCAGAGCTGTTAAAAATAAATGAAGAGTCAATTATTAATCAATAGATTTTAATTAAAAAAATTTATAATATATAACGAATATGCAATGTTTAAAAATGAAATTTCCGGACATATTATGCAGGGTATTAAATTATTCAATACTCATTGATCATATATATTAAGAGTTTAGGCTTCGTTGAGGACTATAATCACAAAAAGTAACAAACAAATTTTCAATAAAATTGTTTTCACAACCGGAACGAAACCTTATTGTGTGATGTGTCACATGTGACTTGATTTCGTCTTTTATTTAAGTAGGCATATAAATGTAATATTTAATTTATTACAATTACATGTATTACTCAATTTTGTGCTAAGAAATATTTATTCTAATTTTTTTAACGTTTTATTTCGTTCAATCCTGTTCCTGTCACGTATTTAATATCATATTCTTGTTATATAATATATATAATATCATGCGGTATACACAATACATAAATTTGGCTACCTAATAAAATAAAAACCTAAAAAAATTAGGATTATAACTCAAAAAATCTTCAGAACACTTTTGAGAGAATACATCTTAAAGAAAACATAATAAATAATTATCTATTAAATACGGAAGAAGCATTAAATGTTTTTGCTCCTAAAAAAATCGCGCTTCTGTCTCTTTTATGCGTGAGTTATATTCACAATTGTGAAGGCTGATTTTGTGTTATGACTGCCCCCAAGGATTACAAAATTCTTAATTTGGTTTTGAAAACAGTTCTAATCGATGAGAAACCAATTATTATTGCTATGCTAATTAATACATTCAAATCAACTGAAGACTCATTCAGCAAATAAAGCAGCTTCATCGCGGTTTGTGCCATCTGCGGCTGAGATAAGCATGTAGCTACATACGGCTGACTTACCTAATGCAGCTCATAAACAGCTGCTCATGGCAATCCACCATTTTTACCGGCACCATAAATCTAACTAATGCTCAATGCTTTCAAACGGACCCGTGGGCGGGATCCCACGGGGCACCTTAACCAGCCACGTAATAGTGTAATTGGGGCAGTCACTAATCATCAATCTCCCAGCGGGGCCGTTGTATAGGAAATTGTGTGTAGTCTGTTGTTGCTAATTGATGTTGTATGCACCTCTCACGGGCAATTCTGGCCGAAGTTCGTTCGCCGATCTCGTCTGTTTCATACTCGATTATGGTCATGCGGTCCTATCTGATAAAATGTTATTTGCAGCCTTGAGTGCGAAGGCTATTATAGTAAAGATTATTTGTACAACGTATTTCTTAGTAGTAAGATATTTTCTGTCAAGAGACTGTAACCACAGCGTTGAGGCATTGGAAGAAATTTATTAATAAATGAATATAAAACTGTTGATCGTGAAATGGCGTTTTTTGGTTAACGTGTTTATTACCTTTTTGGGGTAAAACGATGCTAAAGGAGAGTACGCTCAGTAAAATACACATTATACATTTATGCAAACATTTACTACTCAGTGGCTTTCAAAGCATAACAAACATATTTATTTAGCATAGCATTAACTCTACATTTAAATCCGATAAATCTAATTATACCAGCGGTTACGTATTTACTCCACACTTGAAAAATCTATAGGTTTACACTAACTGAACATAAATAGTTCTAATTCTAGAAATCGGCACTACTATACACATTTACTCTAACTACTATAAAAATAAATATTAAACGCTACCACACTTCACAGCCCGGGAAAAAAGTAATTATCCGATACAAAACCTAACCAAGCATTGATTCCATTCCAGATTTCTGCAACAGAAAACCCGGCCTTCCTCAAACCTCTTGGATGTGACGCAGTTATCGACGCTGTTGCGTCAATGGCCCTGGTTCGCCTCAGTGCCCAGAAACAAACTGAATTTAGAAAAGTGGTTAAGTCGTGGTATATATGTAATATATATACATATACATAAATAAATGTACGTAATTCCCTTAATTAACATAAGGGGATGTAATTTTTAAGTATTATATATATAAAAAACTAGTTATTTTGGCAAAATATAATTTATATTCAAACTTAAAGTAAATAATATTTCCTATATAAATGCTTGTATACATTTTCCCGTTAATTTTTTTTCTATTTGTCCTTCGTATATTAACGGCCACGAATCTAGCCCCAATATGGGCAACGTATTTTATCTTTCACTGATTATTGTTATTAATGGTTGTACTGTTTTTGTGTATAATTGTTTTAATTAGGTTCCATAAATAAACCTATTATGGAATATCATGTGTATAAACCATATATTATAAATAACTTGACTTATTAGTCCGATGGATTCAAGTTGACAGAGTAGGTGGACTAAGTAGCTATTACTAAAGCATTATCTTTTAAAATTACTCTCAACTAACACCTTAGTTCTACTCACAATGCTTGGAACTACGTTTTTTAGAACCGGATCTCAAGCAGGAACGGAACTGGAGAAACGCATTAAAATTGTGCACTCCTAACTTGAGATCAATTTTTCGCTTTTTGTAGTATGGTGTGTTAACTAGTCTTATGTATGGTTTAATTTTCCCAAAAGTAATGACAGTGCTGAATCTCACAGTGGTGCTAATTAGGGCTATACTGCCGCAGTTGATCAGCGCTCCGCTCTTCGCTTCCTACGCAGGCGCAGCTGCTGGCAAGATTGATACGACCATCACGCTACTACGACGGCCGAGGAAATGAAGTTGAATAAGATCGGCACTGACGTACAAGAACTACGGCACTTTATAAAGGCGACGGAGGGGGCTCCTAGGGGCCTTCCATTATTTACCCCCCCCCGTACTGTCAGCGAGAATAAATGATCACTGCATCCTGCATGAAATAATTTCCTCAAAAGGCCTCAGCCGGGCCTGGCCACCTCACACTCTCCCACTACTCTCGTCGAAAGGAACAAATACCACTTTTAGCTGAATATATGCTATTTACCATACTCAACTTAAGGTTAGGGGCAAATAAGTAACAAAGCCGATAACATGATTTGCCTGATAGGTTTTTCCGGTGAGCTCAGTAACATTCGTTTTTTTGGTTACCATAATTTATTTAGATCAATAATAAACAGAATACGGTTAACATAACTATTGTTTTGAGGGGGCATCTATCAACCAGGGGGGGGGGTGGCGAAGGGGCATTGTCGCCCGCTTAAATATATATATATATATATATATATATATATATATATATATATATATATATATGATTTATTGATTTTAGAAGTTGCTTCTTATTTTATTTTTCATTATTACTTCACCACACATTAAATTCGTGAACATTTTTGTGGTTTTAATGCTATTTTAATGCATTATATGCATATATATTATGAACCCGGGGGAAAAATTAAAAAACAAAATTATAAATTTGCTACTATTTACTAGTCTAGTGCACGACCAAAGAAAGGAATAAAAATAAATTGAATATACAAAGAGAAATAAATTAACTAAAACACCTGTTTTTTTTTAATTTAAATACAAAACTAAATATGGCACTAGTAAAACAAAAGCATGCACAATTTAAAATAAAAAATTTATTATAATATTTTGGAATAATGTAATAATTTAAATCATAAACAAAAATTCTGCAGCTATCGATCTGGTGATTTTAGCAAATACAAAAATTAAAGCGAAAACTCATAACTATATTCAAGTAAAGCGTTGACAAAACTTAATATGAATATCATGAATACTTATTACTTTTCCAACAAAATCTCTGTTAATGCGTGTTATTGTTTAGGACGAATTAATCGTGATCTGAAGAATATTCCCTGAGAATTATAACAAGCGCTAATTGGCTGGGGTTCTTTATCCGTTCCGAGTTTGAACGTTTCATTGAAAACTAAACCCAATGCGAACCATTACCCAGAGATGGGGTAAATTGACAGCACTGAAAAAAGGGAGGAATTGGATGGGGGAAAAAAATAGCTTGCTTACAAAAAAGGGCGAATGATTGGTCGTGAATAAGAGGATTAAAGGATTAGTCCTTTTGAATAGGTTGAGACCTTAATTTATACCCGGCGAGCCAATTATAACCGATTAATCTGTTATATTTTCTGAATCCTATTGCTCTTTGACAGGGTATGTGGTGAATAGTACTGCGGTATAAGGGCTAAATATTCGAACAGTATCTTTAAAGGGGAGACAGTTGTCACTAAGCCGGCTGTAGGCAGTGACCCAGGGGCGCACTGTATAACCTCGTGTCCCGGTGCAGGGGTGGTCCGGCGGGAGGCGTGTTTGCCGGAGGGCCTCCGACCGCGAGGTCCTTGATATATCGGAGCTCGTATTTCCCGAAGAGGGGCCCGGTCCCGGGGGAGTGGGGTATTTTTTTAGGGGACGTTTGATTGCCTCCTCTCTACCACCGTCCGTTCCCGATATCCACGAACCACTCTCAAGACAAACTGGTGTCATAATCCGTGTATGCCATTGACACCAACCCAATGATAATGATCTGAACAATCTTCATAATTCCTTCTTTAATGGTATTATACTGTAGTTTATTTCAGAATTCATATCAAAATTAAAATATTATTATAAAATAGTTATATTGACAACTTATGGCATAAAAAATAAATAAATAGGAACCTCGAAAAAAAAGAATATTTCAAGAAATTAATTTATATTTTAAATTTAAATCAACTTATACAAACATAATCACATTAATTAGGATGGGGTTCAGGAGATGGCACAAAATGGCGGAGTGACGTACGTGATGGACTGAACACAACCCTATTAAAAAAAAAAAATTATATTCTATCATTAGTTTTATCATCAGCCAATGGAAAGCGAAACGGACACAATAAGCCTCATCTCGGGTTTTATAGATAATATTTGATAATGGTCAGGAGGTTTATTATTTTTATTATTTTATTTTAATAAAATATATTTGTTCATGGTTATTCTCATATTGTATTTTTTATTTTCTCAAGCACATCCATTCAGCTTAATGTTCTACAATGCCCATAGCCACTATTAGGTGTAATTAGAGCTTGAATTATTAATTGAGGATAATCGATAATTGTTTTTTTTAATCTTTTGGCGACGACATACCTTTGGTGAACGACAGGTAGACATAATTATCGATCCCAAACAATATTTTTTTATTAACAGATGTATATGTGTTTCGGTACTGGTGTCTACACTAAGCGGTCAGCTGTCGTCATAATGCCCCTTGGAGCGTGGGTTCTACAGTATTTATGTGAGTGGTGGTTCGTATCCCTACTTTTACATGGCTATTGCTTAGGACCAATTAAATATAGCATTTAATTGATTAAAAATAAATTAAAGAGGACAAAATATAGTTCATTAATAATCTATAAGCATTTAGTTACCCGGCGAATGAGGATAATGGAATATAAATATTTATTGTTACCAAGAAGTGACATATCGTTCTTTTTTAGTAATCTAATGAGAGTTATTGTTTTGTTTCTAAGATTTGATAAGGCAAAGTGCGTTTTTGAGTGTATATATTCTATAAAACAGATTTAATTTATATGAAGTGTACGCATTCTAGTTTGTGGAGTAATTTTTCAATAAGAAATTATTGATACAACAACAGAAGAAGTTAGACAATGTAAGAATAGTTCGCTTACCTTAAAATCTATTGCAATCTCCCACCCGTGGCAATCACTAGATAGGAGGGCATTGAAAAAAAAAAGGAGCTTGTATTAAAGGACGATAACACTAAAGAATGATGCCTGAAAACCACTTATAAAATAAACACCACTGCCTAACATGCTCTGAGATAACTTCGTTCCTTCGGCAAGGACTGTGGTGATTAATTATTTCTCTGGAATACTAGACCGGGAGGATTTTGCTGCATAGTCCAAAACATACATAACTGTCTTTCCGTGTACCTGATGGGTTCGGGGACCTTTCCTGTCAGCAACAAACACCCTCTTTTTGAGGGAACAGGGAATCACCAGTTATCTCACTCCATAAAGTCAACTTACTACTAATTGATGAATTTATATTATTTTTTTCTAAAATCTCATTATAATATATTTTACTGTGGACTAGACATAATGGAAGCTACTCGAAATTTTAAGGGTGTGGGTCTCGCCCTATAGAAAACTTTCAAATGCTATAAACGCTTAACCTTAACCGTTGGTGTAGGAAGGTAAGGTTATCATTTGGGCTATTGTTATCTGCCCAGAACAGCTCTGGGAGTTTTCCCTCAAATGTTAGGTGATGATGGAAGAGAAAGTGGAGGGTAGTATTTGTGGAAGGCCGCATTAGTTGTGATGGATGAGGGCCAATGCAAGAGGTCCTGGAGAACCCTGATTGATCCGAAACCACTTCTCATAAACTGAATGATTTAACCCAACTCTTCCCTCGGGATGTGTTAATTATATCTGTAACAAATCGGCTGGTTTAGTTTTCCCTCTGAGCAAAATAATTGATGCTCGTTGTTTGGTAATATCATCCATCAATAAGATCAAGTTTGATACTCGTGGTAGTCCCTCAGTCTGTGGAGAGCCTACAGATTTTTCCGTCTACGCCTTTAGCCGTTCAGCGAGGCTATTAACAGTGACTAAACTCAAATAAATTAACGAAAGTTTGTATTTCTTTTGTTTATAGAGATTTTACACATAATGATAAAATGTAAGCATGTCTTTTTAAGTTTGCCAGACTCCTTGTTTTCATTTTTCACTGTTTAAGCGTAAAAAATGCCTATGTAAAGTTGGACACCCAATAAATTGCGTGATTATTATAACCATTCTGTTTATAACATTATCAAATGTTGATTTTTATATAATTTACACAATAGTATATATAAAAAAAAGGCCTTTGCAGAATATGATCCGCCGGGGGCAGACTTTCCTCCTTCCCCTTGACCCCCTCCCCAGGTACGCTACAACCCTCATTAGTTTTAAACGAACAACTATTATTAAATTATGTACTAATATTAATAATTATTTGTTTTAATTTAAATAAAAAAATAGTTTCCTTTTTAATTTTAAACTCACTTTTTTAGGGTTTCACCTAACCTACTAAAAAAAATATTTAAAATCACTATGGTTACAGTTCTGAAATGTGAATAAAGGCCATTTTTATCAATTGTCATTACTCTGCCTCTTGTAATCTAGGTGACAAATACGTTTATTGAAATAAATTTCTTTTTAGGTTGTTTTACAATAGAAATTGCTTTATGATAAATTAAATCTGAAATATTCCCTATTACAATTTTTTTGTGAGATCACTGTGAAGTCCTCCTGTGAATAAAAATTCAGCAGCAGGTGTGAATTATTATGCTATTATCATGTTAGAGTTACGCTATTATCATAATGCTGTTAAATTGTCACATCCCAGTCAATTTTTCGGTTTTATAAACCGGAATTAGATACTTAATTCTTCAAAAAGCTCCTGATTCTCCTTCCTTTATTACACCGCCGAAAAGTCAGAAAAAGTTGTTAGGAAAGTTGGGAATCAAATGCGACAACAGCTGCCCATATTATTACTGTAACACGCTTGTTCAAGCCGAAAAAAACTGATTTATTCAGAGAACGTTTGGGCGTTAGTTAATTTGTGCCACACCATGATTGTGGGCGATGGTTGGACCATACCTCTCGTATCTATAATTATAAATACAGGGCAATCAAATGAATAATTTGCAATATGTCTGCTCACCTAACCTGGTAACCTTACTTATGTTCTTTGTATTTAGGTACAAACTATATTTAAGCGAATTTAGGCAAATTTAGTACGGCTTAATTTACCTTATTTGAACAAAAAAGCGCTTGTTGTCGTTGAGATGCAGTGCTCGTTTATAGCGCTTGGTTTAAGATTGACTTTTACACTTCATGTTATTGTCACCTGATCTCGGAAAATACTACAAGAATTTGACACAAACTTTTCCCTCAAAACAACTTGATGGGCCTCTTTCAGATTATTGGCTATCTCTTGATGACATCTCTAGTTCACATGAGGGTAACTAGTTAATAATCAATAGTAACTATCATCAAAGAATATATTAATGATCATTAGAATGAGGATCAAGTAGACAAGTGTCGACCTCACCTCTGACCATGGCAAGTGTTAGCAAGAGAATATTTGGATTAAAGTTGCTGGCTCGATATTCATATATTAAGGAATACCCACCGCTTAGTGATAGTATTCTAAGAAGTACGTCCTGAATACTTTTGATCAACTTTACTTTAGTGAAATAAAACAATTAATGGAATGCCGATTCAGGGTACGTTTGAACAACTTGTGCTTGATAATCTGCCAGGCCTTCCATCTATTTAGATAAATAATAAATAAGCCTGTTTAACAAATTATGTTAAAAGTTAAACTCAATGTTCCTGTTTGTCTATTGCGTTATCTTATTATACGTATTATTATATAGCTGTCCTTTCGTCTTAGTTAGCTAATTGTCATTTTCTTCTAGTACACGCGCAAGGAAACCGAAGACTTCATATCCAGGTGAATGACCGAAAAGGGTATTTTATGGTCTTATGAGGTTTGATTGTGTTTTGCCACCTTAGCAGGTCTAAGTATTCTATTTTTTTTTTTGCCTTTGTTTATTAGTTAATATTTTATTCTTAAAACTAATATGCTCGGACAGATTTAATATTTTGATCGATATGATTCGCCTATAGTAAGTATGGAAATAGAGCAACGAGAGATTTATTTCCTGACAAATACTATCATGCTAAACATCAATGAATATTTTAAAGCAAATTGACGCCATTGAAACCAATTAATTTTAATCTTAGAGAGGTGGGGAACCTCTCATATATTTGCTAAATCAATTCAAGCTTATAAATATCTTAGGGGTTTATATGTAACAGAACTGGGCCACTGTTTCTTAGAGAGCACTTGAGCGGGACTATTGAGCGTTGGAAAGGTTTTCAGAAGTAAATTAGAATTAGAATTTAAATAAGTCTTGCCTGAAAACACTGACATGAATAATAAGATAGTAACAATAATAATCAAATTGTAACAATCCAAACTTTTAAAACATTGTTGTGACAGCATATTGGAGTTGCCAAGAAGTTGCCAGGAGCAGAGAAAATAATTTCTGCCCCCTCTTCAGGGGCTGTTAATATCTTGGCTGGAGGAACTTGAAATGTTCCGAAGGCAGTTAATTGCAGAAGCGGCAGAAACCAAACATACCTTTAGCTCCGGTCAAGTGCGGCCGAACGGGGAAGCTGGCGAAGTTCCAATTCTCCAGTAGCAACCACCCGGGCTTTGTCATCTCGTCGGCTGGAGTCTCTGGGCACTAGAGGATCCATAATTAGTCCTAATACCTCACCCCAAAGCGATTCTTGATTAACACCGTCTTCAACATTTTTGCTCAAGGGTAGCTGTTTTAATGATTTCCCTAAAAAAAAAAAAATCTAAACGACATTATAGGATGTTATAGTTATTTTTCGGGTGAAAAATGATTAGCAGACACATTATTGAGTGTCCAAGCTAAAATTTCTTATACCGCGAGTCAGACATTTTTCACTTTTTCAAGAAACAAAGTTTCCTAAATTGAATTACCATATCTTTATATTTGTGTTGGATGGTTCTTTTCGAAAATTTAGTGAATCTCCTTAGGCTTACTTAGCTGTTTCCCAATAATACGGTCACAACATCTAATGAAGGTAAATAGTTATGTGAAGGCACTACACTACACAATTTTACACCATTAGGGTAAACATAAATATAATATTGTAAATATTGTATGAATGAGCGAGTGCACTCGAATTGAAAATATGGTATGAATGAGAACATTTATCTCAATTACTTATTGCCTAACAAGGCAGATTGTAATTTTAGCACAATAAAAAGTTATATATAATAGATTAAACAGTTCAACAATAAAAGTCCATCTCAAAATAGCTTACCTATTACCTGAAGCTCTAGATTAGTCTTCTGCCTGTGGAAATTATTAGCTATAAGGATATTTAAGAAGCAGGGAGATATGTACTAAAACTATCAACCTCTACCGAGGCTTCCCACACTCCTTAATTCCCTCACACCATCTTCAAACAGGTACTCCTAGTACAAGGATCCACTCAACCCAAATATCCCTTCATTTTCCCCTTATCCTTAATCTTATAATTAGAGAGCTAAGAAAAAAAAATTAAAAGAGGGTTAAGGTGAGCCCCATCACCTTTATTAGTCAGTGTAGTCCAGTGATGTATAATGTATATCGTTATACTTGTTTATTCATTATATAATTTTTATAAAATAACAAACCTGTATATAACGTAGCGATGCTACAGGAAATACAAAAATAATTCGTAAATAGATTCACCTGAGGATCTATAATTATCTGTAAATTTTAAGGGGCTATGAAAGGGGGGGGAGATGGTTAGACGAATATCATGTCTGAATCCTGCTCTAAAATAAACAATAAAATCTAGTATTGAGAACAAAAATGCTTTGTCAAATTTCTGAATAACTCTCAACCCCCCCCCCAAGAGGGTGAAAAAAATAGTTACAATATAACTGTATAAGGTCAGATTGACCTGAGCCCAATAGTACCGTTAACATTTTTCAACGCTCACAACAAGATAATAACTGAAAACTCTAATTGTAATTAATACATTTAGTTTAATCATATAATTCTCATTACAATATATTTTAATGTGCCCTAAACAAATTATAAATACGTTTTTTATGAATGTATTCTTAATTATAAATACAAATTTTATAATTTAAATTCCATAGCAGCTCTGAGGTATGGATTTAATTTTCATAAATGGATGGTGCTACAACTCAGGAAAAGATAAATGAACCCATGCTTTTTACCGTGGACTTCTCATAATAGTAGCTACTCATTTTGTCTCACAAGGGTAAGTGAATCCTGGACAGTATTGTGCCCATCCTTAAAGGGAACCCGGGCATTGAACGCGTGTTCTCTAGAATCAGATGTACATGTTAATCTATGGGCTATATAGATGGTTTAGTTTTTTTAAAAAAAAACTAAAATATTTTTCAAATCCGTAAATGGTTGTTTATGATATATCATATAATGATCGTTTTGGATATCGTGGAACGGGTATCAAAAGCTAAAATTTTCTAAAACGGAAATTAATTTATGAAGAAATTCTAAGCCAAATGTTTTTTGCTATAGAATACTATCTACAAGTAACAAATAAAATTAAAAATTGTATTATTCCTCTGACGGATTTCGCCTTGTGAGATAATGTAAAGAAAACAATATCATGTCCTCGAACGATGTCTTCACAGGAAATGAGTATCAAAGAGTAAATATTTGTTCACTTACCTACGGCCGATAAATCAATCACTATTTGATTGGTGTCAGCTTGAATTAAAAGCTGTGGTTGCCCTAATTTTGCACAATATAATCTTGTGCTCAATGACATTAAACTTCTCTGTATTAGACATAGACTCAACCCCTGTCACAATAACAATCATGATTGAATATAGGAGACCACATTATGGTCAGTTTAGTTTGTATCTTACAATGATGATAAACACTTGAAAGTAAAGAGCATTCAAAATAGTTTTCATCAAAAAACAAAGAGGAAATAATTGCATACCTGTGCTGAGTAACTTACGGTAGGATGCTTAGGAGTAGATTTATAAGGCAAGGTCCTAAGTAAATAGCATAACTGCAACTTTTAATATGACACTATATCTTAAACATTATGGAACAAATTAAATTGAATTCAGCCTCAAAATAGATACCAGTATCCTGAATCGAGGAATCATCATATATTGCAGTTCTTTTACATTCTATTGGTGTTTCAAGACAGTGTATGTTTGCTAATATATGGCAAAATATATGTGGTAAAAGAACCGATATGTGTAAAGAAGGAGAAGGGGGCCCTGCTGTCAGGGCTTGGGAAGGATAGTTCGGGCGACTGGGGCTGCAAAACAACACCTACCTCTTTTTTCCGGTCCATGAATAAAAGAAAATCCCTTCTCATATTCCCATATATCCACTAGTTTTTCGTTTTAGGTCTAGTGTTTTTGTCCACTCTTTTGCACTCTCCTTTTATTCCATGGAAATCTTAATTTACTACAGCAATTTAAAATAGGTTAATTCATTTATTGACCTATTTACACGACATATGAGTGTTTTTTATTGCTTGGATTGACTTAAAATATGTTTATTGGGAAGTGTATTGGAGGGCAAATGTCATAAAATATAAAAGGGGGTCTCAGTTGTCAATGGTTATTCAGTAGGTTCAGTTTGTACTGTGCATTAAAATCGACTTTTCATTAGATTATTTTTTTTGTATTTTATTAGGATTAAATTATAATTAAGAAATCGTTTTGAAGAACACGCTTTTATTTTTTCTTGTAGGGTATATATACACTAGGTTATATAAGAACAACATTGTTGGGAGGAAATCTATGGTTACTAAACATCTCCCCTGTATGAATAAATTTTACATAAGTAATAAATAAAAAAAAATATTTTATAATTTTGGCTAAAATATTCACACTACCCCTTATTAATAAACATGGCTATATTAATTATCATATTTTTGGGTTTTTTTTACTCATATCTCTGATTTGGTTACATATTGATTGTCATCAGTATTTATGTCCGATGGCAAGTTCTCCTCGCTCTCCTAAGGGGACATATCCCCCGCTACACCCTACACCTCCTACATTACTCCATCAAAGAAATGGAAATGTTCCTTTCGCTTCGAGATCCATTAACTTCTACTATATACGCTCTATAATCAAGCTTTTGGATTACAGTACTTCTTTCCTATAAGTTGGAAGATGTGTTTTGTACCAGGACCAGCTGGCCTGCTTGAAGTTGTCAGCTTTCCTACTTCTTTTGGTATAATGATGTGCTTGGTCACTGATGACGTTTACTACCACAATTCGAGGACTAATGGCATACCTTGGGATTAGTATCTTTCTTCTTAAGTTCCTGGACATTAAGAGTAGTGATGGCGAGGATTGTAGTCCGGCAATCGCAGGATTTCTATAATTTAATAAGGCTTCGGCAGGACAGATGAAATCGTCAGAATAAACAATAACTCCTGGAATTTGGCCAACATATTTATGTGACAGGCCAAATGGTGCAACTTTGTACTTAAATACCAAATCGTGTGCTGAATGCACAAAGGTTGCTTGATCCATCATCTGATAAAACAACTTTATTATGACAAAATTACAATCTGCCTCATTTGGCAATAAGTAATTGTGATAAATGGGATCCATTATCTAACAATAATTGTCGGAATCCTTTTTTAAGATCAAAGAAGTTGCATAATAGTCTCTGATCAGGTATTTGTTTTATTTTTAAAATTTGTTTTGTTTCTGTTTTTGCCTTCGTAGTTGCTGCAGGTGTTTTTACATGAACAAACGCCCTTTTTTGTCTCTTGAGCCTCTATCAAATGCATATTGGTTTCCCTCATCTCTACTGACGTACAAAAATCCGTCATCCTAAGGGTTGAAACTTCCCGCAACAACCTCTCCCTTGATGCTCCAAACTTTATTCCAAGAATCAACTGCACTTTTAGAACTAAGTATCACTCATCTTTGAAGTCTCATGTCGCAGTTATGCTTTCAAATCAGCATAAAATCAATCGAAAGGTTCGTCAGGTCCTCGTCGCATGTGGAACAATCAAAAAATTTGAACACATCCATTGTTTTATGTGTTCAAGGGATGCAGAATTCTTCTAAATCAGGAATGATAAGACCGTTTCCTGATCTTCACTAGTAGTCTCGATAGAACGATAAGATTTTAGTGCCGCGGGTTTTAAGCCTTGTTACCCGAATATTGTTTGGTTTTTTACATCTTCTTCAGCCATCATGTTCCTCTTTCAAAAACCCTAGAGTTTTCTGCATCGTTCCCAAAAACCAAGTTAAGGCATGCCGGCTTGTTGCTCTATTTCGAGACCTATTTTGATACTTCACAAAATACCAAATGAAATTTAGTTTACATACAGGTAATACTGCTCTTCAAACTTCATAAGAAAGAAACTACGCCATGTATTTTCTTATGATTAGAATACAATTAAGAAACCGTATGCTCGAATACGTTTTTCGTTTTTCTAGTAGGTGATAGACTAGGTTATATAACACCAACATTGTAGGAAGGTAATCTGTGGTTACCAAACATGCGAAAGGCCAGGGAATCAATAAACGTTACAATAATAAAATTTTAAATCGAATCCCTGTGAACGTATGCAATAAAGGAAAACCCGGATTGATGGAATTAGAAAATCGACATGATTTCACTATAATATTAGTGGTGGGGGAAATTAGAACATACGTGGTGAGGATTATTGTGACTTGGAAGAAACTGCTCACCCAGTATGTATATATCACCGGAGTTTTCGGTTTATTTTCATAATTTGCAGCTATGAGCTAATCTGAAAATAAGGAACAGAGCTATGGGGGACAGCTAAAAAATCAAACATCATGCGCATCCAGTCCTTTTAATCAAAAGTCCTGAGAACAGTAGTCATCGCCCCTAATTACACCTGTAACAAAACCCATCATAATGATTTAAATGTACCCTACATTCTTGAACTCATCCCTTCCAAGTTCATTAAATTCCATAGTAACCTATCTAACCACCCTAATCCCCTAGCATAGTCATTACAATGTGCCACTCATCCCTATAAGCCTCTTCAGGGACTAAAGCGGCAGTGGCCTCGTGACCTGCTATAAATAAGCGAGAGTGTCCTAACAATGACCAGTTTCTCCAAACATGACTTGAGCGTATGTGGCTCACGCGTTCTTGGCTAGCCTCCACTGGCTCGTATCCAGTGACACGGCTGAAAGAGGAAGGTGGGGGACTTCCCTAGACTCCACATCCACTTTCGCTTGCGAGGGAGGTGACAACCATGTGGATTTGGGAGGTCTCTGGGCTGTTTGAAAATATTGTATGAATGAGCGAGTGAATGAAAATTGTAGCTATAGTATAAATGAGAACATTTATCACAATTATCGCCCAACAAGGCAGATTGTAATTTTATCGCAATAAAAAAGTTCTTATATTGTTCTTAATTTGTAGATGGCTGGTAGTCTATAGCTGTAATTATGATGCCACCCACATGAAACTTGAACATATGAAACATTTAGTAGTAGTTTATAGTAAACTTTTTTTCTAGTTAAGAAAGTGTACGACGTTGGCAAACTAAATTTAATTAAGGGTTACTAAACACATCACATAAACGAAAACGTCATAATTAAGACCTAATTATAAATTAAATAAAATAATAATGAGGGCATAGTTGGGTTAATAATGAGGGCATGCTATTCAAAAAGAAAAAGAAAATGTTGAAATGATAATTTCGGAAAATTAATGTCACAATATTATTTATGTTTCTTTTTTGACATTATAAATGAAAACTTATTTACCTGTGTAACGTGCTATTTATTTCTGAGAAGCGTTTGTAAAATTAATTGGTGTTTTTAAGTCTACTAAAAGATTACACTTCGGTTTCAATAAAAGGCCCAATAAGTTTGTAGTGCCTGAGAAGCCCACGCTTAAATTACCTTGTGGAAATCGATACAACTCAACTGTTCACTGCAGAATACTGGCACGGAATTTACACTATTTATAATTCGTTTATTATTTTTTACTTAAATTTTAAATTTGAGGATAGCATGTAATTGATTAATTAACGAATTTGTTCGACATTATTCCATAAAAGACATGGTTATTATTAATCTGATAAAACTCAATCGAATGGTTACGTTTCATTCATTAGCGAATGTTTTTTCTTAATTTTTAATCTCGACAGTTCCGTTCAGCTTGAAAATTGAGAAATATGACCAAAAAGGACCCTTTAGCACTAAGTGCTTCTCAACATTTACACCATTTCAGAATTCCTTTCTTTGTAGTCGCAACCAACCAATTACTATCGCATGATAGCAATGAAAACAAAAAATCAAGTTAACAATTATGAAATTGTCATGCGTAGTTAGTAAAATGTTTGTCATTAAAGAGTAATGGAATCTTCATTGAATTGTTTATGTTTTTGTTGGATTTAATGTACACCATGAGGGCATTTTAAAAATTATAAAATGTGCTTAACATGTTTCTTAAATATTTTTTTTTCTGTTCCAGGTTGGTGAGAGTAAATGGCTACATATATTTGGTTAGGACTCAATTGGTATGCCTTTTTAATTATGTTATTACATTAACACGTTGTTTAAAACGTATGATAATCGAAAAACGAATGAAATTACATTAACAGCAGCTGCAGTTTTCATAATTATAGTGGTAGAGTTTACACCTTTTAATGAGACTTTATAAGCCATATAATTTAAATAATCGCCTTTGAAATGTCTCTAAAACAGGAAACAAAGCAAAAGGGTTTTGACGATTTCGTATCGCATGGTTCTTGAAGCTCATTAAGAGAAAAAAAAAACTTCTGCCATTAAATTTTGTATAGCCCCTATTAATGCATGGTAGGCAGTCACTTCCAATGAATAAAACACAATTTGCAAAGTTTCAAAGCTCCCTTGTTAAGTTGTATACTTGTTTAGCTCTCTCAAGAGTGACGAGATGAAGCAGCTTACAGCAATTAAGCGGTTTCTATAAAATTTCCTGATAAAAGTACTTGACAGTTATCGATTCTTCTTATAAATGTAAACTAATTTTACTTTTCAGTTAATTTACAATTCCAAGACTATGATCAAATATTACAGAAGCAATTAGTTGTTTTTTTTATATAAAAAATATGGTTAAATAATATATATGAATGCGTTAACTAATATTATATAAGTTACCTCATGTATCTCACCAATCATTAGCGATCAAGTATCTTTTCGGGAAAAAAATTAAATTCCTCACTAAAGTTAGAAAAAATGAATATTTACTTAAACTAAAAGCATAATTTTCAAATAGATAAAAACGTCTTCTGCTACTCATAGATCTTTTTTAAATAATAAATTTTATTCAACGATATATAAATTTAAATTATACTAATACCAAAATCAAAAGGGGCTCTGACATGGTGGCTAGTCCAACTGCTTCATAATTTGAAGGTTCTGGGTTCAATTCACTAAATGGAAAGTTGATTTATTTCATTTCCTTAGGTGAAAGTGGGCGGCTCACTATGTGATGCCAATCTTTAAGCATTAAATACATGGGCGTTGATAATTCAACAAATAAATTATTTATTTACATGTATGAAAATCAGAAAACATAAATTATACATTATAAGGCAACAATACATAGATAAATGACCGTCATAATGTATCTTCATTCTAATTGGTTCATTATGCAGAACACTCCTCGCTAAAGTATTGCTTTATTTTCATTTCAGAGACCCTCTATAGCATATTTCAGATTTTACATTATCTTAAAATAGGAATCCAATGAAAATTCTGTGTGTTGGCCTGTCTTGCAATTATATTAACATAATTAATTGCTTACAGTTTAAGTCCGACTAAGAAAAATAGTGAAAGACAAATGTTTTTACTTAATAAAAACTAATACACACCAGGTTCGAATTTAATATTCTGAGTATAAAAAGGTTGAAGTTTATCTTGCTCGGTAATGTTAACCTCAAAAAATCTCGAAAATAGATGGAAATAAACTAATAAAAAAAAGAAAATGTTGAAATCTATGTATTACATCTATGCATATATATAGGCTGAGAATGATGTAAAAATAACTTTTATAACCAGCTATAGTTCAAAATATTTGTGTTTACCCTTTTTATAATCGTTGAGGTACCTGGTTTTGGTGAAACATAGAGAATCATTTAAATAAATTTGCTTGAGAGATCTATGTCTTATTATTGGAATCATCCATAGATAATCTAATATTCGTTGGGGCTCTATTCGGAGTTTAATTTCCACTTTATCATTAATATAGGACACATTGTCGTGATAATGGCTTAAAATAAGAATCGTTTATTACTCATGCCTAAATGAATAGTCATTACTGTAAAATTTGTAATTATTAGAAGAATATTTTTCGAAATTGGGTGAACCCTGTTTCAATAAAGTCTTCCTGGATAATTAGATTTAATATTTTTTAACTAAATAACTTTATCGCCGCTAAATTTAGGTGTAAATGACGGGAAGAGCCACTGGGGGGGGGGGGAAACAAGCGTTACCAAATCATATACTATAGGAGGGAATGAGAACTCACCGGGTTTCTCAATGCACTATCTGAATATAAATATGGATTGGCATCTCCATTTCTCTGCTCATTTAGTGACAATATATAAAAAGTACAACACAGGTCTTGCCGGCTTTACATCTTGCTAACTTCACCCAACTTGTCGCTGCGTCTCAGACTGATGATATATAAATGTGTCCTCCTGACATCTCTGCTCTAGGGTAGGAATATATACTCACTCGACTGGCAATACAGCTAAGTCTCCAATAATTTTAGAATGGGATCATAAGAAAAATGGTCGGACATACCTTTCTCGAGAGGTTAAAAAATGCCGACCTACACCCGTTGCTTGGTGTGCCATCGGTAGGTGAATTCATTCACAGGAGACAGATCAAGTTTTTTGACTCGTTGCACCATCTCACATACCCAGTGTCTAACACTAAGACCCCACTACCCGTCCCGCATCGACGGCAAGAGATTGTTGGGGAAAATTAGGCTAAGATGTAGTTTAAGTTTTTTTTTGTTAAATGTAAGTTAGTTTAAAATCTATGATAAATAGGGTGAGGCCCATCACTTTTGAAAAATGTTTACTAAATTAATGTATGATTTACATCATTATACTTTTATAATATATTATAATGCAGATCACGATGTTTAGAAGTCAGAAATTGTAAAAAATGTAGCCAAGCTCCATGGAATATAATGAAGAAATTGTAAATAGATTCATTTGCAGAATCTGTATTGAATTCGATAATAACTTTTGTAACAAGAGGATAAGGAAAAAATAATAAGGGGGAATTAGAAACTGATCGTATCTAAGAACCACTATTTAACACCTACACCTCGCACTGAGAGTACACAAGGTGTTGCTTTGAGAAAGGTCTATACAACTATGCCTCAAAGGACCCTTACTCACTGAGAGGAGGAGGAAACAACTGTCTAGTTCCCTAGGGCTTTAAGGGTCATTTACCTTCCAGGTAATATAATATAAAATATACATTAAAATGACTGTGGCCTAAACAATATTATATGTGGAATTATATTAAGAGGAGTATCTGGAGTAGAAGCTTATAATAAGGAATGAAAAGCGTAATAATTGAATGAAATCAATAATAATATCAATTATAGTGTGGGAGTTACCTGAAGGGGTGAAAAGTTGACTTGTTGAATGTGATTACAAGAATAACAAATAATGAATGGGAGATCATTAGCCTGTCTTGAAAAAATTGTAATTATTATAGTCATCCCTTAATAGGGCAAGTGGAGCGATAAAATCTAACTAAAACAAAGCGCACATTAGTGACCCAGCCTGTAGACGCTCTGAGAGGGTGTTAGACCCGTCTTCTTTTATTTCTTACCTTTTATTTATAATGTTGAAAGAACACTTTCGGACCCACCTTACCTCGGCACCATTTTTCATTTGGACGCATTGAAGAGTCATTTCTCTAGGGTGGCCGTCAGGCCCAGCGCACTCTGCCAAAATATAACAAATATTAGGATTGTCCTCAGCCGCCCTCCGATTGTTGAGGGTGAACAAACACGGGTTACAGTTGGCATGCAACTTCTGTGATTGTGGCACAGATTACCATTCCAATCATATTATTGGTATGATTATATGTTGATTGGATTTACTTTTAAAAATTATTTTAAAATAGCCGTTTGGTATTTCCAATCCTTCTTACTGAATTTCTTCAACATCATTGCATATTGAATATAGATCTATAAAATAAACTGTACATGAAATCTGATATATAGAAATGGAGTCAAGGGTGATGCGTCACACACTTGAGGGCTTCGTAACAGCTGTGTAAACGATTATTTGACTGTTTTTAATTGTAGTCAATATACGTAATATTAATTGCGGTGTTGGGATCATTTATTTAAAACCCTACTTTAAAACATTTGTGCTTAAATGATGTATTAAGTAATTCATTAATGACACGTAATCATTTTTCATTGAGTAGCTTTTATTTCTAGCGCCATTACGGATTTAAATAGAATTATCATACTTATAAAAAAACATCAATCTGTTGAACGCGATAACTAACTATAGTCTTAATGGCCTATTGAAATCATAATAAAAAAAAAGAAAAGCACAAATTACATATTGTTAGTTAAGAATTAATAAATTATGAAACAATCATTTTTATGGAGATAGCTAAATGTTTTTGTCTTCGCAAACGTGACCTTTATGTGTAATTCTATGTCTCTAGTCCAAATTAGTGAAACTTGTGCATACGAATAAGGGTTTCTGGTTTAAAAATAACTACAAGATACGATGAAACCCTCAGAAGCCATTTCGTGCCTTTAATTATTATAACTCAATCATATATTTAATAGTCAATTATCGTTTATTTTGATCCTTGGACAAATATTATAATACATAATTCACATCTGACTTGAATGCAATAATCAATGCAGAGAGTTAAAATATGTCTAGACTAGCAAATGATTTATCCCATCATTAATGATTGTTAACTCTGTCAAGTATTACGCTTTTTTTTTTGTTATGTGGCCTAAGAGGAAATGTACCTTTACACGCAACGTTTAAATAGTGCTAATACAATGTATTAAATTACTGTATGGATAAAACTATCATTAACTTGAAAAATCTGATTAGACTTCGGTTCGTTTCCTGTAAAGACTGTGAATAATGTTGTTCCAGGCCTTCTTAACTCTAATTATACTAAATTAACTTCTAACAACCTTTACACCTTAATTAATAATTATATTTACTATGAATAATTACAATAAACAATATATATGTAGGCGTAACAGACTGGGCCGGATATGCAAGAATACACGACTTACGAGACACATTACGACCGAGTTAGATAGTCTCTTGGAAGCCCCAATGGATTGGAGTACTTATACTATTGAGTAAAAAAAATGTGTCATTCTAGAGCTTCTGAACTCCACTACAATAAGTATTTAACCACCTTATCGTGGAATAATATTCGTAATAAACAAAAGGTAAATTTATACCGTACTAATTCAAACACCTTACCTTACATATTAGTAGTCCTCCTCCCTCCTCTCTCTCTCTCTCTCACTCTCTCTCTCTCTCTCTCTCTCTCTCACTCTCTCTCTCTCTCTCTCTCTCTCTCTCTCTCTCTCTCTCTCTCTCTCTCTATATATATATATATATATATATATATATAGTCTAATATACCACATATCGTAAGGTACACAAACCCGTAATGTGTGTACAGAGGATCAGCAGGAGAATAAAGCCAGTTATAAACCAAACCATCACGTTACATCATTAACCTCCTTATTCATTCTTTAGTCTTTCTTTTACCACGGTCCATGGAGTGTCTTCGTCGGCCTGTATTAGTTTTAGTACGCTCCGTTTTATTCTACACACTAGGTCCGCTTTGATTTATTTTGGGTCATCAGTGTCGAGTAAACCCTCACTTGCCTTCGCCTCTACTCTTTCCATAATCCTATCCCCACCTTTGATGAAATGGTTCAATTCGCCTAACTCTCCTGAGAATTTCTCCAGGTCCGATATTGTTCTCCTCAGGTCCTGTGACGTCGCCATTCGCCCCTTCATCTAAGCCAGGGAGTTTGCATAAGCTTCGGCCATTGTCCCCCTAGGTAATTCAGGCACTTTCAAAACCACAGACCGTAATTCTACCATGTAACTAGGTTACTTTTTTCCCAATAAAACAACAGGAAAAAGAAATTAAAATTGTACTCACAGTTGTTTACCAGAATACTCGTAGCTCCCGGGTTTTGGGACCAGTTATCGTCTCCCGGATGTAGATGTTCAAGAAAATAGAATGAATAAGGAGGTTAATGAAAGAACGTGATCTATAACTGGCTTTATTCTCCTCCTGATCCTCTATACACACGTTACGGGTTTGTGTACCTTACGATATGTGGTATTAGGCTTAACATTGCCGTACCACTAGCCATAACTTATATATATGTATATACACACCCTATGACACTATACATATATAGGTCATTGGGCGCATGAAGATATATATCAAAAGTTATTTTAATATATCCGAGGAGCTGATACAGCATTGGGGGGAGGCTACAGTAGATGTCATGAAATGTATACAGAGGCGCCTTATTATACTATCAATGGCGCCCACAATGGGACGCGGCCTCGGCTCGCTATGAATTATTGAAACGGATCCGATGAAATACGGCCCACGCTCATATCTCTAATCAGGATTCAAAGCGCCATCGAGAAAAACGGTTGTTGCCGCATATCTAGTGCTTCTAGTACGGGGCGTTTCGACACCGGCCTGTCATTATCTCAACTACCCCTCCCTCCAGCTATGTGGGAGGTTCCCAGCCTACAGCGTAGTTCTGCTGTAAATAACGTCCGACTGTCGGGCCCGGTGATAGTCACTCATGTTTATTGCGAGTAGATCCGTGGATGAATTGCCCTGAGATGCCAATAACTATTTGAGACCTTTGGAATAAATATCCGCTACATCTATTTTCAAAAATTTTACAGGAGAGACGATTTTACCCTGTCCCCAATTTACATAACAATTAACCCCCAATTCACTCAACTAAAATATTTTTGACAATAAATCTTAAAACCTTAAAAAGACTTCGGTACTTTCCAAAAGCACCAAAAAAATGTACTCGAATTCAAAAGGCTGGATTGGGGTTGTCTTTTATCGCTCCTGTAAAATTTCTGACATTGCTAGTTTACATTATAAAGGCCTCAATTTATCTTTTTTTTTTTTATAATTCCAAGTTCTTTATTGTGCAATAATTACAATCTGCCTTTTATAAGGCAATAATAATACAGATAAATGATCTCATTCATACCATATTTACAGTCATCATTCACTCGCTCATTCATACAATAGGACATGATTGGAGAAACTGGCTATTGCCAGGACTCCCACTGTCACGCGATTATAGCAGGTCACGAGGCCACTGCCGTTTCAGTCTCCGAGGAGGATTATAGGGATGAGTGGCGCAGTGCAATGACTGTGCTACAGGATTAGGGTGGTTGGAAAGGCTACTGTGGAATTTCATAAACTTGGAAGGGATGAGTTCTAGAATGTAGGGTATATTAAGGTCGTTATGAAGGGTTTTGTTGCTGACATAATAAGGGGCATTTACTATTGTTCACAGGACTTTGGATTGAAAGGATTGGATACGCTTGATGTTCGACTTTTTTGCTGTCCCCCATAGCTCTATTCCGTATGTCCAGATTGGTTTAAGTATAACTTTGTAGATTAGTAGTTTATTTTTTATTGAGAGATGGGATGTCCTTTGAAGTAGTCTGTACAGTTGTCCAAAGCGTCTGTTTAGTTCTTGTCTTTTTAGTCTCGTATGTGGGTTCCAGGTCAGTCGTTTGTCGAGATGGAAGCCTAAGTATCGTACTGTCTCGGTTACAGGGAGAGGAATAGAATTAAAATAAACTAGTGGGCAAGTCAAGGTTCAAGGGGTGAACCTTCAATTTATCTAACGATAAATCCAGGCTAGAGAATAATGTCCAACGTATTGTGCAAATTGGACTACAGATTCCGAAAGAATGTCCTCCATGTAGTCAGCAGCTAATAGAGATCCCCTATAAAAATTAATTCAGTCGGAGCTTTCAAATTAATCCCAGCCCAAATTTTAATTCATCCTTCACCTTAGCTCCTTTAATTACCGCTCATTAATTCTTTTCCAAACTCTCTCCCGGCCGGTCTATCCAGAAGGCTTCTAGCTCTCACCCAGCCTCAGAAAGTCTGTACTCAAACTAACATTCAATCCTCTTACATGATGCAGTTGATGCTTTCCTACTACAGCATTAGAATGATCATTACGTGAAATATTCAACAGTGAAAAGCTGTCATCCCTCCGAGTATTCATTGTTCCTCGTCCAGAGGTAGGTCTTCTTGACTATTCTCCTGTTGCCTAGTAACGATGGAACGTCATACTAACAGTAGTTCTTAAAATATTTAATACTCTCAAACTCTTCCATATTCTATAAACGCAATTATTTTGGCAGCACAAGTAGTACTTTTTAAAAAATAATAATCAAATGTTAAATTGAAATGATTAAATGAGAGTATATAAGAAAGATAATTGTGAATTTAATAGATTAGATATCAAAATTACAAAACCAAACATTACTAATGATTTATTTGTACTATTTTTTTTTTGTTTATAACGTTTATTTTCCTATTTTAAATGTCTTTGATATTTCTTTCTACTTTTACAAAACGTTGATAATAACGAATGGTTAAATACGTTTTTGCCTCTCACTGTATATTATTAGTACCTTTTTATGTCAATTATTAGATCCTAATCTGTAATAAAGTGTTCGTCCATATTTGTTTTCATTATAAATACTCGTATTATATATCTTATATTTTGCAATTGAAATTATATTTATGATTTTTTCTAGAACCATGTATCAATTATTATTTTCCTTCTTGTCACAAGCGTGGACCGGTATATTTTCCTGGTTATATAACCATATACTGAGAGTATCCTATGGTTTCGATGCGACTACTGCTGTTCATTCGTTGTCTGTTGTCTGTTGAGTGTTAAGTTTGGTTTCATTCACTGGATTCCTTAAATGGGATCCGGCCCTCGTTACTATGTAATTACAATGCGATGTTTTAAATTTGTGCACTATGAGAAACATAAATCTCATTACAAGAGGACGTGAAATCGGATTCACTATGTGGAGAGGCGGTGGTGCGGTGACTGGCCTAAGACAACACGGCTGGATGTACGTGGGAGCTCCCCCAGCCAACTCCCGTCTGATTAATGTTCCTTCGGCCGAGCGGGGAAATTATATAAATACATAAAGGATGTCAGTGAGGTATTGTTGTGTAGTTATTTACTGCCTCTGTGTGTGTACTCTGCAGTTCTTATCCGTCATCGCAGTGTTCATTGGCATGTATATAGTGTGTGGTTGTCTCTCTTTGATAGCCGACTCCTGTGACGGTGTTGTAGGGTGGGATCAATACTGGAGGTGAAGTTAAAATATCTTCTCCGGGTAGTAATTGTAAATTTTCTTGTGTTTACTTTTGCCATATATTTCTCCTCGGGCTTTAGATTTATGGGTTACGCAGGAGTATGAAAACTGTTGTAAACGATTAACCTAAAATATTACAAGGGATATAAATGAAGATTCAAGCTGGTTTGAAGGTTTTAAATTTTGTTGTCGTTACTCTTGTAGTCTTTATCTTTGAGTTCTCTTAGTGATATGATAAAGACACTGTATGAGTTTTTAAACCTAATAATTATTTTACATGATGCCATTGTCGAAATGTGTTGATATAATAATATTTTAGTGTTAATTACTCCTGACTGCATAATTTTCCCTGGTTCGTGTGGGATGCTGTAGCGATCAATAACTAATAGATGCATTGTGACAATTCACTAGCTATTTCAACAAACATTATTAGAGGAACATTAATTTGAAATATAATGATGAATGGGTTAAGTTATTCTGTAATTAATCCTGACAACAAAACAATTCTGACAAATACTTTCATCAAAGAAAATTTGAGTAGGATGCCGATTTAAATAGTGGATTATAATTACAATAAATCATAATAATCACCTCAATTACATATATATTTATTTTCAGATATGTAAACAGCTGTACTTGTGGTGGCGAATTAATATGTGTAAATAATCAATCAATTGCATGAGATATAAGTACTACTTTTGTGCATGAAGTTAAAATCTATTAAAATTAGGAAATCACCATAAGGAAGTTTTCAGTAAGCTCAGTTGAAGATTTAATTGCGTATTACTGCATATTCGTTACATTTTTTTTCTTGAAGTACCTGAGATTCCGATAGTTCATAAACATCTGAGGTGTATAATTTGGTTTCTATTTTAAACTTCTCTTTTTTTAAACTACTTTAAACTTTTAAACTAAAGTCATTTTTGGCAATTGAAGCCTTTCTCTCTCTTAACATGTTCAATATCCTAAATTGCTGAAGATACATCTTTAGGTTTTCATTTGTTTCCAAGAAGTGCGTAAAACCTTAGGGGATCCTTTGAGGCCCAGCAACAGGTAATTAAAATATAGCTTCTACTGAATGATATATATTAGTAAATTCTAAGTAAAAGTACCAAAAGTAGTGAAATTATTCTATTTATGACCCCTTCCTAGTGGAATTATTTTTTAATAGGAATGAGATTTTTGATCTCTGCGTTGTTCAAAAGTTTAATGTCAAATTGGTTATTATGAGTCAATGTTATTACGATTTCCGACAGTTTATAGATATCTTAGTTGTGTAATTTTGTTTCTTTACTATACAAATTATTTGGTATTTCCTAACAGTTATTTGGTGATCTTCGATCCATAGCAATTGAAGGATACTTCTCTTGCCCAACCTCTGAAAATGACCAAACCACCCGTTTTCGCGGTATTTTGTAGTGTATAGTGGTGTTGTACTGTCAAAAGCGGCCAATTTATGTGAAAAACCAATTATTTACATATTTTATTTTTTTTTTGTTTATTTAATGATTGGGATGATTTATTACATAGTACAATACATTCATATATGTGTTAGGTGTTAGAACTACAACGCTATATATGAGTTTTTCAGAAGTAATATATGAAAAGCCAGAAATATGAGATGCAAGTAGCTATATATACATACATTCAACAGTGTCTGCGACAGTCAACATAATTATGTTGACATTTAGGACACGCACAGGCTTGGGCGAGGCATACTAATGAGTGGCTCTTTTCATACCTTGAAGTCCTGCTTAAGGAACTAAACCAAATTTGGCCTTAGGAGTTTTCCAGGCTTTTCGGAACCTTTCCGCACGCTATCATGTTGTATGTAGTAACCAAACGATCTTTTTGTTTTAAGGGGATTCCCAGGGCTGTTATTTATTTTATTATTACATGTTTACATAAAGGAAAAGCAACATGGTTTTTGTACATTTCCAAACTTTTATTAAACTTAACAATATCTCTAGTGGCACTCATTTTCAAGTAAATCATAGTAATACTTCGATTTATAAGTAAGTCTAATTGTTTATATTGATTTCGAAGGTAATAAAAAAAAAAAAGCTTTGTTGAGAATACATTTGTTTACAAAAAAAAAACGGACAAATTTCATTTAGTTAGAATACAATGTTATTACCCTACAATTATTGAATCCAACTTGAAATCTTGAAGATGAGCTCCTAAAAGTTCCTAGCTTAGAAAAATAATTGTGCTGGTAGACTACTTTATATTAACGTATGTTAAATTATCTTATCAGTTAACCAGCATAGTAATTGATATTATTATGATATAATTTATGTACTTAGATATGTTACATAATACTAGTAATCTATTTTCAATTCGAGAGTTCATTGTTAACCGAACATTCATTTATAAGTAGATGTTATTATATTATTATCATGCCTTTGGCCGATGAAAGAGATGTCTCAATCAAATTTATTTTCGTGCAACATTTTGCTTCATGTTTTAGTATGAGATAGTTGGAAGACGGAAGAGAGCTGTTAGCTGCTTGATTCACACGAGATCTTAAACATTTCACCTATATCTCAAACTGGTGCCTGATGAAGAGCTGTGTCTAAATGTTGTCCATAAATAAATTTAAATAGAATCTCTCTTACTTATGCCTAGGCCGGTATCCCTACAAATACCTCTGAAAATGACCAAACCACCTATGTTTGCAGTATTTTGCAGTGTATGTTTTACAGTCAAAGTTGGTCAATGCTTTGAACAACTGTGAATACAATGCATGTTTGGGCCTGCATTGTACTCATTCCTTGCTGGGTTCCACATTCCTTTTAGGTAGGAGTGCATACAGACTTTAGAGCTATTTATTTTGTTTTGTTGGATGTCACTGTTTATATGTTTAAGCTCATTTAGGCAGCCTACCAATGCGAGTGCTAGACCAGTGGATAAGAGCAGAGCCTAGACTTGTCCGAATCGGTGGAGTACAGGAGGGGCCATACTACATGTCAGGAGATAGTGTTTTGTAGAACACAAGGTATGTTATGAGAATACAGAAAAAATAATTTATCACCTAACTTGGATACATCAGTACAATCCGCCAGTGTTTGCATTTTCACATGCATGGAAAAGTCAATCTCTTCCTGGTACGTTGGAGCAAACAAGCTCAACAACTGTTCTATTTACAAGGATATTACACTTCTTCTTAGAAACTTGTCGCCAAAAGTTAATCCTCCTGCTACCCGTGAGCATTAAAATTCAATAGTGCCACCGAAGTAGTAGAAGAATGCCAATTTTTTTCCGAATTCACAATGTTGCCGCTGAGGCGTCCTTATAGTCACGCACCCGGTCCGAAGACGCTCCCCGTCCCTATCACGCGATCTTCATGAAATATATAAATATATTCCGGAGAGCCCGTTCCAGTTTGGGATATAGGGTCGCATATTGAATACGAAGAGGCGAGGTAGTGAGGTCTCCGCGCCATGGGACTAAGAGATGTCGAGAATATCTAGTAGCCTCATAATTTATTCGTTCAACTTCATGAGTGGAGAGTCCGAGCGTGTATGTCCCTCAGGGTCACGTGGGTATACGAGAAGCCGTTGGTGGCCTCGTCCGAGCTGTGATTGCTGGCTTGGCTATTACCGGGGCCGTTATTGCAACGTACTCGATACGAGTGAGGGGATGCTGTTACACTTGCACACATCAACAATAACCCTGCCCTCACATGGCCACTCCTGAGTGAACAAGAAACATTCTTTTGAATAGCGCTATAAAAAACCTAATAGTATTCGGCTTTTTTTATTCTTCGCTCTCTCGCAATACATACTTTTGTTTTATATCAAAATATGCCTTTCTTGTGCATCTAGTAAAAATAATGGAAAACGACAGATATTATGCTCAACTTTAGTCAACTGTAGAACCTTGTGGAAACGTTTGGAAACGAATAGTGAGTGCTCTTTAGATCTTAACAGGAATCGTGCTAGACGCACTTCATGCGGATTTCTTACAAGAAAAAGAACTTGTAAAATTGTAGATTGCATACGTTGCGAACAAGAAGCCACTGAAAAAATTATTCTAAGTTATCATTAGAAACAAGCTGGTATCTTTTTGTTTATACTTTTGGGGAAGGCATATTTTTAGTTAATACTGACACAACTCTGAGTAAAGTAAAAATTAAAGATTGCCGTGATATTTACAGTAACTGTGACGTCAACGGAATGAAGAAGGATAGTCAATTTGGCAATTGATAACGCCAAACCGGAAAGCCTTCCTGCAACCCTGCAACACAAGGCAACTGGTTTTGGGCCGATTCTCAAGTCCTTTAATTTAATCATACTTACAAGAAATCTCTCGAAACTCTAAACATCACTCCGATAGATCCAAGAGGAATTGAAAACTTGGTAAGAGAAAGTCTTGTAATACTTGTTGGAGAAATTCGTCAAACTGTCCGTGATCATACACTGGTCAACGTGGACAATAGTGTTAAAATATTGTACATGTTTTGACCCCCTCTTAATTACGAATAATTAGAAGTTCCCCTCTTCTGGGCTCAGAAAATATCTATCTATGTTTCCATATTTTAATGAAGCTTATGACGTCAGTCAGAGAGGGGGGAGAAGATAGGAACCATCCCCACCACGGCTGGCCTGCCTATATTACCTGGGTGTCTTAGGCTAGAACACAGAACGAACCGAACCGTCACTTAGAACACAGGTCTCTCTCTCTCTCTCTCTGCACTAGCGCTTGCTGCTCTACTCAAACCATGGCCTTCTTATTCAACTACATCTGCATCTCTCTCTCCTAATCTCGCTATGTTTTAGTTCGGCGTTTTCACACCTTCCTAGTGGGAATCCCGGGCTTCGTCTCGCTAAAACTAGCACCTCCTTGGGAGAGACCTCTCCCTCACGGACGACGGTTGCCGTGGCCCTACCAACTTTAGCTAGCAGCGTCTCCCACCAGTCTGCTTCACTCTGGGTCACACTCACCTTTGGGATCCGGACGCCTACCTTTAGATACCGAGTGAGAATTCGTGGTAATGCCAAGACTACATAAACTACCTACAAACCTACCCTGTTCCTCTTATCTCCTGAACCTAGTGCTTTGTCGGGGCACACCTTCTATGATCTTATGGAGTCAGATAAAAGGTCTACCCGCTCTATCTCTTTCTTGGCGCTCGCCGGTCGGCGGTTAGAGGTTATAGCGACCCTAGCCAATGGCGGGTGTCTCCTCCCCACCTTCATTCTTCTGATTCTCACATTCTAGGGATTCTCACATCTGATAACCTCCTGACAGTATACAAATTACTGGAGATCGGAGATAATCAGTTGAGTGTTTTGGCAAGACAACATTGCCATCCGATTTTTGTGAGCTGGTTTTGTCTGATGTGGAGCTTCTAGTTGCAACGGTTGTTTTCCTCAGCTATCACCATTTGTAAAATTGGTGATAGAGAGATAGCCTTGCTGCTAAAAATGTACACGTAAATGAAATATTTCCCATGTCACCAGGCGTTGGCACTGGACACAAGTATTTCGATACCGATATCATAGTTCCTAAACTCTCTTTATCCGGCTGGATTGAATCTTGTCGCCATTCACTTAAACTAGGATCTCAAATTATTTTATTCGACGTAATGAAACTTCTAACCGGCGCGAATGATGTGTGTTAAAAAGGTGTTGTGGTAATGTAATTGAAGTGGCTATTTTAACAGGACAGGGAGAGAGTGATATAGTTTTATCTTCAGAATACTACTCACTCGGACAGATCTCCCTTTAAACTTTATGAGATCGCAATTCTTGGTGATACTTGCATGCTCGATTACTATAAACAGCGGCTATATTATGTGCATATATTAAACAAAGCATTGTCCCTCCCTTGGATAACTGTACGAGTATGTTGGTTGATATAAAATTTTATTTAGTATTGCTCATGGAAGTAAAAGTGAAAATGTTGTCTTCAATCAGGTTTAGAGCTAACTCACTACGGTAGTGAATTTGTAAAATATTTTACTTTATAATTTATATACGCACAATTTCCTGTAAAGAAAATCACTTACTATATTATCCTACTAACAAAATTCATCCCTTTTCCTTCCTAATAGAGAATTGATATAAATAAATACCCTGACTGCTGACGATTGATTGTTTCCTTACACAAGAGAACGTGTATTAAGGATATAATATTACTATATACTTTGAAATATATAGAACAATTGTTTTTGTAAATGCAGCAGATGAAAAAAGTTTAGTAATTCTTTCCTTTTAGTAATTCAATTTGTGTACATTTATCCTCAATAGTGTAATAATAATATTTGAACAGTTCTTAACAGTAACTAAGCGTACAATGACTAAAAATCACTTGTATATTCACCAGTCGAGGAGTAATATTGCAGTAGAATCTTAAACCATGGAACAAAAGGTTAGACAAAGTAACATTAACAAGCGTACATCGTAAGGGTCTGACGTTCAAGCTGAATTTTCTACCTGTGGTTATCATGTGATAGAAGGATGTTTATAAAGCTAGGAAGTAAGTACCACGAGGCGCTTAACTGTTTGATGTCTGAAGACCGCTTCAAAATAAACAATAAAATATATGATGTACTGAGATGACGCAGCGTGTTGCATTGACGAGTTTATAAATAACTCTAGCTGGAAAATACCTACAAGGTCAACTAGTGCAAAAAATAGTTGTGCTAGTTTCGGGTCTGATTTCCATTATTCTCCAGGGTCTAGAGGCCTCGCTTCATCCATACAAATGCTGTGGCCTAAACATTACTTGACATTGTATTAATCTCAATCCCTATTAATGATAGCAGTGATTGCTTATCTTTTCCTCATATGGGTTATAAAAAATAGTTTTTGTTCCGTTATTGTTGTAGAGTATTCTGTAATTTCCGCTGCATTAGGCCAAATATAGAGTGGCATAAGATAGCACTATGATTACATGAAAAAGAACGACACCTTGGAAATAAAATAACAGGGATCAGATTTGCGTCGGGACCGACACATTACCCGAGGTGGCCTAGTGGCGTGACCACTAATAAGGTGATCACCGGCATGAAACCTTCCATGACTTTCCATGGGTCCACAAATGCGACTTAAAGCAGGATAGCAAATGTCACTTAATGCTAGACGGCTCTGCGTCTTTGGCTCACCCCTACGTTTCAATTACTCCCTTGCCACCTTGACTTTACCCCTTTTATTAGCCACTCCAATGTTTTTTTTGTCTTAAAAGGGAATAATCTTCATTTTATACCTTTCTGATACTTGAAAATTTCTGATCACGCTTAATCATTCATGACAGTGGGAGTCATAGAAATACATTAATATATTATATTTTATCCAATCATGTTCTGAGTGTCTGTGGCTCCCCTGTAGGTGAAGACCTGGGATCTACCTCCACTAACTCATATCCGACGAAGCGGCTGATAGAGGAGTCTGATGGGTCTCCAGAGCTTTTACTTACTCCTACTTATTTAAAAGAACTGACAATCATACTGGATTTGGTGTTTGCTCGTATATATCGTATGAATGCTGAAGTGTAAATATGATTGAAATCAGCAATTACTTTCTGACCAATGTGTTCATTTCTAAAAAAATATTATCTAATTGACATATTTCATTTCATAATTGAAACCAATTGGTATCAAAACTAATTATTTGCATAATTTAAGAGTCAGCGTGGATGCTGCATACACAGTGCGAAGTAAAAATGGCTCCATATTTTTAGAAGATGGTAATACATATCTAATTAACAAACTTACGAAACAAGAAAAGAGTAAAATTTATTTAGCATTAAGTTCCTTGGATAAAAATGGGTTCAATATCCTCCAGATAGAAAGCGCCCTGCCTTAAGGATTGAGCAAATAATATAATAAAAAAACAAAGAAGCATTGGCATTTTATATCGGTGCGTATAAAGAATATTTTTTTTAATCTGAGAATTTTTAAAACCCTACATAACTATTTTTTTTCGCTTCACGCTGAAGGTATTCCAACACATTTTACAATATTCAAAATCTTTGCGCACCAAACAATTCAAACTTTTGGTCATATAATGTTTTGGGCACAGCTGTAAATATATAAATTGTTGGTATTTAGCTGGAGCCGACGAGGATCCCAGACCTTATTTTACCTGAGTAGGAGTTCAATTTTTGTCATTATGCAAGCCCTTGACTCCTTAGAGTTCGTAAGCAATTTCCCAAAGCAACGCGTGTGTACCGTCATTACAACCCAGATTTTAGTTTTATATTTTGAGTGGTTTTCAGACATCAGAAGCCTCTAATCCTCCTTTAAACTCATCTCCTTGCTTCCTTCACATCCTTTTATTGGAAAATTACCTGATGAAGCATGGGACATTGAGGTAAGCCAATTAATGTTTCTTTAGCTAACTACATAACTGTTGAATTTTAATTTTTTTTTTTTTTTTAATTTTTCACAATGTAAAATTACTTTTCAACTTAAGTGCATACACAGTATACAAATATAGGAGCATCGTGTAGCCTAAGGAATTTAAGTGAGCATGGAACAGCATTAAATGTAAATTATGGACTTTAAATTATGGATCTATTGTTAAATTTCTATATATAGGACTTGTCGCGTGCACCTCTGCTGAATATCAGGAAGTTACTCTGGGTCGGTCTATTAATCAGTTTGTATCTGCTGAGTATAGTGATAAAATAGAAGACAAGCAGTGCGGTGTACACAATAAAAGACTGATACAGTGGTACAATGAAGAGATACTTACTCAATCGTCAGTCTTAACGATGCCTAGTTGCTAGATTCGCAAATCGGCAGCCATAATGGCTTAAGCATTCCATTGCTGTCAGGGGCAACCGCCTCTTCTCAACACGGTGTTAACACTCTACAGTACAATGTTAATCCCAGTAATTAATTCCGACAAATCTATACTGGGGAGTAACATGTTTTTTTTGTTTGTTCCTAATTTTAGAAATTTGAAAAAATGGACTACTAAAGATATAAAATACAACTAGAGTGCTGAATAGAACTGCAAAAAAACGAGTATCCCCCCCCCCACCAAGCGCTGTACAAAGAAAGTATACACAATACTTGGTGTAGCTTAGAGTAAAATTTTTATTTCCTACGGACGGCGAAAATTTTAAAGTTTGTGACTCCTTTTCAGAGGGTCAAATATTTGTTAGGGACTTTTTTGGACTAGTCATTCTTATATAACTGTTTTGTATTAATTGCATTGCTTAGTCAACACAATGTTTTTTAATTACGTACTAATCAATTAAAATTACTTGTACATTTTTAACTACCTAAAGTTTTGAATTTTGATGTACACGTTGTATTCTAAATTGTATTGTTTATTCTATATAGAATGATTTAAAAACATACACCTTTAAATAAATTACGTAGAATCTAATTATAGTAGTTCCAGGATCTGGGCCCACGAGTAGGTATCTAATATTAATTAAACCTTGAGGGACTTTTTTCTTAAGCAGAATAGTTTATTTTATGTTTCAAAATATCGGTGAAAACTGTTTTTTCTAAAAAAAAAATTTGTTATTTGATACAACCTGTCAATTACTAAGTATTATTTTGCCAAATTTCAATAGTTTTTTTTGTGAAATATATAAATGCAGTTTTGCGTTCCTTTGTGTTTTTTTAATTGCAAGAAGCGGTCCAAACTCATAGGTTTTCATATCTTTCGAACAGTTAATAGAAAGTGTTAAGAAGTTTAGGAATCGGGGCTTACAATGTTACGGGATTTTTCTTATACTTTCCGAATTTTCACCTTCGCTAACATAGTGTTGTTTTTTGTGATTACATTTTAGAATCATTTGGAAAGTCCACCAATGCAAGTCCAAGATAGTAAAAGGATGACAAGAGACCCAAACTCCCCCGGACCAGATAGACCCCAGGAGGCATCCCTCCCACATGTCAGGCAGTGGTTATAGATTATCGGAGTAACATTTTTATTCCGTGACTTCCACAGGACGGCGTTAAGTGTAAGGTTTGTGGCTCCTTTTTCAGAGTCCGTATTTTTGCCAGTTTACGCCGTCCTCTGGAAATCAAGAAGTCAAAATTTTACTCCTATAATCTATAACCACTGGCTGACTTGTGGGGCTGGGGTGCCTCCTGGGTCACGGCCGGTCCTACGGAGCTTAAGCGCTTCTATCGTCCAACCACTATCTCGGACTTACATGGTAGGCTTTCTAAATGAGTCGAAGTGTGGTTAGGGTTTACTCTCATACCCTAAACGTCTATGGCTCTCCTTCAGCCTCAAGGTGTTCCGGTTATGCGGATGCAGGGGTAACATGAAAAAACTCCTTGCTTCCCTCCATGGACGGGAAGGTGAGAGTACTGTGGGTTAATTTGGTATCCCTGGGTTATTTGTATATGCCTGAGTTGTAAGTTCATTGTGTTCAATGTATTTCATACGACACGAAATATGACTGGAGGACGTGGAAAGAAGTCATGTAAACCACCTTACTAAGATAAGTAAATTCAATCCACTAATATTTACATTGTCATAAACATGGAAAAGTTCATATAAAAAAAAAATGATCTAACACGCTCTTTGAGACCAGCTGCCCTGGGTTGCCCAAGTCACAGCAGAAGCCACTTCAATGTATTATTCCTCGTACTGTGTTTTTATGAACATGCTAAGGTTGATTTTAAAAGAAAAAAGAGGCAATTATGTATTTGAGTCAAATATTACAGAGTAAATAGTAAATAGTTTGGAGAGAAAATAGCTTTGATGATCAGCAAAGTTCAATCCAGAACTTACCTATCAATTTTCAGATGGATGGACTGCCATTGAGTATTATCCTTCATACAGACAGACTTTGTTGTCTCTAAAAGTTTTAATTAGTCCTCAGGCTTTGACTATACATACGACAAAACGATTTATGAGTTTGATTGACGCATGCCATTTTCATGAAGTGATTTGTTGCCTGCTCTGTATGGTGTTCTACAGCGGACCGCTAAAAAATGAGTTCTTTATGGACACTCAGGGCCATCCATCATTGATACGTGACACCTACCCTCTGACCGACCTCGCTTCTCTGTTTCTCTGTCATCTTCCAGCTAGTAAATAAATGTGAGTAGTATCTGGCGGAGAAAGTTCCTGGAAACTTCACCCTCCAATGTTATCTTCGCATCACTAGTATTTTAGCTTGTTTCATTTCGATAACTGTAATTTATGCGAAAATCTACCAATAAAGTAAACCTGAAGAAAATTAGAATCGCACTTCGCTGCTCCGATAAATTGATGAACAGTATGCACGAGAAACTAAATGTAAATTTGTAAGTTTGTTTTAACTGTGACCTGTAGTCAAAATTACCTATTTCACTTTTAGGGTATATTGTAATATTTTTCAAATAAATATTTATAAAAAAAACATTATTGATTAATGAACGTAAACTAGATCTAAATTCGTAAATGGATGTAAATAAATTACAACTTTCAACTGATCTATAGATACGAATATAATATCATGTATTTACAGGTGGTATTTAATAAATACATTTATTCGAATTTCACAACCATTTCCAAAAAACCTAGATTTAGTTTCATTATCCCCTGTCCCAAAGGATAATATTCTATTTTGAAGCAGTTACATATGTTTTATTACACTATCTGTCTTTTTTGAGTCATTAATTTTGAATATATTTCATAAACAAAGAAAGTGTCATTACGTTTAAGAAACGTATTTTTTTTATTAGGACTTTAGAAAATTAATTTAATTCACAAAACTGAGTACACGTCTGAGGAATGTTTCGGGGTTTATTTTTTTTTTGGTATTAATCTTGTATTTATACTTCATGATCTGAAGATTGTATAAATTATGTCTTTATTGTTATAGAGTTGAATGGCTACATATAATATCTTTGTTTCATTGAGAAAGGCATGCAAATAAACTCATTAAGTAAATGACTACTACAGCCAGTCTTAAAAATAAAAACAAGAGCATCTTTAATATTCTTCAGTCAATGTCGATCATGTTTTTTAGGGTATTTATGCTTAATTTAGCTAATTGATTTCAGGCAAATTGATTTTGATCATATTTATCTTATCATCGTACATCGGTAACAACCTACCAAATGCTAAGGGTACAATCCACTAAGGTTAGTTTTTTTTTCGTTGCTTTTTCAAAGTATATCCATTTTCAACTTGAGCGCCCATCATAGACGGGCCCGTAGTCCAAAGATAATAGCACCCTGTAGGCTGTAGAGCGCGGGTCACATTAACCGTGGCAATGCCAGAGAAATGAGAGCGTGAATGCAATATTACATATACGGTGTGGCCGAGATAAGGACCTACAATTACCCATTGGCTTATCAGGGTAGATTATATTTCGCTTTTATTAATTAAAAAGATTGCACTGAAAAAATTAAATGATAAAACCGCATACTGTTAAAAGAAACGTTATTTAATGCTTCCTGCATTTTTCGGCAGGGATCATGTAGAAGTCATTGATCATGGCCTCTTCGCCGTGGCGGCTGCAGATGTACTCCTCCTGCCTTCCGGACCTGTCGTGGTCGCCCATACGGAATTGTGGTGGTTGCTGCCGCCTTTGCCTGCAAAGGTTGACATTATCTTAAAAAGGTCATAACAAATACTAAATTCAATTTATAAATCTGTGCTCACTCTTGGTTGATTCTTGGTCCTCCGCAATTTGCATGAGGATTCATGTAACAGCATTCTTTGGACTCACCGCAGTAGTCCTGTAGGCCGTTCCTCTTACCGCACCTGCACTGTGGGTGAAAGTTCGGCACTGGCAAGTGAGATTGTGGGCCCTTCGAATTTGAAAATTTAGTGTTGTATTGCTCATTATATTATTAACTTTTTTTTGTACTTAAATGTATTGTTTTTTGTTTAGGTTGAACAAACATGCATCCAACTTAAAAGTGTGCGCAAGAAGGATAGGCTTCGCTTAATTTCGCTTAATGTTCGGTTTCAATTTTAACTATCTATTAATTTCAGATAACTATTTTAGAAAGCCATGCACCATATGCTCATTTGTCGCTGTATTATTCCTTCAGGCATGTATTGAATATCCATGAGTAAAACTTACGCTAATTTAATGGAAATTAGCTCACATGGTAAAATAGATTTTTAAAACCTGCCAGCTACAAACTTGATCTATAATAAGGGCTACTGGTCTGAAAAAAATAATCATTAGGTGCAACTTTTCTTTAAATTGTAGGAATTAATAATAATATCGAATGTTATCAAAAGTTATGTCAAATACAAGATCTGGACATCCTGGTAACTTGTATGCAATTTTGTGATTTTTAATATGATATAAGAGTATTGCAAGGTTATTCCAATTGATACAAAAAATAAAAATAAACATGAGGATAATAATAAGGGGTCATTAATTATAAGTTTTAAAAAAAAAAAAGGCCTTTTATGATTCGTAGGGTATAAAATTGCAGATCGTAAAGTCCTAATAGTGGACAATTGACAAAAATGGCGATTGGCCTTTTTATAATATCAGCACTCCTTCTTTTCATCTAAGTGGACTATGGTTGCGGATAGGCATTAAAACTGTCTTCAAAAAATTGTTTTCATACCCTTACCGAACATTGTTTTTTTTTTATAGTGTTATGTTATGTGTGTTACCCTAATTTACTTTACTATATATAATTCAACCAATAAGGGAAGGTGCACAAAAAAATGCTAATAATTTAAATAATTATTTTGTACGGCAATGGCTGATGAGTTTTACCGGTATTGGGCAGTTATTCTTTTCATCGCTGATTATTGGCTTTCTTTCTGGTTGTTGAAGGTGGTGACTATGGGGAGCTTGTTCGTTACTGAAACAAACATATGAAACTATACCATTTATTAAGAATTTCCAACGTTAGTGAACTGTATTAATTTTATTGACGAGCTTCAAAATAATTAACTAACTCATGATGTTTTATAGTGAGGGGATAAAACATGCTAGTCGTTCCATTTATAAAATTATTTAAATTTTATTCATTCAATGTGAGTTCTTCCTTGGCTCTTCTACACATGGGAAAACTCGCCCTTCCCGGCTTGGAGTACAAAAAGCCATAAAAGCCCAAACACAAATAATCCTTTTAGTCTTTGCCTTTAAGCATGAATTGTTGCGGGTGGTGTTACCAGTGTTGGAAATTTATGCTTTTGTTGTTGTTTAAACTGACTGCAAAGCATTTTATGACGACCCCCCTCCCCCGTCTCCCTCTTGCGAAATGACCTAATGGATGACTGTCTGTGATTGCTTGGGGGATATCGATCTTGGAGGACAACCTCGTCCCGGCGTAATTCAACTCGGTTATGACTGGTGCGACCTTGCCTTCCCCAATACAGCCCTCATAACCGCTCCAGTGAAATGGGCGTCGACCGGTTCCAAAAACGGTTTCATTCGGGCCCTAATTCCCTTCAACAGCATGATTGATGAAAGCTGTCCCCTGGAGCTATAATTAAACACGACTGCCTCGCCTCTTTCAACCATTGTTGTTCGCCAGTTGAAATATTAGCCCATATCCCCGCCCTTTGTTTACTTGTGATTGATTATATTTAATTTTATATAACCATTTAGATATGTGCATCTGTGCCTGAAGCAAAATGATTAGCATGTTGAATAGGTCAATTCCAGGCCCTCAATATGTACATTGTTTTTGAAATGTCTAACAGCACTTGAAATAACACATAGTGTTTGGAACGTTTTACAAGAGCAGTTTTTATGATTTTGTTACTTTCTAGAGGAAAAGGCTTCATTTTCCAAAACCATATAGCTTGTCACTGCAGTACTCTATAAGCAGAATTCTCCTTGGCTTGGAGGAGGTCGTGAGGCCACATTGAGTCCTGAGTATAGAGGATTAGAGTACCGATAATAAAGACCAGGAAGGTTGTAATTGAAGTTCTGATAGGTTTGTTGGGAGGTGTAGACTTTGAATGAATGGGATTGACTATCATGTGGCGGATTCTGGAATGCAGGGAATAGATAGGAAGAATACGGAAGGCTTGAAACTACCCAGGGTTCTATCCCATAGAACCAGGTAGGAGTATCCTTGTGGCGACCAGTCTCTTGTTTTGTATTGTCAATCTAGCAACGATTCTTTATTAGAAATAATTAGCTTTAAGTGACTATAATCTTTTATGAGGATATGCCTTGCCTTGAAAAAGGTGATAGATTAAAGAAACTGTGAATCCATTTTAGAATATCATAATAAAGCTTAAACAATATTGGCTTGGATGTGGTTACTACTCGAAATACCAGCAACCTACAGGAGGCCACTTCGGTTATTGTCTGATTCAATTTATGATTATATACCTGTGTGTTTCAATTATTCATAGTAATTACTATTTTTATAAGCTTTATTATATATTATTAATTTATGAGTTATGACTTTATGATATGTAACTAATTATAATAATAACAATACTTCACAAGGATAATAGTTAGGTGGAAGAAATAATATATTTGTAATTATTCGAAAGGTAGAGATTTCTTGATTTTAGGTTATTTGTCAACAATAAACCCTGAAATATATACGTTTTTTTATAATTGCTCCAATCGTAAAAATGGAGGACCATTTTCGACGCTTAATCCCCTTTGCCTTTTTTGTTTTAATTTTGTAGGATAATGACAAATAATGCTAAGGTAGCTAATGTCCAGTTTTCCAGCTAACAATATCAACTCTCTTTGAGTATATTTATGAGTAGTATTTACGTCCATTGCATCACACTATGACCCTTATGTAGCCCAAATGAGCTGAAAATAAAGTAAAATATTAGATAAAACATATCCTTGTGCATATACCAATGAAGTGTTTGGATTGATAGTAAATCCTTGCCGATATTATTGATAATAGTAGAAAGGTGAATCTGTTTACTAATAAGTTTTGGTTGAATTTTGAAAATCTACAATACTAAAGTAATAAATTTAATAAGTAGTAAAGTTGTGCTAATACAAGGGGTACCATTTTGGGAAATAAAACCCTCATTGAGGTACTCCCATGAATGCATAATACATCTAACGATAAATTTGATTTATGTGACTTATAAACTTCTTCAAGTCAACGACTCAATTGTGAGTAAACTGATGTTAAAATTTGAAGTACGGTTATTGTAGATTGTTCGTTAATTAAGTCGTAAAAGATAATTGTTGTAAGTCACGAAGAAGCCTCAATCACGGTCATCGTTCAGGGAGACGTCACGCGAAAACGTTTTGGGTGGCACGCGACGGGATTTTTGAGTGACACGCTAGTGCGTTTTGGGTGACACTCCCGCTCCCACCTTCGGGGAAAACGACAAAATCTGATAATTTTGTTTTACTCACTCTTCCAGCGATCTGACCAAAGCCTTAAGCTGGTTCATGATATTCTCAGTCTTGTGACATGCTTCGTAGCAATCGTTGGGTTTGTGCCACGGAGTGATCGATCTGTTCATCATTTTGAAGGGTTATGTTTTGTACTGAAACATAATTACATTTGTTTATTAGATTATTGCAAAAATTTAGCTGAGGATTTTTCTGCATTGCTGGAACACTCAATTTGGTTTCCAAGAATGTATTTCACCATAGAATAAGACAGTTTCTATGAACAGTGTCAAACTCTAATATTGACGGTGTCCAATCACAATAGTCAATTTAGGTTTTCGGTAGTGGTCCAAGGTTGCCTTGGAATCTAGCAAACGGTCATGGACAAATGACATATTTTAATAATGAAGAACGGTAACAATAATCATACAATTTTCAAGAAATATAGTTTCACTGCAGATATAGGAAGGTAAATGTGCTCTACGCACTGGTGAGTTGTCTGCTTCTGCTCTAAGAACATTGCTATGCCTAAAAATACCGATGACGGTATAAATAATAACGTTAAAAATGTATCGAATTTTTTGTTCGTTTTAGTTTAATGCTCTTGTGATAGTTCCTCCCTTGGAATAGCATGTTCGGGTTATATTCCAGGCCACCGACTGAGTGAAGTTCCGATATCTAGAAAAGTGTCAGAAGACCTGAGACTCTTTCAGTATCTCCTCTGACCCCTGAGCAATAACTAAAATGAACGATTGAAATTCATAACTGTATTTAAATTGGCATGCGGATAACCCTATCTACCCAGAAGGGTTGCTTATTGAGATACTATCATATTGATCGGACTTTGTGTGTACCTATTTGAATTGTGGTAATTCATAATATGAATGTTAGTAATTATATAATATGGATTGGATTTATGTGCCTCGGGGCCCTCAAGTGATGAATTACGGATCTCCACCGGTCTCTTCCACCCTGAGCATTCAATGCAGGTGTGACACATTTACTTACGTGCGTATCCAAAAGTTGGGTTACGATAAAAGGCAGAGTTAATTACAGAATTGCTCAATGAAGTGTCTGGGATGAAACTGACCTACATTAGAGCTGTACCTAGGCTTACCGCGAGGGGGGTCAGCGAGAGCAAGGGCCCGGCCTAATGACATACACTGGCTTGGCCGAATCGAGTGCCAACCTTTTCTTGGGACAATGGCAAAAACTGAATTAAATTTCTCCGGGTCGTTCTCGAAATAAACTCCTAAACTCACAACATTTCGGTCGAAGCGTTATTTATGTATCCCATTTTATTATTTACAACCAATGCCACCGTTTACCGTTCAGATACTTTTGATCATATTCATATCTGAATTTATTTAATAATTTTGTAGATTAACTTATGCTTTCCTAACTTTAAGCTCGCTTACCTTATTTTAACATGGGCAATAATGTTAACCTCTATCCCCAGCTCAGCCAAGTAGAATATTTTTCGGACAGTTTTACTTGATATCAGAAAGTAACACGAGTTTCTTCTTTAAAAAACTGAAAATTTAGATTTTGTGTGACGAGTTGTTTGAAGTAAACGAGTTAGTTATTTATTTTGGAGGTTATAAACATATGGCCATACTTTTATTTTTCTTAATTTCACCTTGGTGGTATGAATTATTATATTGGAGATTTTTTTTTATTGTGATTGTTTTAGAATTACGTTGGTACTGAAGTAAGTGCGTGAGATTCAAAAAAAAAATTAAACAAATTGGATTCAACTGTTTTTATGTGCCGAACCAGAAAGTAGACTTCGAATTTCAAATTTCAACTTTTAATCTTCATTAGGGGTTAAAAAAAGGCATCTGAAACAAGTTATTTTCACCAACACTCTGCACTGTCTGTATCAATTCAAAATCGGACCCGGATTTCTTAACTGAAATATTCAAACTTAGTATTAAAAATATAGGAATTTTTTCCCCAGCCCGTCGTAAAAATGACTTAATTTTAAAGGTACACCCCAATACATCTTGAAGTAGGGTGATAGTCGATCATTATATACATTAGGAAAAAATAAAATTGTAACGCAGTACCATGATGACTTAACAAATAAATAGTTTTGTTGAAAAATTAACGTATTGATTTAACATAATTTTTACATCCTTTATTTTGTTGTTATAAATTTCGAAGACATAATGAAGATCCTTAGTTGTCGTGAAACTCATCAGGATAAAGGTGCGTTTATTAATTTCTGCTTATTGGAAATGCCAAAAAGAACAATTTGAGCTTCGGCCCACCTTCTCAATGATGCGTTACCGTTGTTCTGTGTGGTGAAGATTTCATCTCCCGCGCCACTTCTGATGAATATCACGTCTCCTAGAAAGGGTCTTATGACTAAACTCGAGCAGATTTACGACTGCCGTCAATCAATGGTAGGCTTTATACTCAACTGAGAGAGAAAGAGAGATAGTGTGGGTGTGAGTGTATGTGTATGGGAGCAAGAGAGAGAGAGAGCGATCAATAAGGAGCAGATGCTCTCCCGGAGCAGAAAGTATTCGTCGGGCAGAAAGGGCTGTTTAGGGTGGGGGGCAGCGGAATGAAGGCAATCTGTTTGAACCCCCCCCCCCACGCCTCCCCCCTGTACAAAATTGTCTGCGGCTGGAAGGCAATATAGTTGACCGTAGATCACTCCTATTTGCCCAATATGTTAGCTCTGCCTAGGTGAAAAGTATAGACGGCTCTCTCAGCCCTTAATAAAGACTGACCGTTTGCTCTCGGTCCTGTCTCGTCTTTTCCTGTGTTATTTTTTTTTTTTCACTTGACGTTTTAATTTTTTATTTTGTATATTATCTTTCATCCGGCCGGCTGGAGCGATAGCGTTTCCATGTACAGTAGAGCTAATGAAATAAGCGAGAGTGGTAAAGATTAAAGAGAACATCCATCATGCCACCCTCACTGCTGAGTAGAGCTAGAAGAATGCGCTTTCTCTCTTCTTCGTGGAATTCATTAATTTTAATCAGAAATATTTTATATTTGTAATTACATCGATTACATTGTCTTATCAAAGGATGACTGCGTTTATAGTCCACTAACGTTTTGAATAAATTAAGAAAAAAAAAAATTATTCTGAGACATTGCGCCCTCAGACTAACAAACAGGAACTAATAAAAATGTCTAGCTGACAGAAAGAAAAGTACATAACACTGCTACCATATGATTACCTTATAAAAAATAAAAACGAATAGAGGTGAATGATTTTTTTTTCCTCCATAACCCCTTCTTATTAAAATTATAAAATAAATTATAGATTCTATATAAATGAATCTATTTACAATAGGACAATATTATATGTCCTGTAGCATGGCTACATTTTATACAGTTTTTAACAATTTTACACCCTGCTTAAACAGGTAGATGGGGTCTTGTAGCTTCGGAGATCGGCCTCGATCTCTCGGCTGGGTGTAGATCTTCAGTCTCCGTCAGGGGGCTAGGGTTCGATCACGTCCATCTGTCTCCAGGCTTCGGCGGTCCAGTAGTGCTTCCATCTGACGGGCATTGGTGGTGGTTGAAGGTCGGAGAATAGTGGGTTGTGGCTGTGTCGGAGTGAGTCGAAAAATTTGATGTGTCTTCTCATGATGAAATCTTGAATGGTGAGCACTTCAAATTTTTTATGCATCTCGTCTGCCTTCATTCGGTCGAACGGGGTATGTTTGAGGGAGGTGCGGAGAACTCTGTTCTGAAATTGCTGGAGCGTTTTGAGAGTGTTATATAGAGAGTTATATAAGTTGGTAACATTTCGAATCTCATTCAATATTAGCATTTAATAATCACGTGAATATCATGTATGGTAGCTCTTACTACAGTGAGAAAAAAAAGTTAGTGGAGCATTCATTGGGTAATACTTATAGGATCACACTGCAGACTAAAAACTTGTACGTTATTTGCATTCTTGTAGATAATATCTACATACTCTAAAATATTTTGGGAGCTTCATGCATATGGTTCTTATTGTAAAAAGGTTTCTGAAGACCAATTACTTGAACCGTAAGTGAATGTGAAAAGCGATTAGTCAGCACTAGGGGGCGAAAGGAGAGTAATAGCTGTTACTAAGGGATGTTTAAAGGGTAGGGGGCCGGAACGGAGGGAGGAACTCCAGACAGACCACCCCCTAACATAGCCCAGCCATAAGGACTCCGTGTTCTAACTTGTAACTAAAAGACTACGTAGAGGGGTGGAACTGTCTCTTGGAAGATGTCCTGACCCTCCCCCATCTGATGAACAGACATGAAGCAAACAATGGTCAGACAGGCGGAAGGACTTGTGAACTATGATGGGATGCTCGACTGACGTGAGGGGAAGATGTTATCTTGAACAAAATGTGCATATCATGTAATATGGATGAGGTATTTTATCCAATTATTATTACATCAAAATATATCTTTGCTGTTTTTTTATATTCTATTAGTAAATCCATTTACTTTGTTTTCATACCACTTTCTTCTTGTGTGTTTGTGTATTTACAAAGATATATTTTTTGTTTTATATTTTATTTTATTTTTCAAGGAAATTTTTATTATTTTTTATTTCGAAGGAAGTATATTTATATTAAATATCACAATTGTGCACAATATCTCTTCATCTATTTTATTATAAATTCATAAAACAATGGCGGCTATTCAGTTCATAATAGAGCAATCCATACTGTTTTGTGTATTTATTATTTAATTTGGAATATCGTGACATGGTATGCTTGATAATGAATTGAATGAGTCCGAAACATCGCAAATATTGTATTAATTTATAATTAAAATCGATGAAAAAGGTGACATATTTCATCTAAGTTGCAGCCTGAGTCATTTTGCATTGTCATTCTGTTTATCTCTATAATGAAATTGCGATGGTAACTTACAAACATTACTGGGATAACTTTTCATCAGAAGTCACAATATTTTGAAATGAATCCCGGGCAATGAAAATCCTCAAACCACTTTTTCTGAATTTCGCTAGTGTTAGTGCTCACATTGTAAGAAGCTACCTGTCACAAAGTAAACTAGTTTGTAAGGTTCGGGATATTACAAAATTTTCAAACTTATTTTCTCCTTCCAAAAAGTTCTATGTTATTCATCAGCTCATTCAGAAAGCTGATTAAATTACATAAGATAAGGTATTAAAAAAAAAATTATAAATTACATACCAGCTAATATTGGCTTCTGAAATGGCAATAACGAGCAATCTACATGGAAAATGTACTCAAATTTACTCATTACTGAATATTATATTCTGATTATAAAGTATAAAAATTTCCTTTTAATGGGTGTTAAAAACTTATTGACTCCACAATAATGAAAACATGTTGACAACGGTTTAGAGGAGGATTTTTTTTTTTTTTTTTTTTGGCGGACTTAGTTACGATAATTGTGCAGAGATTTACTTTTTAATTTTACTGAAACCTGAAAGCGTCACAGAGGTTTCTTTGGCGCTCGGACATTCACAATTATATATGGACTATTGGTTACACCCCTCACTAAAATTGAACATTGCCTGTTCTTGCATGTGCCCATAATACAAGTCGTAGATCATTGCTGTGACAATAATCAAATGCTTCATGGCCTACTTTGGGGGAAATTCTGGATATTCTTGTCAAAATAAACTGTGACCTATGAAGTCAAAAATATGCTTTAGAAGCACTCTAAACATCGATTCAGAAGACTAAGCTATCAATAATATTAAACTCCCCAAAGTTGTATTGATCTTGATAGACCAGTTAATTACTTCTAATCATTATTTGAATATTTTAATCTTTGATCTTAACTTAACCATCAGCAACGAAGTTTCCATCTTTTTCCTTTAGTAAATGCTCAGTTTAAAATTGTTTACTATGATGAAAGTAGTTTCGGAAAGTTCTATCCTCGACCTAAGTAATCTGTTCCCGGGAGATCCACCTTAACGATGGCCAGGGTCTTGGTTAATAGTGGAGATAAAATGGCCAAAGGGTGAACGAGCCCTGTAGGACTCTCGTTCGAGGCAGTTTAATCTGATTATATCTCTTCTAGAACACAGATTTTTTAATTATATTAGAGAATAAAAAAATATTAGACTGATTATCGCGATGAGGTCCTAGGCATTCTCCACCTGAAATTAATTGCGATAATGTTTTTATTTTAGTATTTACTTCACATAATAGTTTCATTGTTTTCAAATACACTGAAGTGTATTTTGGTGTCATTCAACTGAAACTACAACTGGTACCATTCAAGTTATCAACTGAGAATGTAATACGTAAACATATTTTTCATTATTATTTGTTCATACGAGTGTTCTTCTTATTACAAGTTTATTTTAAAAATTAGTTTACTTACAGTAGGGTGTGAAGCTTCTAATCCTATCGCTGATTCTCATGTGGTCACATAAGAAATCATGTGTGGCTTAAAATCTACATCGACTAATTATCATTTCACTAAAGGTGAGCATTCAATGGAAGACATTTCTTAGACTTCCATATTCACACTCAATTAATTTTTCTATAATAGTTTTTAATGTCTCCGAATCACAATTTCTTATTGTAAATGAAATTCAAATACTCGTACATAATTGAAACAAGGATTTATCAATTATAAGGATGACATCTAATGTTTTCATTTCAGTGATGTTTCACACGCGAGGAGCCATGTCATAATCTAGTAATTAAAAAATCGAAAGCATTCATTTATTTTATGTGAAATCATTGTGTTTTCAAAAAGTAATATCTTGCGTAGTATGTTTGCCTTCAATTAAATTTTGCCCTTTTGTGCAGCAGGGGTCACGTCTGACCGTTAAATTGCCTTGTTTTTTATACCGTTCCAAGTGTATTTCCATTCACATTCATATTGACAGAATTTCACAAACTGCCTCACTAACGTATCGAGAAACATTTTGCCGGTGATCCTGAGCAGTCAATAATAAATAATTTCATGGGACATTTGTGGGTGGTGATCTAACTCCACTATATGCTAGTAAATTACGTCTTAAAGTGGGCATGTGCATTCTATTAATCCCATTGCACTAGTGACAAAACAATTTAAAAATTTTGTCCATTAGGGTTAAAATTATTAAACTGAAAATAATAATTGTTTAAGTGAGTGAAACTAAATCACTGATGTTATTTAATAATATTAATTAATTTTTACACGGAGGGTACATTTTTTTTGTCTGTATTTTTACATACTAAATAGGACTGAAAAAAAGTTTTTTTTTTGGAATTTTTTTTATAACTACTATTATGTTATAAAAAAATTAGTTAGCTCACCTAAAGGATAAGAGAAAACACGTATAAAAAGCCTAACTTTGAATAAAAAAACTTACGACGAAAAAAAAAACAACTGAAAAATTGCTTTTCTTAGTTGTAAGAGAGTGCGGCAAGAATTATAACTCTCTCGGGTTATTCTACGCCATTTGTTAAACTTCATAATTTAGAGGGAAACACTCCAGTGTCGGAGCCGACCCTGTTTAAATATGGGACCAAAATAACTCCTTTGGAGGTTAAGGGGAATGGCTGGGAGGGGGGAGGGTGTTTTCGGCAAAAAAATCGGCCTAAAATATTGGACAGCTATCAAGGCCGTGGTTCCATTTGCCATTAATCTTCCCAGCTACGAAACCTTATACAATCCATAGATTAAAGATAACTTTTAGTGTTACCCGGAGTTTCCTCTTTCCGGCCATTTACTTTGCAGTGAACAAGCAATTACTTTACCGATGTTTATAGAATGAATAGTTTTTTTTTTTATATTTAAAAATATTTAATTGTACGTTTTCCCATTGCTCACATTTACTAATATTAAAATGAGTTAGAATATGAATTACTTGAGGGGGAAACACAATTCAGGTTTGCAACTAAAAATTATTAATAAATACAACAACATATCTCATCCTCTCCATCGTGGGCTGTGACAGACGGAAAAAAGTCTGATGAGTTTTGGCATCACCTCTCCCACACCTTGATTCAACATCCAGATCAATAAAATCATTCCCAATGATCCGTTTTGGGGATTTTCTATTATCATTACATTAAGCAGCTAACCCATCTGAAATCAAATACTTTCTTAATAAGCTGCCATCATCTACATTTATAGATGTTTCTTTACAACCACCCAATTCCCCCTTCTTTGGAAGCTATCTGTTGTGGTTTTGTCTCCTAAACCTGATAAGAGACCGCATAATTTCCCTTAATTTATTGCCCCACTAGTTTTTCCAAATACGCTCAAAGATCTTCATAAGGAAATCCTCATAAAACATCCCTTTTCTCTTCTTGAAAAATAATCCCTTCCCCTGACCACCAGTTCCACTTCTGCCCACAGCATTCCACTTGATGCATTTCAGGATGCAGTTTTACACTCTGGCCTGCTCTTCAAATTGAAATTCCTTCCACCCTAAAAATAGTAACTTATCTTCTACCAATATAAGAAGATTTGGAAGCACGCTACGTTACAAAAATTTCGAGCTACTCCCCAGTTGAAGACCACGTACCTCTATCTAGTGTTCCTTCCCCCTTTTACCCTCACAGCTGTCTCTCAACCCATTGAGACCCTCAAACAGCATCCTAAATTTCCGAATTAACTAAAAACACAAATCAACTTGCAATATGTTGCGATTAATATTTAAAACAATTATTCATTTCATTATTTCTCATTCATTTTTTTGTAATGATATATTTACCACTGTTACTTAAATAGATTTACATTACACATCTGATGGAATTTCTATACTTAGTTCTTTTGATTTCATTTCCTTGGCTTGACCGCGTTGTACTTAACGTTTTTGTGAAAAATTATGTTTTTTTAATAAGTGAACAAAGGCCTAATTTGTTTTCTAAGAAGATTGTATTTAATTTACAAGCGCTTTAGGCAGCTATACTGCCATTATCAAGCGCACAGAATGTTTATTTTTATTATATAATTCTTTTATTGCGCTAAAATTACAATCTGCCTTATAAGGCAATAAGTAATTAAGATAAATGCTCTCATTTATACCATATATGCAATTCATCATTCACTCGCTCATTCATACAATATTTACAGACAGCCCAGAAGCCTCCCAAAACCACATGTGAAACAGTAAGTGGAGTCTTGGGAAGTCCCCCACGCTCCTCCGTCAGCCGCGTCACCGGATACAAGCCAGTGGAGGCTGACCAACAGTGCGAGAGTCACAGACGCTCAGGACATGATTAGAGAAACTGGCCATTGCTAGGACTCCCACTGTCACGCGTTTATAGCAGGTCACGAGGCTACTGCCATTTCAGCCTCCGAGGATTATAGGGATGAGTAGTGCAGTGCAATGACTGTGCTACGGGATTAGGGTTGTTGGAAAGGCTACTGTGGAATTTCATAAACTTTGAAGGGATGAGTTCAAGAACGTAGGGTATATTAAGGTCGTTTTGAAGGGTTTTGTTGCTGACATAATAAGGGGCATTTACTATTGTTCTCAGGACTTTTGATTGAAAGGATTGGATACGCTTGATGTTTGACTTTTTTGCCATCCCCATAGCTTTATTCCGTATGTCCAGATTGGCTTAGGTATAACTTTGTAGATTAGTAGTTTATTTTCTATTGAGAGATGGGATGTCCTTTGAAGTAGTCTGTACAGTTTTCCAAAGCGTCTGTTTAGTTCTTGTCTTTTTAGACTCGTATGTGGGTTCCAGGTCAGTCGTTTGTGGAGATGGAAGCCTAAGTACCGTACTGTCTCGGATACAGGGAGAGGAATAGAATTAAAATAAACTAGTGGACAAGACTTGCGACAAAGGGTGAAGGAAATGTGGGAACATTTTGCTTCATTAATTTTGATCAGCCATTGGTTGCACCAATACTTGATTTTGTTAGTGTTTTTGAAGGTTATGGGATGCTAACCCCAGAACCAGCAATTTAAACATAGGTTTTCTTATTTTTTGGTATTTTTCTCTTGAAGATAAGAAAGTCATGAAAAGTCCTGAATAGAATATTGTCAGCTTTAATTTAGTAATAGGAGGCCACACCCTTGAGACCGACCCTTCCTTGGCAAACCACGCCAGTGGAAGATGGAGTGAGCTATATTAGACAAGACCTTGATTGAAACAAGACCCGAACATGGGACCGTCTGATTAGGGGTAGCTGTCATTTCATGCAAATGTCTCCGACGAACCCTCACCCTTCAGGCCGGCTCTAGTACCCTTGGGAAAAATGGAAAATGGAGATAAGGGGGCTATTTACATGCTGCCTCAGCCTGGGGAAAATTCTTTCTCCAGCTTTTCCTCAACCGTGGTTGAACTTGGAGAGCTCCTTCAGGGCGTCAGCCCTGCTAATTTGAATATGTTATTGCTTTTTTTAGGGCTTATTTAGATTTCCCAGTGCTGTTTTTATAGGTACAGGAGTGTAAAATACTATTTAACTTGGATTTTTATTCATTTTAATTTATTCCTTAATTCAGAATCCAGAAAATTATTTCTTTTTTTATTAAAGACTGAACCTCTGTACTATTCTGGGTCGTGGGTTTGTCATGATGGTTTATATCAGCAAGTTTAGTTCGTTAGTTAGCATACATATTAGTATATTTTTCTCTACTTTTTGAGTGGAAAGCTCGCACTTCTTTTTTTCAGCATTCAATGTGCAATATCATGCTTTCTTTGCCATGGTTTTGGTCATGATGTTGGGTTATACCTCTACATGTTAGACGCATTGGGTAAGGACAATCTTTACAAAACAGCCATGTTGCAAAGAAGCCTGAAGCCTCAGATGTTACTGTTAGTTTGCCACCTTAATTGTCATGCCCTACTCACCTATTGCTGACCCTGAAATTTGATAATCCCAGTATGTTTTAGTAAAATTATCTTGTATGTCATAGACTAATGCCGAAATGTGTACCCCATAATATAATTAATATTATTTTGAACTATTTAGTGACGCAACATCCAGTTTTCAATTGCTGGTATAATTTTATTTTCTACTGTTAAAATATAGCTCATAGTGATTAATGAATTTATTAGTTCATTTCAGGAACAATCCTATCCCCAAAATAGAGATTTTTCTTATTAGCCCGAAATTTCTAAATATATTGAAATAAAAAACTAAGAATTGGCCAACCGGAACCATCAACAAATATTTATAATTTTTTGAAGGAAACTTATTTAGTTAAGATTTCACAAATGCATTTTTATAACTATCTAATTTAGTCCCAAAAATTAGACTTAACATTCATGCCAAGTAACAGGAGAAGTTTTTCAAAGTTTTAGAGGATTCCCTTATAAATGAAGGATTGAAATTCCAAATATCAGCACTAACAATGTAGGGTGTAAAACTTCGAACGCAAGATGATATCATGACATAACTCGTAAAGGCCGAATCAATAATGAACTTTTTTATACTTGTCAAGATGAATACTTTGACCATTCCGTGGCAATATACAGTCATCATGATTTACATCATTTCTCGTTGTCAAAGAAGTATAACCAGTTCAAATATACTGTTTTCAATTTTGTTTATACATGTAATTAAATTAGTGCTAATGATATGATGTCATTATATATCGATAATATATTGCCAATGATAACCATTTAGGCATTTCACTGAGTATGCTGCAGTTTTGAATGTAAAATCCTTTGAAAGAATCAAGGGAGCAGGAGACGGCTTTGGGTTTCTCCGTTTGGAGGGCGGACCATCCCTTAGCATTATGTCTGCTTAAATCACCTCATATAAGGAACGTAGATATTATTTAAGGGCTAATCCTCTTAAAGTCATCCCTTTACTTTTCCTTTGCGATCATAAATAACTTGCTCTGGCTATTTGTCTGTTCCGAGAGTTCGCTGCGGGCCAGTAATTTACCCTAAAGCCGTCCTCATTCACTCCAGGTAAATGTATGCACAGCTTTTGTCTGTTTCATTTGTTTCACTTACCATTGCGGCAGGTTCTTAGCTTGAACAATAAGGACGCGCCTTCAAAACTATCCATAATAATTAAATATCCTGAAGTGCGACAACTTCTACGATGGTAGTAAAATAAAAATATGGTCAATATTTCAGACTATTGTTTTCAAGATGTTTCACTAGAAGTGATAAAGGGGTCTCCATAATTGTGTAAAAGGCACTGGACCCGCCTTCCTCTTTCTCTAACTGTTGGTGTATCTTCTGATCTCCTAGAGATCGTAAAATGAGGCAGTCTCAGTAGTTTCAACCATTCTGGGAAAAAATAGTATACAAGACCTCTGAACTATAACGGAAAATAGAGAAAAAAGTAAAGCTACAGATAGGTTTAGTTCTCCAATGACCCTTTTGTAATTTGGCTAGGATGTATTACAGCCTTGGCCGCCCTATACTGAGCCATATCCCTGCTGGTAGCTTATGCCCTCTAGAGTCACCTATTACCCCGGAGAGTAATGGAGCAGCCCAATTATTTATTATTTATCTATGGGGCTCCTCGAGTCCATTTTGCACATTAATAAGTAGTCAAAGTGTTATTCGTACTGTGTAATACAGCTTTATCCCGTTCATGGATTTTCTTACGAAATAATTTTTTCCCAACTCTAGTTTAAACAGTAACACCTTGCGACTCAGTCTGCAAAAACTTGCTTGGGTGTTTCCTTAAGAATTTGGCAAACTTCCAATTTGGTAGTGATGGTAGTGATACAAGAATTCTTAAGAATGAGATACTCTAAAAGTATGCTACTGTGAGCGGCTGGTTTGTTATCTGTTCCTAACCGTGTTTACTCTAAATGGGCAAGTTTTCTTGGCAGCTACTTTGGTCCTTTGTCTTTGCGACTGCGAACGAATCTTCTTAGATGAGGCTGCTTTAACTGACGATTTCTCCGGCCCATTCTCATTTTCTAAAGAATTTGTTGGTACTCTAATCTGGTAGAGATCCAATAGTTACGGAAAACCTGAAACTCTCCAAGAAAGTGAGCTGCTGTTAGTAGTTAGTTTGCTGTGAGAATTTTGCGATGGTAAACCAGACATGATTTTTTTTTATCGCCCTTAACCTAATATCTAGTGGGCGATTATTCTAGGCAGCTGCTCTTGGTCTCCATTTTTAGCCCCATAATCCCAATTTATTTGGTGTACACTTAGAATAATTGCTGAGTATACAATTTTATCGCTTCCAATGTCATGTTTCTACATATGTTTGTATACTGAATAGTCTATTAACGATTCCTAGGACCCCGTCAGTACACCATAATAACATTCATATCTATTAAAAAGGAATTAACTATGCAAATTATCCTTTAAAGGAAAACATCGATTAAAATGTAAATCTGTTAAGGCAAAGCCGTTGGGTCTTTGGGTCGATAGTTAATGTTGCCATTTTCTAAGTCTAGTTTGTGGGACACTAGCAGTTCCTAATTGTTCCCCAATTATTCCCTACAATTAACTGTAGTTGGTCAATTCTGTTTGCCGTTACGATTCCTGTAACATTTACTTAAGGGCCTAGTTGCTTAGAAATTGAACTTGGTTCCAATTTTCTGTTTAATTAGATATTCTCTATTATATAGTGTACAAAGGCTTAGTTGTCTCTACCTGGGAGTAACGGGATTGTTGAGTTTATGTTCTCAACAATATTATATTGGTGTTTGATCTTAATTTTTACTTTTCTGCTCTTTTTCACTTTTTTCGTAAAGGCGCCTTAGATTGTGTAGTAACCAGCATCAAGCGCTGGTAAAAAATAAATTAGCACTTCGAACGGTTTAATGTTTTATAATTCATTTAATATTGGTTCGTTAGATGGAAGAGACAATCTTGCGGTATAACTTTTCTTGGGTTAGAAAAACCCAATTCAAAAAAAAAATATAAAACTATTAAGCTATTGAGATTTTATAATTTGATACATTAATGTTTTAATCTCTAATATAGTATTTCAATTTGGCGGGCAGTAGTCAGATTTGTTTTTCTAAATTTATATTTTCATTAACTTTGTAAAAAAAAACCTGTTTGTTTAAACATAAATAGTTTATGAGAAAAAAAAAATTTATTCAGGAAAGTACTACTCAAAGTACTTTCCGTTCATTATTCATTTTTTTTTTATTACTACGTCAGCACTTCTTGCCTGAGACGTGACGTGAGTATAGTAATAATGATGTAATATTTTTTATTGACAGAGGGTGAGATAACAAGGGTAGGAAAGGGTTGTCTTCCGCCTCGAATCAACACCTGACGTCTTTCTACTCTCTATATGCAACACCAGAGTACCCTTTTCAAAAGATACAAGCTCCGCTTTTTATGATTTCCTAAATGAGTAAGCGCACAAATTTAATCAAGAGAATGTTCCAAGACAATATGGGTCTTTTCAATTTGTGATTTTAAGTAGCTAGATTGGTAAACATAATTTTCATTTCTAATATTAATTTAGACTTCTGTAGCTCATTCTAGTCAATATGAAATTTATAAGTACACAATAAATAGTAACAATTAATGAAATTCTTAAGAAAGCTTTCCTAAAATCCTACTTATTATTGAATATTACTATTGCTTTCTCTTGTCTGTTCATTTTCCATAGTTAAATATAAAATCAAATCAGCTCTTTACTCACGGGACTAATACCTAGACAAGGCTTACAACCAAGATAATTACATTTTTAAAAACTTAGGGTTTTTAAAAAAAAAAAGGATTCATGTAATAGTAATAATAATAATAATTTGATATATATATATATATATATATATGTAAAGAAAATGTATTTACGCAGATAATCTATGCCAACGTAGATAATGTAGGCGTTGAAGAGAATGATACTAGCGTTATCAGCAGGGAGGTTACGTGAGTAATAGGCAAGCAGTGAAAAGCTGTGAATTTGACTTTAATTATTTGTTATTATAAAACAAACAGAATCGACGGAGAATAAACATTGAATGTCGTTTCTTTGTTTTACAGAGCAACACAACCTTGTTTAAACTGATTTCTGTCGTCCCTAAGAACCATTATAAAACGACATTCAATCATATATCACTAATAAATCAAAAATATCTGCATCAATTGTGAGGTATGTATTAAAAACAAATCTAGAGGACAAACAAAATTCGGCCTCATGTCCCATTTAGGTGCAGCAACAAAGCCCTTCGAAATAATGTCGATAGATACGATAGGAGGCTTTGGAGGCTCGAGATCGACGAAGAAATACTTACACCTGTTGGTTGACGAAAACGATATGGTATACATAGAGAATGGAAACAAATTAAACAGAAACTAGACGAACTCAGAATTGGACCATATAAAATAATAGAGGAAACATCAAACTCGATATACAGGATCAACACAGGACATAGAAAAACCGAATCAAATCTATTCCACGATTCAAAACTTATCCCTGGTTTTCAGGACAATCCCGAGTAAAGGATGTCCTATCAGCAAAAAAGTTATCTTCCTTTTTAAATATTTTCGCTTCTGGGGGGGGGGAGATGTAAAGAAAATGTATTTCTTTAATTTGAATTAGCGCGCCGCGCCAACGTAGATAATGTAGGCGTTGAAGAGAATGATACTAGCGTTATCAGCAGGGAGGTTACGTGAGTAATAGGCAAGCAGTGAAAAGCTGTGAATTTGACTTTAATTATTTGTTATTATAAAACAAACAGAATCGACAGGAGAATAAACATTGAATGTCGTTTCTTTGTTTTACAGAGCAACACAACCTTGTTTAAACTGATTTCTGTCGTCCCTAAGAACCATTATATATATATATTATTTTATAGGGTGATTATCACGCTCATATTGCTAGTCTAAGAAATGCCCTGGTACCTTCTTTCAAGGGCTGATACCGATACGGACGGATCGTTCATCCAAAGTAAAAACAAATAACAATTTGATTATAATTTTGAATATGAAGAATTTAGAATATATCAAGAAAAAAAGAAACAAATACATAAACTGTACAACTTATCATACAAAGAGCAAAAGTGAGCCTGAAGAGTTGAAACAATATTTGCGGTTAAGCCTTTGCCTCACCCCTCCCCTTCAGCAGACGAAGAGCAAGTGTCGAAGTTTTCCGATAACTCTTGTTAAGAAGGCTTCCATTCAAAACAGATTAAGTTTTCTCGTTGGAAATATTGTTTCTTAAGCATTTTCTTCCAAGCCCGACGGCTAAAAATTCAAAACTCGTGTTTTCACAATGGAAATTTATTTTTACAATTTGAGTAAAATATTAACATTTTCTTGCTATAGTCATTCAGGTTCTCACCATTATGGAAATCCAAAGTGATATAAATGAATAATTTAATGAGAAATACTCAATATATGAATGATAAGGCCTAAATCTTAAAAATATTTATGACCAAAATACAAAAATCCTTGGTATCACCGTATTATGTTATTAAATTTATTTGAAATTCAATATTTACGAAATATAATTTTTAACTTTTACGTTAAATACAAGCGCATACGTTTTAAGAATGAATAAATAAATTTACTTCAGATTATTTCTTTTCGATGATATAGCCGTGAAATATAAGCCGTTTACTTTCATATTGCTCGACTATTTTAATGAGTTCTGCCCATAAATGATGGATAATACGTAGTCCTTTCAAAGCGAGGAAAATTTCATTTAAGAGACGAAACGTTACAAAATTACTCCACCTGAAAGGTATAAGCGCGCGCCCACATTCCAAGACGAAATCCTACCTAATTCTCGAACCTATAGCAACTCTAGTGAAAATTAAATTGACAGAAAACAGATCACGTTCAAATTATTTATACTCATTTCGTTCAATGAGCGAAATATTTCTCTTCACAAAAAATATCTTTATTTCATAAGAAACTTTCTAAATCCTGTAAGTACAATTATTGTTGTCTATAATTGTGTCATAACATTAAAACATGCTCATTCTTCCAGATTATAGAAATACTGTTATCTCTAAATAAATGTGATGAAATTGTTACAATCTCATTGATTATATTCTTTAAACTAGAATCGTGATAGATTTTCATATGGCCCCTGTGATCAGAAATTAATAATAAATAAATTAATAATAATCCCTAGCCTTATTCCCGGTTGTTCAATTTTTTTTATAATAAAATACTTTCTGTTCTAGCTTAAACTTGGGAGAATTTTTTTTTACTGTAATGTACACAACCTGGTGTTGTGAAATTTATGTTAGCTATTTTATCTCCTTATTAAATTCATTATCACATCTTGTTTGCTCGTGTCTTATTCTCCATTTGTGTCCATTTTCACGTTATGTTTCCCCTGTTTTAAGAATTATTTCGTGTAGTCTGCGGTATTGAGGTCTGTAAAGCCCCTGCAAAAAAATGACTATAAGTAGAAAATAGACAGTCTTGGAGAATAGCATGGAAGAAAACATAAGATAACGAGAACGTAAGGAGCTAAGAAACTTTTTATTCCACTTTTCCTTTAACCTGAAATTGTGGTTGATCATCGGAACATTTCCTGAATTTTGTAGCTAAAAAGGTTTATTGAAACCTTGATGACAATTGAGCGAAAGGATTATAAAAAGTATAATTTGGATCCAGCTTCCCTGTGTATTGAATGGTGTGTGAATTGGAAGACTTTTTAACTCTAGATGACTTCATTAAACATGTTTAATTAAATCGAGTTGCTCATTTATTATCAATACTGCGAAGAAGCTATAGAAAACAAAACTTATAGCGCTCTAATTTCTCAATTAGTCTGAGCTATCACCTCTTTGTGAGCCATTTTGAAACGCAAACATTAATAATCGTAAGATCGATCGGAACTCTAGCCCATTCCAGAAATTGGAATACCCAACACAAATTGAGTTTTCACTCTAGGGAGTGGCTTAACAAGTTTTAGTTGCTTGTGTGACTAAGGGATTGTGTCAGTTCAAACTGTCACCACTTCACTTAGTTTTGTTTTGTAATAGTCAGTGTAAAACAACGCATTTAGGTAAAACCTTTAGGATTTATTTTAGATTTTGAGATATATTTTAGCTATTTAGAATTTAGGATTTTTGTTGTTAGCTAATTTACATAATTGTTAGCTAACTTTTATACATACCACGATAGGAGTTTACAGTAAATCACCTGCTTCTAATTTACAAATTAATAAAGAATTATTTACACTTAAATAAAGATTCGTCATATTTACCTCGCAAGAGTTTTCAAAGGAGCTCAGGGATTGTGTTCATTTGAGACTTTGAGGATACTCACTTACTTTGTTTGACAGAGGAGATTTCTTTCATTTATTCTCGTAAATACACTGTTAGGTCAAGATTGTTGAATCCCCTAGGTGGGGAGGAGACACCCGCCAGGGGCTAGGGTGACTATAACCTCTAGCCGCCGTCCGGTGAGCGCCTAAAAAGAGATAAAATGGGTTGACCTGTGGTCTTTCACCTCTGCTGATGGCCTAGCAGCTTAGTTCGTTTTGATCCGACTCCGTAAGTCCTTAGAAGGTGTTCCCCGACAAAGCACTATGTTCAGAAGAAGAAGAACAGGATAGGTTTATAGTTAGTTTATGTGGTCTTGTAATGACCACGAATTCATACTCGGTATCTAAGGGTAGACGAAAACCGTCCGGATCCCAAAGGCGAGTGTGAACCAGAGAGAAGCAGACTGGATTGCCGTGGGAGACGCTACTAGGTAAAGTTTGTTAGGCCACGGCAACCGCTGTCCGCGAGGTCACTCCCAAGGAGTTGCTTGTTTTAGCGAGACGAAGACAGAGATTCCCACTAGGTAGGTGTGGGGTCTGACAATGCCGGACTAAAACATAGCAAGGTTAGGAAAGAGAGATGCATAGGTAGTTGAATGAGAAGGTCATGGTTTGAGTAGGGCAGCAAGCGCCAGTGCAGAGAGAGAGAAAGCTGTGTTCCAAGTGCTGGTTCTATATGTTCTGTGGTCTGAACTAAGACGGCCGGGTTATATAAGCAGGCCAGCCGTGGTGTGGATGGTTCTCCCACCTGCGGCTATTTTCTTCACTAGCTTCTCCCCCCTCTCTGACTGACGTCATAAGCTTTATTATTAAAATATGGAAACTTAGGTAGATATTTTCTGGACCGAGAAGAGGGGAACTTCTAATTATTCGTAATTAAGAGGTTGACACAACAAACACTTTAGTTGATTTATTTGCTAATTCTCTTTAATAAGTTCTTGGTATTATTTTCTTATTTTAATATTTTTTTAAACTATATACGATTACAACCAGTTTACTGGTATTGCGATAAACCTATATCTACAACTTACAATAAGCTGCAACAAAGCAGTAACCAATAGTATTTATTTATTGTATTAATGTTATTTTTTTCGCTTCTTTGTTTTTCTTTTAGGTTAATTGTGTATTAATTTTCTTAATTTGTTTTCTCTGGGTTTTTATTTACGTGAAAGCAAATGGTTTACGACCTAGTGGAACTTTTTTATTTGTCACTAAGTTTAGGAGCCTCCATTCGGGGAGCTTTGGGCCTTTTGACTCAAAACTGTTCCAACCTTCCTCAAAGCAACACCTGCTATACACTTAAGACGAGTTTTACTGTGTCCGTCTTCAATATTCACTTACTTGCTTTCAAAAATATCTCCCCAATGTTTACCTGAGGTAAGAGATTAAGCCTAGACCTTTTATGTAGCACACTTTTAGGTAAGTCATGTGACTATACAATGTCTAACAGTTGATATTGTATTTTGTTTTAATTTATATTGAAAAAATAACTCCTCAGCTAACGCTTACAGTCGATTTTCCAGATTATATCAGAGCTTATTAAAGGAACACATAGAACATATCATTGAGTAGTACTTTTTTTTTTTTTTTTTATAAATAAATCATTGTACGAAGTGTGTGATTTAAACAGTTTCAAATCTAATAAGAAGCATTCGATAGAATCATTTGCTTAGATGAAATATAGCCGTGGAAATGAAGTATGACGATAAACCATTTATTGCTTAGCAACATTAATCCAACCATGCTTTAAAAGTGTGGTCTTTTTAATTGCTGGGTTCACCCCTCTCCCTAACAGTTAACCAGAAGGACGAGTCCAGAGGAGCAAAATATTTGCTGAGGAAAGGAACTCCGCCTCTAATCAGTTGTGCTCCTTTAGAGGATCTTCAGATCTACGTGATCTGGAATCGGAGTTTTCTCTCCCTCCTTCTTTCCTCTGATAATTCACTTAATTGAAGGGGATAATCTAAACTCAGAGATTTCTTCTCCCCTTCTGTCTTCTCTATATTCTTGTCAGGTTTAGCCGAACCAGAAGGAAACTTTACGATATTTGCATTCTAACAGGATCGAACTCCGAAGGAATCCTTTATTCCTTCTTAAGGGAATAACAATTCTACTAGCCAATGGGATCTCGGAACTTGCCAGCTATAAATCCAATTAATTAATTCATTATGGCTCTAGCATATCGTTGCTTTTTAATTTATTACTATCATTATGTACTCTTATTTAGTACGAGCTCTGTACCCTAGCCATATTTTTTCTATTACTCCCTAATCCCCTAGCACAATTACGCTGCACCACACATCCCTATAATCCTCTTCGGAGACTAAAGTAGTAGTTGCCTCGTGATCTCCTGTAAATACCTTACAATGCGAATCCTGCCGATTTCCAGTTTCTCAAATCATGTCCTGAGTGTCTGTGGCTCTCGTGTACATTGCAAGCCTCTAATTGGTTGTATCCGGTGACACAGCTTATGGAGGAGCGTAGAGGACTTCCCAAGACTCTGCTTACTCTTTCGCATGCGAAGGAGGTGACAACCATTTGGATTCGGGAGGTCTTTGGACTGTTTGTACATCATGTATGAATGAGTGAAAAATTGTAAATATGGTTTGAATGAGAACAATTACCATGTTTATAAATTGTAATTTTACCACAATAAAGATTTTATAAGTTCACCCTTTCTGATCGGCTGAATTAATTTGTTATTAATTCATTAAAAATCTAAATGGCCTAAAATAGGACTATGATCTGCTAGTACATTTTTACCTTGATTTTCCTTGAGCAGCTTATGCATATTGATATGACCATTTTTTGTGATAATTACCAAATAAATTTAATTGAATTTATAAAATTTTAAGTAGTTCAATATCCTAATTAAATACATTATGTAATTTCTTTTATTTGCCTTATGATTTTCCAAAGAGGAAGGGAAGAGTTAAATAAGGTCATAATATTTGCATTGCAATATTATACATTACTTGCTTATAAGTTGTTTACAATTCTATTATTAAGGCCCTTATGGTTCCATAAAAAATAATCTGAATAAGCTCAACTTTTCAATTGTGGATATAAACCAATATATTTTATATATACATTGAATATGAATTTAATGGATTGTTCTGATGTATATTAGACAATTAGATCATACATCTTGTGCTATAAAACAAAATTCATAACACGAACGTTTCGGGGACGTTTATGACCTGAGGGTTTTACACCTAAATAAATCTCAAAAAACAAATACGTGTATGTTGTTCTTCCATAAAGTTGCTCATAAAATTGATATATAGGTCTAAATAAAGAGTGTTTGTTATTTTAACAGACTTTGGATACATGATCCTGTTTTATAAACCAACAAGTACTAACGGATCCTTATCCGGATGTGTTTGACTTTAACCTATGGTACATTTTGGCTACTGTTATATCATGAATAAAATCGCTAAAGGGTTATGGCGTTGTAACGGACGGTATAATTGTTGTGAAGAGTGGCAGTATTCGAATGTGGATGTTTCCGGATTCCGGGTCAGGCAAAATATAATTTTAAACTGTGTTACGTGTATGTCAAGCCAGGACGCCACTGACTGAGCATATGTCAATATTTCAAAATTGTTGAAATACGAGCTGTTCGAAGGTGTCAAGTTTACAGAGCCGATAATTTGGCTCTAATCGATTGGGTCGAAGGGCGCTGCGGAGGCTGTGATGTATGCACTAGCAATAGCGCCCAGCTTAGCGAACAAGTGATGAATGGGCGATTATTATCTAATTCAATAGCTGTCAGGTGGGCTATCTTCCATGCACAATCCTCATCATTTATTATAGCTGCTTCACTTTACTTTTATTTTTTAAATCATGCATAACCAAGAGCTAATGCCTAGACCCCCGCTTCAGACAAAGGACTTCTATCGAAAGCTCCAATACCGACAAAAAAGTCAACTACAAGTGACTAGTTGATCTAACGTACATTTTCAATTTTTTTTTTAATTTATTATGCACTTACTGGATTTATGGATTTATAAAAACAAATATTTATTAATTAAGCCATATTTTTTAGACTAGAAATGTATTTTTGATCTCCTAAATCCTCTAGCACAGTCATTACACTGCGCCACAAATCCCTATAATGATAGCTATTGGGACTGAAAAAAAGTCAACATCAAGCGTATCCAATACTTTCTATCAAAAGTTCTGAGAACAATAGTAAATGTCCCCTATAACCTCAGCAACAAAACCCTTCATAACGATCTTAATACACCTTACTTTCTCGAACTCATCCCTTCCAAGTTCATACAATTCCATAGTAACCTACCCAGCCACCCTAATTCCTTAGCGCAGTCATTACACTCCGCCACTCATCCCTACAATCCTCCACGGAGATTAAGGCGGCAGTGGCCTCGTGACCTGAGGCCACACAATAAATATTTGATTAGTATGATTTTTTAAATGGTTCTTTCCAGACTTACAGCATTTTACAACTCTTCCTAGCACTCACCTTCTCAGTCCAATTAATGTACATAAATAAAAAACTTTAAGCTCTTTAAACTTCAGTTAAAATATAGATTCACACATGTATTTGTTATTAATAATTTATTTAGCGCTTAAAACATTTATTTATAAACATGGGCTATGCTAGACTTGGATAAGGGTCATCACACTTATCTTTGATTTTCTTCAATTTGATTTTTTTTTCTTCATATCCCCTTGTTATTATTAATTATTGAAATGAGTATAGATTCTACATTAATGGATATATTTACAGGAGGATAAAGAACGCCGAACTGCATCCGTTGCTGGGTGTGCCGTCGGTGGGCGAGTTCATCCACCGGAGACACATCAAGTGTTTTGACTCGTTGCAGCACTTAACAAACCCAGTCTTAAACACTGTGACCCCACCACCCTTCGCACATTAATGGGAAGAGTCTGTTCTTGTCCCCCTTTATGTCCCCTTGTTATTATAAATTATGGAAATCAATATAGATTCTATAAAAATGAATCTATTTACAATAGGTCTTTATGTTTTGTAGCTTGGCTAAGCTTTATACAATTTTTAATAATTTTACAATGCGATTTGTACAGCGAGTATTACAAAGGTATAATGCGTATTATACATTCATTGTCTAAACGTGTTTAAAGGTTATGGGGGTGACCTTATGAGTCATAGACTTTTTTTTTATTAACAACTTTATTATGATAAAATTACAATCTTACATACAACAACAAAATCTCAACCTAATTTTCCCCGACAGTCTGTTGCTATTAAAGCGGGAAGGGTTGTGGGCCACAGTGTTAAATACTAGGTTTGTTAGCTCATTGATAGATATATTTTGGAAGATATATAGAAATAATAGGAAAATCAGGTTAGGACTTTGAAGAAAACTTATGATGAATATTTCATTTAATTCTCAGGAGTGAAAGCTGAGTAAGGGATTGAAAATGGAACAAAATGCTACATTTTTATGTCCCGCTATAGGTTGACGGTAACATTCATGTCATTTTTAATTTTACCGTCAAAGCCCAATACTCAATTGTTTGTCGACAACCGTACCCTTCACGCTGATGTCAATATCCATTCATTCATTAACAATCTTCCCCTTGCAAAACTTCCTTTCCCGACCATCTTTATCAGCATTCTGTGTTATCTGCACTCCCATATTATCCCCGGAAACGCAGTGCGACTGCTTTGGAAGAGGTTGCTTCGTTGCCTCCTTAAAACTAACTAACCTTTTGTTTCTAAGTGAGACTTGTATAATGTGGATATAAAATTACAAGTGGCCTGTTTTTATTTGTTAATAAGCCCTTTCCCAACAATAAAGTAGCATGACCGCATACAATGAAGGCCTAAGCATTACTTAAAATTATATTGTATGTGAACATTTATTCCCTAAAGAAATCTAGGTTTTTAGTAAAAAGGTCATATTCAGAATAAATTGTATGATTTTTCCGAATATATAGTCCTGTTCAGTCATCGCTGGTAATCTTTTGATAAGTCGAAAGAATATATAATTATTAGCCGGTGTGACGCCCGTTAAAAAGCTCCTGTTATGTGGTAATTAAGTGTTGAATGCTGACATTAAGTGTGGAGGCCTGGCTCGAATCCATTATCAGCTTGCTAATGCCATTTACATCACCAGAAATGTGTGATGATTCCCCTTCCTAAATTTTCTGTAGACGGGATTGTTCGCTGTTTAATTTTAAAACGGTGCAATTAGGGAGTAGAAGAAGAATTTAGGACCTCGACGACGTAAATTGCGAGGTCGCTTTTAAATAATTAAGTTTAATAACGATGTCATTTCAGGTGGTTTCCTTCATTAACGAGAAAAGAATTGTCTGTTGTTGTTATCGTAGAAGTTGTTGAAATTTAAACTTGTATATCATAAAGCCAAAAAAAAATATTATGGGCTTGTACATCTCTAATTTATAATACATGTTCAATGATCAACGATCCCGGAATCAGGGTTATGGCTGGAGCAGGATGTGGACCTTGAAAATATTGACATGCGCATTGGCCACTTTTATACGAACTTGCAGTGAACTAATATATTAACAATTGATTTCGTATTAAACGTTGTTTTATAGCGTCGGTAGCATTAATATTATAGATAGAGAACAACACAACTTTTTAGAGTTTTAAAATACATAATTATACTAGTTTGTTTTTTGAACTGTTTAAAATCTTAAAATTGTCAAATATTATTACAGTCACCCTTGCCAATTAATGAAGGCTACTTATAAGACTGTGGGCTGTTTGTAAATATAATATGAATGAGGGAGTAAATTTAAATTGTAAATATGGTATGAATGTGAACATTAATAATAATATAACATTAATTATAGTATAAAATAATTATAATTACCCTATCGGCCAATAAGGCAAATTGTAATTTTATCGCAATAAAGGTTGTTGTTAATAAAAAAAGAATACTAAGCACCTTGAATGCATGAACCCAAAACCACCCATTTCTTCTCAGTGATAGGTTTTTAATTTCAAATAATTGTCTAATGAAACAGCCATAAATGCTAAATCCTAAAAAGAGTCAACATTTTTCCTGTCGACCTCCAAGGAAAGTCTACTGAACGATACTAATTTTAATTTACATTAAACAAAATTGGAAATTCACTGTTTGACAAAGGATTTTAACCTGGAACTTTCAAGTTACGTTAACTGCCCCGCTACAGTGTATGAGGGCCCTTCTATATGAATTGTGCCTGTACTTTCATAATCTATTGGTTTTCCCGCTTTAGGACCATTTAACTTTTAGCCAATTGACCTTTGTGCTATTAACTAAAATAGCCCTCTGTCAATTCCTGAATATAGTTCGACTTGATCCCACCAATTACCCACTGTCTACTGAAGCGTTCATTATACAATTTTCATCTAAGGCGTGATGAAAAATCGAATATTGCCATCATCTGATTATTATTATTTTTTTTTTTTGCTCTTGTAAACCTGTTTAATATGGGTTTAGCACTTCCCAGCATCTAGGATAAGTTTAAGGTCATGTCAGTAGGTAGGAAGAGTGCAAATTCTATACTAGAAAAAACAGAAAAGAAAAGGGTTGAAAATATTTGTAGCTATAAAAAAAAAGATTTTTTATAGGATTTGTTTTTATCTGTTCATTTCAAATTTCATTACTATCATAAATGGCTTCTGCTATTAGCAAGAGAGAAGATTTTAAGAGGAACTTTATAGCTATACTTCTGGGTACACATTTGATCCTGCATCTTCGGTAAGGCATCCAATATATATTTTTTAAATACATATATTATAATGATTATTTATTGGTTTTTTTTTTATTCTAACTCAATATATTGTCGTTTTCTCTTAAAACTAGAATTTTATTTTCTAAGAGCTGGATATATATAAAAACATAATTATATATTTAGATAGAGACGAATTACCTATGGTAAACGAAGGTGGACTAAATTGTCAACCCCAGACATATTTCCCTTCGATTTAACTTCGAATCTATTACCAAATTTTGTTAAGGGCTGAATGTTTCATAATTCTGGTGGCTAAGTGTAAGGGTCAGCCGGCATCATTATGCCCTTGGAAGCATAGGTACCTTTACGATAGTAGAACCTAGGCTCCGAAGTTTCATATCGCAAAACATACTTACACACGCAAACTCTTTGTTTTATAACAAAACGTAGGAAGAATTAGAAGTATACCAATAATATATAATTAGTAAAGCTTAAGTCGGATTATTATGTAGCATTACATAATTACAATAGTTGGAATAGAATTCGGTTCAATTTAACCTGAAACCTTCTTACTCTTACACAGTCCTTCATAAAATGAATATTTATTAACATATACCAACATGGAAATATCATAGAATTGAAGTAGTATGAACCCTGTCATTTATAACAATAAAATATAGTATAACCACTTAATTCTATAATCTAAATTAACCACGAACTCATTAGGTTTTAGAACACTTTCAACAATAAAACAATATTTTATAGCATATCGTCTTTTTCTCAATGGAAAAACTGATCTAGCCAGATGTGCAAAGAACTATCTCTGCCAGCTCCTTTAACCGCCGCACATGGCGAACGTAGATTTCTCTATGGTTCAAATTCTTTCCGGTACATTTTAATTACCTTCGCTTTAGTTATACGTTTTTTTTATTTGTATTGTGAGCGTATTGATATTTTCTTTCTTTTACTTTCAGAACCCTTCATTAGCTTGTTTGAGAAAGCTTAGTAGTTGATTGCCACTTTAAAATGTAAAGCTCTTCACACATGACTGAACAGTATTTGATAAATCTCCTCCTTGAAGAGTTCCAAAAAGTGTTGGAGAGTTGGACCGAGCCGTGAAGAGGAGCGGAGAGGCCGGGAGCTGGGGAGGTTTTTTGGTGCTGAGCTGGACAGAAGGCCCTAATTGCCGGAGGTAGCCTTGCCAAGAGCCCTCGCTCTCTCCATTACAACTTAGCTGCTAATTATGTCAATATTTTATAGCGCCAAACTGCTCACTGCTCCCTAGCGCTGACATAATGGGCCATTACCAGCACTATCTGCTTCACTGCTGCCCTGTCTCTGCAAAGGCTAACTTTTAATTAAAAGTGTACTGCTCATGTCGTGAGGTCCGAGTGTGCAGGTTGAGAGATGGTGCTTTTGGGGCCAACTACCGGTGTCCGGATAAAGGCTGCTTTTCTCAGCTATGATCAATTACTCGTGAATGTTTGTAGACACTTTTATATTGTACATGTATCTATCCGGAATGTGTAGCAGGTATTCAAAGACCTTAAATCTATACTAATTGATCCATGTATTTTTCAACTTTTACCTAACAACAATTTTATTAAATTTAAACCAAATAATATTTATATTTTTCCCAAGAATCCGCTTCCTCTTTTGCATGGCGAGTGAGATTTGAGACTTCTCTGGGATGTTTGTAAATTAAGTATAAATAAGCAAGTGAATGAAGAATTGTAAATATAACATGAATGAGAGCATTGAACACAATTACTTATTGCCAAATAAGGCAGTTTGTAAGTTTATTATAATAAAGACTTGATTTGAAGTTTACAAAAAACATGATTTTTTATTATAATTTTTTTAAGTATTTCAGCATTACCCACATCCCTTGCGTAACCCCGACCTACCCCCAAATCCTTTGCCCCTCACTTCCGTCCATCGCTGCATTTCTCCAAAGCCTTACCTCCAACCAACGTCATATAGCCCGCCAACTTATGCATGGTCTTGCCTCCTGCCACGTCCATGATGCCCTTACAGAAAGCACCTTGGTAGTAGTGTCCTCGCCGCAAGCCAGCACCGTCTTTCTTTCTGAAAACCCCAGGGTATTATCCAGCTATGACCTTCCTCTAATATGGAACGTTAAATTTTTCTAAGGATTTTTCTTTCCCAGGTACTGAGGACAAGAATGCTCTAACGATGTACTAGTCCAGTTATTCATAATGTTTTTCGTTTTATTAAAAACCGACTTTTAATGACTGAGATGTTTTAAGAATTAAAATGTAGTATTTTAAATTGATAATACCGATCATCCTGTAGGGAGGAATTAAATTAAAATATATAAATTTATTAAAAAAATAATTTGAAAAACAGTCGAGGCTACTTTTAAATGGAATTAACTAGCAATAATATTTATTCACTACATTTTTATTGTTAGTTACTTACTGTTATATCCTTGTTTCCTATACATTTTGAGATGTTCAACCGGCGCCTTCCTTGGTTTTTCCATTATATATTGTTATTTGCATTTGTTAATTTAAAGGTTTTGATTTAATGGTTTATTTTATTTTACTAACTTCATTATGTTGTTTTTTATGTGTCGATCAATCTATGACTTTTTTTAGTGAATGAAGTTAAACAATCATTTATTTTTGTCTTATACTCGTTTCATTTTATTTTTCTCTGTGATTTTTTTATGATGCAATAGTTTTTTTTTGTATTCCAGAAATAAATCTGGTACGTCTTTATTGTTCATAGGGGACTTTGTACTGGAGTAATTTTTGTTTTATATTTTATTCCAAGTGATAATTTACTGTACAAGTGATTTCTATTGCTGGCCTTACAAATTTATTTTTGGACATTGCGAGACTGAGTCGTTTGGCTCTTGACAGTGCAGACTTCACCTTTATTCACCTGCTCCTGCAGGCCCAGTCCATCAGGGCTGAGAAGTGGAGCAAAAACGGGTCCTCTCCACCCTTGAAATACGCTGCGCCACTTTTTCTGCTCCCCACCCACCCCCATCTAAATTGACCCCCATAATGAGAGGAATTATTTAGCCCCTACTCTCTGCCAGTCTAGCTCAGTCAAGTCGGCGCTTTAAATCCCTATAACTCAAGTCTTATTGTCAAATTGTTTTTTGTTCGCCTCTACCCTCTTTTAAAATTTAAAGGATTTTTTTTAACCACCCCCTCCTTTTTGCCTCACATTAATTAGAGATATAAAACTGTTGCCATTTTTTTAATTTAATAGTTCATATTTTGCTGCATTGTGTTTATACTATATTTTCGAATACGTTTTAAGTAACTCGTATCTGACCAGCCATATTGTTTCATCTAACTAAAATACTGTATGACAATATCCATGCAGAATGCATATTGTGTCTTCATAGTCTGTTCTTTCTTTTTTTCTTATATACATAAATACAAATCTGAATTTAACCCTACAATGGATCAGAAGCTTTGCGATTTGATCGCATTATTGAAAATATTATCTTCATTTTTACTTACCACAATTAAAAACTCAGTATTTGTCACAAAAAAATCTTCTTTAGTTGCAATCTTGGTAAACCCGTTCAACAAATTAAATAGATTTCAATTAGTTGAATACTGTTATTAAAAAAAATCGGTGTTGAAATGTATTAAATACTCAATACTGAACATAAATATTAAAATTAATCTCAGTGGTATCGGTGAAACATTTTTTGGGTCAGCGTCTTAGCAAGAAAAGAAAACGTCAGAATTCTAAATGAACAATATATTTTGGGTTGGGTATAGATAACTCGATAAGTATGGTTAACATATTTTCCATACCCGTCGTTGTATGCTGAGTAAAAACTAATAAACATATTTCGAGGTTGTGGAATACAATTTTAACATATGAAATCGTAGAAATCAAAGATAGAATCAATCGTAGCAATAGAGATAGAAGAAATTTTGTCACATATCTAACTATATCTAGTACTAAAGAATGTTTGTTCACTAAAATCTTAAATATACGTAAATTTTAATAATTACTTACATGAATTATGGCAATTTCACAGGTCGCATAAAGATTTCCTGCCTATAAGTTAATGTATTAGAAATAAATGTAAATAATATAACATCTATTTAATTTATTAGTTTGAAATTTTACCATTTATATAATTCTAACATGGTATTAATTACAGACAATTTTATTGGGTGGGGTTTTCGTTGCTTTCAATTATACATTATTAGAAATTGCTTATTTGTGATCAGCTGTTATGCTTGTTTTCATTATTGTTAAAAATTATTTGTTATAATTTTCCTGATTAAAGAGAGCACCTCTATTTACACCTTTCATCACCAATAATTATTATTATTATTTCAATTACCAAGTTGAAATGACTATAATATTACATAATACATTACATTATGTAACAATGTATTATACGTTTTTGTTAATGTTGATAATTTTTCGCCTTTCTTTAGTGGAGCATACCACGGTTGTTTTATTAGATATTCATTGCATTGTATACTCCTAAATGATAATTTGGACTTTCAGGAGGATTCCTGAAGAGTCATTTTAAATTACTTAATAAAAGATAATTAACAATTGGGAATTAGTTACACCAGAATATTTCTTAATTGCGATTCTTGAACACTCCACCATTTTGAGAATCAAAACGTTGTTACGCTTCTAAAGGTCGATTTAAGCAAACAAATGAATTCTAGTCTAATTTTTTTTTTCAATTCAAACCAAATCTTTATTTTAATAAAATTACGATTCGCCTTGGTCGACACTAAGTGATTCAATGATCTCATTCATACCATATGTTGTGGCCACTTCTTAATCACAAATAATTATAAGTCACCCTCTTCTCGTATCAGACCTTGTATCTATATCATCAAATAATATCATAAAATATGTATCTATTTTTCGTTATGTTAATAAAGATTATTATGACCGCCTGGTGGGGGCCCACCCCCACCACGACTAGCCGGCTATAAAAACTTCGCGTCCCCAGGCAGAGCACATAGCAAACTCATACAACTCTTGTATAATATTACGGTACTTTCCTGACACATGGAAACAAGCCATCTTGTTCTCATTACTAAAGCCAGACAAAAGCGGAGATCACCACCCGATCAGCCTGTTACCTCAGATGGGAAAAATTTTTGAGAAGATTCTTTTGAATTATCTCAAAGATTACTGCTCGGAAAACGACATAATTCTGCCAGAGCAGACTGGATTCCAATCCAGTATGAGCACAGAGCATCCCCTTCTGAAGGTACAGTCAGAAGCTAGCCATAATATGTTACCAGTTTTTAAGCCTATGAGCTTGCTTTGCAAATTGTAAATAATTTATGTAAGCTTTAAACAAACTTGAAGTGTAAATTTAGCAAAGGAAATCTAACTATGTAAAAAGATCTACCTTTCCTTATATTCATTATTTATTGAGCAATGACCTATCAATCGTTAATAATTAGTTTATTATTATCTTTCTAGCGTATATTCTGAACTAATACATTACTTTATTATACGTATCAGCTCGAAATTCACTTAGATCCTTTATTGTTGATGTACAGCAATTAATTTAGTCCGGCTCCCTCTTGGTAAGAGATTTAACCGATGTTCATTTTGCAGGAAAGTATAGTTTGCAGGAGGGCAGAATGTTAAACTCCTTGCATAAGCTCCTAATATCATTAGAGATTAAGCACTTCATAAATTCAAAGCTTTAATCCCCTTGTGGAAACTTTTAGTCTGTATACACTGAGTTTCCCTGCTTCCATGGTAACTGTTTTTACCCACCTTGAAAGCAGAGCTTTTAACGAAATTGTATTTATCCTAATGAGAATCGACGGATATATCGTTGACGCCAAAGTAATGAGTAAAAAAATCACATTTTTGTGATGGGTTAGTGTTTGAATGCCTTATGACCGGAGCTTGTGGCAATGTATCGAACCCTTTCTGTTATCGGAAGGGCAGAAAAAAACTGTTGCACATTTTTCTTTTTGGTTTTTCCTTTCGGTATGTCCAATGATTCTTTGGCCACAGTGATATTTCTTATTTCTTGGGTCCCTTCAAGAAATTAACACTATGTTAGTATTGGAAATATTCTTTATTTTCAATGATAGGTGTCAACTTTCTTTTTCCTTTTCAAGGCTACCTGGCTCACTCTCATTTGCCAAAGGAGAGGTCACTAATTTGGATTTTTAAATTAATCAAAATTAAAATTACACGTGGAAAATCAAAAATCAGCACATGTAAATATATAGTATATGTATATAGTTAATGTTTATCGGCTTTCGAATTAAAAAAAAAGGAAAAAAGGTACTAAGAAACAACACGCATGAAAGTCAGAACTAGACTGTTTATTTCAAGTCTATAATCCTGTATAGTTTTATTTTTATTATTATATTTTGGGATTTACATCCCGACGTTCGGGGATTAAGGTTTAATACTGATGATGCCAGGAGCTTAACTTATATATATATATATATATATATATATATTGTTTCATCCAACGTTTCTTCACTTTCCGAATCATGATCACTGACTTTGTGAAAATTAGGATCCGTGCCTTCCTCGTCACATTCAGACAGGATTTCACCATCCAAACATTACTGTTGATGAACCAATTCAAGATCTTCTCGACAATTTAATTAGAAAACTTCTTTAGAAGGTTTAGGATGAAAAGAAGTAACGCGAGTTGTAATCTTGGGACTATGAGGCCCAGACTACAGTTTTTTAAGGGTTGTTATTACTTTATTTTTCTTAGCTAAACTAAACAAGTCAAGGGACATCATCTACAGACTTTGACAGCTAGGGGTGAACCTGTTAACTAGTTTCCATATGACACACACAACAAAAATTGTTCCCTGGGTTTCACAGACCCAAGGTTACCATCGAAAGTTTAATTGACATGATTAAGGGGAAAACCTGTCATCTTAAATCGCCTTCGTTTTTCCTTGGTTTAAGTCAGAATGTAGTAGATTTAATCAATTGTTTGCTACCTCATAATATTGTTTTATATTGTGTATAAAATATATGTACGGTATATATTGTTTAGCGACTTTCAACTATTGTTCTTGGCTCAAATTTAGCTGCCTTTAAAACCATAAGTAATCGTGTCTTCAGACAATTATCCTTCTATTCATAAAGTAGAGTAATTAACTTTATTATTTAATTACAACTGACACGTAATTTTAACATAACCTTATTAATTTCCTTAATTCTACTTGGATTGTATTGTAATTGCTGTTCTTGCATTAGTGAGTTTGAATGGCCTGAAAGTTTCTCATGAAAGGGTATTTACGATTTGTCTAAATAAAATGTTTTTATGAATAGAGCTTGTAGGTCTTCAAGCCCTGAAAATATGTGTTAATTTCATGATCATTGCACATTGAATATCTTTGCTCCACGAAAATGTCCTAGTATATTTTCGTATTATCGGGAAGGCCATTTACCATGGCCATTTTTATAAATATTTTGATTGATTTAACGGTAAAAAACACCAAATAGATAAGGAACTAATAAAACCAAATTGTCAAAAGATTAAGCCGTATGGGTGGCAATTTTCCTTTTGTTTATTTTCTTACTTTAAGAGATATTTCTCTCTGAATGAAGTTTAGGGAAGTTACTCGCATTCATTTATACATACAGGTCAACTGAGATCCACTGTAGCAACAGACTGGCTATTTTACGAAAACATTTTAAGATTCGAAATAAAATAAATTATTTTCTAAAACTAGTTCTAAACAACAGTTGCTCTAAGTTTTCCGGAGTTTTGAAGAGTTTTAATCAGGTACGGTAGATGAAATCTCTTGAAGAAATGGCGAGCGTATAAAATATAACTTGGGTTAGCGAAATCGACCTGGTTCGGTTATGTGTATTTATTTACTTTCACGCTCAATAAATTCTTTAGGATTATAACCGTAAATTGAACAGAGACCCAAGCAGTTTTCTTTGCCATGCTTTCTTTATCTGGGTCAAAGGCATAAATTAGTCAGATACAGAATATATTCTTTTATTCCGTTCGATATATATATATATATAGAATATATAGATATATATATATATATATATACAATATAAATAACAATTATTATAATTGTTTCTATATTGTATCTATTGGTAGATACAATATATATATATATATATATATATATATATATATATATATATATATATATATATATATATATATATATATATTCATGGCTGTTTTATGATAGGCGCAGTGCTATAACAAAATGTGGAGTGCTATTTCTCTACATTTTATAACAAGCACTCTATAATATCTATTGAAATTCATGGTTAGTACACTTCGGTTATTTGCTATCGATCATTTATGTAAAGCTTTATTTATTTTATAAACTTAAAATTGTCCCTTCTGACTGTTTAACTGTAGAGAATTTCCAATAGTAAACGAAGTATAGTTTATAGGAAAATTTTTCGAAATTACGAAATTAGTGTTACGATAATAAAAAAAGGTGGACCATGTTTATTAAGGCACTCACCTTCATATCTGAGCCTCAAGTGCAATCAAAGCTGGTAACCATTAAACAGGAGCATGCTTATAGGGCAGAATGTATATTCTGAACGATAAGTCACTTCTGATGTCTAAAAACCATTCTGATTGAAAGACTAATGTCTGCCTTGTACACAGAGAACATTGCTTCGGTGACTGTCTGGTCAGTTCTGACTGAACACGACCTTCAAAGCAGAGAGTGGAGACAAAAAGTGAATACCTGACTACCACAACAGTCCTCGTGAATATCTAGAAAGGTCGCCTCACCTTATGTAGAGACGATTTTCACTCTCTCAAATCAGGCTAATTCTGGTAGATAAATTTAGTTTGAATCTAAAATTCCATCACAATATATATGGCGATGGCCTAAACAAGTTGTATGTTATGGATCTAAGAACCAAAGAGTATTTTAATAATGTACTTGGGGGAAAATAATTATTTTGACAAACTAAGTTACACACTTTGAGTTGATGCTCAATTTGGAAATCCTGAAGTTGCATAGATCCTTAAGATAGATAGATTAATCATTTTAATTAGCATTGCCTAATGTTCTTGAATAGTAAAATGGTAGTGGTTTATGAGTTTTTGAATGAGGATTATTCTGATATTGTGCTGACTCTCAAGTACATTGGTCCCAGCCCTGATTTTAACTTTACGCAATGATGTGTGTGTCAGTGTTGTTAGGTAGGTTGCGCTTTGATTTGAATGTTGCTAAGAATGCTGCAGAGATAGGCTCCTGGTCGTTATGTTTTATTGCAACCACAAACAAGGGCCTGTTTTTTTTTTTACAAAGAGTATGAAATTTGTTTGTTAAAACTATTGCAGAACGTGATATGAAGTGTTCTATGGATTATAAAATATATTGGTTTTGTTTTTGAATTTTAGATATAGCGATTGTTTCTTTTATACCGGCTGTAGTCCTACTGACATCGTCGCACAAAAAAACAAAAACACTTATAGCCCACTGCAGTTTAGTCGTTGTGCCAATTCCCCTTTGCACTTGACGTTGTGCTCATGTAATTCCTAGATAACGGCTCGAAAAGTGTACCAGTTTATATTTTACAATATTTTTTTTCAAACACAAATCTTCCTCTACTCTTTTCCAGTATAGGTTTTATAATGGGCATAATAACATTATTTTATTTTAAAAGGTCAAGGTTTTTGTGATCTCTTGCCGCCTTGAAACTGGTACGTTCTTCGCCATAACTCCAGATTCTGACAACATATTATTATAACAAATTATTATAGATTTATAATGTCGCTGTACTATTTTAACTAGAAACAAGAACTAAACCGTCTCAAAGTAGTTGATGTATTAATATTTATTTCCTTTGTGCTATTAATCGATATTTTGTCAGATATTATCATTTTTATTTTTAATAATTGTTTTGTACCTCGTTGGCTGCTGAGTGATTGAAATGTATGACTCAAGGCTGGAATGTAGAAATCTCAAGTCCCTTGAAATTGTCCCCTTTTCGAGCTCGTCTTTGTTCTGTAGGTGTCACATCAGCATGTTTTTTCCTTTAAGCGTTTCTAAAACATATATACTTAGTTTAGTTTACAGCTTTTACAGAATCAAAATTGCAGCAGTGGTTCTACTTTGAGTTAAATGTAAAATTAAATTATAAATATTTAATGAGTCCTTTACCTTTTTCCTGCTCTTTGTATCTAGTATATCTTTCTTGGCCCATTTTCCTTTTTACTTTAGCGCTTTTGCTTCTCTTCTGAGGTAGAAGACGGCATGAATAATGTAAAATTACAGGAATCTTTGAAAACTCTAACGAATGCAGGCAACAACTTTATAGTAATTTTTGTAATAACTGCCTACTTTCCATTTCCAATACCAAATCAAAATAGATTTGTTGAATGTAAAGTCACAACCATCTGGATTTGGGTGGTCTCAGGGATGTTTGTAAATTATGTATGAAAATTGTAAATATGATATGGATGAGAATATTTATCACAATTACGTAATGCCTAGTAAGGCATATTGTAATTTTAGAGCAATAAAGAAGATTGGTACAAAGTAAAGTTTACACTTAAAGATTTCAATCACTTCAATCTGAATTACTTATTTTTAAATTAAATGAAAAAATGTGAGAGTGACTAACTACTTACCATGATTTTGAAGTGAGCAAACTTCAAAGAGAATTAAAACTAGAAACATGCGAACTTATTTTGTTTCAGTCTCTCCCCCCTTCTCTCACTCCAAGTTGAGCAATTTCCCCATAAATCAACACCAAAGGCGGAAGACAATGTGCTTAAAAAATATTTTTACACTCATATGAAAGTTTCATCAAGAAAGTGGGAAATAAAACTATTTTAATAACCTTAGGTGTTTAATCAGATCTATGATAATTTCTATCATAAGCTTTTAGTAAAATTGAAATTAAATAGTTTTTTTTTGTAAATAGTAAAGGGTAGAGCTTCATTTAGCACTATATTTGTTACTTTTGCTTATAGATTTAAATAAGCACTATCGCGCTGAAATTTGACACATCGAGTAACTACAGTAATACTGGGCCTACATTTCCTATTTTTCGTGCTACAATATTATTACCTGAAAAATTATTTATTTTTTAAGAATTGAGCGAAATTTGCAAAGAAAAAAAGTTTGCTATTTCATAAGATAAGTGAATGAATCTGCCGTTTTAATTTAAAATCTTGGTAAAAATGTGCTCGGTTGTCAAAAATGCCGTTTAGGAAAATGTTTTTGTATATACAGACCTATACGAACCGGAGGTTTTTGTGTGTAATGGCTACTGGCTTCATTTTTCCTGTTATTGTAACGTTTCTGAGAAGAAACTGTTTGCATGAACACGTCAATTTCATGGTTAATTGGTCAGTGAGAACATTTCAACGGAAGCTTACCTGAACAAAAGGAAGTTTTTGTCAGGGCTACATCATAGACTGTTAGAGGAGTTTCATTTCAGGTTCATGTTTATTTAAAAGAGAGAAATTTCCACCCTTTCAAAATAGAATAGAATATTATAGGTAAAAATATATCTCCTCGTTTTAACAAAATAATCATGGTTTAAATACTAAAAATAATATTTGAATATTTAAACATCAACAAAACAATGATACGCAGTGCGTACCCGGTCCAGAGCGCAATGAGCACTTTAAATTACCAAAACCACTGTTGATAGTGTAATCATGAGTGATTGAGAAAAAACATCTACATATTTTATATCAAGTTGTTTTTAAACCACGTTGGTTACTAAGAATGTTTTTTTCCAACCAATTAACAAACATGTTTAATATAACACTATCGACAAAAATTTATTAATATAAAATATGCTTGGGGAAAATGAAATGTTCCATTTATATTGCTCCCTCTGAAAACTTCAGGGATCTCTTTATGGAAACCGGGCCTAACTTTATTTTCGTTCCATACTTGGTAAGTTTTTGGCTAAGTATTGTACTTTAACAAAAAACTTACCAACATGTTTCGAGATGTTTAATTTCAGATAGGTTGAATCTTCTCTACGGTTGATTTTGTACCTTCATATATTCTAACAAACAGACATACAAATTACGATAGACCCATGCTATACCTGAGTCAAAGAAAATTATATCATAGGTATCAGGTCCTATACCCAAAATATCTCCTCATTTTAACAAAATAATCAAGTTTAAATAATATTTGAATATTTAAACATCTTATCTGAACAATGATGCGCAGCGCGTACCTGGTCCAGAGCGCAATGAGCACTTCAAATTACCAAAACCACTGTTTAAGGATAGCAGGAAAATATATACTACTACACTAAGATTAGAGAGGTGCAAGAAGAATTACAGATGGAAATTATGGATATATTAAACATTTATTGATTTTATTTTTCCCAAAATGGCCCTAATCAGCAACGCTTCAACAAACAAACTAGAAGGCTACAATAAAGATATATTGAATCGATATGTTTGCAAAAGGACAAAATATATTATTTTGTTGGATGTAAATATTTATTACAATCTAGCTTCACGTATAGATCGTACTATAAGAAAAGATAAAGCTTATTAAAAAATAGTATTTTTTTTAGATTTTGTCATTGTAATACAGGTTTCATAGGTTATTTTTCCTCTAAATCAAATTGTTTAATTAAATATGTATTGTAAAAGCTTCTTCTTCTTTAGCTTCCCTGTTTAGCCTCTCAGCGTAGAGAAGCATCCAGCCAGGAATTCCATTCTTCCCTATTTCCAGCTAGGTTCCTCGCCTGTCGGAGGTCCTCCCCCCTCGCAGTACAGAATCGTTCAATGTAGCTGAGATAGGACATCCTAGGGTGATCCCTAGGTCTTCTACCATCTGGGACATATTCCATGGTCTGAGGATCTCTGTGGTCGTCCATCCTGATAACATGGCCGAACCACTTTATCTGACGAGTTTCTAGGAGCTTCTTTCAGTGGGGCTATCTGCAGTTCCTGACGAAGCCTTTCATTGCGAACTCGGTCTCTCCTTGTTTTTCCAAATGTCCTTCGCCGAAATTTCATTTCGGCAGCGGTGATTCTGCTCTCTTGTCGGTCTGTTAATATCCAACTCTCAGCTCCATACAAAAGTATGGGCAGATATACTGTCTTGAAGAGGTGTAGCTTCACATTTTTGCCTACTTATCTCTTCGCTACCACAGTGTTACATATCTGGTAGTAAACTGCATTCGCCTTGTTAATCCTGTTAGATATTTCTGCGTCCACCTTCCCAGATCCATCTATCACTGTACCCAGGTATGCGAAGTCTGTCACCACTTCTTCTCCCATACAGTATATGTGGATATCTTCCTTCTTTTTTCCAACTTGCAGGATCTTAGTTTTGTTGGTATATATAAGCATCCCTTTTCGTTGTAGCTCTTCATACCATTCCATAACTGCCCGCTGCAACTTTTCCACAGAGTCCGTAATCAATACCACGCCGTCGGCGTAGAGGAGAAGCTGTATCACTACAGGATTAAGATTCCTACGTCCCAGGAATGTCCTGTCCGTTCCTCTCTTACAAATGGATGCCACTACATCCATGAACAACAGGAACAGTAAAGGACTCGGACTGTCTTCTTGTTTGACCCCCTTTGCAATATTGAAATAATTAGATTCTAGCCCATTCAGCCTGACTATTCCTTTTGGCTCTTGATATATAGATTTAATCGCCTCTGTCAGGTTTCTCGGAACATTCTTCGCTCTGAGAGCTTCCCATATTTCATCTCGTGGAACCGAGTCAAAGGCAGATTTGAGGTCAAGGAAAGCCAGGTACATATTTTTATCCAAGGTTCAGGATTTCTGTAAGATATTTCTTAATGGCAAAATGTGGTCATGGGTTGGGCGCCCGGGTCTGAACCCAGCTTGCTCTTCTCCTATTAGGTGCTCAACTAGTGTTTTTAAGCGACCCTCCAATATGGATGTATATAGCTTGTACACAACTGGTGAGCATTCTGCCTGACATCCTTTCTTGTGAATTGGTATCATAATATTATATTCCCTATCCGTTGGAATCCTTTTTTGGTCCCAGGCTTTCTGAAAAAGGACTCGCAATGCCCGCACCAGCTCGGGGCCACCATTATTTATTACTTCTGCTACTATGCCATCCCTTCCTGGCGCTTTTCCTGTTTTCATTTTGTATATTGCTCCTTCTACATCCTCTTCCTCAATCACCTCGTCGTACTCTTCTTCATTCCAGTTTCAATTTCCGTTTGTTGTAAAAGCTAATAAGGTTATACTTTCATCCGCCGGAGACACATTAACTTTTTTTGACTCGTTGCAGTACCCAACAAACCAGGTGTTTAACACTATGACCCTACCGCCCTTTCTGCGTCGATGGCAACATACTGTCGGGACAAATTAGGTTAGGTTTTTGTTTGTTGGATGTTAGTTCGTTTTAAATTTTACGATTCATAAGGTGAGACCCATCCCTTTTTAAACATGTATAGAAAATAAAAAATGTACATTATGCTATTGTAACAACTGAAAATCACAGTTTAATATTGTATAAAACGTAGTCAAGCTAAAGGACATATAATATTGACCTATTGTCCATAGATTCGCTTATATAGAATCTGTATTGAATTCCATAATTTTTAATAACAAGGGCATATGGTAAAAAAGGGGGGGAAGATAAAACTCAATGACTTATTCATAGCTATTATTCTACGCTAATGCATGTAATGAAATTGCAATGAATATCTTTCTCTCATTTTCTTTATCTGACCGGAAGTAAAACCTCTCCCCTTGAGATCGGCAGTCATATTTCTACAAGTCTCCGAAGAGACCGGAGCTAATTATTCATATATTTATTCACCTGTTATTCCTTATTCATTGGCCTAGAGCTAATTCTCACATGTGCATAGTTATACTGAAACTGTGTAGGGCGCTAATGGGAGGCCTATTGGAGCGCTAATTCCATTGGCTGGTTTCGGCGGGTATCTCCTGGCCCGCGGTGACATGAAGGCTGTAGGCAAAGCTGAGTCAAGATTGGTGTCTCCCCTAACCAATTTGGATTATCTCTATAATTATAGTCTCACGCCGCCATCTAGAGGCAACTTTCAAACTAATTACCAACTGGGTCGTTCGCCAGTCATCTGCATTCCTGGGCCCATCAAGCCTGAGGCTCTTCCTCGCTCTATTTCTTAGCTCATTAGCTCCTGCTTCCAGTTTTTTCTTTTCTTTTACGTCGAACAGAAGTTTGTTTTCCCAGTTCTTACGGGCCTGGATTAGGTGGATTTATCATGAATCACGTGAGTTTGAACAATATTGAATCAAACTCCATCTTGTGAAACTCTGACTTGAAGATCCGAAGATAAAAAAGAATTCATTATTTTTTAGCAGTTAGAAATAACACAATTAAAAAAAGACTTTGACAACATTTATTTTGTGTTTAGCAGTTTTTCAAATAAATGGGAGAGACCTCAACTCCTGAAAATTTTTTTTTGTATTGAAATCGCTATCCTGAGGACTGTGAATGGCATCTTTAAATTCATATTAATTCATTGGTGTATACACCGAATTGGTAACTAAGGGAAATGAAAACAAATTTGAATAATTGAAAATAGAAACATTATTTGTATACTTCATAAGAAATATTGTGGAGATAATATTTATCACAGTGCGGTAAGCCAAAAAGTCAACCAAAATTGAAAAAACCTACATGAAAAGTATAACCTATCCAACCACCCTAATCCCATAGCACAGTCGCTGCCCTGCACCACTCATCCCTTTAATCCTCGTCGGAGACTGAACCGCCAGTGGCCTCGTGGCCTGCTATAATTGCGTGAGAGTGGGAGTCGTCGCAATGGCCAGTTTCTCCAATCATGTCCTGACCGTCTGTGGCCTTTGCGCTCTTCGTCAGCCTCCACTGGCTCGTATCCGGTGACGTGGCTGGCGGAGAAGCGTGGGGGACTTCCCAAGACTCCGATTTCTCTTCGCATGGACGCAGGGATGTGGCAAACTTGTGGATTTGGGAGGCCTCTGGGCTGTTTGTAAATACTGTATGAATGAGCGAGTGAATCAAAATATATGATATGAATGAGATCATTTATCGCAGTTACTTATTGTTTAATAAGGAAAATTGTAATTTTAGCACAATAAAGAAGTTTCAATTTCAATAAAGTATGATAATAATTTTTTCAATTACAAACTGTTCGAATATGTTTTTTCGTACTCCTTAGTAAGTTCGTCAATTTGGTACGTAACAATGGATTAGTATACTTGGAGTTCAGTCATGTTCCTGAAGGAAAATCAATATCTTCTTCAATAAAATAGTTGATTATCAGACTCTAAAAACAAAAAAAAAATATTTCGACATGATTAGATAAGTAAAGAGCGTCTAAGAAAAATCAAAAGTCAACAGTTAAATAATCTTTGTAGAGGAGAGTATTTTAAAAGAAAAGAAAGATAAGCTTTATTATGAAGTACAAGCAAAACACTGGTATATACAAATATTAAGAGTTATAATTACTACATCCTGGGTCGGGGAGGTGTTTAGCGACTCGTGTCTGGGAAACAAGTGTGTACAAGTGGGGACTGGAACTAAAGCTGAGACATATGTGAATATGAGAAGGAAGGGTTGTTTCAGGAATTGGGATGCGCTCGCTTACTAAAAAAATAACAAGAACCACCAGTGACTTCCATGAAGTCCCGAGGCAGGTATACACTAGAAGGGGCTTTTAGGAGCTTATATATAATATTAGGATTACAATATTCTTAGCATTATCTAACTAACCATTTGTTTTTTTCAACTCTGAAACATAAAAATGATTAAAATGCGTCACAATGATTCGTTGACACATTGCCAACTTAAGCTGTACTATCCCAAATTTATAAACTTAATACAAAAGATTTACAGGATCAAATGATTGTGAAAAGGTTCGTTAGTTGCTAATGTTTATGCTAAATGTTTAAATCAGAGCAACATCTAACAACAGGGTTCCTACAAGCACACCAGGCAGGCGCAAATTATGTGAAGTGTACTTTCATTAAAAAAATTATAACTCTTGCATTGGCAAGTTCATTGAAGAAACTTACCTTTTCCATTAAATGGAATAATTTTCATAGAATTTGATTTCCAAGTTTATTTCGTACCCTTGATACTTATGAAGAAAAGAATTTTTTTCTTCTCTTATAAACTCTTAGCATTCAGTTCAAATATGTAGGTCAAACAGTGTAACTGGGGCGTCAAGAGATTAGTGTTCTATATTGATTACTGATTGTACTGAGCTTTGAACTAATTAGAACTAGGAACTACCATTAGAGCTAGAGCTAACTTTTTGATAAATACTCAGGGATTACTTTACTGTACATTTTTTTTTTACCAATAAGGTAGTAACGAATACCTACTTTTTTTTTTTTCTATTTCTATCCTTTATTCCTTTATTGAGCTATAATTACAATCTGCCTTTTATAAGGCAATAAGTAATTAAGATAAATTATCTGATTCATACCATATTTACAATTCATCATTCACTCGCTCATTCATACAATATTTACAGACAGCCCAGAGACCTCCCAAGTCCACATGCGAAGAGAAAGCGAAGTCTTGCGAGGTCCCCCACGCTCCTCCGTCTTTTTTTTTTTTTTTTTTTTTTTTTTTTTTTCTTAGCTCTCAAAATTATAAAAATGTGGGAAAAATAAAGAAAAATTATTTTGGGCTAATGAGTGCCTTTCACTAAGGGGAGTCCCCCATTTGAAGGATGTATGAGAAGGATATAGGGTGTGGTATGCCTAAAAAAGCGGATGGAATCAGGAAGGTAGTGAGAGTCTACCAAGGGTTGAGCCTAGGGGCACCTAGGCAATGGATTGTAGTCGGCCAGGCAAACCCTGGCCCGCCCGGCAGGGGCCTGAAATGAGTCAGCCTCTCGGCCGGAAGGTCGGCCCTGCTTACACAGGTAGATGGGGTCATTGTGGCTTCGGTTGAGTCGGCCGGGAGATCGGCCTCGATATCTCGGCTGGGTGTAGTTCGTTCAGTCATCGGGTTCAATGACGTCGATCATCCTCCAGGCTTCGGCGGTCCAGCAGTGCTTCCATCTGACGGGCATTGGTGGTGGTTGAAGGTCGGAGAATAGCGGCTTGTGGCTATGTCTGAGTGAGTCAAAAAATATGATGTGCCTTCTCTTGATAAAATCTTGAATGGTGAGCACTTCAAATTTTTTATGCATCTCGTCTGCCTTCATTCGGTCGAACGGGGTATGTTTGAGGGAGTTGCGGAGAACTCTGTTCTGAAATTTCTGGAGCGTTTGGAGAGTGTTAGGAGTCAGATACTTGAAGAGAGGGGTCCCATACATCAAAGCAGGTCTTAGGACGCTCTGGTATATCAGCAGCTTGAGGCGTTCCGATAAAGCAGGGCTGTGAAGTAGGTGTCCGAGGCTGAAGAATTTCTTCCTAACACTCTTTAATTTCTTGCCAAGATGCGTTGTAAACGACAAGTGCCTACCGAGGGTAATCCCGAGGTAGCACAGCTTGTTGCTTACAGGGCACTCTTTGCCGTCTAAGACGAAGGATTTCGGGAGCTTCTTTTTTCCGGATTTGTAACTGTTTGTATAATTCCTTGCGTCTTGGCCGGGTTGACTTGAATGTGGACGGCATCGAGTTTCTCGGCGATCCGGTGACTAGCGCTCTCAGCGAATTTCAGGGCTCTGGAGGGATTGATGCTAGTGCTGTAAACACCTATATCGTCTGCATACGCGGATACCTCGCAGTTGGGGTACGAGGCTCCTACGATGTGGGCGGTGTAAATGTTGAACAGCAGGGGCCTAGCACCGATCCTTGGGGGACACCGGCAGTGTAGTTTCTTCGGGTCGTAGACGTAGTGCCTATACGAACCGAAAAAGTTCTGCCTGTAAGGTAGGATCTTATCAGGTTCTGCAGCTGATCCGAGAATTCGTATTCCCTCAGACGTTGGAGTAGGATGTAGTGGTCCACAGAGTCGAAAGCTTTCGAACAGTCCAGCGAAATCATAGCGGTAGCTCTGTTGCTCCGGACGTTCGATGCGACGTGGTGTTGCAATCTCACCAGGTTGTTGTTCGCACTTAAGCCTGTGCTGACTCGTATGTTCCAGGTCAGTCGTTTGTCGAGATGGAAGCCTAAGTACCGTACTGTCTCAGATAAAGGGAAAGGAATAGAATTAAAATAAACTAGTGGACAAGACTTGCGACAAAGGGTGAAGGTAATGTGGGAACATTTTGCTTCATTAAATTTGATCCGCCATTGGTTGCACCAATACTCGATCTCGTCAAGGTGTTTTTGAAGGTTATGGGATGCTATGTGTGGGTCTGGGTGGGATGACAAGACTGCAGTGTCATCTGGAAATGTGGCAAAGAAGGTATTGGGGGTAGAAGGGACATCAGTGGTGTATAGGTTATAGAGCATGGGACCCAGGGCACTGCCCTGTGGAACTCCTGCTTTTATGGGATATTAGTTACAGTATCCTAAACCACAGCAGACTTGGAAGGTTTTTTGATTCAACAATTGGAAGTAGACGTTTTAGTAGGAGTTTCTCAAATATTTTTGAGAGGATAGGTAGTAGGCTGATTGGGCGGTAAGGTGAGGCGTCATTGGGTGGTTTACCGGGTTTGGCGAATAGGAGAATAATGGAATGCTTCCAGAGGAGAGTAAAGTGCGTCGTTTGGATAATGCAATTATATATGTAGGTTAGGAAGATTATGGCTTCAGGAGGAAGCTGTTTGAGAATTTGAGGAGTAAGGAGATCATATCCTAGAGATTTTCGGTAAGGTAATTTTTTCAGAAGATATTTGACCTCAGAGGGATTAACGGCTTTTGGTGGAAGAGAGAGAGGAATAGGTGAAGTGAGGAAATCTTCAACAGTTGTGCTGTGAGTATGGTTTAGATGAGAAAGGTGAGGTGTGAAAGTATGGGTGAGATGCAGAGCAAATTCCTCCGACCTATCCCCATCCGAAGCCGCCCAGGACCCGTCATCATGACCGAGTGGGTGTGAAACAGGATGATATTTTAGGATTTTCTTAGTTACATTCCACAAGGAGTTATCCCTGGTAGACAGAGAGGAGAGATAGGAATTGAAAGAATCGGAACGAAAGGATGGCTATCGCCGCTTTACTAATCGGCAGTACTGATTGTACGAGCGGCGATCAGCAGGATGCTGGGATCTTTGCCACACTGTTCTGGAGCGGCGTTTGGATTGGATTAGATCTTTGAGATGCTGAGGTAAACGATTATGATTGTGGATTTTCGGGTGACGATGGGGTGACGATGCCTCCCAAGCCGACCTCTGGATCAGAGTAATGAAGGAATGCACTGCATCGTCCAGGTATTGGGATGTTTTCAGGGACAATTTAAGGTTTACGGACTCTGTAAGAAGCTGGTGGAAGTGGTCCCAGTCAACTGGGCCCCTAATAAACGAAGGGGGAGGTGGTTTGTGAATCGGTCGTAGGGAAATGGTTAATAATAAAGGACTATGATCAGATGCGAGGTCATCGAGGCTCGTGAGTGAATAGTTTAGTGTTTCTTAACTATTAATACGTACTAGTATCCAAAATAGGAGAGCCATTTAGGAAAGACACCAGAGAATAATTTATTAATATTTTATTTGTTTTAAACATCTAAATGTTCAGATATTTGGGATACTTCCTATCTATTTTGGGGATGCATTAGGAGAAACATAAAATATTTAGTTGAATGGGTTACTTGAGAATTGCTAAATAGTTCAAATAATTATAACGCTTTGTATCGGAGGCAAGTGTCTGCCAGCCGATCTTGTTTGATTTGCTGCAGACGGAACAAGAATGCTAGCCAAAGAATTTTAATGCAAGAACTCATGAAACAGTTACCATAAAACAACAACCTATAAATAAAACCCTGTAAAATTTCACATTAGTCACTATTTTATTCTGTATTGCCCCATTGCAAAAGGACGATAGACAATGTTTTCAGATGCAAGTGAAAGATTGTCGGGTAGAAAGATTTTCTATAACATAGCTGAGAGGCCATCATGTTTTATGAAAGCAACTGGATCGACTACTTAAGAATTCAAGCAACACTTGCAAATTGAAAATAAAAATATGCGCCATCTACCACCGCCTCAAAAGGGTATATTTCACGCTTACCCCCAAGGGGGAGGGGGTGTATCTAAGTTTATAAGATGTAAACTAGAACTTTTGGTATGTTTACAGACTTAATAATAGTTGCTAGGAACCTTGGATATTAATTTACAAATCAGTCATCCCAGACTTTGGTTTCATTCAAAAATACAGCTTTGAAAAGGATATTATTATTATAATTGTTTCTCCTGGTGTTATTTACGTATTTATGTTTGACTCTTTAGATTTTTTTACCCTGAAGGAGTGCTAACCTTAAATCCCCTAAAACAATAAATAAGTTTACTAAGAAGCTGTTACCCTAACCTTAAATAAATAATGAAGTTGACTTTAGTTTACATCTAGCTTAGGTCGACTTTAAGCGAAATCCCGAATCGGCACTCTATTATTTATAGTTAAACCTGAGAGGCAAACCTTAGAGTTTGTTATCGTAAGACTCTAATTACACTTTCGTCATTATTATTTTATAATGCAGTGCGTGTAAAAATTCGATTTTAAAAAAAATGCTTTGGAGTCTCTCCAATTATTATATATATATAATCCAATATACGGTAAGAGGAACATCTCATGGACCGTTACTCAATCAAGAACCCGATTTCACAAAAATGTAACATAGACCAATGTTCCTTCAATCGTAGACACTCTAAAGCATTTTTTTTTGAATAATTTCTTTTTTCACATTTTAAATTCAAGTATCACTGTACACGCCAAAATACCCAACACCGGGGTATTTATAATGTACAAATGGACTGTATATTATGAACGCCACAACCGGAAGACCGAGAAAGAATATTCGCTTAGCTGGTATATCACCTCTGGAAACAATGTTCCTCTCACTACTAGATGTTGCGGCTCAGCACACAACCTCTAGATACCAGCTTCCAGTTCTGTGATATCAAGGTAGCATACGGGCAAAACAATGCCTCTCGAATAAGGCCCCGCTATTTATCACAAATGAAAACTTATTACGCCGACAAGATGGCTAACATTGGTGACTTCGGCCTAGACTCGACTAATTCCCACTCTCTCCCTCCCATGTGGCATGTGACTTTGTACTAAAATGAAGTAGCACTGGCGTGAACAGTCTCTTTGGGGGAATATTGTTCGTAACTATTAACAAATAGATTCTTGATTTAGCTTTTAGTTCTATAAATAATATCTTTATATTTTGTTTTCACGTCAGCAACAAAACCCTTCACAATGATCTGAATATACTCTATATTCTTGAACTCATCCCTTCCAAGTTCATTAAATTCCATGGTAACCTATCCAACCGCCCTAATTCCCTAGCACAGTCATTGCACTGCACCACTCATCCCTATAATCCTCCTCGGAGACTTAAACGGCAGTGGCCTCGTGACCTGCTATGAATAAGTGACAGTGGGAGTCCTGGCAATGGCCAGTTTCTCCAATCATGTCCTGAGCGACTGTGGCTCTCGCGCTCTTGGTCAGCCTCTGCTGGCTCTTATCCAGTGACGCGGCTGAAGTAGGGGCGTGGGGGACTCCTCAAGACTCCGATTCCTCCTTCGCATGCGAGGGAGGTGACAACCACGTGGACTTGGGGGGCCTCTGGGCTGTTTGTAAATATGGTATGAATGATGACACTTATCTCAATTACTCATTGCCTAATAAAAGGCAGATTGTAATTTTATCTTAATAAATTGTTGTTCTCTCTCTCTCTATATATTTTGTTTTATATATTTTATATTGCAAGTGATGGGTTTTCATCGAATTTTCACTTTATATTGTAAGACAAATGTATAATTCAAGTAGTATGCCACTTAGTTTAGGTGTCTCCTGTTTATTTAAAAAAATATTTTTTAGGATTATTCCCCATAGAATTAGGGGATGATCCTTGAGCACTGTCCTAATGCTATTGCCACTTGGTCTGTTAATATATCCAATTGCAGTCTTCTTCTTGGGTTCGAAATAACAGGAGCAATTAGACAGGAGGATGAAGGGGGATATAGTGGCTCGTTAACCTTGCTTCTAGTTAAACAGTACTCCATTACCGATAGCATCAATAATCATTAGGACTGGCTGCTCCTCAGCGCTAACAGGGGCGTGCTTGTTATCGTCTATCTTTAACTATTTATCTTTGCTTTGTCGGTTTAAATTATTCTGACAAAATCAATAAATATATATCATTCCTCCCTTCCCCTGGATTATTCAGATGCGGATCAAGACTTGGCGATTATTTTTTTGTATTAATAATAATAATAATATTATTACTATAATTATTTTCCCCTGAATACCCTAGAGACATGCACGAACCTGGCATTAGTCAAGGGTTAGACTAAGTTTAGTAAATATTGTTAAATTAGCTAAAAATGCTGGTCAGTTCCCAAAAATAATCATCATTGGCGATCCCTTTCATGTATTTTTGTCAACAGCTCTTTCGTCTAAACTGATTTTAACCTTCAGGATAAAACAATTGCAAGAAACGATGATAAAGTGAACCCCACAGCATTCCAGTATACACTGTTGTCTTCTTCCTTCTGCTAAATACTTGAATATTCATTTGAACTATCTTTAGCCAATTATCATCCGCAAGAACTCACTCCTAGCTCAATAACCTACGCTAGATTTCTTTTAGTCTCATCACTAAGATTTCCGGTCTAATATTTAAAACCGTTTGGTCAGTAGATCGTAGCATTATTTACTCAAATGGTGCTGTATAGTACTTATAGTAGATATATTGATTGCTTAAAAGGATCCTCTGTTGCTTAATGAATAATTTGTGTAGCATTTGTATGTTTTTGCGAGTTTTTCTTTTCCAAATGAGCTTGACAACTCGGAGCTAGAGTTATATAGACTGGCCTTACTCCTGCACATGTACTCATGACGCAGATAGCTTTTCCACGATATAGCGATATGCGATATAGCAAAATATGTGTCATCACATCTAAGATTTAAAAGATTGATAAGTCAAGAATTAAAAGTCATTCAATCAAATCTTTATTGTGATAAAATTACAATCTGCCCTATTGGACAATAAGTATAGTCAGCAGTGTCACCTGAAAATATTGCCAACAAATTATTGGGAATAGAGGGGACATCAGCGGTATATCGGTTACATGGGATGGAACCCTGACCAATGCCCTGTGGACCTTCTGCTTTTATAAGAAAGTAGTTCGAATATTCTAAACCACTGCGGACTTTATGAAGCATTAGCGAAGATTTTCATTTTAGGTCGATTGTGAATATCTGCCGCAGGTGAGTGATGTAATATATCTTTAGAAAGAGACATTGCTTTTATTACAATAGAGTTGTCAAACGTTTGTGTATGTTAATAATAAGAAAAAATTTAGAAGGGACTGGAGAGCATCAGATCCAATTTACTCGAAGAGGTAAACGGATGAGAAGGTTTAGCTGGTCAAAAGTAAAACTCGGCAAACCGCCTGTCTCTTCTCTCTTGCTCTCTGTATATGTTTACAGTGTGTTTAATTAAACAATTGAAAATAAATCTCTACGTAAAATCTGGAAATATGTACACCAAATATTTCCTTAAAGTAATTTATATTTATTTGTGTATATATATAATGGTTGCTGGTATATGGTAAATATCTTTCCCCCAACTTTCACAACTTCATCCTAAACTAAAAAATAACGTACACTCATTGATGTGACGTGGATGAGGTGGCATCTCGTGGACGAACGTAGATGGTACTTGATAATAAATATTGGCCATTGAGACCGATAGAGCGTTAACAATTAATAATGTTTCATAACCTGTTGACAATTTATGTGAATACTACGTCATATTTAGAGCCAATTAATTTCAACATTTCTTTTAAATATACTTATGAAGGGAATGCATAGTTAAGACCAAGTGAGTATAAGTGTTTTAATAACCAGTAATATTTTGTTTAATTTAATAAGAATATTTTTATTTTGATACTCTCTATTGGTAGAGAATGATTAAATTGTCATGGACATTCCCAAGTCATGTTGGGTAATTTTTTAAATGTATAATGCTATTTATTTAATAAAATGGTGTCGCTCTTGATTTTTTACATATCGTGTTTTTAATTTGATCTTTTGGAGAAATATTATAATGTGTCATTATTTAATTATACATGATACTTTCACCAAGCCAGCAGGTGGAATGGTAAAAAAGAAATTTTCTGCTCAAAAACGGTGTCTTTTTAAACTTATTAAAAGACACGTGTTTCATTATCAAAGTTTGGGTTTAATCTTTTAGGATATTAATCTAGTTGAATATTTAAACTGCTAACAGCTTTTAGCATTCTTCTGAAATTTTACATCATGTAAAAATATATTTTAAAGATTTAACCTTTGAAAATGAATTTATTCTTTGCTCTCTTCGGTTAAATAAAAAATTGCCGAAGACTTAAGCCAAAGTTTTGTTGATAATTATATATTAAATTTCTCTGCGCTAACCTGACTAAATCAAAAGCAGCTTATAGCAAATTATTTTTGGTCAGCAAGGATTGTGTTAATCCATCGTATATACATAATACAGATAAATATATGTCTAAATCTCAAATATTTCATCAAAATTATTCTTAGATATTATATAATTTTTTTTATTGAAGGTTAACTACATGTGTGTCTTAAGTTTTTGAATATTTTAATGGTATCTGTTCGAACATTAATCGACACTGTGTTGTGTAATAGTTGATAGTTTTCGGTCGAATATTTTTGTGTGCAAGGGGGTTTGACATGATAAATATGTTTTGACACAAGAATATCTAGTTGAATTTCAAAATTAGGGTTTGGTTATAAATCATCGAAAGCATATATATGAAATTGTGAAAAACGTTTCTCGTGAAAGTTATATAACTCTAACTCTGTGAGATGATTATTGTGTTATGTTACGTCAAGCCTGAATTGCCAAGAATCATGGTATCAATAATCACTGAATTGGGAATTCAATATCTGACGGTTGTGTCTACATCTGAATCAGTTGTTAAAACAATGATATAGCATTTTAATTAATTTAGGGCTTTGTAAATACCAATTCATCTACACAGTAGGGAATTATTTCTCCTACGCTCATGTGTCATTTCTTCATAACCAGCAAATTTTATAAAAGCAATAACAAAAATCTTTGTTTAATCCTGCAGGAAAAAAATTCTACTACTAAAGTGGTCGGAATGACAACACATGTTACATAAAATATGAGGTATTGTATTTGATTACGAGGTCATAATACTCTACTACAAATACATTAACTAATTTATAAGCATCTCCTGAGGGCTTTTCGTATATTCTTTAATTCCAGAGGTAAAGCACCAATGGATTATTGTAAATATGCTTTAACTTTGTTGTAAAATTGGATTTATAGTTGTTGTACCCTTTTTTAATTGTTTAGGTTTTTCTGCCTAACATTTAAAACATTTTCTATTAAATAAAATTATTGGTGATTTGCCAATAATTGTAGGAAATAAAACAAATTTCAGTCCCTCCACAATTATATTAATGTTTACCCGAATGTTTTAGTATCATCTTCCTGAGTTCGAGTCCAAAACTGAAATGCTATGACAAATGCCAGGAATGGTTACAACAGATACACAACAAACATTATATGCCCATAAAATATTAATGAACATTTTCCAAAAACTCAAGTGGTCCTAATTAAAATTCAAGTGTAAACAAATGAAATTAAAGATAAAATTTAACGCACAAGACACAAACGAAAAGTCAATGAACTATCTCATCATATACAAAATAATATAAATGGTCAAACCTGATTTCACCATAGCTTGTGTATTTATATGTCAACATCGCTTTAAGATAAAATTGTTTTTAAGTTAAAAATAGTGACAACTCGCCTGACGGTTACAACGGTACGTGTTGTGATTAGGCACGGTGGGGTGGACCTGACTAGGAGCCTACTGATTCAAACTAGGTACCTCATCTCTGTGTAATAATTTTTCGGATTTTTGTTAGCTTTGCCTATTTTTATTTAACATAATGGATGCTAATTAAATTCGTTGTCCGTCCAAGATTCGACCCTTAAATTATGGATTATAGAATTTCAGATGTTCCGTCTCTAGGAAGACTCACTAATGATATAAGGCATAGCTGCAGAATTCTACTTCACTAAATGATAAAATAAATAAGTAAGGTACTTAAAATATAAAATAAACAAAATATCAGTCCCTTGTCAAACTCAGGGAAACTGTTTCTTCGAGCAATATACAAATATTTTATGTATACATATATAAATCTATTTAGAAAAATACTGGCAGCAACTTGAAAGGAACATAAATAAAGAAATATAAAACTAGTTATATAACTTACATACTAAAATGGAAGGGGATATGAACTAAATACAGAGAAAATAAAACATGATTATAACCTTTTATCCATGTTTAACCAAATTTTCTATTGTCAGGTAAGGTAATTGCCAGGTTACTCAATGTTGTAAGCCTGTTTGGTTGCAATAAAAAAAAAAAATATTGCGTTTTAAAAGGGCGGGTAGCGTGCAGAAGTTCAATACGCATACCTCATGTTAATAATTAATCATTCGGCCTTTATTAAATTGCATTTTAATTATTCACCGGTATCTACTCGCTCCACAACCGTGCCACTTCAGCTCTTTCACGCAATTACGAACTTCTCCGATTCCCATTGGCCTCCCTAATTAAACATGAAATTCCATCCGACTCGTTCTACTTTAATTGGGTCACTCCTCGAAGAAGAGAGGAGACAGAAAGTCAAACCTTATAAAAGTTACCAATGCTAAGAAGTCTTGTTAAGGAGAGTTTCCTACTCACCTTTTAGAAATCCTCCTGCAAGAAGGAGACAGAGGGAGGGACAAGGAACGCGAAGTGGATTAATTCTCAAAACGTCTGAGCAGGATTAAATTCGGCCGAAATGAAGGATTCCCAGCTTGTTGTTTGCAGGCCACCCGGCGGCTGATAATGAGCAAACCTTTGTCAACATCCCACCGTGTGCCTGAGCAAACATTCCATCCCCTCCTATCTTACCATCATCACAACATAATATCTGCGGTGCCTCCCCTTCCACGGTATCCTCTTACCAACGCCTTCCCAAGCGCTATAACCTTTCAAATGGTTTCTCAGTGTGGAGGGGTGCTCGCTGAAGCCCAACCCAGACTATTATATTCAAATAGTTAGTCGGTATAAACAAATTTTAAATAATTGTTATTTTTTGTTGAGGATTACTTTATAATAATGGAACAACCAATAACTTAAGACTACGCAAAATTAATTTACTTGCCTTAGCATCTGTGGATCTAGCGTGATCTCCTACATGTTAAGGGAACACATCTTACATTGGTGAATGTCTAGATAGCTATGAACCCTAGCCCAACTCAGGATGGGGAGGACACCTTGCACATGGTGCAAAAAATGTACACCTACTGCCCTCAGGTGTCCCTTAAATATCTATGGATAAACCCCTCAGTAACTTCACAGGCAATCGAATAATTGATTTAATTATGCTTTTACTTTAACTAATTAACTTTTTACTTGAGGTTGGTCTTCTGCTTTTTTCAGATCCATTTCTAATTATTATTCCACATAGTTGTGAATATGAAATAGCTCAAAGGATGAGACATGTTTTATTACAGACTCTTATCTAGAACTTTAAACATTTAGAGAACAAACAATAGGATCTAAATAATTATTACAAGCTTCTTTACTTCATCGTATCATTGATAACAGATTTGCGAAAAAAAATAGCACTACTTTGTAAACTACACATAGTTTATGTAAACATAAACTACAGTACTTGACTCATGGGCTTGATATGTGGGTGATGACAAATGTATAAATATTTCTAAATCCCAATCTAACAGCAGTCTAACATTCTTTAATCATTGGAAAAGGTCACAGTTTACACATTGTTCTAAGATTTTAATATTGTTATTTAATTTTTTGTCATACGGGATCATTACATATATTTTCGAGTTCAACTCTAAACTAAAATTTAAATACCTAATAAATGAAACTAAAATACCCACATTTGTGTAGGAAAAAACACAAAATCCTACAATTTAAAGACTGATAAATAAATGTCTTTATGTATCTTCTTTCTTGGTGAAACAATACATTTTTGTTGCACTCATAACTATTTTAAAGCAACCTTTTAGTGCCTTATTTTACTACGTCATAAATAAAGACAATATCAATGAGATCATTTAGTCAGAAGGTATTAGTACATCTAGGTGATTATGTTATCATTCTTGCATGGCAATGGAACATGCCATATTTCAGGATGGCAATCCTTATTAAGGTATCTATGCATCGATTTATGGGTAGAATATAGTTATACTTCAATAAACCATAACCCTTTTGCTTGATACAAATAAAACCTTTTTATCATTTTGTTCGTGAATGATGACAATTGTTCTTGAAATTATTTCAATGCAAATTGTATAAGGTTTTTTACTACCACTGAATGAGTAAGCCAATCAGATATCAAACTAATCAGTTCTGCTAATTATATTGAGACCATTACAACGTTAGGCTATCATGATGTTCGCCTATATAGATGAATGATCGCCCTCTCCTTACACTGTGTAGTACAAGAGGGGGGGGGGGGATGATCGGTGTCATGTAATCAAATTTCTGGGTGAGATGGATGTCAGACGAGGCACGTGATCCATTAGAAAACAGTATTGGCTACGACAGCATTGTGATCGGAGGAGAACAAAGGAGACAATAGGCAAGATGGTGGTGACGCTCCGTCAATGGCAGTACGTCATTAATAGCGGGACAATGGGCAGCCCACCAGGTCCTGGGGTCCAGGCACTCACCTCTCAGGCAAAACATACTCTTAGGCATCTGGTCCTGACTGCTCGTGTCTCTGCGTTTCTTCTGTAGATCCAGTGGCTCCTTAGGCCGCTAGGGTAGGATCTGTTCGGTTTCCTCTGGCTGAAGTTCCATGAACCCAACTAACAGAAACGTTCTATTCACGATTACAGTGGGAATCAATCTATCAATGATAGATATTTGTGCATTTGAAAAATTAGCTATTATCGTGGACGGGTGTAACATTATAACGATAAAAAAAAAAGGAGAAATGAATTAAGTTTTGCTTTTCTGGTAGGCTCAAATAAAAAAGGCAATTGAATTATAGTAATAAATCTTCCCTTGATTTGTCTGGTAAAGCAGACGGTGAAATGGTTGAAATGCAGCTTTTGAAATGAGTACAAGCCATAGTTATAAAACGATGGGGGTCACCCAAAATAAACGTTTGCATAACTCAAACAAAAATGTTTCCACAAAGCATGTCAAGGAAGAGCTGATCTCTCCACGGCCGGTCCAATTTGGAGAGAGGGACAAAAAGGCGCAGGAAGCAGGCAGCCAATTAGAACTAATAGAGTATATGTCATATAGATTATTACTATGAAGGCTGCTTGTCTGCCAACGATATTTTATTCGAATGTTACTTCTTTTTTTTTTAAACTGCAATGAAATTTAAGAAATTCCCAATACAGAGGATATGTAAGAATATAAAAGAATATTATATTGATTAAATATTTGACTTCTGCCCTATCGCTGCAACCGCTTGTTTGTTTCCTTCGCCAGGTTTTCGTTTTTCTCTCACTTCAAACCTCTAAGTTATCCAAGAGCGTGAATTTGTAACATATCAACTTGTGGCAGCAGGTCACGATAATCACACTCTGTTCCCATCTATTTTTTTCATGAATTTCAGCCAGAGGTACTTCTGCTTATATTTAAAATGTTCTTTCAAAACTTATTTCTATTAATATAGCTGAGTATATGTTACTTATACTACGCGTTTTTCCTCAATTATTCAACTGGAAATGTTTCATCTTTATATGCGTATTTATATTTCTCTGTTCCAATGTTGGATCAATAATCAAATTTCGTTAAGCGAAGTCAGGATCTCCTCAGCCTGGCTGATATAAACCTAAATTTGCTAGCAAAGAACAAAATATATCTGTATGTCCAAAATATATGATTTAATATTTGATATTGTTTTCCTGATTGAATCCGAGGCTCTCACTTTCAACTTAAGTTATATAAGAGCATACATTTCTAGCATCTCAAGACGGTAACAGAGCGTAGCAACGAACGATCAACCACTAACGCCTTGTAATGTTCATTATTTGGATTTCAACAAAACCTACAAATTTAAAATTTCAATTAGATTGGTAGTGAATTTCCTTGAATGAAAAGAAGTCCAAAATTAAAATATAATTAATAAACCGAGACTTATTATTGGCCGATCATACCTGTCGTTAGTAGTAATAATTATAACTGATAAATGATAAATAATTACACGTAACTGATGGATAGATATTGTCACGTAACTTCCGTAGCAATACAAATTCATTTCTGTATAAGCGTCTTTCTTTTCTTTGATTGTTTATTACCACCATTTATTATATAACTCTTAGGAAAAATCATTATACCTTATATTCTGATCAAATACATTTCTTGTAGATAATTAATCATGCATTTATTCACTTATAAATGCATGTGCAGAAATTTTTTTATCTTTAATTGTAAAATTAAAATACCTGGCACTGAAATCACTTGAAATCACTTAGCAATGGTTATTGCTCAAGCGTCAAAATGTCACCTTTCAAACCGATAGTACATCACCTTGAAATAAATTTACTACTCGTTTACATTTGAACGTTTGTTTTACATCGTAAAGAAATAAATTCATTATTTTATATCTGTAAAAGGCTCATCCTGAAACAGCAACGATGTATTATCACTACAATCAAAAGTATATCCCTACAATTAAAATATATATTCTTATCCCTCCTATTGCCAACTTAAATTTTAATTTATAACAGTTCGTTAAATCCAGTATAGCCAATTTGTAGTGATGATACCACATGCATCGTTGCTGTTTCACGTAAAGCATTTTACAGTTATAAAATAATGAATATATTTTTTTACGATGTAAACAAACGTATATATAAAGGGTGTCCCAGAATTAACGCAATATTTGAATTCGCCACCATTTGTGCAGTAAAGTAACCCCTAAAAAAAAATAATTTGACAGCTGACAGTTTAGGGTTAGTAAAAATGGAGCGTTACTAAAAACTGTGTTTTCTATTTAAATCAAATTTTGCGTTAATTCTGGGACACCCTTTATATATATATACACATATACATACAGTATTATTTAACCTGCTAATACCTATCCAATTGAATTTGTATTAGTTTCGTAGTTAGAATCTAAACTAGAGAAAAATACATATTGCACATAGTGCAGCCCAGCTATATCGGTATACTAATTTATCGTTAGAAACATTTGGCTCAACATTCGTCAGAGTATGGTTTTTTTTTTATCTTCTAAGAAATTTACCGAGAAGTCAGCCAATCCACTTAGCAGGATTTGACTTTTGAAATGTGCAAATTGAAATCCAATTAGAAAAATTCGGGAGCGTTTATTCATTGTGGCACGCTCTTGAAATGGTTTTGGGTAAAGTAATGACAAGACTGTAGTTTGAAATTTTTGTGAAAAAGTTTTGCATTTTCACCAACCATAACATTATAAATTACGTTAGATTATTTTACAAAAATTAGACTTGAAATTACTTACTGGTATAAGCTGGTTAAGTTATAAATCAATTAAAACACAGGGTGAAAAGGTGGTGAATGTCTGAAACCCACTTCTAGACTAACATCTCACTTGTACTGAGAAATTTCGCATTGTTAAACTCTTTGATTGGTGAAGTTGATTCTGACTTGTTTGGTATTCTAGACGAGGACGAGATATTCTAGACATGTTGCCAAAAAAATACCCGACTGTCCTAGCGGATTTAACAGTAAATAATAAATATAAAAATATAATACAAACTTAATAAGATTTACTTTATTGCTTACTTCTATTAGTTACAATTAGTTTGATTTAAATCTGATTACAATATGTTTATATATAGTTCACAGTTATCTGTGACTCACTTATTTATTTTTTTTAAGCTTATCAAAGATGCTCCTCTAGGGTATTTTGATTATTTTTCAATTTACATAAACATACATGTATGAATGATGAATTTACATTATATCCTGTTTGGGAATAAATAAAGCACCGCTGTTTGTTAAGATAGCGTTTGCCGAGACGTGGGTAGGTGGTGCTATTATAAGAAAAACAGAAATGCAGAAGAGGCAAGATACCTGCTGGCTTTGAAAGGCAGCTCCACCCTATTGGGGGGGGGGGCTGATAAGAGAAGACGAAAAGATCCGCAGACACACAATTGAAGCCTATCTTTTCAAAAGGCTCCACTGTTTGTCCTCTCACCGACAAAAGGAGATCTCGCTCTTTAGCAGAGTCGTCCTCAACTAAACCTTTTCTTCTGTCAGATTTTTTGTCTTATTGCATTAGATCATCATCTGAAAATATGCATAAATTTATTTTTATTTAAAGCGGTACAATGGTTCATGACAGTTGTATTAGAGTAACACTATCTTAATGTAGCACTATTTTTAGAAACAATGGAAATTGTAACTTCTTTATTTTTCTAAAATTACAATCTGCCTTATTAGGCAATAAGTAATAATAATAAGGCCTCCCACTGTTACGCATTTATAGCTGGTCACGAGGCCACTGCCGTCTCACTGCCTCCGGAGGATTATAGGGATGAGTGGCGCAGTGCAACGACTGAGCTACGGGATTAGGGTGGTTGGATAGGAATTTCATGAACTTGGAAGGGATGAGTTCAAGAATGTAAGGTATATTAAGATCATTATGAAGGGTTTTGTTGCTGACGTAATAAGGGGCATTTACTTTTGATTGAAAGGATTGGATGCGCTTGATGTTCGATTTTTTTGCTGTCCTCCATAGCTCTATTCCGTATGTCCAGATTGGCTTAAGTATAACTTAGTAGATTAGTAATTTATTTTATATTCAGAGATGAGATGTCCTACGAAGTAGTCTGTCCAAAGCGTCTGTTTAGTTCTTGTCTTTTTAGCCTCGTGTGTGGGTTCCATGTCAGCCGTTTGTCGATGTGGAAGCCTAAGTACTGTACTATCTGGGATACAGAAAGAGAAAGGGAACTTAAAAAAAAAAGTGGACATGACTGGCGGCAGAGGGTAAAGGTGTTATGTGGGAACATTTTGTTTCGTTAACTTTGATCCGCTAGAAACAATTAAAGCTACTGTTTTTATATGATAGGGCTTATCAATCATATTAAATGCTCCTTTTTGTAAGAAACCAGCAAATATGTAGGTATGATTACTCTCTGTATAATGCTCTTATTACTCCATCTTTGATACTACATTGAATTTTAATTTGCCCAGTCTTCCATAATCAATCAAAAGGGATTTCAGGTTTATACCACATATCCCCAACACAACGCAGTGTTTTACTTGTTATTAATATAATCACCGGCTACAAAGTGAACTAAACAGCAGATCTGCCTACGCGTCGGCAATGTTTCTCATGATGGATAATGCTACTGATGAGTGCGCCCAATGCATTTAATGATTTAAGTAAAGTACAGGAGATCAGCACGTTGCAGAGAATTAGTGTCAGGGAGACAGGAAGAAGACTGATAGCCATGCGAAGATTGTCCTTCTTATTTGGCAGTATCGCTAGAAATGAAAACCAGGAACATCGTATTTCCCAGCTATCCTTTCCGAACAATACGCAGATAAAACCAGACAGTAAAGAAACGTTTGATCCATCAATCGTTACAAATCATGAAGTTCCATCCAGCATAGTAGTAGTAGAGGCTCATTTCATTCCATCCTCCATCTGCAACTGCAGCACAAAATATGGATAAAAACAAAAAAAAATCTCAAAATAATAAGACAACAGTACTAGATACTAAACTCATCATAGACCTCTGAATCAGCAAGTATTATTTTTTCTTCTTCATTGTATCACATTACAGCCTAATTTCAATATCTTCAGTATGGGCTAACGGCAATGTCTGTGATGAGTGTGTTGATCCAATTGAGATAACATATCGTCTGAGTGCTCACTTCACGAGGTCCCGACAATTTATACATGGGGATAATTTAAAATTCAAGAAATCAAAATAAGGGCGCCATATAATGTCTATTTCTGGTTCATTCCCTTCCGAGTGAAGAGTATCTATAGTGGTAAGAGGGATAAACCACAGCTTCTAGCATCGAGTAACAGAGCAATAGCCTTTACACGCACTCTTTGCAAATGAACGGAGAAAATGATAAACTACAGGAGAACATGATAAATCTTTCGTTAAAATAATAATTCAAATTGCACTATGAGTACACCACGTTTTGTTTTGACGATGGTTGGAACCATTCTGAACTAAATACCTCCCTTAAAATGCCCACCAAGTGGTTGGATACACCTAGTTCAAAAACGTGCCTTGGATCACGTGGACAGAATACTCTCACAGTTAAATTCAGGAAAAATAAATAGCTGTATATATGGACGTAGCCTTTTATATTGTATTATATTTATATTAATATTTTTTTCACTGACAAAATTATTAATTCAAAATATGAACTCAGAAAATATGAAAAAAAACAACAACATAGAAATCTAGTATATCGTAACAACGAATAAAATAAGTAAACAAAATACACTCCTATATTTTTTTTTTGTTAAAATTATAAAATTTAGTTCCTAGAAAATATCTAGATTTTGTGTATTTTTTAAAAAATAATTGATTATTTCCTGCCAGTTTGTACAATTTTATAGTAAATAGTCGATTAAAATAAAAAATTTTCATTAAAAAAAATTAAATTGGCTTACAACAAATGGTTCTTTGTGCTCTGAAAGTATAATACTTTAGATCATTTCTCCTTCAAGGAAATTAAATGCCATCCTGATGTTTGTCACTACCGTTAAAATGTCCACTAACCCCCCTCCCTCTTTCTGTCTGTTTTGGTTTCGAATGTCACATCTTAGACTTTAATTTTCAATTTTTAAAATTCATCCTGCGAATCCAGGGAATTTCTGATTTTCCTGATGGCTTAGAGTAGAGTACAATTGGGCCGTACGAGATTTTAAGTACCAAAAATGATTTACAAAATGAATTCTCTTTGGGAAAAATACCGATTAATTGTTTATACACAAAAATTATTAATGTAGGTACTTTATGTACTACGTTTCCTAATATCTTCACATCCTATTTATTTCGTTTAGTTGAGCTTAAGCTAGATTATATAGTTTTAATATTAATAATTTTTGGATTTCATTGCTTCAACAGTATGAAAAAAGTGTAAAACTATTTGCTCAAATTTTTAAAAGAGATTAGTCATAATTAACTTCAACGTTAAAAAAACACAGAAACACTTCAAATCAGATGCGTTATTTTATGAATAAGTAACTTGATTTGTTTTACAATTCTACCTGAGTTACTCGAAGTAATAATTGAGTGAATAAAAGTATAATTGAAGATTAATTATTAACTGAAGTGAATCAAGTGTTAATATTTATCCCTTTAAGCACTATAAATTATATAATAGCTTCAGTTGTTGTAAAGTTGTATATTGTATTTTCGTATTGATTTAACTGATAAACCACCAAATCTCCAGCCAAAAAAAAAAGTAGATACAGTTACGTATTCAAAGGCTATTCGTCATATTTCGGATGGGAATGGATTGATTAATAGTCGCTTGTGGAGAATTAATGGACTAATAGGAAATTGATAGCAGTAGAGAAGAATAATGACAGACTAAATTCTACATGACCCCAAAAACCAGGTCAAAAGAGGAATTGATAGTGGGAAATTGATTTCAATCTTTTACAACTTAAAATTATTAATTGATATTAAATAAACGCAATAGCCAGATATTAACTCATACCCTTTTATTTGACTATTGTTATCTGTATTCTGTGGCCATCAAAACTGATTTAATAAAAAGAGTGAAAGAAGATAAAACGTAACACCAAATGTATTACAGCTTACTTTTTAGAAGGAAACATAACTAATAATTGTTACAAAATATTATTTACTATTTTCATATATTATATTACATAACCGGTATTGTAACTTACAGGTCTAAAGGAAATGGAATAACTATAATTTAAAACTAAGTACTTACTAAAATAAACAGTTTTTCTTTAAATTATACAATTTTATTTTAACGATTATATAAATAATCATAATGTGATTATGTCTCATAAAAGACTAATGAAAGATCAAAGTCTATACTTTTCCAAAATACAATGCTGTATTTTTGTACAGTCATTACTTAAGTATAAAAAGACAGATCCAATTTTTTATTTTAGCTATTAATAATAATAATAGTGCACTAAGGTAAGATATGACCCCTGAGTAAATTAAAATTACTGTTAGGCAAAATATTTTATATGTTTAAAAAAAATATTTGGATGTTTTGTCACATGTAATGCGGGGGTGCTCAACTCAAGGCACACGTACCACGATGTGGCTAATTGACACATGGTTGGCCAGTATGGGTTTAATTTATATAGTAATAAAATTGCTTTAATGCAATTTTTGAATATTTTTACCACACAAGAGAAAAAGAAAAAAAAAAAAAAAAAGATCTTGCAACAACAATTTTCTAAAAGGTTGAAATAACGATTAGCAGGTAGCTTGTACATGATTACTCCTAACATACATTGTATAAATAATAATATAAAATATTATATAAAAATAATTATTATGAAGTTGTCAGAGTATAACAGTACAAGAGAAGGGGGTATATATATTGTATGCCTGTGAAGTGATGCTTTATTGTTGTTTAGAGAATTCGCAAACGTCCTCACAAAACCTAAAACGAGTTTTCAAAAATAAACATTTTGAACGTATTTTCTAATTATTGTTACCTTATATCTTATATTACTAGATTGTTACAAGTTTTGCCATTGTGATTTAAACCTTGATATGGAACTCTCGGCTGTGACACGCGTTAAAAAAAGGTTGGGCACCCCTGATGTAATGTATATGATTTGTAGTTCTGAAGGTTCCTGAATATGTAAAATTCCGACAGCTATTTGGAAAAAAAAAAGTGAGACATTATAGCCTTTTTTTTTTACATCTACAGTGTACAAGTAACCATCATCGGTGTAATAATAAGTAACGATACGTACATGAATGTCATGTATAAATGGTAAATACATGATATCCCAAATTTGAAGTCCGTATGCAGTATACATACAACGTTATTCGTGTATGGCAGGTTTTCTAGAATTCACTAGGGCTGAGAGGGTTCCATCAGTGTGTGATAAAACAGTAGAAGGAGGAGGCTGTAGAGGAGATAATATACAAAAATGAAATGACTCTAGCTGAGCAAAGATATGAGTGGATGTGCGAGGGAGCAGTGTCAACAGTGCCCTTCTCATATATACCACCTCCCAGTGGGACAGCTCAACTTTCAACAAACAACATTCGTGTAGTCGTCTGTATTCACTTGACGGTCCTGTATTTTCTCTTTGTCGTTTAGACTTTCATTTCGCCTGAATTATTATTTAGATGACGTGTGTATATATATGTATATTTTTTTTTCGACTGTGGAGGATGGCCTACTTGTTTTTGAGGGAATTTACAAACGTACTCACGTAACGTGAAACGAGTTTTCGAAAATGATCTATTATTTTTCTAATTATTATTACATTATATCTACGTCCCCAGGTTGTTACAAGTTTTCTTTGTAGTGTTTGCAGGTGTGGATTGAACCTTGATAATTAATTAAAACAACTCTTGTCACAAATGTATGGCACACCGGCAAATAGATGTTAGGCTTTCGGAAAATAGCGGAAATGACGATAAATTGACATGATATGAGTAGATGAAATGTTGACTTGATCAAAAGGCTGAGTAAAGCCGATTGTCAATAATATTATAGGAAGTCAACTTTAAAGTATGGCTTAGCAATTAGGAATTTGCACAATAGATACAATAGGAGTATATCCGTATTGGTAGCAGGAAAATGCCTTCAGCCAATTAAATTGTTAAAACTACGAAAAATCTGAATGTTGCGCCCAGTCTGATATAGATAAAACTTATTTATTGTTTTAAAATTACAATCTGCCTTATTGGGCAATGAGTAATTGTGATAAATGTTATCATTCGCACCATATTTACAATTTTCATTCACTTGCTCATTCATATAGTTGATTACATTACAAACAGCCCAGAGACCTCCTATGTGGATTGGGATGTTGTCGCCTCCCTCGCATGCGAAAGAGGAAGTGGAGTGTTGGGAAGTCCCCCACGCTCCTCCGTCAGCCGCGTCACTGGATAAGAACCAGTGGAGGATATAATATAATTATTCCTTCTTTGTACCATTAAGTTCCCTGAACTATGCGAATTAAATCCCTTCCTTTATGGTGACGAAATTCCTTCATTCAAAGACAAATTATTCAATAAAAACTAAGGAATTGTGTCACCGTAATTTTAAACAAGGAAGTTAATCGGGGTATACCCTGATAATTAGGATAAGAAAGTAGCCGTTATTATTATTTTTAATTGTATATTGTTTCTGTCAAGTAAGACAAGGCCACAATTTATTTATTGTGGGGGGGGGGTTGGAGGTAATAATTCTACATTGTGTATTTCGAATGGGATTCCTTATTAGCTTAGATTTTACTAACATAAAAATAGAAAGTTCTTTTTCGATAATAGCTATATTTTAGTAATGGTCATTGAAAGACTAGAAATATTCCCTACGTCATTTAACATATATATGTAAGTTTATACATATATAAAGACACTGTACACTGAGTTAGGCTAAATAGTTTTATTTGTCCAAAATTAGTGTTAGTCTAAATAATGATAATTTATTCTATTTTTATATTATATTTTTTGTTATTAAATGTAACTGTCCTTTATCTGCTTCGTCAGTTGATATGTGGCTGTCTGTAAATTGGCGAATGTCCTGCAACCAATAAGCTGACTCTGTTTTCTTACAATACATTATGATTCATCAAAAAACGTTAAATCTTGGTAAATGTTTTCGTGTGACTTATAGTCTTGTAATGCCCACAGATTCTCAAGAGCTCTGTTAATGATCACTGTTTCAAGCTGGGAGACACAGTTAAGTGGGAAAATTCCAATGCTAATAGCTCTTCATAACATATTTGAGTGAACCCATGAACCCTCATATTCATATTTAATACGTTCAACCATGAATTCACAAACGGTTCTGACGTTCTGAAACTTTATTTTTGTCCTGCCTTTTTTCCCATACCTTATAACATGTGTGAAATGACTCTTTTGTCAACCACCGCCATCTTATTGCTGGTTAAAAGGCAGACGATTCATTGGAAGACATCTATTTATAACTCAATTTTTTTTCTTTTTTGTTAACTTTAATTCCTATAACGGGACTTTTATCCTACACAACTTCGGAAATTAATGCTGAAACTTTGACGCTGTTCAAACAAATGTTGCCCAGTAGAAATCCTGCTGTTTATACCATTGTTCGCAGCGCCATTGTGCCTTCAGTTTGCCTTCTCAACACAGCTTGCGGGTTCTGTGGTTCTTTAGGGACCCCATGGTGGGCATTCAGTATTTTCAATCTGCAGTTCTCCTCCTGCGAATGAGTTCACCCCAATGACGAAGGTATCTAATAATAAGCTATGGGTGAAACGTTATTTGCTGAAAAAAAAAATTTTTCCGATGGAGAAAATTATAAATGATTATTGCATAGTCGTTAAAACTAAAAATAATTTACGCTCTAAATAATGGTTCTAAATTACCCACAATATTTATTCGTTTTTATTTTATCAAACCTCAGCAAAAATATTCTGTAGGAATAAGACGAACCTTCAGGCTGATGAATTACTATTGCCTTCCAGCATGTTTAGAAACAGCCATATATAGCACATGGCTCTGTATACAGGGACATATTCCTATTACTAACAACCAAGATTATTTTTAAAGTAATCAGCAAAAGTTAATTACAAACAATAAATTGAATTTAAGAAAAATAAAGTAAGGGTGGACATGAGGAGTTCATGTAATAACATATGTATACTTATATATGTATGTGTTTATACATGGATTATCTATCTAGATAATCATTTGATATAGCTAATGTTTTTTGTTGCAAGTGAAAGTATTTATTACTAATGTAGGTTAAATATAAAATTAGTTCGCAATATTACCTGTAACCGAAAGAATCCAATACTAGTTCATACCGAACACAAAATTGTTTACAAGTTTACCTGTAAACGAAACAAACAACATTTAAATCATTCATTTCTAATATTTTTCTCTCTCCACATACATCTTTAGTTCCTCACTTTATCTTAACTTAACTCGAAATTTAGACGTCTGCTATACTGTCCCGCCGTCGCGCAAATAATCCCAACGATTTTTAAATTAAAATGTACGTTACACATATATGATAATGATATTTAAAGGAATTGAGTTCTCAGCTGAAATAATCTCTAATAATCTAATAATAGAATGTTTGAATAATGAATGACCCGTTCAGGCACCAAGTGGTTACCCTTGGAACTTTTTGAACACCTCTTTTACTATGGTGGGGCAGTTAAAGAAGTTTGCACTGATAGACTTTCAAAAAGAGTTTATTCAAAAAGTACAATGAGGGTAACGGTTAGTAAAAATACTGTCTTACGTCTACTCGGGAAGAGAGAGAGTTAGTGAGTGAGTGAGTAAGTGTGACTGAGTGAGGACAGGTAAAACTTTGGTTCCTCAGTGGGGCGTGGGGATATAGGTGGATGTTGCTTCAGCCGGTGGGATGTCATCTGGGCCATTGCTTAGGGAAGGAAGAATTAGTGTTTCCATACCAAGGCCTGGGTCAGTGAAAAATGGGTGTTGCCTCAGCTGGTTAGTGTTATCCGGGTCATCGCTGCGCCAGCAGCTGACGTATTTTGTTGGCTTTCGTAACTGGGCTATGTGCGAATGACTGACATATTGTACAGGCAAAGGAGTTATTTTGAAGAAACAATTGGTGTACTCTCAGTGCGATTTACATTTCAATGTCATATTTGAGTGTGGTCTTCAGTTATCAAAAGCGAATAATCCACCTTTAACCCTCTATTTCTTGCTTTCTAAAAGATTATCACAAGGTATTAATCCTGAAGTGGATTAATTTTACAGTGTATACCTGTTTTACTGTCGCACCGTTTTTACATTGCAACATCAAACCCTCCATTAGCGCATACACATTGTGTTTCATTTATTTTGTCTTTTTATTTAATGTATAAACCTCAAAAAGTACTTTTATCAATTAATCTAATCAAATCTACCGCTGCGGTATTGAAGACATTAACAGCCTTGATTTCATCGAATGTTACCCGTTTATGGCAATAAATGTCAAGTGAGACATTCAAGTTGACAACTATATATTTAGTATAGTTAAATACAATTTACACAATAAATTGTGCTTAATCGTGACATTTAGTGTCAATCTTGTACCAAGCGCTTACTGTTACTGTGGTGCTACATCTAGGTGAAACCTAGTACTCTCTAGCACATAGTAAATTAAGCCGTAGGGCCAAGCCTACTAAATACTTTTGAACATTACAATTAAAGGATGTAACTAAGTTATATCATATCATAGCGAGCAAGCACACTGTAAAATCTTCATGGTCATTATTTGAATACATTTTATTCATAATTATAGACACGAGATGCAAAGTCCAAACTGTGCTACCTCTCACTTTTGCAAAATCATAAATAAACAATTGGTCAATTTTTTTTTTTGTCTAAACCAGCTTTGTGTTTCTTTTCCTTAAACTGTAAAACAAAAGTCATATGAAAGCATTTCAATAACCTTCGAACAAAACCAAGGTTGGATGGTTATTTATTTAATGCGTCAATAAATATATTCGAGTAAATCTGTTATCCTCAGAATGATTCAACTACTCAGTTCTTTTTTTTTCCTTAGAAATTCTCCAATCCAGATTTTACCCATGGACTGGCTGTACGACCAATTGAAAATTAGCCGGCCGGACTCAATCCCGAGGCCAGAACACTAAAGCCTAATTGACTAAAATCTTCCATTATTCCAGCTTGCGCATAATGGTTCCTAATACATAGCCGGTCGGTTGTGTTTTATAATTTCATTCCTAACTATGTCCTTTAGTATTCCCGCCATATTTAGTTCGGAGAATCAGTGAACTTTTTCATCGATAAAGGATGTTTATACGATAGTGAAGCAGCTTTGTTTCAGCTCTCCTAACTAACTTTTCCTCGTGGCGCCTCATCCCATACGGAGGAAAGAGTGCGCTTCTATCTCTGAAGTGTAATCCTACATTATTCACGGTACAGACCTGAATTTGTTAGGCCCTTCCAATGTAATGGACAGTAGCAAAAACCATTAGAATTGTAACTACAGTGCATTATGCGAATGATTCCTCAATGCAGGAATCGACGTAACAAAACTATATTGAAATAATTATTGTTATTGCATTTAAATTTATAATATTCCAATAATATCATAATTTTAATAGGACGAAGAGGTTTTTACAATCTCCAGAAAAGGCACCTGAATAAAAACAAAACACAGCTCATTTATGAAATTATTGAACCCTTGCCATGAAATTGCTTTTAACTCTACACGTAGTCAAAATTTCCAAGTCTCAAGGCCTCAAAATTCATACAATCGTCATCAGAAAGTCTGTTTTATGTGTGCTCTACGTCATTGGTTCCAAAAATTATTCGCATGTAACTGACGTTTTATTATTATGTTCCAAAATAATCTGTGTTATTTTTTTTATAATTTTGATATATAATACACGTCCTGAACGTCTGTGGGTACCGCGCTCTTGGTCTGCCTCCACTGGCTCGTATCCGGTGACGTGGCTGATGGAGCAGCGTGGGGGACTTCCCAAGACTCTTCCTCTTTCGTATGCGAAGTAATTGAAAACTATGTCGATTTGGGGGGTCTCTGGGCTGTTTGATAATACTGTATGAATTAGTGAGTGAATGAAAATTGTAAATATGTTATGAATGAGAACATTTATCATAATTACTTATTGCCCAATAAGGGAGACTGTAATTTTATCACAATAAAGTTTCGAATCTAGAAAAAAAAACTTAAATGAGTAGGCTTGGTAACTATTTTACATGGTTGTATCATAGATTGGAAGTGACGTAGCATTTAAAGTTCTGATTCGTTCACTATTCTGGTTATTTTTATGGAAACGATATCATAAAAACCATGTGTACCATCTCTCAACACAATATCTCATTGGCGTTTTGTGTCGAAATGTATTTTTTCAGGAATAAATAATTCGTTCTCTAGTATTGAACCATATTAATAATTTAAACAAAAATTCGATATGTAATGAGAAACAGACCGGTTTTGCTTTAGAGAGAATTTGGTTACTTTGTTGTAAGAATTTTGATGATAATATGTAGACAAAAAATGTGTAAAACGGTCATGACTAGGGAAGTCGTCTCTCTAAACGTTTTTGAAATTTTCGGAAACATCATTAAATTTTATATGATCATAGAACTAGAACTTGCTATTAATTATTTCAACGTTCATGTTGTATCTCATGTACTTTTTCAACCGTTACCAATGCCCGGTTTTGGCTGAATATTTCTGGTACTGTACAATTACTAGCCTCCTTGGCCCTGTACTAGAACCCTAGGACTGAAGGGATCTGAGCTATCGAACAGTTTAACAAGCCCAAAAAACCACTCCTCCCTAAGAGCAGGAGGGGTCGGTCCCTGGCGCTATTACCGAGCTCAGCACCAATCCCATTCTCCTTAGAATGGATTTCCGCTTCTGAATGTGAGCACCTCGGAGACAACGACTTACCAACTTTACTAAGCAATCCCCAATAATGACTTCGTTACAAGCCATCCCCACCCCCCACTCGTTCGGGCAACTTTTATTATATAATGAAGTTTCGCACTCCCCACTTCTCCCGAATGCCGCTATTAACCGAAACTACTTCAACCTCACAAGAATAGCACAACTTAGCTCACAAGTAGTTGTCTTGAATCACGAAGCGCAGATTTTTTTTATTGTATTGGTGATATTATGTTTACTACTACTAAAAAACAGCGATTTCCAACAAAGGGATAATACAAAATTGTTTGCTCTCTTACCTTTTATCGCTGTCAAAATGATGAAAACTGTATCGTAATATAATACATTGTTACATTCAATTACAATATATGTTTTTGGAACCTAACATAAAAAACTGGCTCCTATCCGGTGACGCGGCTGATGGAGAAGCGTAGGGGACTTCCCAAGACTCTTTCCCATGCGAGGGAGGTGACAACCATCTGGATTTGGAAGGTCTCTGAGCTGTTTGTAAATATTGTATGAATGAGCGAGTAAATGAAAATTGTAAATATTGTATGAATGAGAACATTGAACACAATTACTTATCGCCCAATAATGCAGATTGTAATTTTATCACAATAAAGATTTTTTATAGTTAAAAAAAAATATAAAGAAAATGTTTTCTGTATTATTTATTTGTCCAAGAAATGACCTCTGATTATACTTATTTAAAGGTAGAAATTTCAGAGTAATATTCTATCTAAATGAGGTAAGGCTATCATCTACGTGAGGTAAGGCTATCATGTTTCACTTCATGTAGTTGCTTTGCTACACACAATAATACAAAAATAATTATTAGCCTGGAAACGATTGAAATTAAATTAGATTCCCTAACTTCGGACAAAATAATTAAAAAGAACGAAATAATAAACGTATGTTAAAAAAAAACACCCCCTCCATACTTATTGCTATTGATATAAATTATTTCTAATGTAATAGCTGTTTGACAACATCAAGGGGGTGAGTAGCTATCATTTCAATGTGTTATTGTGTATGTTTAATAGTTTCTAATTACTTTATAGAAACATATAAAATGGATGGACCATTTATAGTGGAATTCAGCAGTCTTAATATTTTAAATAGGTTTTATTAATTGATTTGTGTTTATTGTTACTTTTAATGACAGATTTTGTTTGTCTCCATATGCACAGTTGAGGTTATTATCAATTGACCTTTCATTTTAGTGAATGATGATGACAGCTGAGAGCTATTGAAACCGATATTGATGAATAAATACTTCATTTTGGAGTGAAGGGAGATTTAGCCATTTCGTTTATTATTTAATGTTATACAATGAGGATTTTATTTTCTAAAGCCTAAGCAAAGCCAGCTCAAATGTATTAAGAACAGTAGTCACAAATTAATTAATTATTGATCTTATTATTTTTATTAATGTTTTTATGGACTGTTTTCGTTCATATATGGAATCTACCTAGTTTTAATGCCAATTTCATGAACTATGAATCTATCTGTTCATTTTTCTGACGGAAATATACACCGATATTATTCGTGAACTAAGTCTTTAGGACCTACCCTACTATCTCTGAAGAAATAGCCCTTAAAAAGGCATCGCGAAGAGGTAACTCTTAATAAAGCGGCAGGAATTAGGATTCACACCCCCTCCTACCCCAGCCTTAGCGCATAATTAATACGGATAAGGTGGGCTGGCGGAAGGCGGTGGATTCAGTTTGAAATTATAATGTGATAACAGCTTTATGCGGTAGAGCTACTCAAGGCGGTTCCACGATTCTTCTGTGAGTATCTTTTAAGACGAACTGAAATGAAGCATTACGAATCTCATATATAATTTATATACAACCATTCAAATAAAATAGAATGGAATATATTTATCAATCAATGAATAAATGATTGACAATAGGAACTCCTCAGTTAAGCCTATTCTTAGTTAAAGGAAAACACCCCCTAAAGAAAATAGCAAACGATTTCAGCATCGTTAGGAAGCTCTTCCATTCGCAGTGATATTGGTGGTGTTATCTATTTTAAATAAATTTGATAATTCCTGGTGCTAATGTTAATGTGTTGATTTCTTCTCCCAAAAGGGGAAAATAGCCTTGCCAAAATCCTGTGCTAACGGAGGGCAATAGAAGTCACCGCCTTACTCATTGTACTATGTGTGTACATGGCACTCATTTTAGAAACAGACCAGAATTCTTATCGGCTATCGCATCGTTAACTCAAACTGATGATACATAAATATGACATTTAGCCATTTCTGCTGTAAAGAGCCCCGTTATATACAAAGCTTTTATTTCACTAGCTTTTATTTATTTTATTATCATCTTCATGTTGAGGTTGGAAACTTTTCAGACCACCTGTGTACTCACATAACTGAAAGTACAGCTAAGTGTCTCTAACAATTTGAGAACGGTATCATGAGAAAAGTGGTCAGACGTACCTATCTTGAGAGGTTAAAGAACGCCGACATGCACCCGTTGCACCCCCACTTACCCATGTGTCGTCAGTGAGTGAGTTCATCCACCGGAAACACATACAGTTTTTGACTCGATGCAGCACCTAACAAGCCAAGTGTTTATTAACACTATGATCCCACCCCTATTACCATATTGGTGGCAACAGGCTGTCCGGGAAACCTAGGTTAAGCTAGTTAGTTAGATTAAGGTTAGTATTGGCACAACTCATTCTTAAGTTGAGCCCTATCACGCCTTGTATTCTGTACATCAGCTTACTATAGAATTAAACCTAAAAAATTATATGAAATGTACCTACGCTTCACTAAATCTAATTATAATTAGTACGATGTGCATTTATGTAAAGATTCCATATTTAGTAATCTGTAACTCACGAATATTAAATAAAGGGTTTTGAAAAAAAAAATGGTGGTGATGCTTTGTATCGGTGATATGAATATCTTAAACAATTACAAGTTAATAAGTACAAGTTAAGTTTATCAGTTGATGAGTGGGTACATTTCTTATAGTTTGTACGTTGTGATCAGTGTCCAGGTCAGTGCCTACTACTAATGATTTGGCGCTCCCTCCACATTTGGAGGTCTGAATGGCACACCTTTGTTGTCAGTTAGACAGGATGAGAACATACGTTATAGCCGACAGCCACAGACACTCAGTACTTGATTAGAGAAATTTGCTGCTACCATTGACTCCTTATCTCATGATTATTTACAAGAGGTCTTGACTCCACCTGCGTCACAGGTACGTGTTACTGAATACAGATTGAGGCGGTTTAATAACTCTCTTTATGATTTCGCCTGCTTCGGTGAATTTCAGTTCTAGCATGTTCGGCATGTTGTAATAATGAAGGGATCTGCTGTTTAACAGTCGTATGTATTCACTCTGTAGATCTTTAGAGATCACAAGATCTGAAATATTGAACAACATATTTTCAGCAACAGCCACGTTCACGTTGAGAGAATTGTTCACTGCAATGAGGGAAGCTATTAAAACATATTAAAACGTAAAAAAAACTATATAAATTGAACAAGCGTTGAGTAATGAAAGCGAAATTTTTATAGGTGCTTGGCATAGAAATCCAAATTTTTAAAACACACCCCAAGATGATGAAGCTGTAGGTACACGTAGATTTCCTGAAGAATTTATTTTTACAATAGAATCTATTGGACTTGAATACTTGAAGTCAATAATCCTTGGGGGTAGAGGCGAAAAAAAAAATTCACATGTATTGAAAAATTTAAATAGTTTTGAAACTTACTGTATATCAAATGCATGTTAACATTCATCTTTACAGCCGGCTTGGAGGGGGTGGGGGGCTCGCAGAGTGCATAAAAATCTTGAGTGTCAGGGCACTCTTTTAAATTGATCTAGTTTTTATAGATGTACGTAGTTATTTTCAGCAACAGCCATGGTCATGTTGAAAGAATACTAGCCGTTCACTGAAATAAAGGAAGCTAAACAACATATGTCAGGCGGTGGTTATAGATATTGTTTTGTAGGACTGATTGGAGGATGTGGAATAAAACCATATACTCATCCAGTCGCTCCCTTTATAGCATTTAAACCAGTTAGAATATTTTGAAATGAGAAAAATATATCATTCAAATTTCAAATGAATCAAACTATTTACGACTGCTATCATACTAGAACACACACACGGACGTCCCTTGCCTGTTTGAAAGTAGAGCCTCTCCTTTTGGAGAGGTATTCAGCTCCGGTATTTAGCTTAGTACAACAAAAAGGAAGCTTAAAACATATCAAACCCGTAAAAAACAACAACACAAATTCAATAAGCATCAAGTACTGGAAACGACGAGAAATAAAAAGAATTTTGATAAGTAACTGTGACTAGTTACAATATGAAATCCATCAAGTCGAGGAATGATATGCTGGAGTTATACAAAGTGCTCCAGGTTTCATCACTGAACAGACTGCTAGGCCGTAGGTATGGCTGTTTGATTCATTAGTACCATCTCTAGGATTATTCTACCGAGACTAGAGAAGTAAGAGGTTCTTGAGTTGTCGGATTTTGAATTTCTTCTTTGTGATGAAACTAACTAATAAATCGGTCCAATGAAGGGGAAAATAATAAATATCATACAATAACTCAATGTGCATGCACAATTAGAACTAAGTGAAAATTCAAAATCCGAATCATATCCGAAATTCGAAATACCAGCAATTGCAGCACTATAAGTTACTGAATGAAGAAACGACTAACTGAAGGATCAGTACCTTTGAAATCAGTAATAGCTATAAATGCCTTGTCTCCACTTAAAGGGGATATCGCATTCAGCACGGTTCATAATGTATATATATCCTAAGATTGAAAAAATCATTGAAAAATATCATTTTCCTTCAGACTAATTTTAACAACTAGTAATAATAATAGTGTTAATAAAAAGAATATTAAACAGCCAACCTTAAATTTCACATAAATCGTTTGAAGGTTAGATACAAATTACAAATGTATGTGCCAAATAACATATAACTTCACTCTCCAAATAATCTAATTTTAATAATAATCTGAATTTTGTTTTATTTGAATAATTCCCAACTTTGGTATTAGGTCGGGGGAGCTTCAGTCGAGAAATAGTTGAGCAACTACCCGCTGCAACTCCTGGGTCAGTGGTCGGCCGGGCCTTTGTCTCGGGCGCAGATACCATAGCGCTCTACCGTACTAAACCATTATCTTTGTTTATCAATGCTACGGTCCGCAGGGCTAGAGTTATTACACTGTAATAGATCAGCCGTCTAAATCACCTTGTATTGGTGCTTTTGATAACCGAAACTCGTTGCTTGTTTGATACTAACATTTTGTTAAAATATCTGGTCTCTAAGTAATCTAGCAGGACATATTAAAACCTAGTGAATTACTATATAAAAAAATAAAATAAATAATTATTACTATTTATTAGAAGTAAAAAGTTCTACTGTGCCTGCTATGATTGGACCAATGTGATTTTTCACGCTCTATCTACCTTCTAACACTATCTAAAACACACACTCTTTCTCTTTCTCTCTCTCTCTCTCTCTCTCTCTCTCTCTCTCTCTCTCTCTCTCTCTCTCTCTCTCTCTCTCTCTCTCTCTCTCTCTCTCTCTCGCTATTTCTCTTTCTTTCTCTTTCTGACCTCAAAGTTGCATTAGTGGGACCCAAAATGAGCTAAACTATTTGAACAACGGCATTGATGATCTGAGGTTTATGCCAGAAAAAATTCAAGCCCGGTCAGTGAATCATCAAACTCTTGAGTGCCCCAAGTTCTAGAACCCTCCTAGATGATATCGGCTTACAAATATAATATTGTAAGACATACCCCAAGATGATAGGTATACGTCGATTTCCTGAAGAATTTATTTTTACAATATAATCTATTGGACTTAAATATTTCAATCTCAGTAATGCTTAGGGGTAATTAATCAACATGTATTGTAAATGTAAATAGTTTTATAACTTACTGTATACTAAATGGATGTTAACATTCATCTTTACACCCGTTGGGTGGTAAGGGGGGGGAGGTGCATAGGACTTACATCTCAGGTGTCCCTAATTGGTCTAGGTTGTCCCAAAGATACTTGCGCACGCAATAAAAACTTTTATGTCAAGGGTTTCACAAGAAAGATCACTCCGTTAAATCGATCTACCTTTAATACATAATCTTAGTTTTAAATTAAAAATATTATTACAATATATATATGACTGTATGGACTAAACACAAAGTATTGGCTATTTCAGTAATCAAAATGCCACCCCTAGACAATTGAATCGGTCAAAAATGTTAACATCTATTGTTGGATAAAGCGAAAGTATCGCCAAAGAGAAAAGTCAAGCTGTGTGGGATCAACATGAAAAATCAAAAAAGCAACAAAGCACATGAATATATAAAAAAAAAAATGATTGCTTCATTGTTTTTTAAACAAACTAGAGATAACAATTATTTCTAATTGGCTACTAGTCGGAACCGTTTTAGCAGTAGAAGGTTTAAAAAAAAAACGGAAAGAATATACAAGAATTTTCCATTACAATAGAGGAGAGTTAGGACTTTCTAAAACTTGAGAAGAAACTCCCAGTATTTTTCCTTCTAAAGACAAACTTTGCTTGGTCAATTTATGTACCTAATAATATAACTTTGGGGAATGAAGAAAGTTGAAAGTAAGTTTGTGAAGTAAAGAAACCGTAGCTTATTGAGGAGACCTCGTCACAGTCTCAGAGGGACTAGAGTTTTGGTCCGGACCAGCCAAACTTAGCTAACGTAGTGTCCGTCGAATTATTGATAGGATTATGCCTGTACTACTGAAATTTATCCTTTATGACCTCACTATTTTTAAGCTTTATTATATTGAGGAGCTCAAGCTGGTTTCTACGAATTCATTTTCGTCTTACGGATCCATATAATTCTTATATGTCATGATTGACATCTCAAAAAAAACATCTTAGAACTGTGTATTAGAGTAATGTAGAGTTAGAGAGGTAGAATAATGTAGTGGTCAATGATATTAGTGAAGAAAAAAATCAAGAAGTCAAATTGAAAGCCTCTTGTTAGAGATTAAGAAAGTATTAAGACAATTTTACAATATAAGAAAATTTTTCTGACCACAAAACCAAAAAAGAAATTTTCAATGAAAGATCTGGACTCATTTGAGGTACATGTCGTCCTAATAGCGGTCATTTTTTTTTAATAGTCTCTACTAGTGATATGGTAGATACGTTTTTTCATTTTATCAAAATAAATAGTCTCTTGTTTAATAGTATTGATTATAGATTACATTTAAGTAAAAAACCTAATTATTAAACAATACTGGATTTTATTAATAAATAAAATGGAGTATAGCATCAGATTGAATTAATGTAAGATTTGATTTGTGCAGTATTTTCTGTTGAAAATCATGGAAATATCACTGAAACAATTTTATTCTTCAGAGTAAAATTCAAAAAGAGACTTTGTTGACCAGTATATAGATTTTATAATGTATGTCATTTAGTTAAAAAAAACTTGAATTCTTTGCTAAAATATCTTTTATTATTAACACCACATCAACAGCTGTTGTTTTGCTTAGTAAGGCATCCTCAAGACTCTAATTCAACCAAAAGAAAATAAAGAACTACATTTACATACAAATAAAACTTTGATGTGTTTTATATAATTAGATCGGCAAAAAGCTTCTTTTTTTTTGGCAAAACAATTTTCAACAAATATATCTCCTATGAAATATGCCTGTTAGCTTGAATTCAATTAACTTATATCTATGGGCAGTCATCACACTCAACACGGAAACTTTATCTTTAAATGCCATGTCAAGTCTGAAGGAACGCCCAGTGCTTCAAGTTGGAACACACCAATGTGCTGCATTATTATTGAGTGTTATTGCTCTTTGAATAATGTGTGTTCGTTTTATGGTTGTTACAATAAAATTGTAAAAACGTGACACAAACATGAACCTATTATTGATTGGAACAGTATTATGAAAACTTACGAAATATCATAAATATAATCTTACATCATGGCAAACTGAATAAAATGACCAAATGCGAGATCTAGTTTTAACGGCATGGTGTACATGTACAGTCTATATTGTGTCAGACGTCCGCCTATTGTATAAAAGTTCGTGAAGATTGTTGAGCTGGAATATTTTTTGTTGGGGGTAAGTTTAGTCCTTGTGAAAATGTTTTTAGTTTCGTGTAGCTCTTTAACACAATGTAACACATTGTATTACTAACTTTTGTGAGTAGTATATTATATGCCATAGTTTACTAGCGGTCAAATAAGGTTTCGAACGGTTTAAACAAAGCGCATTGTAGTTAATTAATTTTATGAACTCTCTATGCTACTTGGAATAAAAAAAAGTTTTCAAACTTTGCTTGTTTTCAAAGTTTCGTCGATTATTTTTAAGAATAAAAAAAAAATTAAGTTTTATCTGTGTGTCTGTCGGTCCTGGAGATTGTAGAATGTGATTTTTTTAACAATAAACATGAGAATCTATACCGAAATATCATTTGATTACCCAAAAACATGAAAAACATTTTTAACTAAATAAAACATAATAATTGGATATATATTACCTAATTAATAATATAATCGATATTACCATAATTATTATTTCATATTGAGTACCTCTAATCAAAAGTCTTAAGATTTTATTATTATGTAATTAAACTTTTTAAACTGTGACTACACAAATTCGTTAAATATATATCAATAAGTCGTTTACGCTTGAAATGAACTTAACCCTTATTTTACAAAGGGTGATAATATTTCGCATGTCAGTTTTACTTGATGCCCTGATGGAACTAAAACTAAAACCAGCCTCTGGGTAAATTACTACAAGCCTTAATTAATTAATTATATGCTTATCATACTAAGTAGGTTATCCCATTATATGTTGGATTGCTTTCGTTAGTAATATGTAATTTTGTATTTCCTTTATTCACAAACATTAAGATTAAAACTGTTATTCTTCAACTGTTGAAAAATATTTGTAAGATTAAAATACAATGAAATGTGGTGTGCACATCTTTGTTTTATTATAAAAGCGTGAAAGAAAATTTATAAAATAAAAAAAAATATGATGCTGTAAAACGTGAAACCTGAGTGAAATTAGATCCGATATAATTTATTTATTATTGTTTCAATCCTGAACCCACATTAGTCAAACAGTAGCCTATAAAATATTTATCTTTCTAGCAGCACCGAGCCATCCAAATATATCTATTATTGTTGATTACACAAATAAAAATATCAATGAACAAGGTTAATATTTATTTAATTTCTATTTGATTTTTTTTTTTTGCTGAAGAATTCAATATCAAATCAACTGGATATAATTATAAAATACCTACACATTACTCTGACTGTCATTGCGAATAGAATTGTTTGAAATGACAAAGCAGTGTAGCTGGTCATCACAATTGAGAAGGAAAAAAAACAATACAAAACCTGTAAAAGGGCCAGAATAGAAATGTAGATCGATCCCCTCCTTTTGTCTCGAGAGGAATTCATTATCGCGAATTCAATCATTGGCCAGTATGCAAATTGACGTGAAATAACGGGCTACAAGAAAGGACTCGTAGTTTTAACTATTAAAACGAAAATTGACTTCATATTTAAATTAAGAGACCCGAGGACAGCCGGTATAATTGAATTGACAATACGAATCTCAGCCTAATTGAAATCAATACCGAAAGAAGCGCTTTGTAGCCCTTGCTCCTTGCTGAATAATTATTTGTGATTGATCAACGAAATGGCCTGCCCCAATCTGATTCACTAAGGGGTGGGGGGACAACTCTCAAGGGTAAATGTCCCCCTACACTTGATTGGAAGATCTCCAACGATTCAAGATAAAAGTGCATCAAAAAGCTTATATTATATATGAATTTCTTCATTGTGATAAAATTACAATCTGCCATATTGGTAGTAAGTAATTGTGATAAATGTTCTCATTGGTACCACATTTAAAATTTTCATTCATACAGTATTTACAAACAGCCCTTAGAACTGAGACAACCACACGGTTGTCATCTCCCTCACATGCAAAAGAGGAAGCGGTATCTTGGGGAGTCCCTCTGCCAGCAGCGTCACTGGATAAGAGGCAGTGGAAGCTGACCAAAAGCGTGAGTGCCACAGACGCTTGGTACATGTTTAAAGAAACTGGCCATAGCCAGGACTCCAAGACTCCAGGACGACGTTACTGCCGCTGTAGTCTCCAAGGAAGATTATATAGATTAGTGGCGCAGTGTAATGACTGTGCTAGGGGTCAGGGTAATTTGATAGGTTACTATGGAATTTCAATGAACTTGGAACGGATGAGTTCAAGAATGTAGGGAATATTTAGATCGTAGAACAGGCGTTTTGTTGCTGACCTAATAAGGGGCAATTACTATTGTTCTCGGGACTTTTTTGTTGTCCCCCTATATAGCTTTAATTAATGAATCACGTAAGTATATAAAAATGATGAGACGAACCCTTGAACCCCCAGAATGCCTTTAGGGACATTAATGTTGTAATGACATTTAGAATCAATATAAATTTATGTATTAACAGTAAGTTGATTTTAAGGCAAAACAGGGTTATACGCCTTTTCACTACGCGTACCTGCCCAGCATGCAAAACAGTGATCATAGGCCGCCATCAAGCAACATTGATCAATGCAAGTTAACTTCAGTGTTTATGTGGTTTAGAGCCTTTCTTCCTTTGATAAACAGATCCTCTTCGTAAATCTCCTTCTATCCCAAGCTTGCCACAGGTAGGAGATTAAGGTAGATCTGCATCATTAAAGATGATTGGATTAATTTTGTATTGTCAAGCTTGTTTTGTTGTTGTATGGATAATTTCATATTGCATAATTCATCATCAAACTATGATGTATGAAAATAAATTTGTGAATGATAATAATAAATACTAATTATTACCTGTAATGTGCAATTTTCTTTTTAATGAAATTTCTTTTCATTTGCAGGTATGTCACTAGATTCACTATATAAACAATGCTGCTGAAGATGATAAGGTAAACTAAAATGTTATATTCTGTTCTTAAGATACCTACAAATCTGGATTTATATTATGCGTATGTGAGTTTTAGTACGGGGAACCCCCCCTCAGGTATTTTTAAAATAGATTTTATTAATAATACTAAGTAAACAGTCGAGGTGTCATCCTCAGGATTACAATTTAGACAAAAAATAAACTCATCCAAGAAATTACTGCATTACCTTCACCCTCACGCAAGTCTTGTTCACTATTATTTTAAATTCCGTTCCTCTCCCTGTATCCGAGATAGTACGGTACTCAAGCTTCCACCTCGACAAACGGCTGACATGGAACCCTTTTACGAGGCTAAAAACACAAGAACTGAACAGGCTTTGGACAACTGTGCAGACTACTTCAAAGGGCATAATTATGATTCAAGGAAAATAGAAAATAAATAACTAATCTACAAAGTTATACCTAAGCCAATCTGGACATACGGAATAGAGCTAGGGGGGACAGCAAAAAAGTCTCGCGTATCTTTTTAATCAAAATTCCTGAGAACAATAGTAAATGTCCCTTGTAACGTCAGCTACAAAACCCTTCATAACGATCTTAATATTCCTAACATTCTTGAACTTATCCTCCCATATTCATGAAATTCCTTAGTAACCTATCCAACCACCCTAATCTCGTAGCACAGTCATCACACTACACTACAGTCCCTATAACCCTCCTCGGAGATGCCGGGAAGCGGAAGTGGCCTTGTGGACCTACTATGAAAAAGAGACAGTGGGTGTCTTGGCAATGGGCAGTTTCTTTAATCATTTCGTGAGGCTCTCGCGCTCATGGTCTGCCTCCACTGACTTGTATCCGGTGACGCGACTGGTGAAGAAGAGTTAGGGACTTCCCAAGACTCCGCTCCCTCTTTGGCATGCGAGGGAAGTGCCAACCATGTGGGTTGGGGGGTTCTATGGGCTGTTTGTAAATAGTGTTCGAATGACCTAGTGAATTAAAATTTTAAATATAGTATGAATTAGATCATTTATCACAATTATTTATTTCCTAATAAGGCAGATTGTAATTTTAGCTCAATAAAGAAGTTTTAGTAATAATAAATAGAGAAATGACTTAAATACAAATAATATGATTAGACGTAATCAAAAGAATAATGGTATCATCTCTCCACTTTCTGTTTCGCATGTGAGGGGTATTTTTGTAAATACTGTATGAATGAGTGAATGAATGTAGAACTGTAAATACGGTATGAATGAGAACATTGATAGGAATTACCTATTGTTCAATATGGTAGATTGTAATTCACAATAAAAATAATAGTGATCATTAAATTAATATTCATTCATTGTTGTGTACCGGATTCCTCTCTCCGAACCTTTTCTACAAAGATTTTAAGTTGGTTAGTCGATATTATATTAAAAAGTAGAAGAATGAAAATGATTTAGAATGGAAAAATGTTATCTTTTCTCTAAGGGAAAACCAAAATACCAGAAATGAAGAAATAGCTCTACATACAATGAGAATTCTTCTTAACATTTCTTATTCAGGTGATTTATCTTCACGGTTTTTGGTTGTTTTTTTCGAATTTCTTGCGATGGGATTTTTAATGAAACTTAAATGAATAAATTTCTAAAAAATATTTTAGTTTTCCATAATTTATAAAGTTAACTAACGCACATACGGCATATTTCGAGATGTGTACTTCATGCTTAAAATATCATCAAATGTCAAATTTGTTGGATGGTTCGCAAAACTGTCAACTGTCAACTTAAAACATACGTGACGGCCGAATAACAAACTGTGACTACTCAGGAAGAAGAATATCTTGGGTTCTGCGATCAGACTTTTAACCATACCTGAATGCCTTTTCTGTTTTTAAATGAGGCTCATAGCATCGATCTCAAAAAATTACCCGAAGATGCCTAGAGGTAGTATGCGTAGGTATAAGATAGTTGTCTGTCATTCCGTCGTGTCTGTGTATGTATACTACCTTAACGGCCCACTAATAATTTAATCAATTTGAAATATGAATTTTACATTTAGTAAACCCCATATATACCTATTGTTTAATATTTTTTATCGAGTGACTCTCTTCCCTCTCTGATTTGTATGTTTTCATTAATTGGAGAATGTCACGTCTCGGTTCCATTTAAGATTAAACTCAATGTTAAAATAGGTTTAAAATTATTCCAGTGACAGAAATTGGGTATTTAATGCCGTTCCCGCTGAATTTAATCGCTGTGTATATTTTAATTTTAGCAATAAACTTTCACTTTTGTACACCTCCATTTTAGTAGCCATTTTGCGAAGAAGTTGAAGCATACACGCATAAAGTCTTACCGGCTTACGCACTTATTGACTTCCCCCAATCTATCACTGCGTCTCAAGCTACTGATTTACAAGAGCATACTCAGGCCTGCTCTGCTGTATGGTGCACCGCTATTTCGTTATCTGACGTATACGACAGCTAAGAAACTCCAACAATTCCAAAACGGTATACTGACGAAAGTGGTCAGAGGTACTTCATTCGAGCAGCGGAGAAACAGTGAGCTGCCTACGGTGGATGAATTCATCCAGCGTAGACATATCAAATTTTTCGACTCATTACAATATTTGACAAAACCGGTGTTTAACACTATGATCCCCGCTCCGTTCCCCCATCGATGGCAGGACGCTGTCGTGGCTGGAACGCTTTAGTTTTAGGTTCTAGGTATAGTTTTTAGTTAGTAAGTTTTTCCCCCATTTTTAAACTGAAGGTGAGCCCCATCACCTAGATTTGTTTTCAAGTTATTATATTTTTAACCACAATCTGTATTGTCGAGTAACACGAATTCCTTCAAATGCATCTGCGCATAGCAGAATGAGGAGAAATTTGCAAAGTATCTTATTAATATTTTCATTGTATAACTTCAAGGGGTTCAGAATAAAAACAAAAACACTTTTGTACAATGCAGATCACTATTAGTAGGAAAAAGAATTTGTATAAAATGTAGTCAAGCTACAGGAAATACAATGAAGAAATTGTAAATAGATTCATTTGTAGAATCTAAATTTTGTAACAAGGGGATATGAAACAAAAAAAAAACAGTAACGTTGAATGATACGCTATTTTCATAATGAAATCTCCTGACACTACTTCGTCATTGTTTACGTCCTTTATTGTAAATTAAATACATACATTCATTATTGTTGAGTGGTGATCTACTTTTCTATAGATACTCAATTGCCATAACAGCCCAGGTAAATATTTATCAAGGTTTGTATGCGGGAGCATAAAGCACATGTGGACTCCACCTATCTGCAGTCGCTAATGTACGGTTAATTCGCAAAAGGGGGGGGGGGCTCTTTGCGATCTGTGCCCTGTAATGTTGACGGCTTAGGAACTCTCTCACAGGCACCTTTGCCGTCGCCAAATCCCGGTTCATAATGCCTTTTCTTCTACATACCAACACCTACTCATCCCTCGGTTAATCCCACTGAATCCTCTTGCGATAGCAGTTATTAGTGACCTCTTAATGGAAGGCCATTTCTAAATCGAATCGTATATTTTTTCTATATCTGAGAACGAAAGTGAAGAAGCAATATCGAGTGATACTCGTGGCATGAGTATCTTAAAGACTTATTTAAATGTTTGTGAAAAAATTAATCATCATTTGTTTTCATCAAGTCCATCTCGGTACTGAACTTTTGAAATAATTGAAACATCAGCTAGAATTTTACCAGTATGATGATTCCAAACGTTATGTTAATGTATAAGCCTTTAAAGATCATTTGGTTATTGACGAATGCTATAAACCTCACGTGAATTAAAATAAAAAGCAGATAAAAACGGTGATAGGCATATTGATTCCAATGATCACTAACCGTGATAAAACTCATACAATATCGTCGTACAGATACTATTCATATCTCCTCACTCACGCTTTCAATTTGGCTTCCAATTAATACCCCTGAATCAATTTTTAATAGCACTAGTCAATCCACAGATAAGGGACCTCTGAATGGGAAGTCATTTATGTACTAAATCTTTTTTTTCCCTATATAATTGCTAAAATAAATTATTACTAAAAATTTCAGGTAGACTCAAAGGCTCACGACCATGATGATACTTATACAATAGCGTGGTACAGCTGTACACTGTACAACCATAAAACTAGTTTTACCTTCCTAATTGCAAAAAGCAAATGTAAACATGTAACAAGTAAAAGCAGGGTTATGAGGAAGTGGGTTTTTATGAATTTGTTACTTACGCTTGTATGGACGCCCTGACGCATGATCAAAGCCTGCATGCAATGAAACATATGTACAAATCTTTATAAATACAACTACTGCGACCCCATGACGACATACGTTGTGTCATCACGAGAGGTGTCTATATCGGGCCAACCTTTGAGCTCCGAATTAATACAATCTGACATTGAAGACTTTCCCCTAAAAGTACCCCAAGGGTAACATATCTGAATTAAAATCCCCCTTTATTAGAACTCAAATGTATTAACATGAAGTAACGTTTGAAAACACCAAACAAAATTGGTTCATTTTAGGCCACAAACCTGCAACTAAGGAGGGAAACTAACAATCCGATGCTAGTAGGTATTAGCATATATTTTAGGGATAAGTCTTACCAAGTTTCCACCTCCTAATCGCGAATATGACACCAAATATATATTTTTTTAAATCAAACAATCGAATCAGTCATGGAAACGGAAAAATTATGAAGCCCTGATTGCAGCGATAAGTCATCGATATTGGTAGTTTTTTCTTCCCCTGAGCCGGAACGTTGCCCCTTATGAATCACGTTGTCAAATACAGGGGGTCCACACTTCCTTTCACAGGGGCCCATATTCAAACTTTTCAAGAAGCAGGTGCTCGCTACCCCCAACCCCTTGATCGGAAGGGCGTAGCATTCTGCTCGCTAACTCACCACTTTATAACGAAATAACTCATCAGATACGCTTTTGCTACACCTAAATGTAAACTTAACGCACCACCTCGTTTGTGTACCTCAGTTCAAAAGTATTATATTAAAATTAAATCTATTTTTTAATGTACATCGCCGTAGTGTTAACACCTACTTAATATCCTTAAGTTTTATGATTTCCATAACTTATTTTTTGTCCTTTATTTGGTAAATAGCTCGAAGGCATAGAGCTGACAGAACTTCAAAGTTAGTTTAATAGTGGTGTTTTCATTATGTGTATGGTTGTATCGTAAACAGAAACAGATGAAAGAAAATGTTAGCTTTTAAATTGAATCTGCACTCTTCAGGTTTTGCGTTAACCATTCTTCTGTATGAACATTTAGTATTTATATCTGCCGATCTCAATAATATACTAATTTTTTTATTAAAAAAACACATCATTGACATTTTAGATTCATAAAGCCTGAAACACAGTCATAGCTGATATCCTTACACATCCATCTATCTTAAACGAACCAGGTAATTTGTGAAATAGTAGGAAATCTAGGAAAAAAAATTTAGTAAAGAGTGAGAAAGTTAAAAACTTTAAACTCCTTTGTAGATTAGTTCTTTGTACTATTGATCGTCTTAAGAAGATGACTCAAGTTCAGTCTTTGTCGGCAGTTTACGTTTTAAGTGACACTGCCATTCTGTTATCAGCAAGAACCGATTTAAAAGCAAATTCGGTCATTATCTGACCTAATGCAATGTTGATGTCCTCCAAGATCCCTCATTTGGTACAATCTTTATGTCCCTCTCTTATTCTCTCTACTCTCGCTCTTCTCTCTCGGGGTGGGGGAGGAGACCTCACTCCCTTCTCTATCTCTTTCTTTCACTCCCTGAAGATCCCTTTCTCTTCTAGAGCCTCAACAACATTTTTTAATGTACCAGATTTATTATACCAGAGCTGGAAATCCAGTTTCAATTGGCATACACACACCTTGTCCTTCAATTTAAACTGTGAAAATATATTGTACTTTAACGACAGTATAGGTAAGGATTTATGTAAGCGTTAAACAAATTATGGAATTTTAGAATTAGCGGCTTCTTCCTGAGATCGGCCCCTGAGACTTAGTAAAGAGGGTCAACTACATTTAAAACTTTATAAGATAATTAAAACTATTGGGACATCGTGAAGAGCACATTCGAACAAGAGTATAATTTCTATCATGTACTTATAATATAAATTGATCACCAAGCAAAAATAAAGTTGAAAACGAAACTCGTTCACGAAAAGTGAGTTGGACGTGTTTTGGCCTCTTAGAATTTTGGAAGTCCTCACATCTTCTTTTAATCTCAGTGAGGTAGGTCATGCTATCTTCCGAACGGGAAATTTGGGTTTGTGGTTCCTATTCTGGGACCAATTACTCTGCAAGCAAATAGTTGATAACACTTAGGATAGGCAACTAGATAGATACCTCAATCCCAACGGATCAAGTCCACCTCTGTCTTGAATCTAAAAAAAAAAAAATCCCATTTTAACGAGAATGAATTAATGGAGTCAGTAAAACGTGAACCTCTTAGGCGAAAACAATTAAAATAGAAAATAAATCATTCATGAGGCATTTAGGGAAGAAATCAGGACTGCATTTGGAAAGCAGCTGTGTTTGCCAAGTGACGTCAATGTCAGGTAGTCCTTTGTGTTTTGCAAAATATATGTATGAATTTCAGAAAGATTTGTTGATTTTTTTTTTGCACGATAACGCAGTAGCCCCTTTTGTTGCAGACTGCGAGATTTTGATTTGATAACTGTTAAACTTTCTTTAACGTACCATATTTATTATACCAAGGCTGGAAATCCAGTTTTAATAGACAACAAAACTGCTTACCTTTAGATTTGAATTGTGCTTTTTTATTGTTGTACTTAACGACAGTATTTTATAGCTAAGGATTTATCTAAGGGTTAAGTCAGGGAATTTTCAAGTGGCAGTGAATTTCGAGAAGTTATTGAAGTAGAAAGCGTACCTTTTAACAATTATGGTGTTGCTGGAAATTCCTTCCTCTGAATCCTAACTTGATCCTAGATTAAGGATGGCAAAGGGTCCCTGGAGTGGCTAAGCCCCACATTTACGGAAGCGTTTAGGGGAAATGTCCCTGGCTTTCAAATTAGCTGAGCTCTAAACTTAGATATTGCAACCCCTTATAGTTAATATCCTTGTTCAAACCCGCATCTACTCTATTTGCTTAGGCATCTAAGTAGTTAGGTCAGTTTTCGCTGAACTGGCGCATATCTTAACTGGCAGCGATGAAGTACGTAAACCAGACTTTTATGTAAGTATGTTAAAATAGTGTGAAGGGTCTTCCTATGAGCTACCCGAGTCAATCAAACCTCCCGATCGGAGATTTGGAAGGTCAAGGCTTCAAATATTTTCTATTGCTGCTAATTAAGTCCTGCACACTAGTTTTTTAAATTCCATTTCTCTTCCTGTATCCGAGACTGTGTGGTAATTAGGCTCCCATCTCGACAAGTGGCTAACATGGAAACCGTACAAGAGACAAAAAATACAAGAACTAAACAGACGCTTTAGACAACTTTACACACTACTTTACAAAGATATATTACTATAGCCAATCCGGACATACGGATTAGAGCTATGGAAGGACAGCAAAAAAGACGAACAGCAAGCGCATCTAAAACTTTCAATTAAAACTACTCAGAACAATAGTCGATCCCCCTTGTTTCGTCAATAATTCAACAAAACCCTTCATAACGATCTTAATATACCTTACATTCTTGAACTCATCCCTTCCAAGTTCATGAATTTCCATCAAAACCTATGCAATTACCCTAATCCCCTAGGACAGTCATTACACTGCGTCACACATCCCTATAGACCTCCTCGGTGAATAAAGTGGCAGTGTCCTCCTGACCTGGTATAAATACATGATATTGGGAGTCCTGGCATTAGCTAGTTTCTCCAATCATGCCCTGATTGCTGTGGCTCTCTTGGTCATTCTCCACTGGCTCGTGTCCGGTGACGCAGCTTATGGAGGAGTGTGGGGACTTTCAAAGACTCCTCTTATGCATTTGAGGGGGGGTGACAGTCATTTGGATTTCTGAGCTCTCCGAGATGTTTGTAAATAGTTTATGAATGAAAAATTGCAAATATACTATGAATGAGAACATTGAACAGAATACTTATCGCCCAAGAAGGCAGATTGTAATTTAATCACAATAAAGACTCAATTTGATTTAAAAAAAAAAAAATATACATAATTATCTACTACTAACTAGTTAGCATATATAGCTTATTCAGTTGAACAGTTCAAATTTTTATTGATAATTTATGATGAATTTTATTTTATACCAGTTACTCAATATTAGGATATAAAACACGTTCTGTCTCGCCACAACTTTATTTCTTTTCATCCAAATGTTTTCGGTGAACTATGGCAACCATGCGAACCAATTAATGGGTTCGAGCTGAAGGTAACTATATCACTTGCAAAACAACGTCTAGCTAGCTAAATAAAAAATTCTACGGAGACACAGAAGGTGTTTTATGTCTTAATAAATACAAACTCCACACCGGCACCACGCTATCAATCAATTAATAGGCTAATAATTACGCCTAATGCACATATGTTCCAGGTAGTTACATTTTTTTTTTTGTTTCGTAATCTTTATCGCCAACACATAGATTCTACATCAATCAGCTTCCAGTATACTACAGCTAAAAAAAAAGTAATTGTTCATAATAATCAATATCTGAAAGGGGAATTTAAGCACTATAATCACTAGGAACTACAGTTTTAATGTATTAAACAAAGAACCCTGTGATTGCTCCCGCCTATTAATGGTGCTAATTTTAGAAAATTGTTGTTAATTACTTGAACGCCTCTAGAATATTTTTTAGCTACGTGAGAAGAGCACGATAAAAATGTTTATACAGTGGCTCGTGTAAAAAGTATCAATTTTATGTTGAAAACTGAAATAATGGTTTGATGTTGTGAGTTTTTCTTGGTCCTGAAAATATTATATAAAATCCTGCTCATAATAATAGGATTCATAAATAGCGATGAGAAAGTTCGTACTGTGATATTGGTATATAAAATTGTAATAAAACTCAAATAAAATTGAAGGTATATTTATATACTGCGAAAAATAAATAACTATGATGGATTCGAAAGAGTGAGATTTTCTATTTTTACGATTGTTGAGCACATGGGGCTTATATTATATACTATACTATAATGGGGTTATAGTATCGAGATCGACTGGGCTGGAGGCTGGAAAATTTATAAATTAAAGGGGGGGGGTTTATGACTTTTTACAGGGAAAATGCCTGTTACCATATATCGTGAAAGTTTAAAATGAGCTTAAACGGAACCGTCATGTTGATTATTGGTTCTGGCATGATAATATTGCTGTGGTATTAATAATGATTCTGGAACCTAAGGCTATTTAAGTTTTAAAGCTCTTGAGTTTTAGGGTTTCGTTGTGCATCCATAGCTAAGGACATATTAATGAAATAAAATTGATTTACATTAATTATAAAATTATTCCTATTTTAATAATATATGTAAATAAAACGAATGACTAAGAATCTGAATAGATAATATCAAACTATACTTGCGAGACTCCGTGTATTTCTTTAAAACTTAGTAATGTTTATAAAAATGATTACTCTGTATTTTGAAGTATTAATAGTTCATTGTAATTGTTAAACCATCTTCATTATTATATCTATACGCTTGACGTTTTAGAAAAATAATGATAGTTGTAAATAAAAGATTAATAGAAACGCTATAAACGTATTGGAAACATATTTTTTTTTTTGGATATCTTTGAAATTATTTTTCAAGCCGTTTTTAATCGGGTATTATTAATTGAGAGGAATAATACCATTTAATCTCCAAATAGATGGAACCTCAGAAATCTTAACAATTAGTTTTTAACTTTAAAAAAAAAAGTAATCTCTATATATTTACGATCGGCATATACTTACCTTTAAAATTTCAATTAGATTGAATCTTTTTTTCGACCAAAATTGAGTTAGAGCCTCTCTTTTTGGTGGTATTTTAAAGACAAATTTTTTATTAGCATCATAACCAGCTAGTGAAGGAAGGAGATATGGGGTGAGCCTGGTGATTTAGTGGCGTTGAAGAGGAATAGGTCAGTTCACACCTATCCTTGAGTGAAAGACGTACTCCCGCTCAATAGTGATCGGTTATTATAAAATTATTAAAGAACATTTATCCAACATGTTAAAAATTTCCACTATTAACATAGTAGTGGCGGCCGCTTTGGAGAATACCAAATAGCTAAAGACTATTGGACATACCGAAGACAAGAAGAAGAAAAGGAAACGAGGTATGTTACAATATGTACGGATGCGGACTGAATACGTTATTTAAAAATCGAACGATTAACCGCTGTGCGTAGTTAATTTTAATCAATTTACACGAAATGGATAAAGAAAGATAAACAAATATAAAAGGGACAGAGTAGAAAGAAGCTCTCGTTCAGAGCCAGTCAATACATGTTAGCTGTGCTGGACCCTCTTTCAACTCAGTGCGCCGTCAGGCAGTTCCCTCTTCAATTATATATTCGTTAATGTGAAAAAAGTCATATATTTTATAAAGCTAGCTAGATCCTCGTTTTAAGAAATTTCACTCCGAACCGATAGCTGGTCATTTGGGGAAAAATTCCGGATTTTTTCTACACTTTTCTTCAACTGTGTGTGTTTGGGATTTATGCGATGCTTCAAATGAATACCTCTCGTGTGAGCTACAAAAGAAGCTCACACCTGTGAGATTCATTTCACGCTTGTTATTTCAGTCGATGAACCGTATTACAAGAATTAATAGTGCCATTATTATACAGTTTTATAGTGTATATACAGAAAATGTCACAGTTTTTATCATAATAACTATAGTACAAATGCATTGACAAAGTTTACCGAAAAGTACACTTTTTATCGCTACGAAAACTTGTCATTAATTTTAGAAACATTTCGCTATAAATAAATTTGAAAAAAAAAAAATTGAGATCAATGATTATAGTAGATTGGATAAAAATCATTTTGAGTTATTTTTAATTATAGTTAATTTCTTATAAATTTAGGGGTATTCTTAAAATAATACAAATTTCTCGTCCTATTTTCTCAGGCCTTCGCTTCATCTTTTTTTCCAACTTTATTTAGAGCGTAAAAAAGTTGAAATCACAAACAAAACTAAATAACATTTGGTTGTCTTATGAGGTATACGAAAAATGTTTTCCACTCTAATTCATTACAACTTTTTGTTTATATATCATACTTTTGCAAATAGTTTTTGTATCTAAAGAATTAACTTTTAATCTAACCTTGATTTATTGTTTTTTACGGAAAGGTTACAAATTGTGTAAATAACAATAAAAAAATATTAATTTAAAAATACTATCACTTGCAGGTGTGAGTCCTATTCTTTGAGTCGTTGTCAATTTTATTATTTATTATAATAATTATAATTTATGCGTTTCGTTTGTAATTATTTTTGTTCGTTTAAAAACATATGTTTTTTGTGTGAATTATAGTCTGGAGGATTACTGAATAGGTGAAACATCGATTGTCGATGTATTATAAATGATAAAAGAAGCTTTGGGAGGGAATAATACTTTTTATTATTTTTAGATAATTTTCAAACACTACAAGCATCAATGCTACAGGTCTTCTTAACATTTTCCTCTAAGGAATAACATGCAATATGTGCTTTAGTGAGCAACCCGGGACGGTCTTTTTATTGAATAGTAATTTACAGATATTTAAGTATATCGATATTTAAGTTATATTCTATTTTCATTGCATACTATCTATTCAAGTCTTTATGTAAGTCATTTTTGGGTAAATCCGAAGGGAATTATAACCTACCGACCGACTAGTGGAAGAAAAGGTCATTAGACCTTGTGTTATAGTCCCGGAACGTTACAAGAACCCATATAAATATTCCATAGAAAACTATTGAGACTATCTTTGTAAAAAAATCTGATTGCATTTAAGGGCAAGATATATGAGACTTATTTATCAAATAGTCTATTTCCTTAAAAAAACAATCTTTATTGTGATACAATTACAATCTGCCTTATTGGGCAATAAGTATTTGTGATAAATGTTCTCATTCATACCATATTTACAATTTTATTCACTTAATCATTCATACAGTATTTACAACCCCTCCCTAAACCTAACTAAAAACAAAACATTTAATTCCGGTCTGGCTGTCACATCTCAGCTGTGCCAATTCTTTAGCCAAAATTGGTACCGAAGCTGCTCTCCCTCCGGGCCCGAAAATGGTGGAAAGAAGTTGTCAAACTTGACAATGGCGGTAACGACCTTTTGTTCTGTTCTGTCATCGCCAAGAGAGGGAAACATACAAATATTTGATCACTTTCTTACAAACATTGAGCAACAATATCGGTCTACCACTGGATATTAGATGTTTTGGGTTTGTTTAAGATTTTCCATACAATTTGTTTGACCTTTTTAACGTTGTTTCTTTCTAAACCGAGTGCGAGTTGCATCGACTGGACATTAAAACTAGTTCGGTTAAAGATTGTGAAATTCATATAATATATTTTTGAAAAATGCAAAATCTCTTCCAAAATGTTAGTTTCAAAACTGATATATGAAATATACTTTTGATAACACATCATAGAAAAAAAAAAAATTATTTAATTGAATTTTTTGCGATATTTCAACAAATAGTTTTAGTTTCGGCGCTCATTTAATGCTGACCCGATTACAGTAGATATTTACGGTGAATGTTTAGGTATTTACGTATTTTGTTTTAGTCGCCAATGAGGTGATTCCTAGTATAAAACTAAGATTTTTTTTTATATATATTTATTTATAAAAATCTTCATTTAAAAACTGCAATTTCCTTCAACAATATTATTAATTGGGTGGTAAGAATTCATTTATAACAATATTCATATATCATGCACATACTCATTCTGTCCAGAAGCCACTCCCAAGGCGATTCACCCTTGGCATCCTTTTAACAAGCAGGCTTCTAAAAGAGCCGGAAGCAGCGGAGCTGCCCCCCCCCCCCCGCCTTCGTCTCCGACCGATTCCATGTGGTGAAGAACAGAGAGGGGAAAAGAGAACCACAGACAGTCAGGACATAAGAGACATGGCTAGTGTCTTTATATTTCCCCCCACTACTTACATTTCTATATACCATTGTTTGGCGAGCCCATCGCCAAGTTAGGCAACGAGGAGGATTGCAAGAAGTGTTACTCGATAACATGTTAAAAAGAGGATTTTCCAAGTGGATAGGTTTTTGTGGAATTTGAAAATTTTTTTATTAAATATATCTATTCCAAAAATTTAGCTCATAATTGGCGTAAACAATGTTTTCAAAAGTGAAAAAAATGTGTCAAAGTGACGTTTGGATTAATTAGTTTGTTTTTAAAGCTTTGTAGTCACGAAATGTAAGGTTGGTTTCAAAATCCAACATACAAATTTCTCAAGGTACTCAATCAACTATACATGCCAAGTCAAAGTTCGAACAGAACTCTCTACAAACGTTAACATCGTTTTTGTTTCCATGTGAATATTTAACGTTGAGTCAACTGATGTGGTAATTGGCCACGACTCTTAGGCTCATAAATAATTTTTAATCTTGACCTCTTTCATTCACTTGATGGTGTTCATTGCTTGGTTTGCTTCAAGAAATGTGATTAAGTTTTTATGTCGTTATTTCCACTCTTATGTAATATACCTTGCAAACAAATATTTTCTTTCTCAGAGAGTTCATTGTTAAACGCGAATGGATAAATTTAAGGATAAATTTGTTGGGGGTATCTGTTAGAAATTAGCTTTCTCAATGCACTATTTGGGTATAAAAATGGATAGGCATCTCCATTTCTCTACTCAATTTAGTAATAAAATAGAAAAAGTACAACAAAGGTCTTACCGTCTATCGCACTTGCTAACTTCGCCTAACCTGTCGCTTCGTCTCAGATTGATGATATATAAATGTTTCCACCAGCCAGCTCTGCTGTACGGTGTCCCGCTATTTACCCACTTGAATATTGAAAAGTGGTCCGACATACCTCTTTCGAGAGGTAGAAGAACGCTGACCTGCACCCGTTGCTTGCTGTCCCGTCGGTGGGTGAGTTCATCCGCCGGAGACACATCAAGTTTTTTGACTCGCTGCAGCACCTGACAAACCCAGTGTTTAACACTATGACCCCACCACCCACCCGCATCGATGGCAACAGACTGTTGGGGAAAAATTAGGTTAATAATTAGTATGTAAGTTAGTTTTAAGGTTGATCAAAAAGGTGAGCCCCATCACCTTTATTAGTCAGTTTAGTCAAGTCACGTATAATATATATCATTATACTTGTTTATTCATTATATAATTTTTATAAAATAACAAAACCTGTATAATGTAGCGATGCTACAGGAAATACAGAAATAATTTGTAAATAGGTTCGCCTGAGGATCTATTATTATATATGTAATTATCTGTATGTAAATTTAAATGGGCTATAAAGGGAAAAAAAATGGGGGTATCGGTTTAATCTAATGATAGAGATAGGTTTGGTTTTCATCAAATTTATTAATGCTCAACGATCCCACAAATTATTAATTAGGTCGACATACATTGATTCAGATGTCCATTAATAAATTTTACGAAAACCTAACTTTTATCTTTTATCATACCAAGCCAATATCCCAATAAATTTTTGCTATCATTTTCTTTCTTCAGTTTGCCAAACGGTAAATCAAACAACTTCAAAAAACGTGACCTCAAAGGAAACAAAAATCCTTATAGCACAAAATTATCTTGGACCTATGTATCTTGGATTACATAGGAGAGTGAAATAGCAAAAACTAACTGAAAGATTTTACTACAGAGAGGGGGCCAGGACGATTGGGATATGATGGTGCCACGTAAGGGTACACTTTTAGGCTTCCAAACGGGGGCTCGAAACGGAAGAAAAATTTCTGATACAAACAATACAAAACACTTACATAGATCAAACCGCACTAACCGTAATTAAACTTTTTTAAATTGAATAACAATAACTATTATTACTTTTATCATAATTTCCTTCTAGCCTAAATAATCAAAATTATTTTGTGAGAGCGATATATCACACTGCTAGCTGCTAAATTTTATTATCTTGTATTTTTTGAATGGAACATTCCCCAGTATCCCTGATATTTTTAAGCAGAGGGCCATGCATAAATAACAACAACAACAAAATAGAAATTGCTGTTTGCCCTTTCTTTTGTCGCCTCTTTTTTAATTTTTTTTCCCTTTATCTCTTATGAGGGCCGGGAGGAAATTAAACATAAACTAGGTCAAGGGGGTGAGGTGGGGTAAATATTGGGCCAGGGAAGGCTAGACGGTGCGAGCGAAGGTGGAATGGATGGCTGGAACCTGGCCCCGCTCCAGGGCTCCAGTTGCCAATATCCAGTCCAATCCTTCTCCGGTAATTGTCCATATCTACCCTGGCCAATTAATTGATTACGTTCGCTTGTACTGTCGAGCTGCTGGTCCGCTTTTTACCACCGCCCTTCTGTACCTACATTATTGGCCCAGTACCCAGGTATTCCCTCGGAGCTCGTATTATCGCAGGTTTTTATTCCTGGCTCTAATTCGAAAATCAGTTCGATGATAAGCTAAAGCCAAAATAAGCCGAAAATTGTAAAAAAAATTATTCTAGGACCACGTGCCTTATAAATTGTAACAGTGCACAAATAAATAAAGCTTTAGGAAAAACAAACATACATCCCTTGGGTGTAATTATAATGAAAAATTAAAATGAATAAAGTTTAAAAAAATAACTATAAAAAATTGGAAGGCTCCAGTCAAACAACTGGAAATGCTAAGATCAAGGCTGTTGAAGAACTCACATTTTGAATTTAAGATAGATTGATTTCTTGTTTCATTCTTTTTCGATATAATCCCCAACAAAAAAGGAAGCCTGCACGTGTTTCTAAAGAAACCTTTTTTTTTTTTTAGGTCAGCGATTGTTGGTTTTATTAATTAAGTCGTGTTTTTCAATTTGTGTTTTTTTTTTTTTCAGATTTTACTTCAAGTTTAAAAACTGTTAATTTTAATAATTTATTTCACGTTTTTCATTGGCTGTGTCCTTGGCGTTTGCTGGTTAGATACTTTTTTTTACCTACCTTAGATCTTTATACCAAAACGGAGTTTCCGTGTGGCCTTTGATGCGAGCAAATAGGGCTAATGACGGCTGTTTCAGGGTAGCTGGGATTGATACACAGGTTAACGCAATTTTAATTTGTTCTATTAGAAATTCTCTTAATTTATGAAAAAAAAATAATCCAAAGACTTGTCCTTACATACTAATTGCAGTGAGCTTTAATACGTATATCTAAATTGGTCTATATTTAAATTTTTACAACCTTACCTAACTTATTATATGTGCACAGAGTCTCCACTTGAGCTGGTACAACCTGAGGAACTGATCAAGGAGGATTAAGTCTACAGGAGCTGCCACCGTTAATACCTCAGCTGCCTCAAAGGTCCTTGTAGGTCCTCGTGACAACGTAGCAGTGCTGTCCTCTGCACCTGCAACATCAGCCTGTGAGACCTCCTCTTACTGAGGTGCGTCACCTCGGCTGGGATGCATACTTAACTCTCAATATAACCACCTGGTCCTCCAGACTGGGAAGACTTGACACCCCGCATCGATCCTCTTATCATGGCGAAACTGAAGTCGCCCTGTCTGTCAGTCACTTGATGTGGGGGAGAGATTTAGGTTCTTTGCCTAGGTACGTAATTAGGGTTGCACCCTCATGTTGTACCGTCATATGCCCAATCGTTCTGACCCCTGAGTGCTCTCTGTAGTAAAATCTATTAGTTAGTTGTGTTTTTTTCACTTTGTAATCTAAGATACATCACATGATATTACTTATTATTATTATTGAAAGTAATGAAATAATAATGGCAATAAATATTGGTATGCCTACTGGTTACAAATTTTCCTTTATTCCGAAAAAAGCGAATATTTGCCAATAGGTTTCGTTGGAGTGGAAAACTCAGTTAGATTGAAAGAGGTATACACAATGCTTTTTTTTTCCTTTTTTGTGAACGGAAAAAATCCTATTCTCGATCCGATTGTAAATAAAACCAGGAACGAGCAAGCTTTTAGTACGCCTCCGATAGCCAAGAAATGGAAATTCGAATTCACCTTTTTCAATTTCCCGACTGTTAGCTTTTTATTCTTTTTAACATTTTATTGTCGCTTAAAAGAGTGCAATACGTCAAAAATTGATCATAGTTTCGACATTATTTTTAAGAAATTCTGAGCTACTACTTATTCTTCATGCTTAAAATGGAATGTATCAAATTTTTTTTTTTAACAAGTAGGTACTAAAACAAGAATAATGGCCGAAATAGAACACTTAGGGCATTGATTGCTCAAGTACTATGATATATTTTCCTCTAAATTTAAGGAGCTGATGGACCTTATCTATCGAACTTGTATACGTGCAAATTACTGTTGAGTCATTATTATTAAGTTCAATTAAGGAAACGTTTTTGTTTTCCATTCTTTTTTAAGGACCCTGAACACCACCTAAATTATTATATTTAAATTTTAAATTTTATATTTGACTCACTTATTAGATATGTTTTAACTCAATACGATTGTCAAGACCACAGGTGTGTTCAAAATATTTCATTTTTATTGTTTTCGTGTTTTTTTCCCTAGAAACCATTTATTCCCTGTTCTGATCAATCTGATACATTATACGGTTTCGCGTAGACATAAAAAATCATAGCTGCGAGAATCAAAAACATCATTTTAAAAAGAAGGTGGTTTATGAATTAAAAATATGTGTTTGTTCTTATTTATAATAAGTGGGGTATCAAGTTATGCCTATGCATATATTTCCTAATTGGTTTTTGAATGGATAAATATCCCAGTGAGAGATGTTTGTGTCTTCATTTATATGAAATTCTATAAAATTATTGCTTTCGCCTGGCCCAAATGGTCTCCCTAGGCCTTATGACGGCCATTAAAGCGACGAGAACGCAGCCAATCCGAGGCCATTTGGCACACTAATACCCCTCATGAAAACGTCTGATTGGCCATGTGATGCAGAGCTGTTGTAGGAATTAATAAGGTCGATATAATATAGATGGGATCGTGTGCCGCTGCGTTCGGGTCGATGCGGGCCGAGTGGAGCCGAGCGGTGCCGGAAATTAACGAGCCACAGCCACCGCCCTTAGCTCCCGCCTCACCCTTCCTAAAATCAAATTTCCGAACGGTATATTATACACCTATAACAATTCCATGAATCATTCAATAGAGTTGGAGGTAATCAATGAATACTAACGTATGCATGCAGCAAAGTGAACCAGTACTTTTTCAATATCAATATTTTTTTCATATGCACTACGAAGTCCCATATCCCAAGTGATTGGCAATTTGTGCATTGAACCATCCAAGAAAAGCTGTGACTCTTTGGACACTCTTCGTGAAATATACGTTCTACTAGTCATACGGTGATTTGACGAATGAGTAGACTGAAATTATAAAATGTTCCGGTCATTCCAAGGTCTCTAAGGTTCTCAATGAAAAGTCGAAAGCATGAATGAAGCACAGCTTCGCAAGTCCTGGTATGTCGTAGCATACCTAGATTGATAGTGAAATTGATTATCTACTCCGTGTCCACCGTGGATCCACGTTACTTATAATAGTTATAGGACCAACCTTGCACGGCCTCTATCTACTCATGGTAGATGAGATACAGGATATGAAAAGAAGAGGTAAGAGATTGGCATTGCAAACAGATTACAATTCAATAATGCAATCAAGACTGAGATGGGAGGACGGAATTTGTTTCAAATAGTGATTGGAGAGCAGCTGCTAAGGACATAACTGGGTGGCTGAAGTAGTTAGAGGAGGCGAGAAACCCCCTCGTGCTGTAGCGCCACGGACATAACTACGTAATAAATCTCATATATCGTATAGTTTATTTCATTTAGGCATAACAATACATTGATTTAAAATTTGTTTCTTTGCAACTCGTTTATCAGTTGAATACCGTTTAGTTAATATATCTGTAGATCTAAGAATTACCGCGCATTCTGTTTCCATTATAGGGGCTGGACATAAATGCGTTATAAATGTCCCAAAATTATTATTCTATTTAAGAAATTACTATTGAATACGGACACATGACTGCGGGGGAAACAGTTTCAAACACACCGGAGGCTGACTGAACCCCAGAAGTTCGCCACTTTTGATCAAGCCACTACCACAGTTGGAAATTTTAAGTCAGTAGAAAAAAAAGAGTTTGAACTTATCTGGAGTGAGGTTAAAGGAGTATAAGTCAACAATTGGAATGACAAAAATAGTACAAACCGCGTATCTATTAAAATATCGAACATATTCATTTACAAAGTCGGCTATTCATAACAATTGATTGCTAGATAATAATTGAGATTAAATTAAAGTGTAATTAATAAAATCAATAAAATGTCTCTACTTAAAATTTTGCATTTATGACACACTGCTTTTACCAATCACCCATAAGATTTAGTATAGCATTCTTAGAACTCACAGAAGTACTGTTGACCCGTATCTTTATGAAAGTAAAACCCGGACCTTCATATGCATAGTTCTTTAGTTAACTTCGTGATACAAAGATTCCGTGATTGAATTAGGCTTTCTTTCTAGGGCCCTTGACTAGCTTGAATAGATTTTAGTTTTCGTTTTTTTCTAGAAGGCAGAAATCATCACAAAATTTCAGAAAAATAATACTCACTTTCGCTATAAGCATTTTCAGTTCCAAGCCTCCAGATAGATTAATGATTCAACCATCAAAACCCCCATCCTCCCATTAATCACTCTCTTTAATTGAATCGTATACAAAAAAGTCATGAATGATTTAAAATATTTGTCTTTTATTTGTCTCTCTATATACTATGGATTTAATATTACACACATACAAATAATAAATAATCACTAACTTACGTATATGTATATATATATATATATATATATATATATATATATTTATAAATATGTGTGTCATAAGAGTTGAGGAAAATTTGTTAAATTGGTATTGTGGAGAGTTACCAGATGTGAGGATCCCCAAGGTGGGGAGAAGACGCCCGCGCGGGATAGGGTCGCTACAACCTCTAGCCGCTGTCCAGTGAGCGCCCAGAAAGAGATAGAGCGGGTGGACCTGTGGTCTTTTACCCTTGCTGGTGGCCTAGTCAGCAGGCAGGTTATTAAAACGTTTTTGATCTGACTTCATAAGATCTTAGAAGGTGTGCCCCGACAAAGCACTATGCTGAGGAGAAGAGGTACATGGGAGGTTTTATAGGTAGTTTATGTGGTCTTGGAATGACCATAAATTTCCACTCGGTATCTAAGGGTAGGCGAAAACCGTCCGGAACCGAAAGGCGAGTGTGAACCGGAGAGCCGACTGGATTGCCGTGAGAAACGCTACAAGGTATAGTTTGTTTGTAGGGCCACGGCAACCGACGTCCGCGAGAGAGAGGTCTCTCCCAAGGAGGTGCTAGTTTTAGCGATTCCCACTAGGCAGGTGTGTGGGGTCTGACAACGCCGGACTAAAACATAGCGGGACTAGGAGAGAGGCAGAGATGAAGAGAGGGAGAGAGAGAGAGAGAGAGAGAAGAGAGAGAGAGAGATTTTTTTCTTAACCCCTTGAATTTAACACAGCATGTGACAAAGTAAATGAACATATATAAGATTGAAGTTAAAAGGAGAAGACATAAATACAGTACAAGGTGATGAGGCTCACCTTCAGTTAAAAAAATTACCTGAAAACTGCCTCATACGGCCCGGTTATATAGGCAGGCCAGCCATCGTGGGGGGTGTTCCCCCACCTGCGGCTGGGGCTTCTAATTATTCGTAATTAAGAGGTTGACACAACAGTATTATTTTTAATTTGTAATTTATTTAAATTTATAGCCATGAAAAAAAAAAATGTTCTTACACACCACAAACTGTAATACTACGAGGGTACAATTAAAATATTAAATCATTTGAATATTCAAATCACCTAAACCACAACTTACAACTGTCTCATGCCTTAATTAATTTATGTTTGGTAAACAAACTGAAGTGTTCGTCAATTTTATTTTCAGCGGTTGGTTCTGTTTAGGTCAGAGGCTTGCATATTGTAATGATATTTTTATGGTGAAACAAAATTTCTTTATTAGAATTATGTAGATTTTAAGGAAGTGAGTTTCTGTTTGAAATCACCTATATAGAGTAGACGCTTGGACCTTTTGGGAACACTAGTATTATTATAGTAGGGAAACGTGCCAGCAACTACGTATTCCCCAAACAAAAGGAGGAGTTATTTCAATTCTTCATATAAGTACCACATAGTATCCTCTCAGTACAAGTTAGAGTTTATTTTGGAGTGGTTTTCAGACATTAGAAGCGTTTAATCCTAGATTGATACTCACCCCATTCAGATCGTCAAAAGCTAATTAAATTCACAGTGACTAACCATCATATCTGCATCGTTCAATTATACATTGCAAAATTATTCCTCAACGAGCGCGTAAAAGTTCCACTGTCGTCAGTAATGTTACTAAATTTATTGTTTGGGGTACTTTCTATTAATACTAACAATTCCTATTGTCAGTATTTACAAATTGCAGAATATACATAAAACATTGAATAATTATCTCATATAGCAATCATATGATTAATAAATAAACCAGAAACGTAAGAAGCTATCAGTGTACTCAATTGTAGACAGTAAAATTGCACAAGGTTAGATAAGTTTATCTTAGCGGAGTTCGCTTACATATATTTAAGTTCGTTCCATAGTTCAAAGTTATCTCTATAATAATTTTGCGACTCTTCATAATTTGCAAGAGCTGCGCTTTTAAGCCCACGCAGTGTCTGCAAGTTATTGAAAACGTCCAGGCACTACCCAAAGGCCCAACTACTACTGTAAGAGCGGTTTCATCAAAAAACCATGTGCCTATTTATATGCGCCCCTAAGGCAACCCAAAGGTTCCTTCTCTATTCGCCCGGGGTTTCTATATTCAAATGGATTCAAGTATCTTTTAGAAACTGCCTAATTCATTTCATCATCTTGGGATAAGGAATATGAATATCACTAACACTAGCTTAGAAACATTTATTTATGAGAAATGTCTTTGTTTGTTGATGCGTTTATTTATTATTTTAATCTAACCAGTATTTTATGTTTGTTTACTGTCTTTAAGTGATAAGCAATACTAATATTTCAAATGAGAAGCATATTAAATTAAATAAGTTGTCTTGCTTGTAATAGGGAGACTTTACTTTCAAACAAGTCGTTAGTTGCCTGAATTTGTGCTTTTGACGATAGTGAATAAAATGATCCAATTGATCAGAAGTTTTATAGATGAATTTTTCAACATCCTTGTTTACAATGTAAATGATTTAGCTTCTTTTATACATATATACATATTTTTATATTTACCTGGGTGTAATAGAAGCCTTGAGTCTGTTTACTTGAGGGTATTCGTACCAGAAACAAAAGGCATTATTTTTTTTTAACTGAGTCGCACCTACCTTGGATGGACCTTGGATGCTTAGGTCTTTTCCTGCTAGAGCAATTAAGAAATTCGCCATGGCAACACGTGTACTCTCAGTACAAGCTAGATTTCGAGAACAGCTATTTTCAGAAATTAGAAGCGTCAAATCCTCCTTTAATATTTTCCTGCTTGCTTCCTGAACAATGATTAGCGCAGGTATGAGTCACAGTGACTGACCATCATAGCTGCATCGTTTAATTTCATATTGCCAATTTACTCCTCAACTAGCGCACCCACAAGATTTTAAAATTCAACAATAGAATTAAATATATTTATTACCAATTTTAATATGTTATCTTAGTCATAATTTTTCACTTGTTACAATTTTCATTTTTTTTTTTTTTTGAGAAATTCATTTTCAGTAGGTGATACGGTTTAACAATGAAGAGATTTTTTTTTTATAGAAAATAATTTTTTTTGTGACAATTCGGTATTGTGTATTCCACTCCTTAGGTTATTTTTCCTTCTTCATATATCCTGGTAAATTTAGTACACAATTGATAAAAAAAATAATCATTTCAATAATGTAAAGGCTTCTGACCTTTATATATTTAGCATTTATCCAGGTATAGGCAGTGGAAAGGGATCAAATCTTCGAGGTAATCTTGTTAGTGGAAGATCTAACTTAATACTTTTCCACTTCTGCAGAAGGAAATCGTCTCCCGTTCTGTGCCACTCCATGCATTGTAATGGCGCCAATTTTTTCCTTGGCCTCTGGGATACCAGCTTAGCAATGGAATTACTCACCCCCTGCTATAAAATTATGGTGAATTTTAATTATCTGTTCGTAGACGAATTCGATTAGGCCTAAAGAAACATATTTGAATTACCGATATATGCAGTGTAATTATGGCAATTTTATTTTGTTTTATGTGAGGCAACTAATTATCTCTACATTGAACCCATGGGTGTTTAATTTTTGTTTTAAAAAGATTTTCTTTATTTTCATAGGCTCATTATATATGATCGCTCAAGACCAGAACACCTTTAAACAAAAACTATAATATAATTAAAATGTAAAACTGAGGTATATTTAAGTATATTTATTTGTAGGAAAACCTACAACTTTAACAACTGAAATACTTATTATTTTAAGTTGATCTTAAAGATTAGTTAGTAGATAAAAATAGTTTTTCTGTATATTGTATATAAGTTGAAACGTTTTACTAAAATAATGTTGCCAATCTGTATACTTTCAGGTGGTAAGATAATTCTGGAATGGGAGCTGTTTATGATACAAATATATATGTAAGTTTCGAATTCAGAAACTTAAAAGGAGGTGGAGGTTCTCAGGTTATAAATCGAACACTTGCAGATGCAGTTTAGAACTGTAATATTAAACATATGTACACATTAGCTAGCGCTACAAATATAACAATAAACTAATAAAACCTATAGCTAACCTGAATCAATACTTTGATTTGATATTTTGAGTTGACCATTGTCTAAACAAGCGTACCCATATTCAGGAGGTTACAACGAAGAGCGTCCTTTGATAGTAGCGCTCTCTGTCGGGACATCTCGCATATGTGCCGAAGTTTGGCGGTTACGTTTAAACTTACATATTCAAGAAAGCTTTGAGCTCTTATTACAAAATAAGTAAATATATCTTACAGTCGGTAGTTGGTAGTACTCTTAGGTGAATTCATTCAGTATTCCATGCAGCTTAAGGAACTGAGTAGAAGAGGTCATCTAGGATGGCAATGATTAGCGTAATAGAGAACGGTCAAGCGTCCTAAAGATAATGTCTTCGGCTTTTCTTTTTTTTTCTTGATCTATATTTTTTGTTGCTTGGTCCTCTTTCACTGAAACCTTCATCATGCCTTTCGTCGAGAAACTCCAAGATTCAACGCTCACATAACAATATACGTAAGATACAAAACAACAGAAGAAGAACTAAAAGGTGAACTGGAATTAAAAAATATATTTTTAAATAAGCATACAATTTTGATGCGTATCATCAAAAGTGTGGCTATTTAAAAATGAATCAATTAAAACCATTTAAAAAGTTTCCTTTTTCACGCTGCGGTGACTGATGAAAAAATGATTTTGTATGCAATTATTAAATATTTTTCCAATAGAACTTTTATAACTTTCTAATCAATTAAATTACTTTATTTAATGACTTTCACATCATAATAATTATGAATCGGTTATAACTGTGGTAATACATTTTAATATTATCATTTCCGTTTGCTATATTGAAAAACGACCTACATGCAGCAAACATCATATATTTTCATGTGAGAAAGTCTGTTTTTAAAGCAAGTGTGAGCTTATCTCAGGCGGTGTTAGAGAAAAGAGTCACAGTGACATTGTACAACTTGCGAAGAACTATTCCAGTATTATAAGTCTCTGTCATCTTAGAAACGAGTATAACTTATCATGAGACTTTTCAGCATGACCAAATATATTCATACAGAGATGTATTCGGTTCTGACATGATATTTTTTTATTTTCTGAGGTATTTCATATGTTCTCTTTTGTATGTTCACTACATTTTTATTCCTGTAAATAATTTTATTTGTTTGCTTTGATGAAGTGTTCTTTTTGAATTTGTTTTTGAAATACCGTAGATGGTTTTATTCCATTTACTACGAATAAGGAATAAGTGGTATTTCCACATGCCACTATTGGACTTACACAGGATATCTCAACAAAAACTTACTCCCTCACTTATAATAAATAAATTTAGGTTGACCCTAAAAATATTATTAGAATGTATATGAATATTAGAATGACCTCTACATCGTGTATTTGACGTGTTCTGCATCACTAGTTTAATTCTAAAATAAGCACTTACCCGTGCCGGAATGATGCTTGATAAGTAGCTGCTAGCTGTACAATTTTGCCTGGTAGATTTTACGCCACCGTAATGCAGGAGGGGGGAAGAAAGCCCCAGGAGGGCTGGGTATGAGCCCGGGCCCAAGAGAAAACTCTATTCAGGGCGGGAAATGAAGCCAAGCACTTATGTAAATGATGAGGTGCAGCTATATGAGGTGGTGCCGGAGGTAAAATTCAATATCTTAAAAAGAAATCTTTTGAGTTGACTGCCTTTGCCCACCAAATCTGTGTGTGTGCTGGCTCCGGTATGGGAGCATTTCGACAGAGCATTCCTCTCCCCCTTAGATCTCTTTAAATCTCATGTTTAGAAGGGGTGGGTGGGGGTCCGACCGCGTCCTATTCACTCTTCTTATTACGACTGACTACCTTCTGCTATTCCAGGGTGAGAGTTGTGCTTACCCCTTTGTCTGGCTGTTTCCTATTCTACTCAAGTGCATCAAACTCTTGTGTGAACACTTAATATGCTTTTAGGAGATAACGCTTTATACTCGCCATTATATGGAAAAAAGTAACTAAGCAAATTATATTATGTTCGAATGAATAGATGACTAAAAAAATTAGTAAATAAAAGAAGGGGAAAATAAAATAAGTCAGGTAATTCAGGTAGGCTTAGAAAATTGAGAGCAGACAGATCGAAATAATAAGGCTTACATGATGTATCTTGTATCAGATGGTGAAAGTTTTGAAATGCAGCTTTTTGAAGAAATTAAAGAAAAGAAACGAAGAGATCTTTGAAAGTTTCATAGTTCAAAAACCGTTGTTATATAATGATTAGGGGCAACCAAGGTAAGTTGGCAAAACGCAAAAAACACTTATGGACTCAGGACGACAAAGGGATAACTGACTTTTCCTCAGCCAATCTCACCTGACAGCATAAAATGTCTAAAAACTATTGCCGTATACATCATTGTAATTATACCTCTTATCTCTTTACCTGATGGCGCGGAAACTTACAATTGCTAAACTAGTCAAGAAGCAAAGTTAATTGTGATTAATCATTTTGTAATGTATTAAGAATATGTAATTGTATGTACAATACAACATCTTGCATCAAATATGAAAAACAATCATTCTGGAGGAAGAATGGTTGAATGAGATTTTCCAATCCCTCCGAACTACCCCTCCAATAGTTTTATTGCAAGTTTAAAACAGTGGAAACTTATTTGTGACAAGAGCGGCCAAAGCCAGTATCGAGAACTTCGTAGCGTAATGTGAAATAGAACAGTTGATGTATTGAGGCTGTAACGTGGCAGTGGGGGAAAGACGATTTTCTCTCGCTCAACTAAGGGGTCATTATTGACATTCTTTTCTCCAACGTCCATGTTATGCCTCAGCTATCCCATAGGTACAAGGGGCAAGGCTATTTGGTGTGACCACTTTGATGTCCAAGGAAAAAGTTTTTAACTCCACACAAATCACCCATTCACGTTCATTATCATCTATAACTCCAAAATTATAGTGCTATATTTTTCTTTATAGAAAATGAACAATTGGTACTGAAAAATATTTATTCCCATTGTGTAGAAAGAAACATTTCAAAGATCGCTTTGAGCTGTCAATAAATAGAGGCCAATTATCTGGAAAATTGTGAGAATGACCGATTTTTTCCAGGAGTTGTCTAGAAAGTGTCGTGACAAAGTACAAGATTGTCTTATTCACAGAAGAAGGGAGAAAAATGATACAGGAACCAATTCTTGTATGTGTGAACTGCGCATTTCGCATAGAACTGCACGTTAAATAAAACTCTGATTTAAAAAGTAGAGCAGATAGAAATAAACAGATTTAATAAATTCAGCGCTCCAAATATAGCCAAAATCAGTTCTAAGACTCTAGGCACCAAAAACAACTAGGCCTGTGTAATTTATCTGCTCTTGCAGTACTAGAGTGAGTGAAAAGGTCATGGACGCTGTCCGGTTGTGAATTTATAAGAGATTCGAGAGGTTCGATGATGTTCTGCATGCTCTGCACACCAGTAACGATTGCGCGATGCACACACACACTCGGCTAGTGGATATGCAAAACGTTACTGGATGCAAATCCAGTCCGGAGCGGTTAGAAGGGATGCTAATTGCGAGTACTACTGGGAGGTATCTGCAGAGTATTTTTTTTTTTTTAATTCATGCCCTGGAGGCCTGCTTATCGTTCCCTCATTTGGCCGACTCACCGCAACCCCCCCCCTTCCCATTAACATTTTCGCCCTCCTCCAAAGTGTGCGGTTATTTTTGCGGCTTTGGCGTTCTTTATTTCTTCATGAGGGATGTTGTTGCTCCGTGGAAAAAGCGGGGGTCCCTTACATATTAATATCGCCGACATTCATGTCCTATCTGCCACCCCCCCTGCAATTTATAATTGCCCCCCCCCAGTGTTTTATCGGTCCTATTGTTCCATTAGTCCGGCCGGGTATAAAAGGTGAAAAGCCTGCGTTGGCAGCGCAATTAGCAAGGGCAAAGCGTTAGGGCTCTTCCTCTCAACTTGGAACAGGGCAGATATTACTTTTTTTAACTTGTTGATAAATATATATCCATTCCCAACAAAATAAAAACAAATAAACAAAGTACTCTCAGGACTTGAAAAACTTTCGTGAAATTCATTTTTTAAGTTCCATTTCCTCCCTTCAAAGTGAAAAGGTTGATATTACTATTTAACTCTTCGCAATCAAGGCCTAATCATGACGATATTAAACGAAGCAATCCTAAAAGGTAATGCTTAAACTAAAGTAAAATCAAATGTCAAGGACAATACTGGGCCAAAAAAATTGTATTGTTAAATACAGCAGTTTCTTACATGATGTACTTTATACACATGTGGTCTGAAAAGTTTCCAACCTCAACATGGAGATGATAATAAAATAAATAAAAGCTAGTGAAATAAAAGCTTTGTTAGGTCGGAAACTTTTCAGACCACCCTCTTATAGTGTATAAAAGTTTGTTTTTTTTTGTTTTCTTTCCCTCAGCTCTCAAACTTATAAAAATAGGATGTGGGAAAATAAAGGAAAATTATTTAGGGCTGATGAGTGCCTTTCACTAAGGAGAGTCCCCCATTTGAAGGATGTATGAGAAGGATATAGGGTGTGGAATGCCTAAAAAGGCGGATGGAACCAGGAAGGTAGTGAGAGTCAACCAAGGGTTGAGCCTAGGGGCACCTAGGCAATGGATTGTAGTCGCCCAGGCAAAGCAGGGGCCTGAAATGAGTCAGCCTCTAGGCCGGAAGGTCGACCCTGCTTACACAGGTAGATGGGGCCATTGTGATTTCGGTTGAGTCGGCCGGGAGATCGGCCTCGATCTCTCGGCTGGATGTAGGTCGTTCAGTCATCGGGTTCAATGACGTCGATCATCCTCCAGGCTTCGGCGGTCCAGCAGTGCTTCCATCTGACGGGCATTGGTGGTAGCTGAAGGTCGGAGAATAGTGGTTTGTGGCTATGTCTGAGTGAGTCAAAAAGTTTGATGTGCCTTCTCTTAATAAAATCTTGATTGGTGAGCACTTCAAATTTTTTATGCATCTCGTCTGCCTTCATTCGGTCGAACGTGGTATGTTTGAGGGAGGTGCGGAGAACTCTGTTCTGAAATTGCTAGAGCGTTTGGAGAGTGTTAGGAGTTATAGGAGTTAATGGGTATGTGAAGTTTGTTTAATCATATGTTAATGTTAGTATAGATTTGTTCTCTACCCTACTATTCTTGAAATACAAAAGTTTCATGATGTAAATAGTCGTTTTGTATTAGGATAATAATATATTAGGTGTAACACAACACAAGCCCAAACAATTGTACTTTATATAGTGTATAAAAGGTTTTTTTTGTTTTGTTTTTTAAGCTCTCTAGTCAGAAATTCAGGATGAGGGAAAAATATTGTGTATAAAAGGAAAATGGATCTGCGATATATAATTAACTGGTGTGTGTATTTAATGGGTATGTGAAGTTTGTTTAATCAGATGTTAATGTTAGTATAGATTTGTTCCCTAGCCCACTATTCTTGAAATACAAAAGTTTCATGACTTAAATAGTGGTTTGAATTAGGATAATAATATATTAGGTGTAACGAAACACATTCACAATTACTTGTCCGTTATCCATAACTGTAAAGTGATTAGTTTCACATGCTTCCACTATTATATATATATATATATATATAGTTATAGTGCACCCGTGCTAGCATTCTAAGAACTATGAATCACCCCTTTGCTGACTCTTATTTAAACCCGTGAGAATCAGAGAAGGAGGTCAGTCTATTGTATCTCATTAGCCCGTCACTATGCTAGATTAGATCTGTATATTACCATGTCATTTATGTTTGTTATTCAAAATAAATCTTTTTAAAAAGTCTTGTGTGCTTTGAAGATATTTAACTGGCGCCCGAACGAGGTACTTGGGAGGAATTTTGAAGGTATTTAAAGTAACTTTGCGGAGCTTAGAATCGTGTGTAATACCGAAATCAAGCAGCATAACTACTTCTCTCCGTCTTGAGGAAGATTGCCACTGCGTATACAAGTATAGCAAGCATTCTCCACGACTACAGAGGTATCTTTCAACTTTCTGAAGATTTTCAAATCTTATCACCCGAGTTTCAAAACTATTTGTTGAGACTTCGCAGCACCAAGGAAGAAGATTTTTCCACTGAAGACAACATACTTGATGGTAATTATAAGTAATTATAAGTTTATTTTATGTCAAATTTACAGGATAGATTAAACCAATTAAGACAAGTACATACAACTTTTAATCTAGATAATATTGATCAATTACTATTAGAAAATACAAATTCAGAGATGGCTATGGAAATAAAAGATCATGATTTTAAATTAATTCCGGAATATGATGGTGATCCTTTACAATTAGTAGATTTTATTAGAAATACAACATTTGTGTATGACTTATATTGTAAAGATGATAACCAATATAAAGATATAAACCATTCAAAATTAGTATTAACTTTATTAACTAAGCTAAAAGGAAAAGCAAAAATTGCAACATATGATAAGGAATTCACTAGTGTGACAGAAATTTTAACATTCCTTAAACGTAAATATCAAGATACGCGAACGAGAGAGCAATTAATATCAGAAATACTCAATACTAAATCGTACCATAACGAAAACCCACATGATTACTTAGAAAGATTAGGTAAGAAAAGATGCGATTTATATGCTCGCGTGTATGCCGACTCGGAAATAGTGAATAAACAGTCGGAAATGGAAAGATACGACAAACAGATATCACATCACACCGTTCATAATTTACATCCCTCGCTTACTGATTTTATTTATCATATTAAATTCGAGACAATCGAAGATATTGACGAAATCTTAAGAAATAACGCTGCGCACATTGTGCATCGGGTGTACGGTCCGGGTAGTCGAAAAGACAAACACCACCAACCACACCAATCGAATTATAAAGGCAAAAATTTCGATCCAAATTACAAACATAAATATGAAAAACAATTTCAAAAACAACCTCATGAACAAAAACAAGATTATCAACATCAACAAAACCAAAATTATAAAAGTTATCAAAATGCACAACCAAATTATCACAATTACCCAAATAATCAACAAAATTATCAAAAACCTATTCATAATCAATCATGGGATCCAAAATCTCAACATGGATTCTTTAATAAACCTCCATCCGGAAATTGGAGAAATAATCAACAAAAAGTAGATCCACCACAACAAAATGATTCAAATACGGTTTCGATGAGAACTGTTTCTAATCGCGTACATTACGCCGAGGATGAGAGAGATGAACAAATTAGAATATTAACTGAAAGAGTAAAACAACTTGAAACTAATGAAGATAATTTTTTAGACCAAGGTCCGAACAAAGGAGAACCACCGGATCGAATGTAATTAAAATAAGTGACGAAGTCAATTTTTTAAATAATTTACCACAGCTCTTAGATAAAGAAAATAATAAATGGTTAATTGACACAGGAGCAACAAAAAATTATATTTGTCCCCAAGCAATTCCGAAAGATGCTAAAATAAACGTAGAAAACTTCGCGATAAAAACCCCTACAGGACGAGCAGAAGGAACACAAAGTGTAAACCTCAACCTGCAAAATCTGATAGGAATTAATCAAGAAGTAAAGTTCTTAGTTTATCCTATTAGTTCACGGTTTGATATTTTACTTGGGTACGAAACAATGAAAATGTTAAAAACTAATATAAATTTAGAAGACATGGAAATAAAAATAATGGGAATAAAATACAAACTTGAAAGAGACGAAATGTTTCATATCGAAGATACTAATGAAATTAAAAATGTTATAAGACACGAACACATAAATTCGGAGATAACGGAAAAACTCACAAAAATATTAAGTGAAAACGGTGAAATATTGAAAACAGAAAATGAAAAATTAAAACCGACTAAATTATTAAAACATAGAATAATAACTACGAATGAAAATCCGATTTATACACGAAACTATAGATATCCGGAACAATTTAAAGAACAAATTAACGAAGAAGTTGGAAAATTATTAAAAAACGGAATAATTAGACCAAGTAAGTCGCCGTATAATTCCCCTTTGTGGATTGTTCCAAAAAAAATGGATGCATCGGGTATAAAAAAAGTTCGCATGGTATTCGATTATAGAAAATTAAATCAGGCTACCATAAAAGATAAATTCCCGTTACCCAATATCGAAGATTTGCTGAATCGATTAAGAGGTGCAAAAATATTTTCGACTATTGACTTAACATCGGGATTTCATCAAATAGAAATGTATGAAGAATCTATTCCAAAAACAGCATTCTCTACTGAAAATGGTCATTACGAATTTGTTCGAATGCCATTCGGAATAAGTAATGGACCGCCGACTTTTCAGAGAGCAATGACAATGATGATATCAAATATTCCTAATGCAATGGTTTACGTTGATGATATTATTATTTATTCAAAAAATGAAAACGAACATTTAAGAGATTTGGAAAAAGTTTTCAAAGCATTAAAAGAACATCAGTTATCAATTCAATTAGATAAAACTGAATTTTTCAAAAAAGAACTAAAATTTCTCGGCTATATTGTAACTGAAGAAGGTTTAAAAACAGATCCGAAAAAGATAGAAACTATAGTAAACTTTCCAGTACCTCATGACGAAAAGTCGACAAGACAGTTCTTAGGTATGACAGGATACTATAGGAAATTCATTAAAGGATATGCAAAAATAACTAAACCTATTTCAGATTCGATTAAAACAAAAATTTATAAAACCGAAGAGATAAAAAGGGCTTGTAAGACATTAATAGATTTAATGGCAAATGCACCAATTTTAAAATACCCCGATTGGAATAAATCATTCATATTAACTACAGATGCTAGTAATAAAGCAATTGGAGCAGTATTGTCCCAAAAAGACGATGATGATATTGAACATCCTGTAGCATTCGCTTCACGAGTACTACAAAATGCGGAAAATAATTATAGCACTATCGAAAAAGAATTATTAGCAGTTGTATAGGCGACTCAACACTTTAAGCCTTATTTATACGGAACTAAATTTTTACTTCAAACCGATCATAAACCACTAACTTGGATATTTTCTATGAAAAACGGCAACACCCGAATTATGAAATGGATTTGGAAGTTGCAGGAGTTCGAATTTGAAATAAAACATGTTAATGGTAAAACAAATTATGTAGCAGATGCTTTATCAAGAAATATAAATGAAGTAAACCACACGGAACCAGAGGATATGGATATTGATGATGTAGATATTGATATTGATGTATTTATTGATGACATATTACAAAATCAAGAAGAAGCTGCTGAAAAAACAACAGAATATGAAGCAATTATGGAGGAATTAATAAATATTCCATCTACAGCGGAAAATGCAGAAAATCAATCAGATCTAGAAACTATTCATTCACAAGAATCCAGCAATGAACAAACTTGGATATGTGAACCAGATAAATGTATAAATGTAGAAAAAAATCAAATTATTATCATTAGAGGAAACAAAGAAGACATGAAGTTCTCTAAGCCATTTGGAAACAAGAGAAGATACGAACTCATCATTAACAGGAAAGATGACTTGCAAACGCTACTCTACCAGATCGTAGAACCGGACAAGACTTACGGAATTTTCTGTTCACCGAACATAAAAGCTTTAGAAAAAACTTACGATGAATACTTTAAAGAGATTCAAAATATAATAGAAAACGAATTCCCTTCTGTAAGAATAAAACGTTATTTTAACTTTATCAATGACGTAGAAAATGTAAATGAACAACGCGAAACTATTGAAAACTATCATTTAGGAAAAACTAAACATATGGAATATTAGAAACTTTTGAAAAATTAAAAAAACAAATTTATTTCCCCAATATGAAGGACAAAATTACAGAATACATTAATAAATGTGAAATTTGTAAAAAATCAAAGTATGATAGAAAACCTATCAAAACTAAATTTCAACAAACCCCAACACCAGAAAAACCCTTTCGAGAATTAATGATTGACATTTTGAAGTATGAAAGGAAAATAATATTTACTGCTGTTGATACTTTCTCAAAAAGATTGTTCGCACAAGTTATTCCAACACACAATGCAATCAATATTTGTGATTGTTTACAAAATTATTTATCTCATTATCCTACGCCAGTACAGATCTCATTAGATCAAGGCACAGAAATGAAAAACAATTTAGTTAAACAATTTTGTGACCACAATGATATTTTATTACATTATACATCCACTAATCACTCAAATTCTTTGGGATTATTAAATAGAGTTCATTTAACACTAAGCGAATTACTAAGACTTATCTCGCATGAGAGAAAATCTTATTCATTTGAACAAAAATTAAAACTTGCAATTATTGCGTACAATAATACTTTAAATAACAATCTAAAATTAACACCCAATGAAATCACTTTCGGATTTATAAAAGAAAATAACAACAACAAAAATATTAGTATAACAGAACTATACGTACAAAAGTATCATAAAGATTTACAACTTTTGCATGAATTAGCTCACACAAAAATTAATGAAGAAAAGATAAAGCGTACAGAAAAATTAAATAAAAATCGGGAAGATCCACCTGAATTAATAAATCAAGAATTTATCAAAGATACTCAATCGAAGATTAAAAGTAGAGACAAATTCAGAAAAGTAAATGTGTTAATCCAAGGCGCTAGGCAATTAACAACACATGTTGATAACGTTAGGAGACCCAACAAACGTAAAAAGAGGAAACATTTTGTTTCAGATGAAGATTCACTACATGTCAATAATTCTGATACTTCATCTTCAGAAGATTCTGACGATAAAAGTAGTAGATCTCACTAACTCTCCAGGAATTCTCCATTATTCTGTAAATAATATTAGAGTAGTTAATCAATATTATGAAACTTATCATTTTTATAATTTAAGTTTATTAGAAGTAGAAATAATAAATATTGAAGATCATGTTACTAACTTTAGATCACATAAAATGTATCATTTGCTAAAAGATTTAACAAACGAAGTTTTTGAACAATTTCAATTAATGCAACAAAGAGATATTAAAAATCGTCACAGACGAGGTTTGATAAATGGTCTAGGTAATGTTATTAGTTGGATAACAGGTAATATGAATAATGACGACAAGGAATACTACGATAAAATAATTTCAAATGTAGAACAAAATAATTATAAGATTGAACATAACATCGAAAATTCTGTCAATATTAATAAACGTCTGATTGAGGATTACCAGAATGAAATCAAAACAATTAATAAAAATTTCATAATTAATAGACAAAATTTCGAATCGCTAGGACAAAATGAAAAAGCTTATGACTTATATATTCACATCATGCATTTATTAAATAAAATTAAAGATTTAACTTTATCTTTAGAATTTTGTAAGCTTGGAATTGTTCACACCAATTTAATGATTGATGTAATAAAAAATCTACCAAGTAACATAAAACTAATCTCAGATAATACTGAAATTCTATGGACAAATAGTAAAATCTTTTGTTCAACTCATCACAATATAATCCATACTTTTATCAAATTACCAATTCATGATGAATCCTATAAAGGATATTTTGTTATATCAGTACCAAGAATTATAAACCAGACAATTTACGAAATTGATTTAAAAACTGATCTTTACTTACAAAAAGGAGCCACTCTCTATCAAGGAAGTTGTATTTTTATTGACAATTATTACTGTATAAATCTTAATAAAACAGAATCAAAATGTGTTTCATCTATTGTACATAACGGAAATTTAAAAGAATGTAAACTAGTATTAAGTAATCAAAATAATATAAGATATTTAGATCATATTAAGCAATATATCACTGTAAATATTAAAAAAATAACAGATTGTCATAATAACACTGTATTTTTACCAAATGTAGGATTAATTAATATTAGTAAGGAGGATTGCTTTCCAGAATTTAATAAAATTTATACTCATGATTTTAACACTATTTTACAACCATTTTATGAAAATGTAATATTAAATACAACTATGTTAGAAACAAATAATTATACTATACCAGAATTAGAAATATTGTCCTTTGTAGACAACACTAATATTTATCATTATTCTTTTGTATTATGTATTATTCTAATCATTGTACTAATTAACATTTTTATTTATAAAAGAAATTGTAAAAAGATCCAAAATTCAAATTTACCTTTAAATAATGTAAAGGTTTCAACAACACCTATTACTATTGATGATCATAAAGTAATTTTAAGTAAATTGTATAAATCAAGTTTTTAAAATGTAAAAATTAAATGTTTGTTTTGACCAGAGTTCAAAACTTAAGGCTGCGGGGAGTTATAGTGCACCCGTGCTAGCATTCTAAGAACTATGAATCACCCCTTTGCTGACTCTTATTTAAACCCGTGAGAATCAGAGAAGGAGGTCAGTCTATTGTATCTCATTAGCCCGTCACTATGCTAGATTAGATCTGTATATTACCATGTCATTTATGTTTGTTATTCAAAATAAATCTTTTTAAAAAGTCTTGTGTGCTTTGAAGATATTTAACTATATATATATATATATATATATATTTATTGGCGTATATAATTAAAGTAATCTTAGTAGTTTTTATTTTTTTAGTGATTTATACTGGTGGAAGGTTTTTGGTTCCTTTAATACCAATAGTGCATAAGGTTAAACTTATGTTGAGTAAAATAGGTCACTTTTTTTTTTGTTTTTACGACAGAAATAATTGGTAATAATCAATGACTACAATACCTTAAAATATAAATGACTATCCGTTTAATTTCCGCCTAGTACGTGTTTACAGTTCAGTGGCTATGCAGTTCAATAGATGCACGATCCAATACATTTCATGCTCCAGAATTGTACAGTGGCAGATTTATGTTGAGTTATCGACAGAGGACAAGATTTATGTGTATGCATATCGTACATGTCGTATATTGAGGTATTATACTTTCAAACAATGCATCGTTTAGGTCAGGGATAAGAATAAATTTACTTGGTTACAAAATCCATTGGAGAAAAACAATTTTTCTGACTTTGGAGTTCATACTCCTCTTCGCTTAAACCGGGAGCGGTACGATGTCGTTAACTGTACAGGAAGGCCTAAGAATCTTTTCATATTTTCATGAGCAGTAAATAATATCCAATAATTGTGGCAAAAGGCATTTTATTACCTCACACTCTGATAACATTTTTTTATATATTTTCTTTTTTCTTTTTCTGCTTCCATCGTGCCACTGAATTGAGTTAGCCTCGCAGCATCTCCCCCTTGATTATCTTTCCCTTGTTTTCCTTTTCATATAAGTTACAGTGTGGCCAAGTTCACTCCCGAGCCTTTTATATATCTATTATTTTACAGTCTTGGTCTGAAAATGGATTGTCCCTGGAAACGAGTTTCAAATAGCAACACTTCAGATCTTGGAGGACATCTCTGACTGGTCTCTCTCTCTCTCTCTCTCTCTCTCTCTCTCTCTCTCTCTCTCTCTCTCTCTCTCTCTCTCTCTCTCTCTCTCTCTCTCTCTCTCTCTCTCTCTTCCTCTCACCCTCTTTTTACCTCTCTCACTCCCTCTCTCTCTCCCTTTCTCACAATACAAGTTTCCCATACTTCCTCTAATATATATATATTCCTTTGTGTATATAATTAAAGTAGTCTTATTTGCATAATCTTAGTACCTTTTATTTTGTTAGTGATGTATACTGGTGGAAGGTTTTCGGAACCAAGGTTCAATTATTATCATACCCTCTAATAATGATAGTGCTTTGGAATGTACTTATGTTAATTACTGTAGTTTATTGTTTTTTTTATTATTACATTTTTCCTTGTAACAGACAGTTTTGTACATAACTTCATTCATTTTAAATGTTCACGTGTTAACCCCTTTATTTATGGCCTGTTTTGGCTACTATTATTCTCTTTTGTATTATTAATTAAGGGGGTATATTTATGTATTGATTGTTTTACAGTTTAATGTTATACTAAGAATACCTTATGGTGATGACTTTGGAACTTTTGCACACTGGGTTTCTCTGCACTCTGGGGTTCTGGGGTCCTATTTTTATGTTTGTTATTTTTCTAGTAATTTAAAATCATTTATAACGTTGTTCGTGAAACTTACGCTAATAATCCCAAACATAAACAATGTATATACGAAACTATACTGCCGTATTTAATCATTTTAAAAGGCAGAAATGGAAATTTATCTCCTCTGACCATGGAAAACTGCTACAAGATACTTGAGAGAAATCCAGCTAGGAACATGTTAGCAAGAGAATGACTATTAATATAACAAAATTAAAAACGTTCGTTAGGGCTGCTACAAACAATTTACTCAACCATAGAGCACATAAGCCCCAACGCATATCGCTTATTAATGAGGACACCAAGTTTGATAGAAATATACTTATTCGTGTATTGTGAATATTATTAATTACTCACCCTTTCGCAAAAATATCTTGCTGCAAAAAAAATAATACGAAAAACATGAAAAGCTTTAATGACAGTTTTTATGGTTATGATTCTCACATAAATTAATTATTATTTTTTGTTTTAGGTGAGAAAACATCATTATCGAGCCCTTTGAAGATAAAGTTCACAACAGATAATGAAGCCCTTCTGTTTGATGAAGGTAAAAATAGCTACTTATCATTTTATAACTTTAGTCTTCATTGATTTAATTTTGTTCAGTGTTAGTTAAGCCTAATTATGCTAACTCATTTTATATTAAACAGAACTATGCGTTAAAACCCTTGTTGAGATATGTTCATTACGTGATGCATATTCACATTGCTTGATATGAAAAAAACCTTTGTAATTAATTGGTATGTTTCATTCTGTTTTAAAGGAAATGAAAGTATTTAGCAAAAGGCACAGTTTTATTGACAAAATAAGTAGAGTAGCTGAAACGGTTGCCAGTTCTGGTTTTAATAAGTTTGACATATTAATAGTGAGTACAATTTTTCAAAGATTATTTCAATTCCAGAATATGTCTAAACAGACGAAACTGTCTGGAATATTTTATTATTATAAATGTGATTATCAATACAATATTCTGCTACCTGTGTGTTTTCTTAGGTCAGTTTGGAGATTTTATTTTAAACTCGGTATGTAAAAACCGGAGGGATTCAATACGACGCTTAATTACTGCAATAACTAATTCTCCAGTTCCAATAGTCCACTATGTTATGTGATATGCCAGAAGACACTGGAGGGTGTCCAGTTAGAAAAGGCTTAGGAGGCGATGACCCTGTGTTGTGAGGTGATTGCTCACCCTCCATCTCTGTTTCGATTCCCATCCCTTCAGAGAATAGAATTTGTTTTTTTCAATTTCATCGCTTCCACCTGAACATTGGACTCAGTCACTCGCCGGCTTGAATCAAATTGTAAGAGTTCTCACCCGATAAAAACTACATTAACTCGAAGTAATAAAAAAAAAAAAGTAAAGAAAAACAGTTCGCTCTTACAGTGAATTGGAATTTATACTGCAGGGTCTAAATTTTCATTTGGCCTGGAATAAGCTTTGAGAATTTATTGTATGCGATAGAACTGGAGGAATAAACTAGACATATTATAACCGGTCCTACATAAATTAATGATTGTATTGGCATTTCCTTTCATTTATTTATCCATATTTTCATTTCGCTAATACCTGCAGGCGGCTTTATATTACAATACTTAATTATCAAATCTACCATGCCAACACTAAGCTCACAATTCAATTTTTTGTAACTTCATCTATCTGTGTATAGAACTGTAGTCTTGGTAATAGGAGGGTGGTCTGAAAAGTTTCCGACCCAACAAATCTTTTATTTTAGCTTTTTTTTCACTAATTTTTATTTATTTTATTATCATCTTCATGCTGAGGTTGGAAACTTTTCAGACCGCCTGTGTATACATCTTAAAAAAAACAACACTAATTAGCCCATGGGGCCGTTACGGGGGTGCGTAATTACTGTTAAAGTTTTGCAAAAAAATTGAAATTGTATATGTTTATTAAAAAAACAAAACTTTTAAATGAAATATAATATCCTCCAAATTTTGTTTTACTTTTGTTTCAATATTAGTGGAAAACATTATAAAACGTTTCCTTATACGTACTACTATGTAATACATGTGGAGGTTCAGAACGTTGATTGGATAAAATATAAACTGTTAGTTTTAGTTCCTGTGGTCTAAGCCCTAACCATTTCATTATCTAAAAAAAAATGATTCACTTACATTAATTAATATTATTTTATCAACTGACAATAACTTTAAACGTCCCAATACACTTATGCAGCGATAAAAAAAAAAGCGATTTAAATTTTTGATAATTTGATTATCCATCAATTTTACAGGGCATTGTTATTTTTTTTATGGTTTCTGCGTTCATTTTATTTAAGCAGTATGTTTCGCTTATATGGACGTCTGTTTGCCTCAATTTTGAATATATATATATATATGAACATATGTATAAGTTAAGCTCCGGGCAGCATCAGTATCCAACCTTAATCCCCGGGATGTAAACATCCTGAGTGTGAATATACAGGATTATAGACTTGAAATAAACAGTCTAGTTCTAACTTTCATGCGTGTTGTTTCTTAGTAACTTTTTTATTTTTATTTATATATATATATATATATATATATATATATATATATATTATTATTATCATTAATTGTATAATATATAATATTGTGTGTGTGTTAAATTGCATGGCATTTGGTTCTGGACATCATTTTGTGTGGGATTATATCTTTATTTATTTCTCTCATTTAGTCCGCCACTATTTGCACAAAGAAACACAGGATATTCGTTTACCAATTAAATATTCTATTAAGGAGAATTAAGTGTCGGAAATGTATAAATAAAATAACCCCTATTATTTATCTTTCCAAGAGTTATTTATTTCTAATCGACAAGATCTTTCAAAAGTCTGTGCTGCTATTCACGATTTCCATAAAACATGAAATAATTAATATATATCTGTATATACATACGTATATGGTAATAACACTAAACTAAGACAGTACATTTAAAATTGTCTCCTCATTTAAAATTTAGACAAAAACATTCTCCTATAAACAAATCGATGACTCGATCTAAATTAACTGCATCGAACCATACATTACATCCCCCGCCCTCATTAAAATACTATTTTTTTCATTTCAGTCAGAAATATTGACATGTTACTATGTGTAATTTTTTGACAATACCAACCCTCCTGACTATTATTCTGAAAGTTTAAAAAAAATAATATAATATAATAAGTTTAGTTTTAGCAAACAACCTAAGATCTTTTTTGATTGGATATAATCTTCAAAAGTAGGGCAAAGATGGAAGTGCACCCCTAAGAAAACATCTTCATTTTGGGGAACCTCGGTGGAAGCATCACGTGGGCCGGTAAATGGTGTTTACCCTCGTCTCCCGGAAAAGCTTCCCTGCTTAGAATTAACATAATCCGAAAAACAACTTCATAAATAATGGATCTATCCCTTAAATAAATACATCATTAGCTACTGGGAACGCTTGAGGTTTGAAAAGGGTCAAACTGGCTTAATTTCCTTCTTTTTTCTGATTCGTTTTTTTGTGACAACAAAAAAAGGATTAAGTCTTACAATTCCCATTATTCTAAACAAAGTGAAGTTTGTCTCTAAATTTAAGTCGCTTTATAAGGAGTAGTTGTCGCTCTAATCCTCTCTTTTCTACTATTTATGTTAGTTTTAGTCCGTCCCTTCTTTTAGTAGCCACCAAAACATTAATTAATTTAATTCGGAACCAAACTCTATTCTGAAGATATGAATAAGAGACAGACAATTCATATATGAAATAATGAGAACCTGCCCTATTTCAATCGGATTACTAACGTACGCCTTATCTATTTATTATATGACAATAATTTTAATTTGTTATTTTGAATTGTCATTGATTATATATCTTGTATCTCTCCTACTTGAAAAAACGGAGAAGTAGGGTTAAGTGTTTTGTTAAACGTACTATTATAATGTCTGTTGTATCTGATATATGATAATAAACATAGTAAATATGTTTGATCAAATGTGCTTTCGTGTCAAAAAAAGTGAAGTATGAAGTAATCACTCTCAATTAAATTAAAATTCAATAGAATCAGATTGTAAAGAATAATTGTCTTATAAAGAATTATTCTCGCCCCTTTCCTAATTTAAATTAAATAACTTGATATTTATATTAATGACTTGAAGTGAAAGCTAAAGTTTAAAATTCACAGTGCTTGGGGCTCTTGGATACACCGTGATCTTAAAAATTATAGTCATAATATTCCAAAAAAAACACTAATTTTAAAGAGCATACCTAAAGTTAATTACATAGGGGGTTTTTTTGGGAAGTCCCAACAAATATTTTCAAGGTCTTAAATTGGGTACACTCATGATTTAAATTTAAAGTACTAGTAGTATTTTCAGTAGTAATTTTGATTGGGTATCACCCTCTTCACGAAAGAGTGGGAAAGCTGAGTCAGTAAGACCTGCTGCGTAATAAACTCTAATTTTCACTGGTGAGAATCGATCTTTGTTGATAATAGATGTGATAATTAATTAAGGATTTATGTTCAGTAAGGTTTCAGTTCAGTTGTAATAGCCTGATATGGGTACGGCGCTTAATGAAACCTCTCCTTCAAGACGTCTGCGAAGTACTTTCAAGTAATCACCGGCGCATTATCAAGCTAAGTATTTCCGTACAAAGAATTTTTTTTTAATGCAAGAATTGAAAACATATAAATAGTTTTTTCTTATGTTTGTTTTTATAGCTAGTCAAACGAATGAAAAGGGTTACATTGCTAAATTGATGAAAAACGATAAATACCTTCTAAAGTATCCCGTAAATGGTAAATTCTGTAGTTAGAATTTTAAATCGTTTCTTTTAATCAACAACTTGCTTACAGATCAACAGATGCTGATTACGTTTTATTGATCACATCCCTGGATAGAAATGAAAATGAATAAACTTAACTCGTGGACTAAAATATTAATTTTGTTTTTGTTAGAGGTACACGTTTTTGCCATTTTTTCTTTTGTTTATTTCCATAAATCTTTTTCAATTCTCTTTAATAATTATTTGTTTTAAATAAAATTTGTTATTGGCAAGAAATAAGATGTATAGATGGAAATAAGAATAAAACTAAATCGTAAACTTTCATTTTATTTGAACTTTTTTAATTAATAAAATATAACATTTCTTTTCAATTAAAAATGTATCAAAAGAAAAATCAAACACCGGTTAAAACCTGAACAAAACAATTCCGTAAAACTTTGGAAAATAAAATGATAACCTTTACCGTTTTAAAAAGTTTTGATTAATATCTCTTACACTCGACAAAGGATTAAAAAGTTAAAGGAAAACGAGTAATGATGGCCTGAATAATCGCACCATTCACTTAATAGAATCCCAAAGCTACCAATTATTATTATTATTATTTTGTTCCGGCATTTGTGCACCGCGGCCTCAGTGAGACCTATTGTGCGCCGTCCATGTCCTTGTCCTATATATGTGACAGGCCCACGGCCCTTGCAAATCTGAGGATACCGAATGGATCGATCAGTTCACATAGTTTGGGGTCTACAATGCGATCACTACCAAAGTGAAGGTATCGCCTTCTAGCTAGGTTATCACAGTCACATATTATATGACGTGCCGTTTCTCCCTCTTTCTTGCAGAATCTGCAGATTGGTGATCCAACTATCCCCAAATTAAAGAGGTGTTTATTTAACCGACAGTGACCTGTATAGAGTCCTGTCACACTTTTGAGTGTCCACCTGTCCATTGATAGAAGTGCTGAGCTTCTTCTCTTACAGGGTCCATCAAGAAACAGTTTCGAGTGTTCCTGTTTCTTAGTTTCTCTCCAAGAGAGTCTTGCCCTGTCCTCTAAAGCTAATTTTATACGCCTTTTAGCGTAGCTGAGGCTGATACCACATATGGGTTCAGGTGCAAGAGGTGTCTGTTCTGAGCCCACCCTTGCAAGGCCATCTGCCTTCTCATTGCCTGTGATGCCTGTGTGTCCTGGCACCCAGTCGATTCTAACCTTATTGGCTAGCGAGAGTGTGTTTAGGTTGTTTTTGCACTCCTCAACCAAATAAGATCTGGTCGTATAGCTTCTCAGGGCGCCAATTGCAGCCTGGCTATCCGTGAAAATTGTGATCAGTCTGTTTCTTACACCCTCCCCAATTAAGGTTTGGGTACAGACATTGATCGCCATCACTTCGGCCTGAAAGACCGAGGTGTGTCTACCTAAAGGAATAGAAATCCCAGATTCTGGTTTATCTTTCCTCCATATGCCGGCCCCTGATCCGTTTTCTGTTAGTGAGCCGTCTGTATAGCAATTAATCCCATTACACAGTTTATGTGGTTTGGTCTTTGTGTTTACCGCACAGTATAAGACGTCTGTGTGTTTCTTAACTTGTAGGTCAGAGTGCATTGACAGCACCTCGTCCTCATCAATTCTTCTGAACAAGTTCCCATGCCCCATGTGAGTCATGACTTTGGATCTTGTTCCTGATTTCGCAAGTCTGTAAGCCACGTTCAAGGCTTGCGCTTCTACTTCTATGTGCAGTGGATTCAAGTTCAATAAGACTTCCATTGCAGCAGTAGGAGTTGTACTCATGGCACCAGTAATCATGAGACATGAGAGCCTCTGTAATTTGCCAAGCAAAGTTTTATTTTTACTAATGCTACCTCTGTGCCACCACACCATAGAGGCATAGAGCACCATTGGTCTCACTGCTGCGGTATATAGCCAGAATAGCATTCTGGGTTGTAGTCCCCAGGTCCTACCCACAGCCCTTTTACATGCATAGAGGCATCGAAGTGCCTTCATAGTAGTATTCCTGATGTGTTTGGACCAGTCCAATTTACTATCCAGAGTAACCCCTAGATGCTTTACCTCACTACAAATGCTTACCTGTGTCCCCCCTATATAGGGTGGTCTAACTATAGCATTTCTTTTGTTAGTGAAGATACAGAAATTTATCTTCTGGGGATTGATTCCTAAACCATTCTTTTCACACCAATCCCTCAAAAGATCTATCGATGCGGAAAGCAACTCAGAAATGGTTTCTGAGAACTTGCCCCCTATGAGCACAGCAATGTCATCAGCATATCCCTGTGCGTAGAACCCTGCAGAGTTTAGGTTTGTTAACAATGAGTCAACGACCAAACACCACAGTAATGGAGATAACACCCCTCCCTGTGGACATCCTCCTACTGGCTTCATCCACAGTTTGGTTTGTCCCAATTGTGATTGTAAAATCCTATTCTCTAGCATGGTGTTTATCCAGCTAGAGGCTAAGGAACTAATCCCCTTTCTTTCTAAGGCCGATGCCATAGTGTTATAGGGTGTGCGATCAAAGGCACCTTCTATATCAACAAAGATGCCTACCATTATTTCTTTGTGAACTAGGGATCTCTCAATCCTGGAAACCAGGTGGTGGAGAGCAATTTCACATGATTTTCCTGCCTGGTAAGCGAATTGAGCGCTATGGAGCGGTCGTTCTACCAGTATTCCATCCCTAATATGTCTGTCTATGACCTTTTCCAAGGTCTTCATCAAAAAAGAAGTCAGACATATTGGTCTGTAAGACTTGGGTTCGTCATAGGACTCTTTCCCAGGTTTTGGTATGTAACACACTTTTGCCATCCTCCAGCTTACTGGAATATAGCTCAGTGCCAAGCTTCCCTTTAACAAGGTAAGTATAAGGGGCCTAATTACTGGTAGGCCTTTTTGTAGCAAGGCTGGGAAAATCCCATCAGTACCAGGTGATTTGAAGGGAGCAAAAGAATTGATTGCCCACTCCACTCTTGCAGAATTGACAATTTTATTTGCTTCTGCCCAGTTACCCTTGCAACCAGTGTGTTCACAGTTGGTAGGGTCATTATTAATCGTATCCATCAGTCCGCAGCCAGGAAAATGCGCGCGCGCCAGGGCACCGAGGGTTCCCTCCTCAGAATCCGTATAGCCCCCTCCCACCCTGACGGAGCCCAATACTCCCCTGTCAGACTGCTTGGATAAGATCCTATTTACTCTAAACATGGAAGTTGTATCGTTTATTTCGCTACAAAATTTCTTCCACGCCCTTCTTTTAGCCTTTCTGACTTCTTTGTTATAATCAGTGAGTGCACGTTTATAAGTGTCCCATCTGCCTGATCTTTTGGCCGCGTTAAAGAGTTTACGTGTAAGAGCTCTTAACTTGCCAAGTTTATTGTTCCACCAGGGACAGTTCCTGTTGGATCTAACATTACATACAGTGTTATTATCAGTGTATGACTTAATTATTGCCTCAGTCAATGTTGAGTTTAAATGTTCCAAATGCCAGTTGCTACTCACCACTCTAGGACAGCATTTGACCTCCTCCTCAAGCTGTGTATAGTAGGTTTCCCAGTTTGTAAGTTTGGGATTCCTATACACAGCTTCGGACGTGATGTTACCACTTAGATCAAATCTAATGTATCTATGATCTGAGCATGACTCTTCTTCAGAGACGTGCCAGCCTTTAACCCTTAGGCTTATAGTGCGTGTGCTAAGGGTTATGTCAATGACCTCAGATCTGATTCTATTGTTAAAAGTGGCAATATTGCCTCTGTTTAGAATGTCTAGGTCATTACTAGTTATGTACTCTACTAAACACTCACCTCTCCGGTTGTTGTTCTTGCTCCCCCAGAGCTGATGGTGAGCGTTCGCGTCAAGCGATGCTATAAGCTCGCCCCTTAGGCCAGTCCCTTCCGTTAGCTTACTAAGTGCCTCGGTCGGGACTTCTTCTTCATATGGGAGGTAGACAGATGCAATCGTCAACCTCCCACCTTGATTTCCCTCGTTAAGGGCCATTCGAGCTGCTGCTAAATCTCTAGAACAATATTGCCATAGAGGCAGCATTTTAAGACTGCTCTTATGCAGGATACAGGCTCTGGCACGCGTGGGTACAGAAATAATCTCATACCCACGCATCGCCAGCCCCCCCATCTTGCCCTTATACAGGTAAGGTTCTTGTATTAGAATGATATCAATATCCTTACCTCTCACATACTGCTGCAGAACACCACATGCTGCAATACAGTGGTGCAGATTAATTTGCAGCAGCCTTACCACCATGATCAGTGCCCGCCGGCCCCCGGAGGGCCACCCCGAGGCGGACGCCGGGAGACAGCGCCAAACCCAGGCCTCCCCATCACAGAGGGCCCAGACCCAGCGCGCCCCCCAGCCCCCGCCACGGGGCCACCCGCCGCAGCCGCCATAGTCATCGCCTTGGGGCCATCCTTTGGAGTTGGCAAATTCGTTGTAGCGATCCCCTTCGACTCCTCCACCTCGGGATCGCTCCTTGCCTCCTCCACCTTATCAGCCGCCTTCCTCTCCTGTACTGCTTTCAGCGGCTTCTTCTTACCCAATACCCTGAGAGCGACCTTAGTGAACCCATAGTTCAGCTTAAGCTTCCGCTTCTCAAGGTATTCCATGCTAGTCTCTGGGGCAGACAGGATCGCAAAGAAGCCATGCTTCTCCACCTTGGTGCCCAGGAGTCTCCATAATCCAATATCAGGTACCCTAGAGTTTTGGGTCCTGATCCTCTTCATGAAATAACCTTCGAGAGGCATTTCTCCTGTAATGAAGGTTCCTACCTTCACGGTTTTATGAAGCTCCTCCACCTTTCCTACGCGGAGCTCCAGATCCCCACTCATGTTAAAATTGGGTACTATAATCGACAACCAGTCCTTGGTCTCCTGGTTGTCGCAGATTATGACACAGGCTCCCACATGTGGGTAAATTCCGCTGAATTCAGCCTGTGTCCCTTTCTCTTCTTCCAGCTGATCGACAAATTTCATCAGCTGGCCCTTCATCTCCTCGCAATTCTCCTTCGTCAGCTGAGTGGACGGATATCCACTAGGGATAATCGCCACCCTGCTTCCTCCGGCAGCAATCGCGTAGGATGCAATGCTAGTATCCCCACCCCTATGCCTCTTTGCCGTAGGCGCAGAGGTACCGGGTGAGGACCTAATCCTTTTCTCTGGAGCGCACCCAGACCCTGCCATATTCCCGGACCCCGAAGGTCCTGGACGTCCGGCCGGATCCTCAGGTGGCCCTCCAGCCAACATTGCCCTCCTCCACTTCTTCCTCTGGGCTCCAGAGAACTTGTGCTTGGAGGTCTCGCCTGCATCCTTGGATGCAGCGTCCCTACCAGGCGCCAAGCTTTCTGGCTCCATTACCAGTCCACTTGCCTCCTCTACAAGCGTCGCAAGCGAGCTCATAGAGGCTTCATCGTCCACTACCTCAGCGCCAAGGTCCATTGAAGGCCCCTGGGCTGAGTCCTCTCCGCTGATCATGCTGACCAGCTCCTCCATGTCTTCATTATTATTTTTATTATTACTTTTACTCATTTTGTTCCCACGAAAGCGGGGGAAGTTACTCTGCAGGTACTGCCCCCTCTCCCTGCAGAGGGCATTTAATACAATGGGGTGCGCCTGGTGCCCCAAGGGGGTCGATTAAAGACAGTGCATTTTTATACACCCCCTGCCATTCAGCCACAGCTCGAGCTCCTCTACACTTGGCTTGGGTGTTAAGGAGATCTCCACCTGGATTTCATGGGGAGATCCCGCCTCTGTCGTCCGCGAGTCCATCGGACTCCCCAGGGGGTACCACGTGGAGGTGACAGTAGGCGTTGGTAGGGATAGGTCAGACTGGGAGTTCACAAGCAGTGAGTAGGGCACTATTGCTTGATTCCTCCGCTACGAGTAAAGGAGACCCCCGCACCTGTCTCCCTCTCTAGTCTTTCCATTACCCTACCCATTTACCCCCCAAAAGCTACCAATACTTAAAAGTTAAATGCTCTCACGTTCCTACGCAACTATTATGAACAGATCCATATACATCTGAACAATCCAGACTTTCCAATCCAAAATACCTAGACTAATTACTACAGCACTACCATTCAGAAAGTAACCGTACTGTACAGAACACTTTCATGTCTGGTCATTTGAACGGTTTACCTCGTTTGACGTGACAACCCATGTCAGTTTGAAGAAGCTGGAACGTATCCTTCACGTTATTCTTAGTATAATTATTGAAAGTTATCTCTGGAGGCACTATGCATTATGTTTTTACTGCCCCGTTCGCTGGTATGAATCACGTAACTAAGACAAGAAAAAATAATTTAACTATGAACTTCATTCTATGAGTCCTGTAAAAGGTTAGCAGTAGTAAGTGAACGATTATATATAAACAGAATAAATATACAAATGGAAATCGTAGATCGGTGTGCTAATATCTTTAGGGAGCACATTAGTTAGATGAGTTTCGTCTGCATAGTGTTGCCCATACCATTGGTTCCTTAACTTTTTAGCAGGCTGTCCCCTTTTAGAGGCAAAAACTGCTTAAAAACAAAGACGCCGTTCAGTGATAAATCTGATGTTCGCATATTTGAAGAGGTTTAATACCCAATCTGAAGTGAACACGTTAGGTATATCCTTTAACTTTTTTTTAATCTTCGTTAGGTGATTTAGCTTAACACTTACTCCGATGACCGTCAAAGCTGGTGTGGATAAAAAGTGTAATGATGGTCTATACCATGTATATATAGTTATTGTATATAATAAAGTAAATTTTACATGTGCACGTAAGGTTTGTTAATCAAGCCGGAACATGCACTGGAATGCACTGTGCATGCTGTGACTCGTTCATGTACTAGTGAAAGAATGTTAAAAACGAAGCATTATTGTACCACTACGTACCTTCAAGGACTGGTATTGCACAAAAGACATTTGGAACACTTTTTAATTTATTCAATGATGAGTATTAATAAAACATTTTCAGTCCATACTTGCGAGTATTTTCCTGAGGATGGTAGAAGGTCCTCAACGGTCACTGGTGGCTGGTACCGCTCCCTGAGCCACTCTCTTACATTATGTATTGTGCAGGTAATACGTATATACGTAATTAACGATTTTACTCATTTGATACAATCAGCATTGTTATAATTATATCCAATCGAACAATTTTCTGCAAATAATAATTTTCAGTTACAAAACGCCATTTCCTAATAATTAGTTCTGGGCAATGGTACAGTAATCATGCTTTGTAACTCTCCATTATGTATCCAACTTAGTACTAGTAAGCTGATACATTTAGACCAAACCGCTTTATAGTTGAATGACCCAACCTCAGCTGACTAACTGACTTCCAAACAACCCTAAAACGCCCGCGCAATGCCTCCAGGAGTTGTACACTAAATCATCAATAATCATTACAGACCACCAGAATTTTGTAGCCGTTCCAGCACAAAAACGAATTCATAAAAGTACCTGAACATGCATCACGTGGTGTAGAGAGTATAAAATATATTGAATAAAAAAAATTGATGATGAATTAGATACGGCCATTTAAAAATTATCTAAATTTTCACCTGAGCACATAATATGTAGCTCTTATAATTCTATTATTTATTGTTTTCACAGTGCGATTGTTTCGTACTCATTCAATACATATATGTTGTTAGTACGTTCATCAACTCATATACACTATTCATAAAAAATATTATTTGATGAAAAAATCAAAATTATTAACCAAACATAAAGTTGCTAATTGAAAATTATTTTTTTCCAAAAAATGTTGAAGAGTTTTTTACATCTCGGTCACTGTTCCTCCTATACATACGTACTTATAAGCATTATTTGTTTTCTTGTGAGATGAACCAAAGCGATGTTTTGGAAACAATTGGAAAAATGAACAAGGTTTTTATTTATCTTGGTGATTGATTCGGTATGCCATAAAAGAAAAATAGGACAAATATTTAAAAAAGTAATATCACTCATTGTTCTGAGGATATGCCTAGGCCTGCGGGTGGACATTGACTGATGTTATACTGAACAGAGGATTTCGGGAGAGGCTCCGAAGCTTTTTGAATGATTTGATCTTCATACTGTGAATATTTGAAAGCAGTTTTCTGTTTAGAATATATAAATTAAAACGAAAAACGTTGTATAAAGAATCATGTAACCTTAAACATTACCCATCCTTTGTCTGGGTCGTGTTAAGGGCATAAACGCCCCCTGACTATGTATGCTGAATTGTTTCATTAAATTCATGCACATATTAGTTTAGTACATAATTCACGTTAGGTAAATAACATCGTTCGTTTATTATGGTCATCCTGATAAAACGATACTTTGATCGGTTCTGGAGTTTACACCATTGTATACAATTATTATAAGTACTGGTCTGTCACGACCACAATTTGAATTTGAAATTGTCCGAGTCGGTTTTCATGCAAGAAGTCAGGACCGCCACATCTGTAATAGCTATTAAGCTGGTATATACATTATTTTTCAGTTTAAGGTAAATGGAAATCATGCAATGATCCCTTATGAAAATCATTACATTTACGTGTACCTTACCTACAAATATTCTAATCTTACAGAAAAATCGGTGCATTAAATCTGTCACTTTCTTTTTTCTCCAAAAATGAAAAAAAAAAAAAATGCTCGATAAGGAAAATCTAATCATGTCCTTTGTTACAAATATCTTGAGTTTAAAAAATGCGATTGTTGTTTGGAGTGAGGTCGTAAATATACACTCAAACATGTTATAATTGTATAACTGAATAACTGAATAACATATAAATGACACACATTGTATTTTAATCGTGGTGTTTTATACCAAATATCAAGCCTTGTACCTTGAATCCGCAGCCATCACTTGTTTATTAGAAGTATTTCATAATTGCATTCTCCAGCGGCTAATTCCGATGTTAAATCATAGCGAAGCACATTCAATTTGCTTGAAGAGCTCTCTCTCTCGCCAGTTGAATGAAGTGCAAATTACCCCCTTTCAATTAAGTCCTTTGATTACTTCAGCGGCATTGACCATTTTCTTTTAATTACAAGCCTTCGTGGGCTCAATTACATTAATTAGGCCAATTTTATTTTGGGGATTTTCCTGATTGTATCTACGGTAACCTTATTCGCTATTGAATATTTATATAAATATATATACCACAGCTATATGCAATTGTTGCATTTCTTCATTCATAATAACAATCAGAGTTGTTTGCATCGCACTATATTGTTTAGGCAGCTACTCACATTGAACCTACGGTATCATTCACATACATTACTTTAGGAGAAGTTGGACTATAAAAAATCGATGAACCAGTTCGGTGTTACAAATTGAATTGTCTAGATTTACCTCAGTTTGTGATTCTCTAGCGAAACCTGTGGTAATCGGTGGCTTGAAGGGATGTTATGGATCCAAAGAGGTGAGTATTAAATGATGATCAGAAAGTTAGGATATCTGAAAACCTTGCTACAATATTAAAAAAAAATTTGACATGCACTAAGAGTCCACTGCATGTTGCTTTGATGATGATTGGAATAATTCTGAGCTCACCGAAGGGGTGGCGATACTTAAGTGCTGCTGTCTAGTACAACGATATTTTAATCAGCTAAAATCGGGTCTGGAGGCCCAGTTATCTCCAGTTAAATAAAATAATATGAATACAAGTATGAAGAATATATATAAGTTTAAGTCCGGGCACCACCAGTAGCTAGACTTAATCCCCAAATTTCGGGATGTTTACATCTGATATATGTATAGAGGATTACTTGACCGAATAAAGCAGTCTTGCTTTGACATTCGTTGTTGTTCTTTCACGTTACCTTTCTCCCTTTCTCTTTTTTTTTGTTTAAGTCTTTAAGTCGACAAACTTATATATACATATACATATATACATATGTATATATTGTAACATACCTAGGTTGCTATTTTCTTTTTTCTGGCCGTTGGTATTTCCAATGGTTCTTTAAAGTCGTTGCTTTTTCTTGAAGTGGTCTTTAATATTTTCAAAATTACCTATCACTTTGAAAGGGAGCGTGATCCTCACTCAACACTAGGCGTGAACTAACCTTTCCCTTTTCAACGCCATCTGGCTCACACTCATTGGTCAAAGGAGAAATCAGGTTTTCGGGATTTTAAATTATTAGAGATTACAAATTTCAGAAATTCAAAAATTCAGAACATCTTAATATATATTAAAACATACCTCAGTTCCTATTTTATTTTATTTTTGGTCGTTCGTATGTCCAATGGTTCTTTAACGTCGTTGCTTTTTCTTCAAGTGTAACTAATATATATATATATATTTGCACTGACTACATGATTGTCAATAAAGCCTATTTTTATATCATATCTGGTTTATGTCCGTAGGCGTTCAATCGGTTTTTGGCAATTCGATCTACCTATTTAATTAATACCATTCATTCCGAGTTAACTGTTCCCGGCACTGTTAAATACAAGCGGCCAAACTTTAGTACACCAATTCGTCCTAGCGCTTTAGTTTCCCCATTTATCCCGCCCGGTGGTTAATTGGTTCCCCTCCTAGTGATCAGGGCAACCCTTGTTTATTTCTTAATAGAATGTACGCCTTGGAGCTTAAGTGACGTTAATCCTACTTCTATTTATTTATAGCATTTGTTACCTGCAGAAAAACAAGGTTTTTTATATTCAATCTCGAAGAAACTCATCTTTCACCTAAATTGTTTGATATGACTGTATTGGAGTATTTTAATGAACGACTATCACCTGGGTTTAATTCAATTTTCACACAACAATAACTAATGTGTTTTTTTAGGCCTGTCATATATATTTGTATGATCAAATTTTCCTTACTCGTAAGTATTATTAAATAAGGTGAGCCCCATCACTTTTAAAAATATTTAGTAAATTAATGTATAATCTACATCATTATACTTTTGTACAAGCGCAGATCACGATATCTAGAAATCAGAAATGGTATAATATGTAGTTAAGCTACAGGCAATATAATGAAAAAATTATTAATATATTCATTTGTAAAATTTATATTGAATTCTATAATAATGTTATAAGAAGGGGACATGAAAAAACATTTTTATAGATATAAACAACTATTTATCACAGTTGAGTTAATTTAAAAGGAGTGAGTTTCTGGTTGAAATCATCACCACATAATGTTTGTGACATGTTCGGGTTCCAAAGAGTCACCCCTTTGACCTTTTGAGAACACCACTAATATTAATGGATGATCCAAAAATAACAGAACAAGCTATAAGTTGTAAAATGATGTTGTTAGATCCATAACCTAACATTTAGAGGACGAAAGTACCCAATATAATTACTATTTTTTTCCTTCAATTAATAATAATGCCACGTACGAAATTAGTTATTCATGGTGCTTTATTTTGTGGTATAAAAAAAGAGGATTATTGGTACATTCACCAATATGGCTTCTTTCTATCAGCCAAAGTTTGATGTTAATTATATAAAGTATAGTAAAAAAAATCAGCTGAAATGGGTATCATAAACACATATTATAGAAACAATTGTGTAACTCTCCCAGGACTTGAACCAGCGACTTTTTGTTCTCTTGCCAATCTTATGCAAATTACAAACCTCTTTAGTTACTCTTTCAACCAACCTCAAAACACGTTACTATAGAGAATTCCTCCAAAGGAAACGATAATGTAACAGTTTGTTTTTAAATGTCCGTAGCTGGTTTGCCATTTTTTTCAAATATTTAAACATTTTACGATTTTTTTTATTAAGAAGTATTATTTTCCAAGGAAAAATAGATAATATAACGTTAATGCGCTCAGCTTAGCCTCGTAGGAACTACAGTAAATGTCGTAATAATTGTATGTTTAGGAAACAAATCACCGCTAATAAGAGAACTAGACACTCAACATAAAAATAAACCATAATAACAAAACTCTAATACAAATTCTAACTGAGAGGCTAGAACATCTCTCTCCGGTGACTGTCTTGATGACTCTATACCAAAGCCCCAAGTAGCAGAAGGCCCGTATAGTGCAAAAACGTACTCCTGCCAACATCAGGTGTCCCCTATAGGTCTTCTGGTGACCTGGAGGAACATGTACCCGCAATAAACACTCTTATACAGGCGATTTCAGCCGAATGTTCACTCCCTTAAATTCACTCCCTTAAATCACAGCCTATTTCTAATAAACTTTCAACAACAATTTTTATTAAGATAAAATTACATTATTGCCTTTTATTAGGCAATAAGTAATTGAGATAAAAGTTATCATTCATACCATATTTACAATTCATCATTCACACGCTCATTCATTCAATATTTACAAACAGCCCAGAGGCCCCCCAAGTCCACAAGGTTGTCACCTCCCTCACATGCGAAGGAGGAAGCGGAGTCTTGGGAAGTCCCCCACGCTCCTACGTCAGCCGCGTTACTGGATAAGAGCCAGCGGAGGCTGACCAAGAGCGCGAGAGCCACAGACGCTCGGGTGCAATGGCTGTGCTAGGGAATTAGGGTGGTTGGATAGGTTGCTATAAAATTTTATGAACTTGGAAGGGGTGAGTTCAAGAATATAGGGTATATTCAGGTCATTGTGAAGGGTTTTGTTGCTGACGTAATAAGGGGCATTTACTATTGTAACTATTTCTAATAGATAAATTTATTTTGTTTCTTAAAATATTATGACTGTGGCATAAACAACCACCAAAAACAGTAGGAATATTTTCGAGAATTTAATAATTAATAATAAAATCCATTACGGAATAAAAAAAATTATTTCACTAAATTGCGGTTTTATACAGACAAGCGTGTCTTCTCGACTCAAGGTCCCGCCGTGGTCTGAGTAACTACTCCTCATTTTGACTGTTGGCGTGACGTTCTAATTCCCCTACAAAGATGGGGATAAATTTAGAAGTATAATGTTTCACACGAAAATGTGGCATTCGTGATTTATTTAAAACTGAAAAAAAAAATCTTTTCGTCACGCTCTACAATACGAAAATCCACCGGCGATGGATTATTTGTCAATTGAACCAACGAGCAGTTGCCTTGGAATTTTTTTAATGATTACAAGCATACATTTTTTACAAAAATGACTACCTGAAATTTTCATTTTTATTTATCATATTTAAATTAATTTATTAGAAGTAGGTTGATTTTAATAGAGTAACCTTGAAACTCCCGTATTGGGCGTTAATAGCCTTTGCATGTACCTGAGTAGTCCCATTAGGCTTTTTGGGGATAAAAAAAAAAAAAAATAAAAAAATATGGAAAGTATAGACATAAAAATCTATAATTACTTCAGACTTCGCCCATCAATATTTGCCTTCTCTCAGTAGAAATAAGTCTTTAATTTTTTGTTTTTTTTAAAGTGGTCTTCAGGGATCAGAGGCGTCTTGTCTTTCTTTAATATTCGCTTCCTTGCCTCTTCCCTAAACAGTTTTCTATCCAATAATTACTAGAGGTAGGCGCTAAATCCTCAGACGTTAAAGTGAGTGAATTGACTTTACATTTTCTAACCCTTTTACTCTTTTATGGTTTAATTTTATACTGCAAAGTACTTCTAAAACTAGTGCAGATACATTGATCGAAATATAATTGAGGGCTGATTTCACGCCGGAAAATGTTCCTCCCGTTCGTTAATTTAGTAATTTTGAAAAACTATTTGTTGTTTTCACTTGAAATTCTCCAATTTATTTTTCAAAACGTCTTGTTCACTGAAAATAACCTTTAGAAAGAAAACAATTACTAAAATACCAATAAGAAAAATACTGGTTCTATTTAATTTATAATGGTGGAATGGCATTGAAAATATGATTTCTATTGTTGTCTTTCTTTTCTGGAATACTCTCTGAATTTAGAGTTTCAATGATATCTTTAATAAGCCCTAAGCAGTGATTGGAAAACACTCAAGAGTCGGACATTAATAAGTTATTGGAAATCCGAATGTTTCCGAGAGTTTTCGCAAATTGTCTAGTAAACTGAACCTGTATATTTCAGCTGGTGGTAGTGATGAACATACTTCTGTTATTTCACAAAGATTTTAACAGGTGCTATCTCAGAACACGTAACCAGACAAATATATTGGCAGTATACATTATTTGATAAAGGGTCAGCCACATCTCACTCACATGTATTTCTTAGTTAAGCCCTCGTCGACGATGGTACACCATCAGAACTCTCAAGCAGACGTTGACTCCTCAGTTTCAGTGTACAACCAAAAATAAAATACAACTGAAAATATATTCATTGCCTGCAGGCTACAAATTAAAATACAATAGCATTTTTATATGAGATTAAAGCATACAAAGAAATGTCCAATTATTTCTTTAGCGAATTTCTCTATATCCATAACACAGTAGTCCATCCATACATTAGCCGTAGGCATCTTTTCTTTGTATAATTTTTCGACTGCCGATTGGTAAAGCGGCGATTGGCATCCTTCCGTTCCGATTCTTTCAATTCCTACCTCTCCTCTCTGTCTACCAGGGATAACTCCTTGTGGAATGTAACCAAAAAAATCCTAAAGTATCAACCTGTTTTACATCCGCTCTGTCGTGATGATGGGTCCTGGGCGGCTTCGGATGGGGATAGGTCGGAGGAATTTGCTCTGCATCTTACCCATACTTTCACACCTAACCTTTCTCATCAAAGCCATACTCACAGCACAACTGTGGAAGATTTCCTCACTTCACCTATTCCTCTCTCTCTTTCACCAAAAGCCGTTAATCCCTCTGAGGTCAAATACCTTTTGAAAAACTTACCTTACCGAAAATCCCCTGGATATGATCTCCTTACTCCTCAAATTCTCAAACAACTTCCTCCTAAAGCCATAATCTTCCTAACCTATATATATAATTGCATTATCCGAACGACGCACTTCCCACTCCTCTGGAAACATTCCATTATTATCCTATTCGCCAAACCCGGTAAACCACCCAATGACGCCTCATCTTACCGTCCAATAAGCCTACTCCCTACCCTCTCAAAAATATTTGAGAAACTCCTACCAAAACGTCTACTTCCAATTGTTGAATCCAAAAACCTTTTTCCCACACACCAGTTTGGTTTCCGCCAACGACATTCAACTGCTTAACAAGGCCTTCGCGTTGTTGATCACATCTCCTCAGCCCTTGAAACCAAACAGTATTGCACTGCTGCCTTTCTTGATATAGTTCAAACTTTTGACAGGGTTTGGCACGCAGGTTTACTCTACAAGCTCAAAAGATATTTACCACAGACCCTTTTCTTAATCCTACAGTCCTACCTTTCAAACCGCTTCTTCCAAGTCCGCTGTGGTTTAGAATATTCAAACTACTATCCTATAAATGCAGGAGTTCCACAGGGCAGTGTCCTGGGCCCCATCCTCTACAACCTATACACCGCTGATGTCCCCTCTACTCCCAATACCTTCTTGGCCACATTTGCAGATGACACTGCAGTCTTGTCATCTAACCCAGACCCCGACATAGCATCCCATAACCTTCAAAAACACCTTGACGAGATCGATTATTGGTGCAACCAATGGCGGATCAAAGTTAATGAAGCAAAATGTTCCCACATTACCTTCACCCTTTGTCGCAAGTCTTGTCCACTAGTTTATTTTAATTCTATTCCTCTCCCTGTATCCGAGACAGTACGGTATTTAGGCTTCCATCTCGATAAACGACTGACCTGGAACCCACATACGAGACTAAAAAGACAAGAACTAAACAGACGCTTTGGACAACTATACAGACTACTTCAAAGGACATCCCATCTCTCAATAGAAAATAAACTACTAATCTACAAAGTTATACTTAAACCAATCTGGACATACGGAATAGAGCTATGGGGGACAGCAAAAAAGTCGAACATCAAGCGTATCCAATCCTTTCAATCAAAAGTCCTGAGAACAATAGTAAATGCCCCTTATTATGTCAGCAACAAAACCCTTCATAACGACCTTAATATACCCTACATTCTAGAACTCATCCCTTCCAAGTTTACGAAATTCCACAGTAGCCTTTCCAACCACCCTAATCCTGTAGCACAGTCACTGCACTGCGTCACTCATCCCTATAATCCTCCTCGGAGACTGAAACGGCAGTGGCCTCGTGACCTGCTATAATCAAGTGACAGTGGGAGTCCTGGCAATGGCCAGTTTCTCCAATCATGTCCTGAATGAATGAGCGAGTGAATGATGAAATGTAAATATGGTATGAATGATCGTATATCTTAATTACTTATTGCCTAGCAAGGCAGATTGTAATTTTAGCACAATAAAGGAATTGTATATATATAATTTTTCGATTTTTTTTTTTTTTTTGTTTTATTTCATGCTTTTTAATTTCTTGATGAACAAAGGTAGCTTCTTCTGCCATTCCGGCTTTTATGTTATGATCTTTTCTGTCGTAAAATAATGTTTTATTTATTTTATTTTACTGATTTATACCCTGCCGTTTTCGACACAAGGGTTCAAGCTGCAAGTCCAAACAAGAATGCACAAAAAAGGTGATACACGATCAAGGACACATATTTTTAGCAATAGTATAACCTAATACCTAAATCAATAAATTTATAGATGATATCCGCAGAGCAATCACAAATAAATATCATAAAATATAAACTTTTGAAACTATAAATACTTTAAAAAAATATTTATGACAAAATATTTCTAGGGTAAATGATAAAAATCTTGTGATCGAGGTTTGACATGACAATAAAATAAAATGAGTATATGTGTGGGTAGAGATTGTTTCGTAACATGGTCACTCTACTTGCTATTGACTGACTATAGAGATGGGTGTATTATTGGGGGGGGGGCTAGAGGGGGGCCTTCATGATATACCAATATCTGACAACCAATTAAAATACTCCATCATTCTTTGCGAGGAGTATATTTTTAGAGATAAAATACCAAAGTTATTGTATTATTCACATAATTTGCGTGACGTGCGAAAAATTCACTGTAGCAACAATAGATGTCACTTGGTATTTAGATTTAATTAACCCCCCAAATGTGTACGAGAGTGATTCCAGTTGCTGAATTCTAGTTCAAAGTTTATAAATACACTGCGATCCATAAAACGTTAAGGGTTTCATCAGAGCTGCTAAAACTATGTTTATGATAATTTGAATTACGGTCCACTGCTAAGCTCATCAAGTTCACTTATATCCGAATGCATGCAAGCCATTTGTCCCATTAATTTAGCTGGAGTCAACATTCCACTAAATTGAATTGTTCTACTATGCCAACTTTAAAATACAATGTTTTTACAGCTCATTTTTATATTATTGTAAATTTTAATTTCAACAGCCGGGCTACCGATCGTACCGCCAGGTCATTAGGAGAGGGGCTTAATTGTTTGTTTTTTTCTGTGATGAATAAAGAAAAGGCCTGAAAGACACTTCAACTTTCATTAATGAATAAATACGTACTTCAAACTGTTTACATTGTTTTAATTTACAAGCCTTGCATATTTTAAAAAAAAATTCAATCCCCAGCAATTATGAAAATTGGTAACAAGGTATTGTACGCGTAACATACTAAAATAAATTAAAGAAGACAATTATTCCTTTATGCTTGTAGGCGCTAAGGGTATAAAAACTAACTAGAATAAACGACAAACAATTAAATTAAATTTTGAAAAAAAAATAGATAGCAAATTGAAAATACGTAAAATTTAAATATTTCGAGTATGTGGAAAATAACATACCTAAGTAACAGGCAGGAAAGGGCTATAAGAAAACGTGAAATTATAAGGGACATCTGCCTTAAGGGAGCTATGATCTCTGGATCATAGTGGAAACAACATGTTTACGTGATTACTTAATTATCAACAATCGTTGGCGTCAGTAACCCACGTGGTTGGCTGATATGTCCTCTAACAAACATAGAAAATCCCTTCGCTCTTTACAGGTCAATTATAAAATCATGTATATAAGCAAGTACAAACAATACCGTCTTAAATGCCGACTAGGATGAAGTTCAACTCTAGACCATTCCAAAACTACCCTGACTTGTTCAGTAAAATAATATCGATGAACCGTTACCCGTTGAACTAACGGAACAACCAAGGATGGTGTGGAGATAAAAGGTAACGAGTACCTAAAAGGGTAAAAGGGCCCACCACGTGAAGAATTGGACGAAATAACAAAATTCAACAACTTTAAAAGGCCTAATAAATAACGGGCATGAACGCATTAGATTCCGTGGGAGAAATTAATACCAAGATAAAAGAAACAAGAGCTGTTTTTTGTGATTAGTTGTGAGTAAGGCGGTGGAGCTTCGTTAAGCCCGCCGATTCCTCCTCCAGCTTCATTGAAGGAATACTCAAGAGCATATACAAACTTGGTGAGTGGAATAATGTATAACAAGGTATTAATGAGCTTTTAAATCACAATTATAATTGCCGAATAAACAAATATTACACTTTCTACTGCTATAAAAACTTTCCAATTATAATTGAAATGAAGTCACTGCGGTCATAACATCGTTATTATTTTTCACATTTCATTTAGTTCCCCTAAAAAAATATTTATGAAATGTATAACCAATAACGGCGTAATAGAATATATATATTGTAACATTCATGATATTTGAGAATATCATGACCAGCCACCCTCCCACTTTGTCCAGCATCTGCCCTTATGCTCTTAGGAGTGGGGATGGGATAAAAGGGTAGTCTTAGCCTATCAGCCAGAGGGCGAACAAGAGCAAGACCCCGACTTGGCGGTATCCAACAGAAGAAGAGGAGAAGAAGAAGAAGAAGAAGAAGAAGAGGAGATCAACAGTAACGTTGATTGGATTAAACGGAGATCATCGATTGGGTGATATAGATATTGTTTTTTTATTATTATGGATCCATTAAAAAGAGATTGAGCTCAATTTTCATTTTTTTATATAATTAATTAGTAGTAACTATCCTTGTTCAAAAGGAAATGAATATTTTTTTATATAATTTTTGTCAGCACTATTTATAATTATAAGTATTTGTTATAACCATTTTACTTGTATATATTTCACAATTCCCAGTTTCTCAATTTATTAATAACTATAACATTAGCCTTGAGATCGGGCGATTCAATCGGGATAATTTCCTATGTCGAAGAAATAAAAACAAGTTGAATTAAAGATCTCATGACGGACCTACCAAATTAGTTAAGGTCAATTGATCTGATAAATTAGGAAAAGAAATGGTAGAAAATGAGGTAGGATTCAATATATATATATTTGTTTTGTTCATATAGAGGCTAGTTAAACCATTTCTATCAATATGATTAACTATGCATCACGCAATGTGACATTCAGTTCACAATACCCTTCATTCTGTTAATTTAGCTTATCGCCTGGCCATATTGACATGCTATTGACCTAGCCCTCCACCGTAAACGAGCCTAATTTAATTACAATAAAAGCAATTAACTGAGAGGCAAAAAAGTTGCCACAGTGCAGTATTTGTGCTGATGTCTAATCAATTTGTTATTAAAGCCCCTTCATACTAGAATACATAGTAGGCCATATAAAACATATTAGGAATATTAAAAGGATTAATTAAACGAAAACCAGTTAATTATTAATTAATTTTAAATTAACAAAAATATGTGTTTCCGCCTCTTTAGATTATTACGGCTCGCATTCAAAAGGGCATTGGCTTTATAAAGTTTTGAATAAATTCCTGAGGTATATTTTCATATTCTTCCGTTAGGGCAACACTTAACTCCTGAAGCGAACCTGGTAATGTTGGACGTCTCTTTATTCGTCTGGACGACTCATCATATGCATGTTCAATAGGGTTTAGATCTGGACTGCATGCTGGTTTTTCAGGTATCGGAAAACGATTCTTGCTGTATGGGCTCGTAGTTAATCATAAATTCACCTACAAAGTACAGTGGGAATTTGACATCAACCTCCGAAAGGATGCCTTTCTAGCAGGCAGCAGCTCCAAATTTTCATTAATAAATTAATCCAAGCACAAATCTTAACATTTTATCTGTTAAGATCTTTTTTTATAATTATACCATTCCACAAACTGGCAGTAATTTTTATTACGAATTTTAACAACTCCTCTACCATAGTTCCATCTTTGTGAAAAGGTTCCGGGCGTATACCGTTTTTCAGATGAATCACGGTTTTGTCTGCGATCACCTGACGCAGAGAGAGTTTGGAGAAGAATTAATGAGTGGTATACGGCTGAAACCTTTCCAAAGAAGAAGGGTTTGTTGGGCTTAGATTAAATGATTAATGGGAGAGTTGGGCTTGGATTAATTGATTGATAAAGATTTGGAGCTGCTGGCTACTAGAAGACATCCTTTCGGAGGTTGTTGTCGAATACCCACCATACTTTGGGGGTGAATTTATGATTATGCACTGCCCCATACTGCAAGAATTGTTGTCCATAACTGGAAAACGCTTCAATCAGAAGTTTAGAGTGGCCAGCATGCAGTCCAGATCTAAACCCTGTTGAACTTTGAACATCTATTGTCAAGAAGAATAAAGAGACTTCCAACTTTTCCAGATTCGCTTCAGAAGTTGAGGAATGCTCGATTATTAAGAATACGAAAATATCCTTCAGAAATTTATTCAGAACCTTATTAGGTCAATCCCCTTTAATAGGCAAGTAGTAATAGATGCATAAGGCGGAATCACTCCATATTTTGATATTATCAAATTACTTGAAAACTTTTTTTTTAATACCACTGGTTTCTCTTTAACTTATACTTTTAATATCCCTTATATGTTTCATATGACCTTTTATTTATTATGAAAGTATGGGGAAACGCTAATAAAAAATTGATTGGAAATGAGTACAAATACTGAACGGAGGCCACTTTTTTTTATTAGACAGCTCTCATCGAAATCTTATCAATGTTCATTAATTCTCATTCGAATAAGCACATCGAAATCAATTTAAGTAATTTAAGAACTACTTCTTACTAAAACTAAAATACTGTATACTCATAATGATGTATTTAATTGATGTTGGCCAAAGTCTATTACTAAATGGGGTGATACTTTGAAGGCGTAAATATAAACTACCTGCAGAAATGAGTTTTCGACGAAAGATAAATAAACAAGGAATGTAGAAATGATTAATGGAAAACGAATGCTACTCGTACAATAGAAAAAGATTTATTATTGTTTAGCCCTTCGAAAGTATATACAATAATTTGTGACCGAAGAAGATAAAATGATGAAAATGAATTTGATAAATTATTTAATTATTAGATATTTTAATATAAGGCATATCTAATAAAAACGAATTAATGGTCAAATTATAATATTTGTGAAAACAGAATATGACAGCACTAATTAAGAGTAGCATTTCTGCTCCAACGGATAAATTTAGGGTAAGCCTAAATTTAAAATGTTGTTTCCCTTTTTCAGGAGAGCCAAATTAGCCAGTTATGAAACTGAATTTCCTTATTGAATTAAAATTCAATCAGAGAGTGACTTCCTCTTTTTTTTTTTTTTTTTTTTTTTTTTAAAAAGCCATTTCTCGGAGCTCATTATATTTCTATCCGGAGGCATTATTCTCTTGCAGAATTTTTGTTTATGAATTATTTTCCTTTCCCGATCCTGCGGTCGAAATATTAATGCTTTCGAAATAGAATTTCGTTTTAAATATTCATAGGTTCTCTTGGGTTTTGGCTTCGTTCTTAAAAAAAAAAGTGTACAAATGTGTGGATTAATTTTATTTTTTACTAATTTTTAGTTATTATGTCCAAATATTGGTGTGTACGTATTTGCATAGTATATGCGAATGCTCGATTGTGAGTTAGTGTGCGTGTACATTTGTCCAGATGTTTTTTTTGTTTTTTTAAGCAAGTTCTAATTTAATTTTATCCATAATTTGTTTGCTTACATTTAGTTAGTTTTATTAGTTAAATTCTTAATGAATATGTATGTGTCTTTTATACAGAATATATACATTTTTTTATTATATCTTTTCTTATTTCATTTTTTTTTTTCTGTATTTCATTACTCGTTGTAAATTCTAGTTAGATCAATTCTAGTTGTCAAAGAATCAACTTTTTTTAAATTAATGTTTTTTTTTATGGACCAAGTCATTTACTTAATAAAGGTCATTATTGATTTAATTGATTGGTGAATCTTAAATAGCCTCAACTTCTATTGTTTATATGTTACTGTATAGTAATTAGGCTTAAATAGTGATATAATATCCATGTAAAAGACTCGAACTGTCTGGTTGAAAAATGGCATTGTTTCTAAACTATTATTTTATTTTATAAATGGACATTTTTTTAACTACTAATTTTCTTCAAGTACCTCTGCGAATCTTTACCCGAAGTATTATTCTCCGGTCGATAAATAAAAATCATGATTGAGAACAGACTGAAACACATACCCTCAAGTTCTTGCGTCAAAAGATCGGAATCGGATGATAAAGGACAGACTCAAGAAAAACATGTTCGATTCATAAGATAAATTTTTTACTTTGACCCAGATCCCAGAAATATGAGGATTCCTCATACCCAGGCAATAAATCATTAGCTTTAGATTTTGTGGCGTCTCTGGCACACCCCGTCACCTTTTTTGTTTTCTTTTTTGTCTCTGCTCTGCAATAGTCAAGTATAATGGGACGGGACTCGTATCTTATTAAATAGGACAGACACTTGGGCTGTGCAAACACTATCATCGTTGAATGTGTTTAAACGATTCATATATGATATTTATTTAAACAAAATTGTATTAATCAATAGTTTGTCGTGACGTTTTGACCATATGAGTTAACTTTCAGGCAACATCTTCACAACCGGAAAAAAACAAACAATAGAATAGCTTTAAAGTTACAATTTTGCTCATAAAGAATTTTCTTAAAAACGAAATTTGGGTCAATATAAGTCATATGTTTATAATATTACTCACATTTTCTATTATTCCAATAAAGAAAAACGCAAAATAAATTAAGCAATGAAAACGATATTTTTAAAATATTTTCTGGCCTGGAAATCTTTTTATGTTAACTGAAAATAATTTTTGTTATTAAGTGTGTACTCGTATCAGAATTAGTTTTTGTTGGAAGTTAGTAAGGGGTTTAGGTCAGAAATGATGTTTAATATGCTTCCTAAGATTCCACTGCTCCTTTCGCACGCGAGGGAGGTGACAACCAACTGTATTTGGGAGGCCTCTGGGCTGTGTGTAAACACTGTATGCATGAGCGAGTGAATGAAAATTGTAAATATGGTATGAACTAGAACATTTATCATAATTACTTATCGCCCAATAAAGTAAATTACAATTTTATGACTCGGTGAAGTGAGAACCTAACCTTTGAGTCATCCAATGATTTTATGTTTTTCAAAAGTTACCTCTAATAGAATTTTCCGCCTCGATTGTGGTTTTTGCGTCTCCTGAAAAACGTTTTATGACTCTGCAATGAGCTGTTTTACAAACTTCTTTCTCCATGGCTGTTTTTACACATTTTGACGTCTGCGAAAATTTCGAAGAGCGTAGGATCCATACTTCCTTATTTTTTCCGGAATTTACCCGTGAGTGAGGCACCTTCACACATCCCAGTGAATAACCGGGAAAATCTCGATTGTAATAATACATTTGCATGGCATGGAAAAGATTAAAATTAATCATATTGAAAAAGCTTTCTCCGACATGCCTCTAAGCTCTCCTTGATTATGATTGATCTTTTAGTTTCTAGTGATATTCAAGTCCTCCTTTTATAATGAAGCAATTTGTAAAATAGTTTCTGTTTAGCAGGGCTTTCTTTAATAATGTCGCGTGTATTGTCGGATCAGCTCAACGGATTTATTTCGAATGAAAATGCTACTAGCGAAGAAATTGATCGCCTCAAAATAAAGACGTCTAATTTTGAACTTATCTTTACTAAACGTGTTTCGTTATATTTCTTGTCTGGGAAACCACCGACATCCAACAAAAAAAGTTTACACCACTGCTGGAGGAAAAAAAAATGATAGTCTGTGAAGAACTTCAATGATTGGCATAAATGGAAAAGCAATAATGAGATGTCGAGACCACACACGGGCTGTCATGTGCCGAGTATTGAATATTTAATTCTAGCACGTCAGATGGGCACTTGAATCTGTCCAACCACAGTATGTGATATGTTTCTGTACCCTCTTGATAAATATATATAAAATATTTATACATCGTTTATTTAAAAATAAAAATTTGAATTGGGATATTATGTCGTGAACTAATGCAGAGGATTTTGATTATAATAGATTAGTTTAACTGAAATTATTAATTAAAATAGTCAAATATTTTGAAGTAATATAACATAAAATCTCCGCATTATCATCTTAGGGCAGCATTAAACTTTACTTATATACATGTATGGCACTAGTCGTTAAAAATTAACGACATTAACACTAATGGTAATTAGGAGAACCCTTGGGTAGTGTACATTCCGACGCCAAACTTAATTTAAAATAGCTAAGCCAAACGATTATTAACTGACAACATACATGAAATTATAAATGTAAAACAAATTAAATTCATAAATGGGAAACAATTGAGAAGCACCTGTGAAGATAAAAAGGTATTTATTTTTAAAGTGCATCGTATGTTTCATGACTGCAGGCAGCAAACACACGTATGTGGCAAGAAAGGAGAAAGGGAATGAGGTTAGGAACTTTTTGCTATAAAAATATGTTAGTTTAAAGTTTCTACTAAACATGTACCTTTGCAATAAAAATTTCTTCATTTGAGTCACAAGAACAACGAAAAAAGTGAGATTTTACAGTTATTAGATGTGCCTCAACCTGGAGGAAAAAAAAACAACCAACGAGCCGAGACTCTTTGGTCTGACCACAAGGTACATACTCGTACAATATAAGATCAGTGATCACAATTGCTTAAAGGACTCAGCTAACCGAAGAATGAATACTTCTTGTTACAAAAAAAAAACTCATGTCAATATTCTCGACCCCGAAAGGTCGTAAAGTTAAACTAGAGGGCTCTATCGATTGTATAAAACATCTATGGTCATCGAACTCGTAAATGCAATAATAAAGTTGCAGCTGCCTCCTGGTTAGTCTTGCTAATTGCCAGGAAAGCTTCATGACTCGGAGTAGAAATTTTAAGCCTTGATAAAAGTTAATCATTGTAGCTTAGCGCTTAGTTAAAATTTAAACCGGAGAATTATGTTTTGTTAAATGTTTTTTTTTTTAACTGCGTAGTCTCCTCTCCCTCTCTTTCTATGCTAATGCGTATTTAAGTTGGCCTATATTTCTTAGTTAATTAACCGTGCTATCTTTTAATTAATCGTCTTTATAATATATATTCTAGCCGATAGTCGATGGTTCAGGATATTATAAATGTATCTTTTATTAAACGCTAGACTTAACACATATACACACAACACATTACATAGAACGTACACAAACGTTCTGTAGTATATGCAGTAGTAGTGAAGAGTGTATGATTCCTGATTTGCAAAATTCTAATGTTAATTGTAAGTAGTTGATTCTCTTTTTGGTAGTTTATTTTTTGCCATATTTCTACTTTTTTCTTGCACATTGTTTGCATATGTTGCTACTTCCCTATCATTTTTGGCGTTGTAAGTTACATGTACTGCATTTCAAATATTCACCTTCTTTGTATTTTTAACTAACGTTTGAGCTTGTTTAATTTTGCCGTTCCTTGTATTTTTTCTATTTCAATTTTGAATTTTAATTCCATCGTGTTGTATTTTCTTCTTTTCATAGTAATATTATGTTTCTCTTACGAATCTACCTATGTGGAATTATCTTCAAATTCTAAAGGATCCTCTGAGCATTTTTAATGTACTATGTATTCATTTACCGTTTAGAGCTCTGATCTAAGAAGCGTGAATTACGGGCGTCGGGTCGTCACGAGGGGAGGGGATGACTAGTTACCCTAGCCCTAGTGACGAAGTGAGGGTTGATTAGGCTATGACCTGGGCAATCGTTTCATGACGGTCTTACTATCAGACTCCATATTTGATAGGCATGTGCCCCGACAATGCACTATGTTTAGGAGAAGAGGTATAGAGTAGGTAGTGCAGGTAGTTTGTGTGGTCTTCGAATGACCACGAATACACACTCGGTATCTGAGGGTAGGCGAAATCCGTCTGGATCCCAAAGGCGAGTGTGAACCGGAGAGAGGCAGACTAGATTGCCGTGGGATACACTACTTGGTAAATTTGTAGGGTCCGCGACGGAGAGGTCTCTCCCAAGGAGCTGCTGGTTTTATTGAGGCGAAGGCAGAGAATCCCACCAGGAGAGTGTGGGGTCTGACAAGGCCGGACTAAAACATAGTGAGGTTAGGAAGAGAGATGCAGAGGTTTTCATAAATGAGAAGGCCAAGTCTTGTACATGAGCAGCTGCAAGTCATCAGTTAGCGAGTGTCAGGAAAATGATTTACATGTCCACCCCCCGGGTCTATTTATAGTGGCCTGGCTTCATTAGCGTCCAATCATGGGACTAGTTGTTGTGGCCAATGCCAGGCCAGTATGTGGTGGCCTTTGTTCTTGTAGTGACTCAGGCTTTGCCCGGGTCGCTAGCAGCTACCTGCTTTCGGGGAAGGGTTCCCAGCCTCTTAACTAAATGACCTGCAGCTGCGCCTTTTATTATTTACAACAATTTATGGTTTGGTAATGTTATTTACATTTGTTTAAATTAATTTACAATATATATACCTATATTGAATATAGACCTATACCACTATATATATATATATATATATATATAGTATGGGGTGACTTAGCTTATGTAGTTAGCGTTCGCTCTAAGTTAACTAAATTAAGAATATATAGTTTAGTCCCTAACAAAGGGAATACATGTTATTCTATTCGCCTTATTCCTTGTATCATTACTTTCTTCAGCTTTGTGAGTAGAATAAGTATTCTAAATTGGAGATCTTGGATACAGACATTAAATGTCAAGATATTGGCAGTATTCTTTACACAAATAGAATACGAGAGCTGCATTGGACTGACGTCTGCTGGAGGTTGCTGCTTGGAGTTTTAGAGGGACATCGGGTCCTTTAGTTTTAGTCCGGTGGCATTATTGTTTTTGCTCATGAACACATTACAGTAAACATTGGCACCATATACTGGTGTATTTCTTTCGTACGTGCTAGTTGTAGATCCTCAACCCAGCCTTCAGGGAATAATAAGAAATCTCTATCTGGCATGTGGACCTAATGCGCCGCTTTGTGTCTAAAAGACTACACATATGCCAAGACCGCAAGGTGTTAATGACCATTTTACCCCTATAGAAACAACAACAACTAAATTCCAGACCACGCTTTATGAGATGATCTGCGGTGCACGAATCGTTCAGACGTATTAGACTTCTAGATTCTTCATTTTTACCAACCGTATACTCAATAGTTATGGGCTCCACCGAAACATAGGTCTGTGGTGTATTATACGACTTCTCCCCTTCTAAATTTAGTCAAAGTAAGGGAAATTTATCCAGTCTCCACAAACGGAGGGATTCTATACATAACCAACTAACCAAAAATCGGGATAAATAAAATAACCACTAGCATTGAGTATACACTTCGGGCCTGATTAACATTTTAAACAATAGCAATTTTTCTATTGCTCTTTTTTTTCGGTATTGTATGGGATTGATAGGAGGTACTCTCTCGAACAAATCTGTTCATACACCAAAGGTAATAAGTACCCTGTAAAAATACACCGAAAATAGCCAACTATCATTTTATTTTACTCAAGAAAGAATCAGAAGTTTTTAATAAGACTACGTTGATATTATTGTCAATGAAAATGAAATTTTACTTATTGCTTATTCTTTCAATAACTCAGTAACATTTTAATGACCGGTAAGTAAATTTTAATTATCATGTGAGCAGGTACGTGGTGGCAGTTAACTAGTAGATTCATGATAGTGATATTTAAATTTTATTTCAAAGATTAGACACTTGCGCTGTGCAATGTTCACCATGACAACCGAGATAATTAACCTGTAATTTATAGCTTCTTCCAAACGATAACATTTCCATTTAGAGTAGCAGGCTTAATATTACCAGCTCATCTCGATTTATGACAGCCATATCTTGAATATATTTTGATGATTCAATGACATGAGTGAAATTATGTATTTTCTCGTCACGCATTGGTTAATTTCACGCACAGTTGCTCGATAGTGGTTTTTTAATATGCAAGTTTTTTTTAGTTATGCTTTTCTTAAATTTAATTTTGTGTAATTTTACATACAAACAACATCAATGTTGTTAGTTGGCATAGTTTAGGCTTGATCCATTCGATTTGATTTGTTTAAGTTAAAACAACTATTTGTTACATATTGTTGGAAAATTATCACAAGAAAGTGGTAATCAACAGGGTTTGGTATAATAATCCAAGGAATACTAATATAAGGACGAAGGGGCAAAACCGGATACTATGAAGATCACACGAACTCCCTTAACTAATAATAAAACACTCCCAAAAATAAACTCATTTCCGATTTGTGCCAATCAAACAAAACTAATGACTAGGACAAAACATTGTGAAATTAGGCTAATAAAAATGTTCAAACATCATAATAGCATTAAAATTACCTAATCTGACAAACAATTTTAATATTTATGAACGCCACAATCTGAAATTTGGCCGATATAACACTGAAAAACTTAGCAACAGCTTATCAAACTTGAAGTATAAAATAGAAAATAATGCTAGGCATTGCTGTATAAGTATAAAAGACAAATGTTATATCGGCGAACCTCACAAACTTTAAGAAATAGATTAAGACAACATATAACCAATTGTAAGAATCTGAAAAATGTTTGCTTTGCTAACCAACGTCTTATTCAAACGCATGCTTTTGGAATTGAATTGCTAAAAAATAGTGGATAAGAGGATAATAACAGATCTAGTAAAATTTTAAAATCAACTTCATACATAGAGCGACAATTATTTTTTGATCAATTTTAATATTTATTGTTTATTTTGTTAGGACACAACATGTGGACTTTAGAAATTATTTTTAAATTGTTGAAACATTATTGTAATAATATGAGTTTTGCTTTTGTTGATTATACCAGTATTTTTTTCTAATAGTATAGGGATTGCTTGATAAACGTCCGAAACGTCTCTAATTATTTAGATATTGAGTAAAGAAGGATACTATGCACATTGGCGAAATTTATTCTAAAGATATTATTACTATTATTGTTATGTATAGAAGTTAAGGTTCGGACATCGTAGGTAGCCAGCCTAATCCTCAAGTCATCGGGATGTAAACATCCCCAATGTATTTAGAGAGGCTTTAAAAGGCTCAAATAAAAACTTGTGACAACTCTTGTTCTGTAACTACATTCAACCTCTTTCCTTTTTCTTCACGTTTTTCGTTGACGATCATCAACTTATACTTCTGAGCACATTCAGCAGCTATGCTGCGATCATTAAGTCTCGTTATCTTCTACTTCTAAAGTCAAACTTCATTTATTGATTTTACTCCTGAAGTAGAACATGTCACTATTATAAAATGTTTGTTGGAAGTTTTTGTCATTGTATATATATATAAGCGATTTTTACCCCTTTAACAAAATGTATGACTAATATTTAACTGACGTATGGGAAAAATTATCAATTTAATTTCCAACTTGAATATTAAATTATTTCGCGCCAGCTCTATAGACGTAAGTAAACCTTTGAGCTGCTGTGCCCGTGGGATCCCCTACACCCAATCCTGGCATACGTGATTGGGCTTGGTTAATTCAATTTGCCTGTGGTCTGGCTCGCCTGGAACGCTTGGGGCCGAATCCCGGCCCTGAGGCATGTCTCTCAACTGTGACCAGTCTAACAATACTCTAATCACCTTAGGACTTTAGTTTATTATTATAAGCACCGCCCGATTTTCATTTAGTTTCTTGTTTCGATAAAAAATGTTATCTATAATAAATGTATGTCTCACTAATGCTTTTTTTTTTTTTTTTTTGATTCTGTGCAGTTGCATTATCATGTATTATATTTTGTAAAATATATTGGTTGCAGGTTTCTATTTAACTGTACTACTTAGTCTAGGTATTATTTACTATTAACTGTTACTACTACCTACAGGTGTAGGTGCACTTTGTCTTTGGTATTTTCTTCTGAAAATGATACTTAATGGGCTCGTCCTTTCTAGGTCAGAGTTGTTTTCAGTGCAAGTTATACTTTATTGTTTATTTTAAAATGGTGTTCAGACATCGGGAGCGTATAATCCCCTTTTTAAATTCACTTTCTCGCTTCCTAAACACCCTTTCACCAGCGAGAGATTCTTAGATTCTGAAATAAGCTAATCGCTTAACTACTTTTCTGTCGTTTATTTTCATATTTCCAAATTACTCCTCAAAATAACAATCATACGCCTAAATGGTAGTAAAAATATTTATTTATATAGAATTTAGATTATTTTATTTTAATATTTTTGCTGTTGCACCAGGATGATCGAACCAGCACAATGAACTAGGACGGTACGGACGTCAGGTTCCACCAATGGCATCGAGGGAATGAACTTAACTCCATAAGTCCGATTAATTCAAAGGGTGTTTGTCATTGAAATTATGACTCACAAATCATAAGGAACATTTAAAGAATCATTGGACTGTGGAACTCTTAATAGAAAGCCAATACTTGCACTAATAATACAAACAGAATATTAACCAAAACTAGATTCTGGACTGAGTCATGAATATTTATTATATCAATAATAAAGGAGTATGGGGAACATACCTCGATCAACAACAATTTATTAAGATAAACTTACAATCTACCTTCTTTATTAGACAATAAGTAATTGAGATAAATGTTATCATTCATACCATATTTACAGATGACCATACCAAATTTAAAATGATTTAAATTATCTAAACAAACAATTTATTACGCGGTGCTATATAGTATAATCAATAAACAAAAGACACTAATACTTATCATCACCGGCTCAACATTTGATTTGTTTAACCTGGTATGTCACCTTTATGCATAAAACTACCCCCTTTGAGCATAAACTGAATGAATTAACAATGGTAACACAGCCAATCTGCATCAATACTGTTCAGAAAATTTTAGCATATTATTAGGAAAAAAAAACTATAAACCCGTCAAATACTGAAATCAGTAAATTACAGTTAATTCCTCCTTGCCTTTGTAACGTTAAACGTGAACATAACTTAAAAAATTCTATGATTAACATCTGAAAAAATTAACAACTATAAACAATGCTTTAGTTAATATTCTCAATGACGTCCCAAAACCACTCTTCCTGAGGCTAGGTTTTAAAACAAAGCTTTGTGGTTTTTCCCCTTGCCACAAAATGGTGGGGTGGGTTTACCCGCACCCACCCTTCTTGGCACACTCCTTTCATTTTTTCTAGGTACCCGGGGAGGTTTAACTATAAACTTATGTATCCTGGTAAAACATAGTGATTAGCTGATTCAGAATCAATTATGTATGAACGTGCCTTGCTTCCGGTACATAATTCTACTTCTTTGACTTGTGCAAATAAACCTCACTAACAATACTCGGCGAATCAACTGGTTTACATTAATTTTATAACATACGCTATTTACTTCAACTGTAATACATTGATTAATTGATTAATACATATGAAACTCTATTCAACAAGTCGGTATTTTTTGCATTATTATTATTATTAGAACGAAAGATATTATGCTATTCATAATCATCTACATTACACATAGAGGATATACACTAGTGTAATGTGATATTACTCATATGTAGTTGGAAATGACTTGTGTGGATATCTTCGAAGAATTCTTGGTGAAGCGATTAGCATAGTTAAGTTATCTAAAGTGGACAGGGACTAGAACATTTACGAAAAATTTCACGAGAGGGGTTTCACACCTTCGTAAGTCGATCAATTGTCAATAAATAATTACCGCTAATATTTTAAACTGACATCACGTGCAACGTTTGGCGAATGATTAACACCCTTGGGTAAGCTCAACGACCGATACAATATGCAGGAAGATCATAAAATAATACCAGATAATTGTAGCCGTCATGGCATTGCTAGAAACATAGCTGAGGTCATAAGGGTTGGTCAAATATGACGGTACAATAATCAAATGTTAGTGTAATGATGAAAATTGTCATTATTAGGGTGTTTTGTTTTCATCTGTGTGACGAACATTTTCACCAAGTTCTTCAGAGATGATAAAAATAAAAGCAACTTTATGAAAAATAAAGACTAAACAATTATTATTAATTACCAAATAAATGTTTTCCTACTTATGTGTTGTATGTGTTGTAGATTAAGATGTATGTGAAAACAAAATGTCATTAGAACTTCTACTAAAATCGTTATGGGCCATAACGATATCCTTATTTATTTAAATGAATCATGATTTTTTTTGAACTAATGTATTGTATAAAAATACACATAAGATTTAATAATTTAGACTGTTAGACTGGTGTCTGCAATGTTGTTAGAAACGGCATAAGAACACTATAAAAAAACAAAACTTGGAGTCTGCCGAAATATATACATTAGGACAACTATTGAAAACAAGATACATAAATGCACACTAAATATATATAATAAATAATACATATAAAGTAAAATAATATAGTACTAGAACACTTAATTTAATAAATAATATGATTGAAAAACAATAAAAAGAGTGTAACAACACGTCTGCGAAAGAAATTATATTTTTTTTAATTAATCTTAAATTTAATAAATTTTTATTAATCCATTTCTTTAACTTGTATATTGGGTTCTTGTGTTATATTATTTTATGGAAGTAATATGTCATTGTATTTTTCCACCAGTGGACTCTTACCATTGTACCGCAACTATCAACCTCTACCGAGGCTTCCCACACTCCTTAATTCACTCACACCACCTTCAAGCAGGTACTCCTAGTACAAGGATCCGCTCAACCCAAATATCCCTTTATTTTTCCCTCATCCTTAATCTTATAATTAGAGAGCTAAGAAAAAAAAAATTGTATTATTACTTCTTAATGTATAAATGTATGTATATTGTGCTAAATTTTAGTCCTGGTGATGTCCTACTAGGCGAAGCGTTGAACAAAGATGGTATATAATTAAAAAATATATGCCTTGAGAGATTTCTATTGGCAATGTTATTAAAAACAGTAAATGTTAATAAAAGCCCAGTATAATTAATCTTGTTAGAGATAATAGGGGTAAATAGTAGCCCTTCTTATACCAGTTATGGCTTGCCCTGGAGGAGATTAGCTGTGAAAAGTTAGCAAGCTTAACTTCAACTAAAACACAGAACTTCAGCAGAGTAATTAGAGTCAAGCAAAGACAAATATAGTTTTAGGTTTCTCGAGGGCTAAGCAACTATATTTGTACCCTGTCTCCTCAAGTTTGCTGCGCCATACTCATAAAAAGCATCACATTATACGCCATCATTTTATCTATTTCACTAGCTAGAATGAGAGTGGCTCTACTTTCGAACGTCTGCTCGTCATAAAAATGATACAAACGACCTAAAATTTTAATTATTTTGATAGATCATGCTGATCAGCATTTTAACAATAATGTATTGTATTTGTGTAGTTTGGTGGCTTACAATGGTTTTATCTGAATCCTCCGATCATACTTGGTATCTATAACCAGCGCCTGACATGTGGGACTGGGGTCCCTCCTCGTTCCAGGGAACCTGGGCACTATTTTCGTCCTATCTCGGGATTGAATCCATGTGTTCCTCAAATGAGTTTAAATATACACACATCTGCGATGATGATGGTTTTATGCCATAATAATAATGCCATAAAATCAATCATGTATTACAGTTTTAAGACAATAACTTTTGCCCCTTCCTATGTAGCCTTGTTTTTCTTACTTTTTGTTATGTATGTGTATATAACTCAATTAAATAACTGACATATAAACAATTAACCGGTTAAATTAAAACTGCTATTTTTATATACATATTTTTACATTTACAATAAATGGTAAAATAAGTCATGAGGCTGATCTTTATATCAGCTAGTACAAATTTATTTACCTTCTGACATTTTACTGTGTATACTTTATTTCCAAGAAAAAGCCTAACTCGTCCCCGGGCTTAAAACAAAAAAACACTGTACAGTAACAGAAGGCTTCAATAACAGGAGCTACTGATGTCCACCAATAACGGAAATACGGGAAGCGTTTCCGTTTTTTTCTGCCTGAGTAAGCAACTCGGAGGTGATCTATTTCCGTCGGCGTTTGCTCCCCTGGGCCGCCTGGAACAAAATCGGAAAAAAAAACCTACTGCAAATAAAAATCCTCAGCAAAAGTTTTATTGTTGTTATTGTTTAATTAATTACCTTTGGGATTCCTGATGATTTCCTTTTATTTACCTGAGCGATGGGTTTCACGGAACACTTTCTTTTCTTTTTTTTTCCCTCCATTTAGGTTTATTGTTACGGTTCCCATCTTACCCGAGGGCCGTACTATCTGTCTAGTGCTTTCATTGTTGAAGGGGCTTGTTATGGCTTAATTCCTCTATTCCATCTAGGTCCATTCACCCGCAAAGTACCCTGGTTAATAAAGAAAATGATTCAACTTCATTGATTTTGAAGTAAATAAACCAAATAAATAAAATTTGAATAAAAGGTTGTTATTACTGTTCAAATTAATAAATCAATAATCTAAGAATAATGCGCCTAAACCAGTTCAAAGTACACAGTACAGTAGAAAACTAATGTATACTCAACAGAAGATACGAATTTTTAAATTTCTGTCCAATCAATAAGGATGTCTTCAGTATGAAAAATTGAATTTCGAATAACCTTTGGGGAATTAAATCTTATATTGTATGAAGTAGTAAATTCTAGATTCCCCTAGAGCCGCAATTAGAGGGAAAACTTTGTGTGGCCGTCTTTTAATTGGAACTCAGTTCTTGGTTTCTGGCTCTCGGTCGGAAAAGCAGCGGTCGGGTTTCTTGGTGTAATTTTGTTTTAAATTGCCGTCCAAGTTTAAAACCCCATCCGTACGCATTTCAATTCAACATCCACGAAGCAAACGGTGTTTACAATTTCCCATAACTTTTTTATTTATTGTTTACCATTACGTGTTCATACTTGTGTCCATATATGTGAAATCAGAGGTTAGCTTTTGAAAACACCTCGATGTGTTTCGCATCGTATGAACGTCCCGCTTCAGGGGTAGTACTGTTTAACTGCAAGATGTACCCTATCTCCGGACCACATCATAATACTTTAATATACTATTTTAGATTTTCGTAATGAAAAAAAAAAAAAAAAAAAAGGTTTTCGGGGACTGCAATAGAAATCGAGCTTAATGTCGTTCCAGCCGATTTCAATAGTGATATTTGACATCAATTTTTGTGTTATTTAAAATTTGTTTATAATTTGAAAATAGATTTATTATATTTTTGATTTGAACATAACAATTTCTATTAGAATCAATTGATAAATTCTCAGAACTCACACTGAGTTTCTCTGGAAATTGTTTTTTCACCTTCCACTTCCGTTTTTTTGTTTAATACATATTTTAAACTTAGAATTTATTTATTTATAAGCATATGTATAACTAACTGAATTATATATGAAACTAACAGGCAAATAAATTCACTCCCTCTGTGACTAGGACCTCGCCATCCTCTTAAATAATCTCATTAAAATATCATAGAATTTTTCCAAGTACGTTTGCCGGATTTTCCTTAGTGGACCCCCCCCCCCCCCATTCCTTTTAAAAGGGTATGTTTTTAGAAGAAATACTCAAGTACTGCTCGATGCCCTCTTTTTGTTATCCTCTCAAGAGAGAGGCTTCTTGTCTTCTTTCCTGCTTAAGATTCTTTTGCCTTTGTACTCTTTGCAACTATCCCTTTTTCCGAATATCTCCCAAGCCAAAAGGAGAAATAGGAAAACGTCAATATGGCAGAGCATGTGTTTCTCAGAACCCTCATGAAATTCATAGGGGAGACTGAAGGAGTAGGGAGGGTGCGGGTAGAACGCTGATCTTGTGGAAGCCGGTGGCTCTTATAAATATTTGAACCACCCTCTGCAACACCCCGCCCTGAACATATATTAATGTTGGGGTAACATATTGTAACTTCTCGTATTGAAGGTTGAATATTTTTTTTATATGTCTTATGTTTTACTCCCTGTTAGTTATTATAATATCTCAGCATATTTTGTCATAAGGTTTTTTTATAAAAAATACCAACTTCTAACATTTTTCTTTCCTTCCATTCCTGTTCAAGATGATCATTCTGTCATTGTTATAAATTTCAAAAATTAGCTCATAAACTAAAGTTACTTTATATAATACACATTTATATGGTTCGATAAATTCCTATCACTAAAAGTATGCGCAGAACCGTAGTAGAATACAATTTGGGACCAGTACTATGAAAACCCAATGAAATTACAAAAACACAAGGTAGTTATCAGATTACAATTTGCTGAAAAATTTTCTATATTTTTCACGCTTTAAAAAAAATGCATTTTACGTCAAGTAAAGACTGAAAACTGCTTTTAGTCTTGAGAATATATAACAGAAAGGAGTGTCTAGCACCTCAAATGTTTAGTCTTCCATTATTTTACTTTAAAAAAAGGTTGCTAGAACCACTTAGAGATAAATTATATTTCCTTTAGATGTTTATAAAGGGAATTAAATAGCAAGTAGAAACATAATGAATACATTTGAGATATAGTAGAACGTGAGTACCAGATTCGTTTAAAAGCTATGATTGCAACTCCTTAATTTTTTTTTTTTTTTTTATTGAAACCACCTTCTTCACTGAAAATCACGTTTTTAACAAAATATTTATTATTTGTATATAAAAAAAAAATGTGCTCAACCAATTTGAATGATCTTATTGATTCCGAGCTGAATCTTAAAATTTAAATAGAACCTTATTTTATTATGATATTTTTTTTCGCTTTCTTTCAATAATTACAGTTGTTGAGTATGCCTTCGAAATATTCTGATACATTGAATTATTTTCTACCACAATCAATACCAAAATCACGAAAATTAATTTCTTAGTAAGCAGAAGAAATACGATTGCCACCTGGCTGTTCAAAAGTATAATTACTCCTTTATGTTCTATATGGTCAAAAGTAAAAGCTGTTTTCCGTCTTTACTAGGCGTAAAATGTATTAAATTTGAAAGAATGTAAAATATCAACAACATTTTAACAAAACGTAATCTGATAACTAACTTTTGTTTTTGGAGTTTCTTTGAGTTATCTCGTCTTAAATTTTATTCAATTTCTATGCTTACTTTTTATGATAGAAATTTTTCAAACCATACACATTTAATTTAGTAAATGTGCTTTTACGAGCTAATTTTATGAATGGATAACAATAAGAATTTTCATTTTTATTTTATTATTTTCAGTAAGAATTTTGTTTTGTGTTCGTTTCAATGATGCAATAGTGCGAGTTGAGAAGTAATTGGGCGATACGAAATTAGCTATGCAACAATGAAACAATTTTGAGAATGTGAAATTAATAAACTTACCTTAGGTTTTAAGGATCTGGCGTAATTTCCTACATGTGGTTATCATTGGGTAGAAGGATGTTGAGGAAGCGATAAGGTTATTATTAAAAGAAGGGTTAGACGTTTTTTATGTCTGAAAACTACTGTAAAATAAACAAAACAGTCCAACTTTTATTGAGAGTACAACGTGTTGCTTTGGCAAGGACTGATTTAAAAGGGCCCGATTTGGGGGGGGGGGGTACTCCTTGTGCAAAAAGTAGTCCCCTTACTCTCCGGACTACCTGACATGTTCGTCCCTTATTTTGTAGAGACGATTTTAACTGTTGTGAATCTGTTCTTACCAACCTATTATAAGAAATTTAACTTACTATTCTAAAATCTCATTCAAACATATGACTTTCAAACTGTCATATAATTAGGTATCGCTAAATGTTCTGTAAAATAAAAGCTTTATTTATTTTAATCATGACTAGTAAGTTTTAGGTTTTGGGCCAGTTTTCCAAGTATAACTTCCATCTGCATTGAATGTCATTGCATCGGCAGATTGTCTCAGATGAGCCTGTATATAACGTTATATAATATTCAATAAAATTGTGACGACCCCCCTCCAGCCACCCCTTCAAATATGCATATGCTGCCTCTTATATGACATGACAGGGCTGATATTAAGCGGAGGTCAGGCCAGCGAGCGACTGTTCTGTAGCATTCCTGCCTGCCTTGTCACGCTTTCGGATTCTTCTCACAACCAAACAACTTTTTTCGGGTCTCTCACAACTACTTTATAATGTACAGTTTCTCGTCGGACTTTTAATATGAATAAAAACTCTTGTGATGGCATTTTAAAATTTAAGGGGAACTAATATAGGTTACTTAAACTAGTTGTTATTCCCCTTACTTATGCCTTGCTGAAACCTGATCCTATTCTTGTTTTACTATATTTTATATTCGAAAATTCATTTATTTTTGCTACTAAGTTCAAAAACGAGTAATATTTCATTTCTTATGAATGTCAGCTGTTTATTTTAATAAATTTGTTTGATCTTCTGAGCTTAGGTTTATAAATTAAAGTAAGGAAAAAAAAATTTATTATAGTTATCCTTTAATACCTTTGTTTGGTGAACATAGAGTGGTCAAAGTTAGCCAACATGCTCCCACCTACAAGAGTTTTCATGGATGATAGGCAATACAAAAAATTAATTTAAATAATAATTGTTTATCTTTGGATTTAATTTACAAACCTATGCCCAGAAAATGAAGTAAATAAATTAAAAAAATTTTCTAGCCTTCATAGGAAACGAATGATAATTTTGGTTTTAAACCGAAACATCAAAAATAAATAGAATAAAATGTTAATCAAGCCCCGCCCCCCTCCAGCCCTCGCTTAAGAAAGTACAAACTGACCAAACACTAGTTCAGATCTAATCACATTAAAAATAAGTAAAACCTAAAAAAAAACCTGGAAAATTGTTTTAATGCATTGATAAAAAAGGTTTTAGGAAGCCTTTCCATAATAGCACACACATTACGTAATTCCCTATAAAAAGATATTGCTACATTATGGCTAGTCGCAATTGATCAGGAAATCAGATCCTTAGTGTTGATTACCTTTGGATTTTGGCAATGGATGTGGATGGGCTCTTACCTACGAATGAGCCAGTGAATAAAGTACTGTATATATGTTATGGATAAGAACATTGATCACAGTTACTTATTGTAATTTTATCGCAATAAAGTTTCTAACAAATCGATCCAAATTTGTTTAAATTTATTTACAAAGGGAATGTTTTGATTTTGGAAATATATAAAACTGTGTATTTTATAACAAAATACTTAATTTTATTTCTAAAATCATCTCGGCTAATAAAAATCGCCTTTTCTACAAATAAAATAGGACAATATAATACAGGATAAAAATAAAAAGGATAAAACTTTATCTAAGGTGAGGTGGTTAGTACAACTACTTTATGATTTAGGGTTTAAGAACCCTAAACGGAAAGTAAACTTTTGTTATAACAAACAAGTGGGTGGGGATCTCCTGAAGTCTTGCCTTTCAACCTAAATGAGCAAATTGTCATAATCTGGCCATACGTTTATCAATTATATTATTATCAACGAGATTTTTATTTATTTCTCTTAACGCTTAATTTTAGCAATACCGTATTAAATTTGTCCTTGACCGTGAATAAAAAATTGGTCACTCCAGGAACAACATGCATAAGACTCTCACCACTGTACTTAAAACACGAACGCTCTTTTTCATTCCTAAACTCCTTCACTAAACTATCAAAAAGATTTTCATTAAAAAAAAAAATAATATCCCCGCAATTCTATTTTCCCTTAATTTACCAGCTATTGATGAGCTCTAGAGAAGAGGGTTTCTAGAGTTTATGAGGGGGGGGGGATAGTCGTGTAGTTTGAAAGCTAATCTGGAAAACTTAGGCGTCTCCGATAGTAGCTTGGATTTAATGGTTTCATTAATTAACCTAACTGAAAAGAACTGAAATGATCAACATTCAGAATTAAAGTCGGTAGGAGAATGAAGCCTTATCGGTACTAAGTAGAAACCTCAGAGCGTTTTGGGGATCCCACTCAGAAGCCAGACAAGAGAGGAGCAATTAACAAATCCTGTCAAAGGGCCGGGTTTCGTCTGGGTAGTCGAGTAAGGATTCCGCTATTGGGAATTTTCTGTAAACCTTTAACTTTGGGTAGTTGTCGCTTTGTCAGGAAGCAGGATTTTGGTCAGTAGCTCACACGTCCCGTTAGAAGCCTCTCTAAATTGGAAAATACGCTATTTTATTAGGAAACCCTCAACTTAAAAAAATTGTGTTACATACATAGAAGGGTTCACTAATCCCCATTGGTAGACAACATAGTTTTTACTCACTCCTTTCGACTGGTCCTAGTGCGATTACCGCCTTCTAGCGCCTCTTTCCAAAATAGAAGTAAACGTTAAAACAACGTAAAATAGAGAAAATGATCACACGTAATCGGGAATCAATGACAATTGTGGTGTTCATGAGCAAAAAGAAACAAACAAAAAAAAATTACTTCGGACCTAATTTTTAAGTTTTAATAAAAGTTGATAGCACGTATGAAATTGGTCTCCTGTCTGTAAAAGGTTAGCAGCTAAGAAATGTATTTAACAAGCGAGAGGTATGGAGATGAAAACGGAATCTTATTGCAGTTACTACATTTCTGCAATCACATATAAACAACCTTCCCGCACTTGTAACAAAGTAACCAAGGACTGCTTATTGTTGTTTTATGTACTCGTACAACCATTGTCGAGTGTAACTGTTAATTTTTTTTTATAATTTTCGGTTGCTCGACTGTCGAGACCGAAGGGACATGCGATCTTCATTATTGTCTGAAATAGGGACCATAAAACTGATAAAAAAAAATTAAGTGTATATTCCATAATGTTTTGGTGAAAATACAATTACAGGAAATACTAAATGATGATATGAACTGAAAATCTTTTCGCTAACTTTTGAGAATTATCAACTCCCCGCTTGCAAGCTCCACGAGATATATTTCATGGTTGATTACACATCAGAGGGGGTAACGCAAAAGAAACTGTAAGAGCCAAGAAAAATTTTTTTTGGAATTTTTTGACGAAAAAGAAGATTTTTCGAGCCGAATGCTTTATTCCACAATTTATAAATAAATTGTTCTGTTGGTTATTAAAGTTTATGTATTATCCCGTTTAGTGCCGCACAAAGGTATATTGCCAGTTAACAACACTAATGAAAACTGTGGATGTAAACATATCCGTATACACCATGAATGGTGGACGTAAACACAATAAATTGCATTAAATTAAGGTTTAACAATCTGTTAGCTTTAATATATTTTTGTTCAACCCTCTAAGTCACCACGGTTATATTCGCTTAACTAGAAATTCACGTTATTTAACTAATTAACTAATAATACATATTGTGTTCCGAAACCTACTCGACCCGCCCAGTCAAAAGGGCCTCTTATTTTTCTTAATAGATAAGTTCAATTTTTTTTTATATAGGCAGAAACTTCAGGCTTTAGGCATTCAGCAATCATTATTCAGACGGGGCCTAGATTTTCACTTTACATTCAACCCCATTTTTCTCTTTCGTGTCACATACTAAGGGGTTGCCATTGACTATTCCAACCCTCAATATTCCGTTATGGTGAGCCCTGTCTCCGCTATCCAGGTCAGCAATCAAATCAGTTAATTTATTTGAGCTATGCACCACGGTTTAAATTGTATTACACCGGTGCCGAAGTTGTGTGGTCTGTGGAATGAATTAGGGGGACCGTTCCGTTGATGCTCACCTGATTTATGGCTTTTCATTGTCGCTATTAAATCGAGGGCTCAATATCCCTCTCTCCCCCTACCTCTGCCCGAGGTGCTTCCATCATTCGACACACCGGTGGATTTTAATAATTAATAAATTCTACTACAATATTTTATTATAACATATGTTTGAAAGAAAGCAATCTATTTGTACTACAATAGTAATTGGGATGTAATAATTCATTCATACTTATGTACGATTCCCAGTCAAACCAAAATTCATACAATATAAACATACACATTCTGCCCAGGATCCATTCCCAAAGCGATTCCCTAAGCTAGCTGGGGGAAGGGCCGGATTCAGCGAAGCTCCGCTCCAGCTGTTTCGCCAAAAGGCGAAGACTGCAGAGAGGGCACGAGAGTCACAGACGCTCAGGATATGAGTGGGAATGATGACCAGTGCCAAGATAACATTGAAACCCACTCAATATTTAAACCGTAAATGAACTCTTGTTTTTACATAGTAAACCAAAACAAAATGAAAAAACCAACGCCTAAAACACAAATTTCTAGTGGTCCTGAAGGATAAATCGAATGTCTCTATGTATATATTTCCTTATTGAACCATTATGCACAAGACACGTTGATATTCTTCCAGCTTTCAAGAAACCTTTGAGTACTTTTTCTTACAACGTTATAAATATAGTTAATTTATCAAGAAACTTTGTAGTCGGGATATGGTAGTACGCCAAGGGGAATTTATGTTTAGGAATTTATTCCGAGTTCGCTACAGTTTAAGGAAGTTACTAGAACAGGTCACAGTCCCTAGGATGGTGATGCGTAGGTCAATAGAGGTCTGAAAAGAATTTTATAAACTATAACTTTATGTTTTATCGGCAGTTTAGATGTTTTGAAAAGGAATGGAAACATCAATGAGATGGCTTTTGATGTAATAGAATTTATATAAGGTGTAAAGGTTGTCAAAAATTACACTTAAGCACTTAACAGTCTGGACCCTCAGTTTAATGAACAAAATTACACTTAAGCACTTTCTTTACAGTCTGGACCCTCAATTTAATGAACAAAATTACACTTAAGCACTTAACAGTCTGGACCCTCAGTTAAATGAACAAAATTACACTTAAGCGCTTAACAGTCTGGACCCTCAGTTTAATGAACAAAATTACACTTAAGCACTTAACAGTCTGGACCCTCAGTGTAATGAACAAAATTACACTTAAGCACTTAACAGTCTGGACCCTCAGGTTAATGAACAAAATTACACTTAAGCACTTAACAGTCTGGGCCCTCAGTTTAATGAACAAAATCACATCCGTTTTTTTTTAATATTTATTTTTAATTTTTATCACGGAAGAAACTTTCATTAGTTATGGACTTAAATATGTGATTTTCGTGACTATATTTTATGACGTAAGGGCTCGTGTGTATTTTTTAAATAAATATTGTCCTAATTTAGTTCCCTTTCCTCGTTGTAGGAACGGTTTGTTGCAGAAATAAATAAAATGTAGTAAGGATGACCGGTCTAAGGTGGGACAGTGAGTCCCGTGCTGCTGGCTGGAAGACCAAGTCGGTTATCTCCCAGTGGCAGGGTTCCAAAGGGCCAGTAAGGGCCGACTTCTATATCCACAGCCGAAGATAAACAAAATTAATCCTCGCTTTGGACCCGAAACCGTTTGCTCTCCCACCTCTAGATAGTGTGAGCTCTCCGCCTACAGTGTCTTACATATTCAACCGTCCTTCCTATCTTCGTCTCATCTTTGTCTGAAAATGAAAATCAAACACGTCAAACATTTGAAGAAATTATTAAATAGAAAATGTATGATACGACAATTTACAGATTTAATAACACAAAGAGCTCAATAAATCCACTCAATTTTATTTTTCTAGCGCCATTTTATATCTTCTTTTCTAATATCAGAGAATATGCTACAAAACGACCTGATATGAATAGTTTGTCTCTGTTACATGGTGGAAGATGTAAAGTACGTACATATCTGTGAACAGAAACAAAAAAACATTTGAAATTAAAACAAAAGTTGGAAAATATGTGTCCTGCAAAAAAATGGAACCTACCGGAAAAAAGGAACCTAAAATCCATGATGGTGGTATAAGATCACAAGATAAAGGAAATAAATCTATTCCATTAAACTTTTACTTCATAAAGTTGATAATTTAAATATTTTACAATTTTTCTCAGAAGTACAAAATACTTTTTTGGGAATATTTTTTTCACTGGTAATGATAATCATCATAGAAATTTTCAACAGTAGAACAAAACGGGAAAAAAACCTAAATGGTAAAACAAAAAAACAATAATACTTAACGAAATATTAACAACATACAAAATTAAGACCAGCAAAATTAAATTAGCAAAATGAATTAAGTAAATACAATTTAATTGTATTCCAACGGTATATGCTTTGTGCATTCGTGAATGTATCTTTTGAGAGAACGCTTACAGTAAGTGCTTATTTCTCTTATTAATGGGTTTCCAGACATGGATGTTAAAAAAAGAAATTCTGAGCCTGGGTTGGTACACACTACTGATGGGTAATTACAGGTCTGTTAGCTTGGTGGTTATCTTGTTAATTATGCACATACTGATGTTTTGTATGACATCCGATTTCCTGCAATTAGTACTGCAAGTACGAGTGTAACTTCAAACCGTTGCAGTATATGTTATTGTAGGGTGGTCTACCTCTTTATGAAGTATTAATTTATTATGTCTTATGAAACTATTCAATTCAACTGCGCACACAATGTGTCATAAAAATTACAGCTCATGCGTCCATTTCTTTTGACTGATCAGTTATTCATACTTGGTTTTAGCTCCCCAATAACGTATAGTAATCTTGTCGATCTGGGCAAACAAACAAAAATTAATACCAGCAGTGGAAATTTTATCCTGCTTGCTCATAAAACATATACTTTTCCTAAGAACCAGGAACTAATCCAAAGAAAAGGAAATTTCCGATTTAGAGACTTCATAAAACCCTTGATCAAATATAATTTCTTTAGTTATTGAACATAACTTTATTTTTGTTTCCCAGCGTAATAATTAGTTGCATTGATCTTACTGTTCTAAATAAATATTTCTCAAAAGCTTCAGATCATGACAGGAGCAGGGTTTTCAGTATTCAAATCAATTAGGACCTAATACCCCAAGTAGGCAAAAACCCACTTCAAAATTTAAACCGAAGTACTTGAAACCGCCCCTACAAGATTCTCTTCTTGCTATAGTATTTTGCGAGGACGGAAATAGATTTTATATTCTCTAGGCTAGTACAGAATATTGAGAACCAGAGGTCCTTAGTTCGATCCCTGGCTATGACTCAAATTTTTTTTTGTCTTTTAGCTCTACACACGTTTAACCCAGCAGAACAGCGAGTTCGTGAGAAAGTCTCACATCTCAAATTATCTTTTATTATCTGATGAAAATCAGATTTTAATATCTGAAAGTTTACTTTCAAATGCCAAATAAAATTATTTTTAAAAGAATCAGGAAATGTATTTTATGAACTACTAAGTCAGTTTAACAAAAATATAATTTAGATTAATTTTAGTAAGGTATCATCACATAATTAAATAAACATTTCACATTGAAATGGTGATATTATAAAAATGAAAAGTAAATGTGTAAAATCACTAACACATTTCCGGTAGGTATAATTCAAGAGATCAATCGTCAACCCATTACTTTAATAAGTGAGTGTTGGGCTGCGTTTTATACTGCGAGTACTGCATTTTCCGCACACTTTATTTGTTTTTTATATTTTTCCTCCGTGAACTGAATCTGGAAACTCTCATAGTAAGGACTTTTTCCACAATAATTATCTTGTGCGAGGATTGAGGACGATAATCATGTACACAAAGAATGTTAACAGAAGCCCTATCTCGCCACAAACTCTGCTTCCGAATCACATGTGATTTTTTTGAAACGTGAGAGACATTCTGCGTTTCTGCAGAGGATTTTGCATTTTTCCTGGGCCAATAACTCGTGTCAAACTCACAATTGCTTCAAACGAAGCAATTTATTGGTTTTATGTGGATTCTGTCTCCTTTTATTTGATTGCTATCTGTTTTCTGGGTCTAATGTTTGGACCTACAGAAACACAACTACAAACGCAATAATGTTACACTATGTATAAATTACTTTTTACTATTCAATTGCTTCTTATTAGTAATATAAATCATATTTCACCTGAATACAGAGCATTTTTTACTTAACCATGCGATTTAATAAAACGAAGTTAGCAGAATTTATTGTATTATACATTAATGGACACAGTTTTCATAGGTTATTTTGCGTGCATGAGCAAGCATAAATCAAGAGGGGTATTGAAGTAAGTTTAATGTAACATTTATTGTGTTATCCCTCACAATCTTTGGGGGGCCGCGATTAATTACCCGACCTCATCACCGGGTGTCAATACCATCGAAAAAGCTACATGTAGTTGCCTCCGAGTGACATGACAATGTAACCTATGTTTTTTCAACTCTGTACATTTTACATTTATAAATATTTTACAATGACATCATGAATGCTGAGAAATCTCTATTTTGCCTGACAACCCTTATCCTAGTGAAAATTGAAAAACATAAACCCCTACAAAGAGTTATAATAAAAAACTACTTCAAAGGATATACATTTTCTAAATTGAATTCATTATTTTGTTTTTTTGTTCATAATAAAAACAACCTCACGTATTCGGCCTTGTTAACTATTTCCCAGGGGTCCGTAGCGACCTCAGTTTTTGCTTTGTATAATACGTCAATACATTTCTCTTTTTAGTGTTATACTGTTATCGTTGAAGTTATAACAGCGACCGCTCGAGAGAGAAAAGTCGGAATTCGCTCTTTACCAGTTCAACCCCATCCGTGGCAAATCGAACATGTCTTTTTTCCCACCTTGCCTTTTGGCCTTCAGCACTCCAAATATATTCAGTGTTTGCATTGCCAATAGGCCAGTTTGTGTAATTTGAATTATAGCTCATGATCCACTGCTGCAATAAATGTTGTTGCGACCCCTAATACATAAGATAACTCACCTCTACTCTAATAGTGTGAATATGTTAAACAATAAATGAAATGCCCCAGACAAGTTCATCATGCGTCTTCTCTTGTGATCCAGTATGCTTCTCTCCAGTTCACAATCGCCTTTTAGAACCGGACGGTTTTCGCCTACTCTCAGATACCGAGTGTGAATACGTGGTCATTCTAAGACCACATAAACAACCTATAATACTCTTCTTCTGAACACAGTGTACTGTCGGGGTACATACCTATCAGATATGGAGTCAGATAGCTCAGTAGTAAGAACCGTCATCAAGCAGTCGTCCAGGTCCAGGCCTATTCAACTCTCAGTCCGTCACTAGGCTAGGGTAACTAGGACCCCTCGTGACGATACGACAAATGTTATTATATTAACAATTAGTACTATTATTTTATTTGTAAACATAACCGTATGATATACGTACCCCAGAGAAAATGTGTTTTTGTTTTATATTTTGGGGCCATTTTTCGTTCAAATGATTCTCAATCTTATTTTATTTAATATTTTCCTATTTTTAATATTAAAGATATCGTTGCGGGTGGGAAAATAATTACATTTATAATATTTTCAATTGTTTTTAATTGTAGTGTTAAAATAAAACCAATGCAACAATAAAAATGTAGGAAATTGAAAAATGAATTAACTTTGTGTCTGATGCTTTAACTTAATCTCCTACCTGTGGTAATCATTGGATAGAAAGCTGATTAGGCAGTAAAGAGATGAGCATTAAGGAAGTATTAGAAGCTTCTAATGTCTGAAAACCACTCTAACAACACAAATTAAACTACCGCTGATAGTACATCTCATGTTACTTGGATTTTTTTTTTCTTTTTTTTTAAGCTCTCTAATTATAAGATTAAGGATGAGGGAAAAATAAAGAAATATTTAAGTTGAGCGGATCCTTGTACTAGGAGTACCTGCTTGAAGGTGGTGTGAGGGAATTAAGGAGTGTGGGAAGCCTCCATAGAGGTTGATTGTAGCGGTACAGTGGTGAGAGTTCACAGGTGGCTGGGCCTAGAGTCTCTCTAGGCATGTAGTGCAGTATTCTTTGGTTGGATAGCAGTGATGGGTGCCCGTTAGAGGCTTGTTGTTGGTGGGCCAAGCGCCGTGATGTCCACCATTTGGTCTGCTTTACTAGATCTTGAGAGTTGCCATCTTGCCGGTAGCGGTGGGGGTGTCATGTCTCGGAATAGAGGGTTTTGGCTATCGAGTCAAAGAACTTGACGTGTCTTCTTTGGATGGCTTCGGTGATGGTGGGGACCTCGAACTTTTCGTGGATGTCGGGAGCCTTCATATCACGAAAAGGGGTATGCCATAGTGCCTTGCGCAGGATGTTGTTCTGGAAGCTCTGGAGTCGAGTTATTGTGCTAGTGTGTGGGAATCGGAAGAGTGGTGTCCCAAACAGTAGAGCTGGCCTCAGGACGCTCTTATATATTAACAATTTCAGCCGAAGGGATATAGCCGGGCTTGTGATGAGATTCTGGAGAGAGAAGTCCTACGAACTCTTTTCAACTTCTTCTGCAGGTGTGTGTAGAACGTCATGTGTCTGCCTAGGTTGATGCCGAGGTAGCATATGCTGTTGGAAAGTTTGCATTCAGTCCCGTCTTTGGTGAAGCTGGGTGGACGCTTCCGTTTTCCATGCTGGAAGGAGAAGACGATCCCTTGAGTTTTGGCCGGGTTGGAAGAGGATCTGAATAACTCTTACCCGCTTAAAAATATCTAAGTTTGCCGGGAGAGGAGGTCTGACATCGGGCCAAAAAAATGTCACTATTCCCTGACCCAAAAACCCTATGGCCCAGGTTAAATTTAAAATACGTATACATAGGTACATTTGTATGATGGATGTGTTCTGAACAAAATTAATCGACTATTGTCTCGTCATAAAAATAGATCGCCTTCCTTCAGGAAGTGGTTCAGTTCCCCGGTCTCTCCTGCAAATTTCTTCAGATCAGAAATCGATTTTTTTACATCTTGGGCCGTAGTTGCTTTAATTTTTATCCAGGCCGAAGCATAAGCGTGAGCGGCCGCCATGGTTGTCTATCGCAGCTGTGGTATATCCGCTGCTGCGTGGAGCACCCCTGGTCTTAGCACTCCCTCCGGCTTCTTCCAGTAATAGAAGAGAAATCAAGGAGAGACAAATTGTATACGAGAGACTAAATAGAGAAAAAAAACGATCGCTTCCCGCACTGCCGTACGAGTTCCCGGGTTTCGGCATCAGTTACTCACCGCCGGGTAAGATCTGATAAAAAAAAGAGAAGGAAAAGAGGGACAAAAGACTAACTCAAGTTCTCGAAATAGACTGCGTTATTTGCACCTGTAATCCGACATATATGGGATGTTTAGATCCCACGACCGTATTAATTATCAATACAGAGTTGTCTCTGACTTCAACTTATAAATATGTATGTAGCCAGGCTACATAGGTGGAATGCCGTTTTATTAAATTAGAACAGGTAAACGTTTTTCTTTGTTGTATTTCCCGATTGTTGGTTGAACCTGAATTATTAAATAAATACAAGCTTGTACAAGGTTTAGTGCTTGCAGGGATTACTGGTCCTGCTGGATAAATAATGTTTTTCAATTCTACCGTGTTTCATTGTCGTTGTCGATTTCGCCACATTGACATGCTGTGAAGCTCAAAAGACACCTTCGAAAAACAAAACAAGGTTAACAAGCAGTGTGGGCAGCGGGGCAAAAAGCGTACTGTGCTGATACCAATTTATTTCTTTGATGGGGCAAGTTACATACCCTGTGTGATTCAACCACCCTTATTCTGCCGTGTTTCATCCCTTGGATCATTAGAGGGCCGTCCCTCCGATGGAATACAGGGAAACTCGTTGGATTAAGTGAACATATCTAATTAACGGAAACCGGGCCGTAGAGTTATTTATGTCTTGCGGCAAACAAAAAGAGAAAAGTAAAAGTTCAAAAAATATATATATAGAGAGGTAAAATCGATATTTTTTTCTTACTTAGAAGGAGACAAGAAAAAAGTCAAATGTAATTTCATTAACTTCATACAATTTAGAAACAAATTAATTAAATTAAATAATTGGTATTATATATCAGTAATCGGAAACTTGATTTCTTCAATTCATTGAAAAAATATTCATGTTTTAATTTACTTAAAAGTTCATGGCCTTTCATTATTTATTTATGAGGATGCTTTCTTTTTTAGCAACTTTGGGGCATTACGAAAACTCATCGGATCATGTCACTGATTAATTTTTACTTGATTCTAGTAATACTTTAATTGGTCACTGCTTCTTAAAACTGAAGATTATCTGTAAAACCTAGCTTTACCTAAAGTCAATTTATTTAAAAGATCAACTATAGTTATTCTTCAATGCATTCACCTTCACAAGATATATCGCCAATTGAAACCTTTATTTATTTAATAACAGGCAGCATTCAACTATGGTTGATCATATTTTCATTCTGCTGAATTAGTCGAGGTTCGGATTTGGATCCGTCTAATGATGAATATTACCATTCGAATCGGTAATTATGTATATTAAACAATATTTCAAAAGGTATAAAATATTAATTGAAAAATTACTGCATTTTGTTGAATAGTAAAATAAATTTTGTGAAGGCCATATAGTCTATGGTTTTTAATCGAAGCTAAGTCAAACTAAAAGCCCATAACTCACAATAAATAAATTAGTTTACGACTTGGTATCTATAATCATACGAATTCACAAACTTTTTTTTTTTCATAATTCTTTATGATAAAATTAAAATCTGCCTTATTTTGCAATAAGTAATTGCGATCGATCTTCTCATTCTCACCATATTTCAAATTAATCATTCATACAGTATTTACAAACAGCCTAGAGATACCCCAAATCCACATGGTTGTCACCTCGCATGCGAAAGAGGAAGCGGTGTCTTCAGAATTCCCCCACGCTCCTCCATCAGCGACGTCACCGGTATACGAGCCAGTTGAGGCTGGCCTGATGCGGGATGAGTTCAAGAACATAGGGTATATTAAGAACGTTATGAAGGGTTTATTTTGATGACATAACAAAGGACCTTAATTATTGTTCTCAGGACTTTTGATTGAAAGGATTGGATACTCTAGATGTTCCCCCGTAGCTCTATTCCGTATGTGCAGATTGGGATTAGTAATACTTAATTAAGTTATTAGTAATTTATTTTCTATTGAGAAATGGGATTCCCTCTGAAGTATTCAGTGCTGTAGTCCTAAACTGGTCTAATGCGTCTGTTAAGTTCTTGCCTTTTTAGCTTCGTGTGTGGGTTCCAGGTCAGCCTTTTGTCAAGATGGACTTTGATGGATTGGTTCATTAACGTTGATCCGCCATTGGTTGCACCAATACTCGATCTCATCAAGGTGTTTTTGAAGTTTATGGGATGCTCTAGCGATGTCTAGGTAAGATGACAGGACTGCAGTGTCGTCTGCAAATGTTGCCAAGAAGATATTGGGATTAGTGGAAACATCAGCGGTGTATAGGTTATGGATGATAGGGCCCAGGACACTGCCCTGTGGAACTCTTGCTTTTACTGGATAGTAGTTAGAGTTTTCTAGACCACATCGGACTGATTCTTAAACTGGAGAAATAAAATATAAAGGATACCATTTAAAATTTCATAAAATGAATCATTAATCAGGAACTCTTTCAAGTAATCGAGACAGCTTTTAATTGTAACAGATATTAAATTTGGCATTTTTATCGATAATGTTTTTAAAAGGATCGTTATTGCTCGAGCGATTTCTTCTGTCAATATCCTCCAGAGAAGAACTTTTGATGAGATGGTCTGAAGTCCTTAGTTCTCCACATAGAAAAAGAAAATTAGCTGTGTATATTTCTACATTATATTTTCACTCTTCCCAAATCGTGTTAACACCACGTACTAGTATATTTCAATGGCTAAATATAAATTTTAGTATTCTCTAGTGATTATATTTCACTGAATTCTCAGGACATATTATGTATCATTGACCAGCATGGAATTTAATCCGGGCACTAACTGCAAATGATACCCAAACAACCCCTCTGTGAATGCGGGACATAGGAATAACTAAAAACCGTCCACATCGATCAATCGCGATTTACATTTCTCTAATCACTACGATAACCTTCCGATGAGCACATCCCTGATAGCAACAGATTTTCACACCTTCAAAATTGTTCGTAAATGCTGTTAAAAGTTAACGTTTAACATGATCTCACCAAGATAACTCTAGCGCTAAATATTATTTGTTGCAAGTCTTAAACATCATTTATTAATAAAATCCAATAGTTACATAGTATAGTGTGTAACATTTCTTCACAATAAAGATCACAAAAGATAATGTTAGTTGGAACATAAGATAGGAAAAAACACTGCATTGAAATCACAATTTTTGCAAATAAATTAAATATATTCAAAACTAATACATTTTAAAGGAACTATGAACAAGCAACTCATAAATATAAAATAGAGAGAATGCTTGTGGATAACTACAAATATTTACTTTAAAATTAATAGATTAATATATTAATAGCAATAAATCTTGATCGAATACATTTAGTGGTCATTTTGTCGCAGAAAAGGCATAATGCTGTGTAATAGTAAAGGCAAATTTTATCTTTACAAAGATCTGGTTAACAAACGAAATTATTTTGGTTAAAACATAACTGCCTACAAGCTCTTTTCCTAGCCGATTCACCCCCACAACTAATGCTATTTTCACCAGCTTCCATATTCCTTTTTAATATATATTCATATATGTTTTTACCTTTTGTGGAAGGTGAGATCTCTTTAAAGTATGTTTGGTTGTAACTTGTTTTAAAAGAGCTTCATGGAATTTTCTCCAAGGCACACTGCATTAACATTAATTCCAGTCTGAGAATATCCTTCTCTTTATTACATTTCCCCCCCTTCTTTTGTATCGCTTTCTTCGAAAGTTATTCCGTCATATTCTTTATTACCTTCGAAAAGGGCTCGAAGAAGGCGGTAAATGGCATAAAAAAAAAATTATTACTTTTATTATGCTTATACTTATATTATTATTACTAAGGATGCTCGTATCTGCTGGACACATTTCCACTTTTACTATCACTATATTTTTTTTTTCAATTTTTAATTTTACACATTACGAGCAGTTGAAAATTAATAATTGATTTTCTCTCTAATGTCTGTCGGATACAAAAAGAGCTACTGGAAGCGAAGACGTCCTCTCTTGATGCCGGTCCGATATTCATGGAAAAACACACAACACAAAACAAAAGTCAATGTATCTGTGAGATGCACGGATGGTTGTAACTTGTTCACGCGCCTATTGTACTATAAGCATTGTTTAGGTGGAAATATTATGTATTGTGGTGCAGTAGGTATGAACCATTGTTACCCGCAGTGGAACAGTCAGGATCTAATCCGACCTTTGTTAGATCCTTGGTTAGCCGGATAGGGGAGCTTTTCCTTCAATGAGACTTTTTTCTTGGTTGTGTGTTTAACCCTGTGAGTAGGAATCTAGAGGAGTGTATCTAAATTTTACATTTCACCCTTACAAAAGACCCCCCTATTTCCCTTTTGTAGTTCGTTTGTGTCGTTGATATGCTACCAGTCCTACACTTGATTGGATATGCATGATCTATTTTATAAAATTAAATTTGTATATCTGACTTTATGTATAAATAACTTATGATGTAGGTTCTAGTTAATACGTACCTCAAATTCAGTACATTGTAGATAACTCGTAAATTGTAAATACATGAGCGCAAATCAATTGTATAACAAATTGTAATACGAAGTAAATCAATTGTAATACCTAGTCTTTTCTCCACCCACCACAGGGCAGAGGCCAGAGATCGGAGCGATACTGTACCTATGCTTGTAACGAATACCGTCCATAGCGGAAGAATGACCAGTTCGGGTTAAATTGTTTCTGCTATTAATTGACATTTCTTTATTGTCTGCTAGATTTTTTTTAAATTACTTTATGAGAATAGCTATCATCAAAAGTGTCTAAGGTCCTGTCAGTATTCGGACTTATTTATGTTCATGGAAATGTTAACATTGGTGGATTGTACTGATGTATACATGTTAGGTTGTTTACATTGTTTTTATCTACACTTTCCGATCATACCTCATGTTCTATATGACACTATCCGAGACCCCCACCTGACATGTGGAACTGGGGGGCCTCCGGGGCCCCGGTTGGCTTGCCCTCGTCCCAGTACTATCTCTGGCTCGTATCGGTGGGCTTTCCAAATGAGTTTAAGTATACGAACAACATCGCTGTTGCTCAGAGAGAAAAGAAGAAAACTGTTTTTAAAACTGTTGTTAAAATGTTGTCCTTTATGTATCAGAGTACTTTATGTAAGCACATACATTTATTTATGCCTGATTTCTACTAATTAATGGGTGTTTTCTTTAATATGACTATGCCATTCTTCAAATTATGATATACAGCATCAGTTGTTTTTATGTTAGTAATTAATAAGCGATGAAGATCTTAAGTAGCTTTTTAATACCGCTGCTGTTGTCTTATGCTATGGATGATTGATAGCTACCCCTGTTAATAATTAGCACACTATTAATGAAAAGTTATGATTGGAGCTTAAAAATATTACAAGGGGGTGCGATTAGAAGTTATCGGTAAGGATGGCAGGGGACCATTAGTTTATGTAAGTGTCATTGATCGAAGGATCCGATGAAATTTTAATTTATGAAGGGTTGGAGTGCCGTTACAGGCGAAAACGATCCCTGTTTATTAGGAACCATTATTTCTCCTAAAATAAAATCCTTGTTAGTGACGAGCGATGCTATTTGATCGTTAAATCTTGAGTAAGCGGTGGGGAATTTCTTCTTCCACTTCTTTTTATTAAAACCCTGATCAACTTTAATTTAATATAACCAAATGTATTCATCTGCTCTTAAGAAAGCCTTCGAGATTTTTTTCGGTATTTCGTCCTTTGTGTTTTTCTATTGAAGCAGGTGTTTAATTTTTATTTATACATATTAAAAAAAAAAAAGGTGATCTTATATGAAGCTTTTGAAAATTAAAAGAGAATAAACAAAAAATCTTTATTCTTGGACGTCGCCCCTAAGAATAACAAAAATGAACAAATATGCATGTGTAACTGGCAAAAAAAGTTAAAAAAAACATACTTTGTTATAGTGATATGCTAATCAGCTCAGAAATATTAAAGGGCCTATGTACATATACGATGACTTCAATTAATCAACAGCATAAGATTGAACGAAAAAAACATAAATGATTAGAGGTGAATGACATTTACTGATGATGGAAACTGAGAAAATAATGAAACTATCGGAGGGAAAATAGCGTGGAAGGTTATAGGATGTATTAATTCACGCTTGATTAGGTGCGTGATTTTTTGTCAATACTTTAGGTACGTGGGTACACTAGCCCCTATGTATAAGCCATTTTCAGAATATTTTTCAGTTTATGACAAAATACTTATTTTTAGGTATTGAACAGTACACAAATACTAAAACATTAAAATTTATTATTTATTATAAAAGTATTTATATTAATCATAAACTTACAATATTAGAATTTAAAAGTTTAAAATCGCTGAGTGAAGGGAAACAAGATATTTTTCCTAAATTTATTAGATTTCTGATTTACCCATAATGTTTAATAAAAAAAAAAATTATGTTTCTAAACATTTAACGAATATATCTTTCGTATGGTCACACCCACTGATTATACTTTATGTACCACCTCATTGTAAGACGGCTACGGGTTCGACCACATTCAGTGGACTTTTATGTTCTATTGAAATTTCTGGCTTTATGGGTAAAAAAAGCCCAACAAAAATTATTAATTACGTGAATAAAAATGAATAGTTTTATATAACTTATATAATATTTATAGTTATATTTATTTTAGAAAAATTTTATCAAAAATTGTAATTTTTAAATAAAAAGAGGTTACGTATTTGAAATATTTATAAAAACGATTAAGCGTTCATACCTATAAATTAATCTAAATTCAAATGTAAGTTTAAAATTGCAAAAAAAAATGAAATGTTATTTAGTGCGTAGAGGACTCCAAACCTTATAGAAGGGCCGACAGCAGGTGACTATTGAAAGAAAGGGGTGAAATGGCAATATGGAGTCTTGGAGGGGTCAAATACAAGAGCTTTCACTTCCCCACTATGAAAAAAGTGCAACGTGTAAGGCCAAGTAATTAATTAAACTATATAATAGTGTAAACAATATAAAACTGAATTGAAAACTAATGAAGCGATGGCAAAGAAGATATGATTAGTTGTATGTTCCTAAATGACAATCGAAATCTTACTTCACCGCAGCTTAGTAAAAATTATACTTTCAAGTAAATTGAATGAATCCTACTTTAGATTGTAAGACCCCTCCATACTCTGGCCAAGTATCTTGTGCTATCGACTTTGTTCCTTGGGTCTGTCGTGTAATGCTCGATTATAAATTAAATAGACCAAGTCCTGTTCGGTTTGTCTCTCACGTTTAGACAAAGTTGTTAGTTATTCCACATCCATATGAGTAACTCTAACTCAATCCGTGTCCTGTCTCTAGTCGCGTTAATTTCGGTCCAGTTTGAATCTGTGTATCACTTTCGGCTTAATTTGTACGTGTATCAGACGTGTATCGACAGCGTTAGTCTATCATGTTTGGCAGTGAGATTGCGAGTCGGTTCTTGAGTGTTTGACTGTCTACTGTGGTGTAATAGACGAAGTCAAGTCAAATGCTTCTAATTTAGCTACTCTGTCAATAAGCACGTCCCCCTAATCACCGGATCACTTCATCCTGTTCAGTTTGATAGTAACACCGCCCTTCATAATGTTTAGCAGTGGTCTGAAAAGTTCTGCAGTTAACAACTTAGGCGTAGGATGGCTTGCGCGTCCGGGTTCGAATCTAGCTCTTGGTGGTGATATTAATTCTCGATAAAATAACCTTGTATGTTAGAATATGATAACTTGTTAATAATATTTAGCCAACCCAGGGGTAATTTAGTACGCCCATATAATTAAGTGCATTACCATCCCTTGCCATCCAAACAAAAAATATTACTTTGGTGCCCACATGTCCATTAAATTTTAATTTCCATTACTGTGCCTGATGTATTGGTTATGGCAACTATAGCCTGTATTTTCGTCTGTCTAAACACAACTTCTCTTTTCTTTTCCTACCATCAGTTTGTGTGAGCGCACAATGTTGGGGAGTAATTTTTCAATGTTAAATCTACTATAGAACAATAAAAAAGCTAGACAATGTAAAATAAATTCGCTTTCCTTCCTTAACGTCTGTGGATCTAGTGTAATCTACTAGCTGTGTTAATAATTTAGTAGAAGGGTTTTTATGATGGAAAGTTGCTTAATACTAAAGGATCCTTCTGATGTCTGAAAACCGCTTTAAATAAACACTAAAGTTAACATGTGCTGAGAGACTGTCTGGTTAGTTCTGATGAGTACATTTGCGGTCCTCGCAAAATACCTAGAAGAGTCAGTCGTTCCATCCTATCTAAGAAGTGTTTTCCTTAGTTCTTACTCTCTTCCAATTAGCTTAATTTTAATCGATATATTTAGTTAGAATGTAAAATCACATTACAATGCACATCCCTGAGACCATTTTGTTACATAGTTCCGCTTCATTATAATAAAAATTCATTTCAAAAAATATTTACCTTTTTAGGCTTTAAATTAAATGACATTATGTATCTTGTAAATAGTATCTTATGACAGTTCTATATATATGTAGCTATACTTTTGATACTTCCTTTGCATGTAACTACGAATCAATTAATGAAGAATATTTTAAAACCATAATAGTTCTCCAAACCTGATGTTCATCTCTGTTCAGAAAAACTAATTATTACTGATAATGGTATAATAAATGTACTACAATTCTTTAAAATATATTTACCGGCTCAAATTGTTATCCCAAACGCTACCCAGTGGCAGAGAAGTATTTACAAAATGGTTTCCACACGCAATGGATTTAGCGATTTAATTTTTTCTTGTGTAACCAGATGACAGCCGGCCAGTTAGACGCACGCCAAGAAAGTTGTTTTGAATTAAAGGGGGTAAAGGAACACTTAAATCGACCGTCTTTTCACCCCCAACCCCCTCTGCTCATTCTCCATCCCTCCCTTCCCAATTAAGTTTAAACAGTTTTTCTGAAATAGTCTTAATGAATCCTTACATTTAAATTGCAGCAGGATTACTCGACCTTAATTGCTTCGCCATTCAAACTTTGAACGCGGAACAGATGTTATAAATATTCACTAGTTTGGTTGAACAACTTATTAGATAGTATATAACTATTTAACTTTTTCTTACAAGATTTTTTCAATTTAAATACTGTGACGATTTGGTTGGATGATGCTATTAAAATATACATTTTTTGTGATCAACATATTAAGCGTCATTTTAGCAGATGTTTTTATAGATCCTTTGTTTTTTTAAATAATTAAAACCATATATTATTCGTTTTTGTCAGTCTGTCAAAATGTCCTTGTTAATACTAAGGCAAATCCCCTGATCAAGATTCATACTTGAAAATTTAAGGGTCCCATTTGATATTAAAATTAAATCCATTTCCTTAATCAGATAATACGTTTTATTTGATTAACAGTGTTCAATTTGTCTTTGTTTTTTTTTAATTTTAATTACAAAGATGTTAAAATTGTCATTAACATCGTGTTTGCAATTAGTGTTTTTTTTTTTAGGCATATTTTTATGATTGTTCCGATTTATGTCCTAATTTCTAAAAATTGGTCAAAAGTTACTTGTCATCTTCTCATAGAAAAAAAAAACCAAACAAAAAAATATGATTTTTTTTTTTGTTTTCACTTGTATTCAATTATTGTAAAATTTACAGTCAAAATTATAACAATATATGCGAACAAACTGTTGAAACATAAAATACTGGGAGCAAAATACAACAATCTTGTTTTAATCAATTAACTTATCAAAAGGGACTGGCTCCTCTGGAAGTAATTAATTACATTAGAATCAGATGCATTAATTAATTACCGTCCTGTAGGAGAAAATATAATTAAGTAAACTCGGAGGGCCGTTATCCTGTAAACTGCGCTAAATAAGTTAAAACTTCCAACACACAATCACATAAGAGCTGTAACTTTCAGTTTACCCTTTAGAAATATCTCAGTTTAGCTCACATCTCTATTACAATACTTTATGAGTATTCCAAAGTTCAGAACTAAAATTTTTCGAGAAGTATGTTTTCAAAAAATAAATAGTACTTTCCATTTATTCACGGAAAATGTAATATAAAAAAAAATACCAAATCGAATCCTTTATGTTTTTGTTATTAGTGGCTATATCCGCTGTGTTTTTTGTTGGTGTCATTAAATTCAATAAGTGATATTCTTAGAATTTTTGTGTTAATTATGTTTATGCTTTCTTTGTTTCAGGTAAGGATGAGTCTAAATGTTCAAAGGTATTTATTTGCAGTGTTTTTACATTCCATCAACAAGAAGCGAGCTTTAGTTACATTAAGCATAAATTTTACGTAAGTACGTGGAGTAGAAGTAAGTGAACAAATTTCTTGTGGAACTAATTGTAAGAAAAATAATTCTTGTTGTAAATTAACAAGCTCCTAATCAACATACTTAAAAATATACATTCCGTATTGTGCGTTTGTTTTTGGCCGTCGTCTTGAAAAAAACATCTAAAATTTAAGAACACTGGTAGTATCAAATCATAGAAAATTTCATGCTAAAAATCAATATAATACAGGTTTTTAAAAATCAAAATAAATAACAATATGGTGAGTGAAAACTGAAAGCTTTTGCAGTGTTGAAAAACATATTTTTAGCTTTTACTTAACTCACACTATTAAAAAAATGTTAAATTAGAAAAAAATTAAAATTTGAAAATTTAAAGTTAAAATCTCTCATTAAAGAATATTAATAATTTAATGGTTTTATTTTAGAAAAATCAAATCCAATCTTGATCTATTTTCATTTAAATCAAAACTATCTTCTGTCTTTGTATCAACAGAATCTGCAGTTACTTCAACTAGTAAATAGGCTCCACTTCAATTCATCTACTGCATTTAAAGCAGTGAGAGCTGAAGAAAATATAAAATGTCCGTAAATAAGCTTTACTTTTTAACATGTGGGGTTCTGGATTTTCTGTATTTACTGTCTGCAAAGCTTTTTCTATGGCTGATTCAGCCATCAATCCACCAATAACCCTAAAGAAATATATATAAAACCATCAATTTCTCCTTTGTGTTTAGTGCATATAACTTCCATTTCCTTAATCCACAAACATTGATCAAAGGTTACAATAGAAGTTTACACATTCGATCTTTTGGCTTTATTACTTGTGAACAAACAATGTGATTTATAGATCTGGTTTAGCTGTGAGAAGTTGGATTCAGATCCTTGGTGCAAACGGAGTTACTTTAACACATCTATGTTCACCTTTGACAGCAATTTCAATGTATCCTAACCATCCTGGTTGTGGTGTTTTTAATACCTTACTGGCACGTCAAAGAACATTGAGGAAACTTGTTTGTATTGGTTGATAGAGAAATTTTAGTTCATTTATGGCTGTTGTGCTACGGTAGTGAATGCAGTGCTGGGGAAATTTTGCTTTCTTTATAATTACTTATAGGACGAGTTAAAAAATCATTAACTTATGCATTATCAGGGCTTGATAGTTACAGAGCGTAATAGAAATTAATAAACTTACGAACTACTACTTATGAAATAACTCATATTATATTTAAAGTGATGTACAACAAAAAATAAGGCCACATAACGGAGCAATAAGTAAATAACATATAGAAAAATTGATTTATACTACTGAAAAGAAAACAGAAAGAACTAATAAAAGTGCAAACTAATTGAAGATCTTATAGAAAATACTATACTATTATAAATGAGTAGAAACTAGAAAACTACACAATGGACAAATAATAAAACGCATATAACTAGTAACTGAACTGCAGTAGGTAATCACTAAACGAATACTTATACTAATGAATTAAAAATGAATAAAAGAAGAAAATCTGAAAAAATGAAGAACTTATAATGAACATATAATAATAAATAACTTATAGAGAAAACAGAACTAATACCTATATTAACGAAATAAAACTTAGAAAATTCATCATAGAAGATACCTATTTTAATGTAAAAAAAAATTAGTTAGCTACGCTAATTAAAATAATAAAACTTATATTAGAATGAACTTCTATCTTAGCTTATCTGCTGTGGAAACTGGATGTGCGATTGGTAGGGAGTGTTAATCATTGAGACCTTCTCTCCAGCTTCCAGTAGACGACTCTCTCCCAATCTTTAAATCAAAACCTTACCAGTCGCTCATTTCTCTTAAATCTAACAATTCATAATTCATCGCTATTATTCTGTATTTTCATTCATCCCTGCAACCTTTCATGTTCTTTTCCCCCTTGAAATGTTTCATTTATTTATTTTCTTCATCTCTGTTCATTTTTGTTTTTTGTTTATATTTGTTGTTTCAGCATAGTATTATTCATAAGCTTGTCAAATATATATAATGTTATGTATTTTTTCCGTGGGCTAAATATTCCTATTATGCTCTTTGTTTTATTCTAAGGGGACAATATCTCAGAATAAAGTTCTTTTTCGTTTCATTCCGTCGTCCTGTTTGAGTAAGGGAGGAAGACAACGCCAGATACGCTTCGGGTCCCTGAACAATAACGGACGAAAAGACATGACGTAAGCAACCACATCAGCCGAATACGTGGTGACAACAGAACCCCCCACCTAGCCACTTTCTGAAACCACCAACACCTACGGGCCCTATCGAGTCTTTAGATTTTCGCTATTATCACCGAAGCTTCCAACCTAGTTTGACCATTTACGTATTGGTCTTTATACACGAGAGCCCTTAATATCACTAACATATTTACAATTTATGTTCCTGTTAATATCTCAACTCCCTTGTACTTCGAAGTTTTACTTTAAATATACGTTTATTTTTTATTACTCAGATTCTTCTTATATTTTTTTTGTGCTATTTTATCATTTTTATTAGTTTTTATATATAAATATAGAGTACACTCATCACTTGGTATCTATTAAAGCCCATCTCTGTTCTCTTCGCTATTATTCAACTACTGATAAGTTTAAAAATCATACAGGAGATTTACAATTTTTCCCTTCACCACCATTCCTTACCATCAGTGTGATTAACATATGAGGCATTCATGAGATAGATGATGATTATTTTATTGCCGTTATGCATTCATCAGAGATGAAGTGTGACGCCTGCGTGACATTTCTCCATTGCTTTATTCATCGCGGTGTCAGTGGGTTACCCCTACACTGTGATGAATAACTAATGCAGGCCCTACCGCTAATCAAACCAGGGCGATCGATGACCAGATCGTGGACTACTCTCTTTTATTAGCCGGCCAGGGGGTCGAGGGTTATGATTACGCAGGGTGGCCCTGGGTCCTGGACCCTCCCCTAATAGCCCCTGGGGGCCGTTCCGGGGGCCCATTACCCCAGGCCCTGCTAGTCACAGCAGGATCAATACGTTTCACTACATGACCCTATTTAAATTTAGCACCTAATCCTCAAATCACTGTCTTTAGGATGATAGATTACAGCCCCTTTTGTAACTACAGTCAGTCTTTTACATTAAGTGTCTATTTTATAACTCTAAGCCGAAGAGTTTTTTTGAAGCTAACTAGGAGTATTCCTATCATGATTTTATTCTATAAAGCAAACAGTTCAACAAGACACCTGTGTTGTGGTAGACACTGTGTGAAAAATACTTTTTTTCAAAATAGGCTTTCGAGTTTCTACAAATTTTTTAAATTGTATTATTATTTATTTTTAGATCTCCAGTCAACGTGTAGACTATTCAGGGATCTTCACGACTACGAATGACATTATCTTTCAAAATCATAGTTCTACTAACCCAAAATTTCATACCGCATGCATAATTCGGGATGTAAGAATTCAATTAGACTTATTTACAATTTATATTCATGCCAATATTCATACAATATTTACAACTGTACTTATTTTATGAGTTCACGCGAGTACCCTCTACTCATACTCGTGATGAGTATACGAATTTCTTGCAGATTCGGCCCCACAGGAGCCAACCACCGCCCGCTTCCAAGGCAATCCCCAACATTAATCTTTAAAGTAATAAAAAAATCAGGTCAAGTGTGATATCACCACAGAATAGAAGGCTTTTGGGCATTAAGGAATATATTTTCATACCAACGGTATAAATATAAAAAGTATGTTACAATTAATTATGGTAACTACATGTTTTACAGTATCCGATGACAGATTTTTAGTATGTATATGCTTTTATTTCGTAAGATATGCAAAAATCTTTAGGCGTGTGAGAGGCAGCGCCAAATTCCCCGTAAAACCAACTAAACCAGGTATTAATCGTTATTATAAGAGAGATAAGACATTATAACAGTTACTTGTTGAAAGATGATACGTTATCGGTGGAGTATTCAATAAATTTAACGTTGGACGTGAAAGTAATATTCGCTGCTCCTTGTCCAACCACACAAGTCCAATTAGGTGAAACTGTCCGTACCTGCAAACCAGCTGTTCCATTTCGCTTAATATCGGGATATAACGGGAATTTTGCTTATTTTCTATTCCATGCTATTATTTTTAGTTAAAATGTACAGTACAATCTGGATAGTCCGACTAGTATGGAACCATACAACTACTCAGTAGAAAGCTGAAATTTAGAATAAAAACGCAAGTACACTTTTGATGACTTAACATAATAGAGTTCCTTTTAGGCTTATCACAAATATCACGCGTTATCATCATTAATTTAAATTCTAACTCAATATAATAGAATAAATATTTATTTATTTATAAATGACTCTTTTGCGAAATTTTCGAAAATATAATCGGGGTTTTAAATGAAATTAGCATGCATAGATTTGATGACAACTTATTACCTACGGTTTAATGTCATTATTAGAACGTCAAAATCTATAATTTGATACCCCACTGAAAATTATTGCCTTTTATTTATAGTGGTAACTTATGATAGTTACTCATGCTTTATAGAAATAACTATGATTTTAATGTCTTTCTCATATCAAATGAGAGCTTTATGAAAAATTTGATGCATATAGGTTGGGAAGGAGACAAAGAGAGGAACATAGATACTCTAGACTCTATTACATAAGGTTTCTTACTAGATATAATATTTATGTGTGTGTTTTTTTTCTGATAAACGAACATTTGATACAGAGCCATGGATGAGGGAAAGACCTGTGGAACGTAGTTGGCGCTAATAGGATTTTGTCCGCTTTTCGGATTCCAGGTAGCTGTTGTGCATATACTTCAGTGGAACCCTATTTGGCTTTTAACCGGGAAATTGTTTGGATTCCTGCGGCAGGGGGAGGTAATACCTGGCTCCTGCAGGGACTACGTTCCGGGCGGTCTATTGGTGGTTGAAACTCCGACCCCAATGGCTGAAAAACTTCAACTTCTCCAATGAAAATAAACCTTTTTCCTCTATCGGGACCTTCTAATGAAAATCGTTCTAGCCACGAAAATTTGTTGAATTAAATTTAAACTCACCTTATCTCAGTAACAGTTATCTTGTTAAATTCGGTTATAAAGTTATACTAAATTTTACAGAAGTCCATTTTAAATAATTTATATCGTTGTTTACTTCGACTAATCGTTCATTTTACTGTGTGCTATTCGCCCTGAAAGACGGAATTTAACATTGTTATTTTTGTGATTAGAAGAAACTATTGGTAATTTTAAGTATTTAGTTTGAACATAGCAGCCAAAAAAACTTTTTGGGCATAAGGTGTATGCGCAGTAGTTAGAGAAGTCATTTTGTGACATTAGGCAATAAGTAATTGTGTTCAATGTTCTCAATCATGCCATATTTACAATTCTTCAGTCACTCGCACATTCATTCAGTATTTACAAACAGTCCAGAGACCTCCCAAAGTCTTGGGAAGTCCTCCACGCTCCTCCGTCAGCCGCGTCACCGGATACGAGCCAGTGGAGGCAGACCAAGAGCGCGAGAGGATAGTGTAAAAAAAGATTCCAATGAACACCATACGAGGTTTAAATGGTACAATGGTGCCTTCAAAGTTCACTGTAAGTGGATTTTTTCACAAATAAATATATGTATTTTTAATACATTTTCTAGTAATGTATATATAGACATTCACAGAGTATTTTTCAGTCAATATAGTTCTTCATAATTCCAACAATTTATTACAATTTTATCTGTTATGTTAATGTAGTGTATATAGTAATATGTTATGATAGGAAATTATTCAAAATGAGTAATTGGCTAAACAATAACCTATCATATTTTCATGGAGTTTCTGTAATTTCTTAGCATCATTGAGGAGGGATACGATATAACCTTTATGCAAAATGTCGTGCCTGTAGGACCAATAGGGTATCCCCACAGTACCCAACTTAATTTGACTTAGACGGCTCCCTCTAATATCTCTTAACCTGCACCTATTTGCTAAACCATTACCCCAGCCATTATACCGCATCATGAAACCTCACCGTCCTGTGGGGACATTACGGGGTGCCTGTTTTGGCTCAGCCTCTTAGATCATGTTGAATACCTTTCTACAATCACTTATCATGATCCTCGTTTTGATCTTCGTCACTACGTTTAGTTAACACTTGCCCAAGGCATTAAGTTGGTCCAATTCAAATACAGTAAAACCTCGCTGATCCGAATCTCTGCATAAGACTGCTAGAGATTTTTTTAAATTTATTGTTCACATAGAAAATTTCTTTTACCGATGATAGCTTGCTTGTTAGTTGGGTTCAATGTGCAGTTCCTGCAAAGGTTGGACATACATTTTTGTAATGATATGTTTTTTTAGTATAAGACAGCTTTACTAATTTAACCTTATCAAATTTATAATCCTGACGAAACTGGATTTTTTACTAGATGCTTCCGAGCAAAACGTTAGTATCAAAGCTTGAAGATTCGGCCATGGGCTACAAGTAATGCAAATATACGTTAATTGTTATGTATATACATCTGTCATCGTATGGAAAGACAAAAATTACTTAGTGCTAAAAAATGGTGACACTATGCTTTGACAGTGGTTTACTGACCAGAAAAAAGTGCATGGATGGACAGTTTTTTGTTTAAGACCACAGGATTAACCAAAACAGTCAACTTCCAAAACGAAACGCTCATTTTCCAAAGCCTTATTTCGATAAATTATATCCGTAGCACTTGACCAGCACCTAGCACTGAGGTGCTAGTGTGGTACTCGAAAAACATTAATTTGTTTTTATTAACCGGATTGGCTACTTAACTCAGGTACTCTTAATTCAGGTAGTAATCAAATCATCGTAATGTAGAATAGTTGACCCCGGCTAAAACTTTCACCCAAAGTAAAATCGTGCAAGGCGGGAAGTTAGAAGTGAGCACGCAGAACTTGAGAGTTTTTAACTTGTGTGTGTTTAATAAAAAACAACATACATTAACTTTATTCATAATTTAATTAACATATTCGTAGGAGAACCATTATGTTCTTGCTTGATTCTAAGAGATTTTAATGAAATAGTTTGCTATGAGTGTACTTGGGATATTACTAGGTTTCTTTCTATATATTTACTTTCTATTATTTATTTCCTAACGAATTTGTGGTCATACTGAAAGTTTCTTGAATATTCCATGCTGCTTGAACTAATCCAACTGAGAGGTAAGTTAGTACTTTGAGCCAAACTATTGATAAGCTGGTGACCATTGGGGTGACTGGATTTGACAGTTGACAGTTGAGGTAATCGTGCAGTGAGACCAACTCACCTTATGTATTGTCAATGACTAGATCTAACAATTGATTGCATAACTTTTGTTGTATTTTGTCCATTGCTTAAGTATGCTAGTCAAAGTTTTTATGTCGATTAACTGAAATGCCGTATAAATCTGTTCCGTAATATATAAATATTTATAATTTATATATAGTTCTCATTTTTTATCTTTAATATAACACAAATAAAACATCTTTATTACAATCTCCCTTATTTAATACTTAATAGGCAATAAGTAATTGAGATAAATGTTCTCATTCATACCATATTTACAATTCATCATTCACTCACTCATTCATCCAATATTTACAATCAGCCCAAGGAACTCCCAAGTCCACATAGTTGTCACCTCCGTCGCATGTGAAAGAGGAAGCGGAGTCTTGGGAAGTCCCCCACGTTCCTCCGTCAGCCACGTTACCGGATACGAGCCAATAGAGGCTGTCAAAGAACGCAAGAACCACATACACTCAGGACATGATTGGAGAAACTGGGCATTGCCAGGAACCCACTGTCACGCAATGAAAAGACTGCAGTGTCATCTGCAAATGTTGTCAAGAAGGTATTGAGGGTCATCAGTGGTGGATATGTTATAGAGCATGGGACCCAGGAAACTGCCCTGTGGAACTCCTGCTTTTATGGGATATTAGTTACAATATCCTAAACCACAGCAGACTTGGAAGAAGCGGTTTGAAAGGTAGGAATTTAGGATTATATAAAGGGTGGTAAATATCGTTTGAGCTTATAAAACAAACCTGCGTGCCAAACCCTGTTAAAAGCTTGAGCTATGTCCAGAAATGCAGCAGTGCAATACTGTTTGGATTCAAGGGCTGAGGAAATGTGATCAACAACGAAAAGGCCTTGTTGAGTAGTGGAATGTCGTTGACGGAAACCAAACTGGTGTATAGGAAAAAGGTTTTTGATTCAACAATTAGAAGTAGACGTTTTAATAGGATTTTCTCAAATATTTTTGAGAGGATAGGGAGTAGGCTAATTGGACGGTAGGATGAGGCGTCATTGGTGGTTTACCAGGTTATCCCTGGTTGACCGAGAGAAGTGTTGGGAATTGAAAGAATCGGAACGGATGGACGCCAATTGCCACTTTACCAATCTGCAGTACTGATTGTACGAGCGGCGATCGGCAGGATGCCGGGATCTTTGCCACACTGTTCTGGAGCTGCCTTTGGATTGGATTAGATTTTTGAGATGCTGAGGTAAACAATTATGATTTTGGATTTTTGGGTGACGCTGCCTCCCAAGCCGACCTCTAGACCAGAGAAGTGAAAGAATGCACTGAATCGTCTAGGTCTTGGGATGTTTTCAGGTACACTTTGAGGTTTACTGAACCTGTAAGAAGCTGGCGTATGTAGTCCCAATCGACTGGGCCCCTAATAAATGAAGGAGGAGGCAGTTTTATCTTTAATAAGCTGAACCTGATAAACTTGAACGTGGCCAAATGTAGGTACGGGTAAAATGCAGAATTGAGCCCCTGTAAGCGCCATATGGGTACAGGAAGTTAAACATATTTCAATAAAAAAAGTAATCCTTTGATAGCAGGCCGATTAACGTAAATTAAAATAGATAACATAAATTACAGTTAATACAATGACTATTAACATACAACAAACCATGGATCCAATACAAAACAACATAAAACACGTATATGAAAAATATTTGGTAATAATGGGTGAAGCATAAATACCTTTATGACTGCAGACATCAAACGAGTGATTTAAAAAGAAAGGGGAAGGTTATGAGGATGATTTGGAATTAATCATTAATGAATTGTTACTTATTGTTTCTGCTACTCATGAGTATTAGTAATAAAATGTTGTTCATTCGCACTAGAAGCCTAAATATTCTCAACGTTACAACTTTTCAGGGTTTCCACGGCCTCGAGGTGTAAAATGACCAACCGGTCACTCTCTTAAAAAAAGATACGGCACAAACTTATCTGACAAATATATCGATCCAATTTTAAGTATAGTGAGTTTCGTCTTTCGAAATCTCTTTTGAGTTTACACTTTTCTTTCTTCATATATTTACTATGAATCTTAATTGGCTGTGATGAGAAGCATCTTAATCTATGTCCTCGCCCTGAGATTGTGCGCATCCTGACATTTCCCCCTACTCCGAAGGCTGTGCACCCTGGCATTGAATATATGAAAATATTGGCACGGCTTGATCGGAGAAAAAGACCCCATGGCCTGAGTTATATTCTTGCTGACAGGTGATGCGATAGGCTATTATTTTGGGGGCTATCGGCTTTTGTACTTGTTAAACCATCGATACATTGCCAGGCCTCTGCGAAACAAAAGCCTAACTGACAGGCGACCGATTCATATCCTTTAGTCATCTCGGACAATGGATCCATTTTGTTGGGTCCTCTCAACCCCATTTAGTAGCAACGACATTTTTTTTTTTTTTCTAAATTAATAATCTCAAATTAAAAGTAATATCAAATTTTGCCGATTGAATAGTTTTTATGAACCATTATTTTTGGTAATCACATAAGGAAACGCTGCTGCTCCGAACAAATCTGTACAGTAAAGTTTATTTATTACCTATTACCCATCAAAAACTACGATTGGACAAAAACATCTATTATTGAAGGATTTGGCTTCACATTTTTTAATTAATCAGTCAAGCAATTGATCATTTATTCAATAGGACAATATACCATTGCAATCCAATATATATAGTACATACTCTGTATAAGCTAGTTATAATTTTGTGAAATACAATGAAATAATGTAACAAAAACTGTTAGACTTTGTGAAATTAATTCCCTAACCTTAGTGTCTGATGCTCTAGCTTAATTCTATACCTATTGGAATCATTAAATAGTATGATGGTTATGAAACAAAGAGTATTAAAGGATTATCCACTTATGACTGAAACTACTTTAAAATAAAACATTACCAAAGTCAGGAAAGCTTTCTCTTTGTCAGTCTAAGCTGCAAGTTACTCGCAAATAGGTGCGCCATCATTTCGGTGATACCTGAACAGACAAATAAACTGGACCAACTGGAGTGAACTTCAAACGAGATTTATAATAAAAGTACAAAATTTTTGAAAACTTTTAAGTCTCCGGGTACGAGCAGAACACTGCAACATCAATATGAGTTTTCAACTATTTTCAATGTTAGTTAGTCTGATTTTTCGGGGATTCGAAAAGCCCTTATTGTATTTTCACCAAACTATCAAGTATAAAAACTCTTAGAGTGAAGGTTAAGTGAATCGTTGAGTTATAGCATGCGATTTACGCTATCGGATAGCTTAGGTTTACATTAGATGGCTATCTAAATAAAATAGCGCGGATTATTGCCCTAATTTAGCGACTATCAATTTAATGGACTTTTTATAGTCTGGCAATTACTGTATCGACCCTCTGCACAAAACGGGAGGGGTGAGTAGGAAGAAAACAGTGTTAATAGACCAAGCGTGACCTAGCTCTTTAAATAGCTACTTGTTATACGAGCTCATTTTTGTAATGGGCACCGTACAAGTTACGAGTAAAGCACACCAGTGTATTAGTTTAGTTTTATATAGATGCCTATGTAGTGTTATGTATCATTATTATATTATTAATAAATATTTTATTAATTAACCAATCTTAAGTTTCTTCCTACTAATGCCTGTGACGGTAATGGTGACATCTAGATAGGAATTCTGTTATTATCTAATGAAGGTGTATTAAAAACAGATTGCCAAATAATTTGGAACCCTAAATACTGACTGATGTCTGGATGAAATGAATTTCGAAATATATTTATTTTGTTACTGTAGTCCATAAGCCATACTTTTTTAAATATAAAAGTAAGAATCGTAGATGATCCATAAAAAGTATTTTTTAATGGTTATATTTAATAGAGACCTTAACTATTTGGTGCATTTGAATACAAGGTTAAGGCATTACTAATTGAAGAAACAGTTCATATTTTTTTACGCAAGACAATTTTCTAAATCTTTATTATTGCCTTTATTCAGCCCTTTTATTATGGATTCACATTTACAATACCATTCACATTTGCATACACCACACTACTTACTCTTCATTAATGTTTTTTTTTGAATAAATCGACTACCAACTCCCCACAAATCTATTCCAAAACCTCAATAAAAAATTAGACATAACACTAGCTATTTCATGGTAATAGTCGTAATAGTGTTATAGGGTGGTCATAAAAACTAAACAATTGTTATAATAACCGTGAATATTACAAATATCGTTTAATTTGTTTTTTTCGCTTTACCAAAAATGCACTTTTCGTAATTTAAGATCTCTGTTACAAATGTTTAATCCATGGCTTTAGGAACTAAGAACAATAAGATTGGGTATTGGGTAACCCTTTCAAAAATTAAATAAATGGATTGTAAATAATGGTCAGTAATATAGCGAGGAAAATTTTACTTCCCTATTCCTTGGAGTATAACTCATATTCTTTTCCAAGATATTTCGTTCCGGTGGAATTTCCATGTCGTTAAAAATATCTTGTACATACTTTTAAACTAATACTCATAATTATTAGTCAAATGAAAAGATTTAGCACAAGTTCAGTTTTAATCTCATGCATTCTGGACGCTCTATGAGAAACGGAAGACATTCTGACATTTATCGATAAAACACATGTAAGTTATTAATAAGACACTTACTGGCTCATGTAAACTTTTTTCTGAAAAATGTTAGGTTCATGCTTTAAGCAAGCTTAAACTTTAACTTTAGGAGCATGCGCTGATAAAATTTACAGTACATAATTTAGCAAAGGCAATTTGAAATCAGTAAGTAGTTACATTGCGTTAGATGAGTGGACATTATTTAAACTTACTTTAATGTTTATTTTTGTCACTTTGATATACTTATCTAGGATTTTAATCATAAGATACTTGGCCAAAAGCGTTTGTTTCAGTATGAAATAAATAGTGGGTAGCCCAGAAGGCGTGTGTAATTATTACTATGATAAGGCACGACCAGCCTTCCAGCACAATATTTACAAGTACGAATCGGAACAAGACCCTGAAAAATACAGGCTCTATCCTACGAACAGTCTTTTTTTTAAAAAAATCTTGACACGGAAGACAGAGTACTTTTACAAATGTAAAATATGTAACCTAGTTTTCCGGGGGTACAGGAGACAATGAAAGAAATGGAAGGGATATGTAACCCCTCTCAACCCCCACACCGTGCACTTCGTCTAGAGCTGAGCCACCTCCTCTCAGTCCGGTGACATACGAAAATTTTACCTGCAAAACAAATGACAACTTTTGGAAGGATGTGAAATAGGGGAAAAAAAACACCTATTCAGTTTTTGAAACGGGTTGACAGCTGCCACCACCAGGTGCCTGTGGGCTAATGAATAATGATTAGCAATGGACTCTCTTTCCTTTCCAAAATCTACTGCATAAATTAACCTTTCCTGGAGTTAATTTATTGATTATTTTGATTAAACGTATATTGATTATTTTCTTTTGTAATAATTTCATTAAGCGGTAGTTAAGCCACATTGGTAAGAACCGTTAGAGAAGACCTTACATTTATAAATATAAATTGGCTGAAGACAATTTTTCCAAGGAAATGAACCGTATTTCAATAGAATTTATGTTGCTTTATAAATTTGAGTCGTTCTGGTAGTCTTGTTCTTTGTCGAGCAGCTTTTAATTTACACTGCTTAATTGTGCATTATCGCCGTCCTAATATAATGTTTAGGGTATGTCTTAGTGAGGTACTTTCCCGAATATCCTATTTTTAAATCTTATTCATAGCAATTTTACCTTCTGAATAAATAGGTATTGTTTACCTGTGGTTTCTAGTACAAGTAAATAGTAGTAATTTTCCACATTTATCTGTATGATGAATATGATTATGTTATGTTAATATGTTTAATTATAATGTTTCAAAACACAAGACTAAGCAGTATTAAAGACATTGTGGATTGCAAAATTTTGTTGCCCATGCTCTGTTATTATGAGGTCTATAGAGAGGTTAAAATGCAAAAATTTGATTTATACTGAAGACAAAACTAATCATTACTTTAGCATAATATTTCCAGAACTGTGGAATTTTACTATTCCGAAAAAAAAAAAAATCAGATGAGTTGATTTGAATGAGATTGTTCATTACTAAGGAATACTTGAATTACATATGTATGGATAAATAACCGTGTAGCTTTTTCAAAATTCAAGATTTATTTTGAACTCAGAAATCATTTTCAATCATGATTTTACTTGTAGTTGTAGTTCTTACTCTATCATCTACTAAATAAACTAAAAGGGTAAGGGCACTAGATAACGCTGATGGGACCGAAGGATATCTGAGCTCAAAACGTCAACTTTATTCTGAAGATATTGGTATCGACCTTGCCGCAACATATCAGAAGGATTTACCCTCTTGTAGCTCTTTGACAGACAATACATTCACCTGTCTTCATAAATGCACCTTAAAATACCTGAGTTTTTTATTACTAAACCGGGTAATTGGGTTATTAATGTGTCTTCATCATTAATTTTCTTCATTTATTTATATAAAAAACGAATTTAAGTAAAATGTTTCAACACATAGACTCAGATTTTATTAAAGGCATTGTGTATAGTGTATCTCCGTCACTGAAGTATAAATTGATTAGATAAATTATTTACGTAAGTTTTTTGAGAAAAAATCGTGTAAGGATAATAAAGCCTTGGAGCCCCACTTATTTATAAGCTTTTCCGCCAAATCCTGAGTTTTCAAAATCCACGCAATAGAATAAACTCTGATTGTATTGTAGCTGATCTGAATACTTGAAATAAAATTTATAACCGCAGCCGTAGATAAATGTCATTTCCCCGAGGTGTTTTTGAAAAACGGCATAATATTTATCGACACCTCACAGCAGGAATAGAAGCAGAGTAATCCCCTCATTAATTAGCCAGTGCTCTGCAACAGTCGACACTCAATCAAGGCTGAGGCCTGTGACTAAGAAGCAGGCAGCCGTGTACTTAGCCGGCTAGTGGGCTGCCATTGTGGCACTGATGGATGGAGTCGGTAGGATACCTGTGGCCGTGGTGTGTCCTCTTTAATATTTCAACAGACCGCACCGCTCCCACATCCGCCATCCTTATGGCCTTACTGGCCCGCCAATTCTGTTTCCTAGCTCTACCTAGAGGGAGCATCCTCTGCGTGCACCACGTTAAGGATAAAACGTGTTATGTCATTTGAAGAGTCATCGGTCACAAAAGAACAACGATGGCCAAGAAGGAACCATTGTTAGGCTAAAACTGATGTTCTTTCAGTTCTGTATTAAGTTTCATGTTCAGTCGAAGTTTCAGTTTTCCCTATGTGTAAATGAAAGGGACTAGTAAAAAAACTGGAAAGAGTGCACAGTGGCCTGAGAGCGGCGTAAACCCCGATTTTCAAGGTGTTCAGAAAATAGAACGTTTTTTTTATGTGAAGGATAGCTAATCAGTATATTTCAAAGGTTCACGCACGAATCCAAATCAGTTTTTTTCAACAATTTTCTTAGTATAAATAAAAACCATACTTTCTTGACATTCATAGGATAAGTACATTGCGCGATCATGCGCCAAAGTGTTCTTTGAACCCTGCACTAACGATAAATTTAAGACCCAGTGGCGGGGTCCTGTGGTTTTGGTAATGATTTGGCAAATTCAGACTAGTAAGCTGTTCAAACAAAATCGAATAAATGTTGAATGTGTATCTACACATAAATAAAAGCTTTATTTAATACCTAATATCGACTATTATTTTCCGTTAGTCTGTTGTTGATGCTTGTTACGGAAGGACACGGTGGCACATGTTACCCATCGGAATGGCTAACAGAAATCGAAATTAGAAGTATTTTGTAACAGCATTTGAAAAAATATCAAACTCAGTGAAATGTGATGTCCTAAATAATACCTTGTTTGAACACTAACTAACACAATCATACAACCCACAGTTTACCTGTTACATATTTTTGGAACTCATATTATATTGAACTAGGCAAGTATTTTTCAAGCTGTACATAAAATGTCCTGATTTATATTTCTGAGGTTTTAATCATAAAGGAAATAATAAAATGAATATTTTATATCGATTTATATAATTAGCATGGATATGAGATACAAAACTTTAGTTGCATGAGTTTAATACACCAGTTCCTTACATGGGTTAGGTTTTTATGTTATGTTGTATTCCAGATTTGTAAGCTATTTAACGGGCATTTTTTTGTGTTAACGTATAACGAACTTGAATAAAATTAATTAATTAAATCAAAAATTAAATTAAATTAATCTTGCTCTTGTTTTAATTAAAGAGCATTTTTCGGTTGTTTGAACTGATACAGACCACTAACGATTTACAAACTATCTAGAACACTTACGGAAATTTATTTATGTATGCAAAAAAACAAGTCAGGAGTGTTTTTGAGAGCTCTATGTTTCTAAATACAGACAGCACTTCAACAGTTTTATTATTAATAATAAGTTTTCTGTTGCGGACGACACTAAAAATATTGAGAGTTATCAAATTTTTATCAGGCTGTTTCATATTAAGGTGATAGGAACCATTAATAAAAATTAAAGAACCCATATTTCGCAATTGCGAGAATCCGGCCTCTGGTTTACCCCTCACACATTTATAGTAATCTATTATTCCGCAACATTATCTTATATTAAGGCAAATTATGAAACCTTTAATGCTCAGTTAAAATTTTTTTCCCGAACGGAAAGCATATCTTTACATTGACATGCAGAGCTCTGGTACCGATACTAATGCAAAACTGTTTATTTTCTCCCGTAAAAATACAAGCAGTCTCTGATGCCCGTCAATAGCTGTTAGAGTAAAATAAAATTAACAGGCATAAAAGCCCTGGTTGGCCGGTGTATCAATTAACGACTTACGAGCACTTTAATGCTGTTTCCATGTATGTTGTGTTAAAAAGCTTGAGATGAATACTTGATCGTATTTGTTAAAAACTCGCCATGCAATTAATACATATGATTTTACTAGAGACGGGTCGCTAAGCATACTAAGTACGCTTACTGTAGTTTGTCTATGACTTTTTTCCCTTGTTTAACTCACCGATCGAAAACTAATATTATCCCATAAACATGTTGTTCTAGCATATTTCCAGAGTCCCCAGCTCATATGTTTATGTTACTTTTAAAAACGATTATATTCAACTTCCATATATGCCCCATAAAGTTGCAACAATTCCATTCCCGATAATTTTTGTGATGCGCGCTGTGGGCTGTCGGTCAGTTCCAGTGGGTGTATTTTAGGTTTTAAATTGATTGACCTGGATCTGCCGAAAACCAAATGTCCCTCTCTTGAACCTTCAAACCTCTTCATCAAATTTTTGCTGAACCATCCATTTTACCGTTGGGAATTACACAGAGGCCTAAAATGTGCTAGTTCTTGGTGAAGACTTGTGATGCTATCTACTTTATAATTATAATCGCAATATAACTATTATATAAATCACAATTTCAAACATACATTATAATTTAAATTGACTTCCTTTATCATGAAACAGGTCATAATCTGAGGTGATAAAGACTTTTATGTTGTACCAATGTAAACCAAGATAATAACATTGACTAACTAATTGATAATTAAAGAGTGGTAAGCGCCAGATCACACTAATGGAATCGAACGAAGTAACTGAACTCAATACTTTATGGCTACCTACATATGGAAGGTAATAAACTACAAAGGTCTGAAAATCATAGCAACCATTTCTATCTGAAAGAATAATATTTATTTCTCATATTTATTTGAGTAATATTTCTTTAATAAAAAATTTAATACATCACGAGTCAATAGCTAATTATCCCCTTATCTATTGTTTTTAGTTTCAGTTTCATTATCTTATTAATTTTATATTTTTTTTTTCATCAACTACACGTTTATTGTCAAAATTGTGTATTTTGAATAATAATAACAACAAAACAGATTTCTTTATTATCAGTAAGAAATAAAACAGAAACGTGTTTCATTCTTTGTAATTGCCGATTTTTTTTTTCGTGGTAAGCAGGGGCAGAGTGATGCTAAACCTGCACACCCGAACAGTCGTGGGAGCCAAAGCATACTCATCGCCCCGTAACACAGTTAAAATAGTCTTCCGAACCATCGTTTTTTAGCTCTACGATTATTAACATCAAGGTCATTTCATATATCCAATGAATAACTACTTAGATATTGAATTATTTAAGTTTCCACTTTCATTCAAGATATGGCGTCTACAAAAAATAATATTTTATGTCAAACAATAAAAATGCCTAAGAAGAAATAAAGCTAAAAAAAAAATAAATGTACAGGGAATTAATGGCATAATCCATTCATGACGTTTTATTATCAATATACAATTTTCTTAAATCTTGGAAATATAGTTCGTGAACATAGGTTAATGTTTAATATTGAAACAGTATAATAGTTGGAAGAAAGCTCTGTAAGGATCAGGAGATTAAAAAGTCTCAGACTCTTACAGAATATTTTAATTTTGGTAAATCTGTTATCAGTATACTTTAATCCACAAATATGAAAATTATCTACTTGATAGAAAAGTAATGAATAATAATATTTAAGTGATTAGAGTTTGATTATTGTTGAATATACTAATTATGTTACACATCCCATTTATTGCTACATTTTGGATATATTTTACGGAAAAAAAGTCTCCGACTAACAGACCCAAAATTAACTGTTGTTTTTAATCCAAAAAACAAGCATATACATTATATTTTAGGAAAACTTGTGCAATTAGATTAACTATATATAAACTATGATTTAACGGAATTTAAATTTATTTCTAATCTATAGACTTAGAAATCATTACAAATAATGCCTGGAGAAAATTCTGATTGTGCATCCTGTAACACCACGCCTTTTTGCGTAGGAGTGATAAGTTTGAACATCTTGCCCAATTTTTTTGTCTTACATTTTTTGTCAATGTAAAATACTACGATTTATAAAATAATCGTTTTAAAATGTATTCACTTAATTATATAATCGCCAACAATCAACTGATTATTTAAACCATTTTTTTGAAATGTTTAATTTATTCCCTTTATAATAAATGTCTAAGATTTTGCTTCTGTTTTATCGTGAAACCTTTGAAATTTGACCTTTAACATGAAGTGTGTATTGGCATCAAGAACTGATAGCTAGTTCTAGCTACTTTAGAAGGAGTACAGATCCATTACAGTTTTCAAGAAACTTGTTAAAAGTTATTAACCCCTTAAGACCCTTCGATCAACATCATCATGATAGCAAACCAGGTCAAAAGTAGAAACATAAATATTTCACACCTAGTCAGCGTTATCATCCGAACTGGTTCTTGTCTTGGTCTTGTTAAAAATAGTTAGCCTAGGAATGAAATACAATCCTACTTTAAAGTATCAGTTTCAGATAGTCTTTGAAACGGAATCGTTTGTTTTATCTTTATCAACAATACATCATTATAATATCTATGTATCTCAATTACCTTTTCAGTGTTTGAAGTGTTTTCTTGTGTGGTATCCATACGTATCCTAAGGAGGATACAGATGATTTCTCTGGTAAAATAAACCAGACCGCCTTCGCCTTGAAGTCTCGCTGCTAAAGGGTGGACGTAACATTGAGTATGAAATTTATGTCAAGTTTTGTGATGTAGTCCTCTAAAATCCCAACAGATAGACGTATTAACAATCAGGGCATCTTTTCTCTGTACCATCTGTCGGGTATCAACTACTAACAAAATTTGTGTAATAACAAGCACCGCTTTTGAAAGAAAAGAACTTTAATAATCAGTTATTGCACAATAAAGATTGTTAATATGTAAAAAAAAAAAAAAAAAAAAAAAAAATAGTCAGAACATCAAAATCTTTGATTTGAAACTTATCAAATATCCTTGATTCAAATTTCGGTATTCTACGTCATGTAATGAATTGATATTTCATACATGTTTTTCATAATGGCATTATTTTTCCAGTTATGACAATATCACAAAAAATCTCACTGTCAAAATCTAGTTCAAAAACTGTACGACGAACGGAAAGGCAGGCGCAGGGTTGGAAACATTTGAACAAGACCAACGAAGTCGATACAAAATATGACTTTAGGGAAAAAACAGGGTGGGTGCTTGGGGTAGTCCCCTGACCTGTGTATACATGTGTATATGGTAAATAGTCAGTATATGTAATTGTGGATTTTATATTGGCATATAATGTAAATAATAATATATCTCCCAATAAATTTTGTGTGTGTGTGTGTGTGTGTGGTATTAATGAGATCCTTTACCGCAATGACTCATTAGGGGATTTTTTTCTCTCGAATAAATGAAGTTGCGTAGATACCACTGGAGAAAAACCAAATAAAATTACAATAACATATTAGACTGGAAGAGATGGTACGATTCAGGTTTTAACTAAACAACAGTGTTAAATAGCAATGTTCGTTTCTCTTCATAGCTTTTCTTTAAGTATGAAATGCTGTTAACGGCCCATGTGAAGAACAACCATACAAGCGTTGGTCTGATCACAGTGTACCTCTTAAAGATGACAGACGTGGGCCGTTGAAGAAGTGCCAATTAAAGAAAATATAACAAAGAGAAACGATTATTGGTGTTATTTAAAACTTAAAAATAAATGTAAAAAAAAAAAATGTTACTTTCCAGTGAAGAAGGTTCAACAATATGCCTGAATAATTAAAACAAATTTAGTTTAGTCTTGGTCATGTTGTTGAGATTTTTTCTTAACAGGCATATTAAATCTAAGTATATGTTTATAAATATATATCTAAGAAAAGGAAAATATATGATATAGGGGTGCCGTAGGAAGTTATATGAACCGCACAAGCCAGGGCAAGTGAATAAAGGGCGGAAAAGAGCCCAGACTGGGGTGATCTAAGGGAAAAAATTCTTCGCATTCTACATTCCTTCAAACATTTACATCTTCACTTCGCACTCAGTTTTGTTTGTTATAAGTTTATGTAATGATTTATTTTGTTGCCTATGTTATTATTAAAATCCCATAAATAAATAATAGATTTTGGAGGGTATGTCAACCACCAGGGTCATTGACGCCCGCGTATGATCATTTTATTTTGATTTAAAGAGATCCGCCACATGAGACCGCTAATTTCTTAAGTCCAAGGACTGTATCTCAGGCACGTGAATCCCGGGAGTCGGTACCAGTTACGCTTAGACTGAAATATGCAAGACTAGAACTTAACTAACTGTTTATTCTTCTCTCTCTCCTATATATACATGCAGAGCGAGGCTTAACACCACTCTTAGCTTCTGTTTAATGTTCGCTTATAATAATCCCTTTAATACAGGTTAACTAATATACATATAATTATTTACCTATTTTAACCTGATTCGTTTACGAGCTGGCAGCCTTTCATTAGGTGCCAAAGTATCGTTGACGCCAAGGACTTAAAGATTAAATAAGCTCTGTCCCCTTATGTGTTTCAATTCATCGTTCCTCATTTTTAGTCCCATCCGCTTTGAATTATTCACAATTGTTTTAATAATACAATATTCAATAAAGATATGTGAAAATAAGGATTATTTCTTGTAGTCATTACACATTTAAAATTTGTTCCATCCCAACCTGTTTTGTAACAAAGCATCTTAAGCTGTTTTAACAATTGTATTCGTAAATTATCCAATTATTTTAGTTAATTTGTTTCAACAGAAAGACTAATACTGGAAACACCTTAGCACCCGGGATGTTTGCTGTTGAAATACTTCAGAAGAAAATTCTATAGCTCTTGCCGGAGTTTTCCCAGGTCTTTGCACTAATTTTAACTTGGCCCTTAGCAGCTTGAGGGTAATTGAATTTGAACAGAAGACAGAAAGTAAGGGTTGACAAAAATGTTTCGGCTAATTGGATCTAAAAGTTCCGTCTTCATTTATCATAACTCTGAATTGATGTAGTTACAGTGTATAAGATAAGTCAGAGAAGTATATATGAAGTTTTAATTCAGTATATATTGTACTTTGCACCGATGCAGGAACGTAGACAGTTCTAGTAATAACTGATTGCTAAGGGATCCAAAAATAGTTGGTCTCTGTTTGCTGTATCCTCCCTATTTGAGTAATTGCAACAAACCATCACAATTAAAAATAAATCCTTATAATTGATTTTACCTCTATGGGACACCTGGATAATGAATTGAGAAACTGGTTTTCTTGTGACTCCGGAGAACTTTAATTAACTAAATGCAACACCAAGTGAATTCGTCTGATTGTTGTGTTCTTTTGTGTCCTTTGGTTCTTTAAAGGTCGGGGGGGGGGGGTTCTTAATTACCTCGCAGACTAGTGATTTTAGTCACTCGCGTCACTCCCCCAACGATATATTATTGTTTGCTCTTTTTTTAGAATAAGAAAAAAAATAATTTAATTATATGCAATTTTGATTACTTTAGTTTTTTATATAAAGTACATTTTGCTAAAATCACTAGTTTGCCAGATATTTGAGAAAAGACGAAAAAAATTATCTGAGGATACTTCACTCGAAGTATATTGACTCTTATAAAGAAGTAAACGGGAACGCCTTTAATATGAGGTACAGTACTTACTTCAAATTTTATAGAGAAACCGACTTTCCTTAGACATAGAAAGTTGCAGTATAAAATATTTTAATAAAAATAATAATAACGATTTTGTTGTGGCCTCCTCTAGATTATAAGTCACTCTCTTCTCGACCGGATCATATCATATCTATCATTTTTTCCATATGTTTAATAAATTAAGCTTATAACGCCAGTCGGAGAGTGGGGGCATAAGTAGTGGGGATACAGTCGTAGGTGGAAAGTTATCCCCACCCTACTGGCTGCCCTCCTATATAAGCCCGAGCCCCTGAGTAAGAGCTCAGACAAGAAAGAACCGAGACCTTGAACACTTCTCTCTCTCTCTCTGCACTGGCGCCTGCGGCTCTACTCAAAACCATGGACTTCTCATTCAACCACCTCTGCATCTCTCTCTCCTAACCTCGCTATGTTTTAGTCCGGCTTTGTCAGACCTCACACCTTCCTAGTGAGATTCTCTGCCTTCGTCTCGCTAAAACTAGCACCTTCTTGGGAGAGACCTCTCCCTCGTGGACGACGGTTGCCTTGGCCCCTGCAAATTTTACCAGCAGTGTCTCCAATTGCAATCCAGTCTGCCTCTCTCCGGTTCACACTCGCCTTTGGGATCCGGACACCGGATACAGAGTGTGAATTCGTGGTCATTCCAAGACCACATAAACCACCTATAAACCTACCTTGAACAGAATACGATCCAGATAAAACCCAGAGAAAATATAATGGCGTTTCAGTACTCGTCAATCCCCGAGTCAAATGTCTTTAACAATATTTATAGAGGAGTACAGTTTATTATTAAGTACGGATTCATGCAGAAAATTGGAGGATATTGATTAATGTTAAATGATTTATGTGATTATGCGATGATTTTTTGGGACTATTTTTAATATTTATCGTAACCTATTCTCCAGAACACAGTGCTTTGTCGGGGCACACACACCTTCTAAAGGTCTTATGGAGTCAGATCAAAGCGAATTAGGCTGCCCTGCCTCCACCTGCCTTATCTCTTTCTGGGCGCTCGCCGGACGGGGGCTAAGAGGTTGTAGCGATCCTAGCCCGCGGCAGGCGTCTCCTCGACACTTGAGGGATACCCAGGTATACTGAGCCTCCTAGTGACGACCCGACAGATTTGTTTAACATAACATTGTATTTATTTCAGCAATGATCCATAATATTGTCTTGATTTTAGCACGTTTTATGCAAAAAGGGCACTAAAAAAATTTCTTTTCGCCCTCCTGAAATATTCTTAACATCGTTTATGCGAAGAATTTGTTCTTTTATCACTCCTATCAAATATAGAAATTTAATTTAATTATTGATAGATATAGGAAGTTTCCTGATTCCTGTCCCCAACCTACCAGTATATATTTTCCTTGGCCGTAAATTATCAATGTTAATGGTAGAAATTGGTGATTTTATATTTTATTCATGAATTCAAATTCTTACCCAAGTGTGTCCTCTGAGTGTTGAAAGGAATAAAAAAAAAAAATTTTGAATTTTTTTTTCAGAAATTAGCTCAATAAGATCATTGCTTTAATTCTGTACAAATGTTGTGCATTAGTAATATATCACTTACATGCATTTTTAATTTAACATTACTTGTCATACACTTCGTGTGACATTTAATTTACCTTACGTGTGAATTAAAAGTGACTTGCTGGTGAATTCGTGCATTGTAATCATTCCATGCGAAGGTCACATTCATCATGCCCGAAGTGTAACGACCAGGTTTAAACCGTATCATAAACCATGAATGTGAGACGGATAGTTTACTCTATTAGTTTGGATAACAATTGGAAAATATTTCATTATTTCCAAGCATTTACTTAACAGATACAAAAATGTTTATTACTTCACATTTATTTGGCTGAAATGTCTCGAAATTGAAAATCAAACTCCAGCTGTTCAGATCCGATAGTTCTGTAAAGGACATTAATTCGCAATACGGGATAGATTTAAATTTAAAAAATGCATTGCTACTTATGCTGATCTGATAAAATCTTCACTAAGGTTTTTCTGTAGTAAATGTATTTAGATGTTCATAGCATGAACTTTTTAGATTTTCACTAAACTAAAATTAAGGATAAAATCAATGCCTTTAAGTATCTTTTTCCTAGTTTAAATGCTATTGACAGTATTTTTTACTAGATTATTGTTGCTATTCTTACAATATTCGAGGATACTTTGAGTATTTATTTAATTCATTTTTCTTACCTTTATTTTTAAAGTTAAGAGTAGCGGTATCCTGTAGTCGATAAATAGTACTAGCTGAATCTCTTATTATTCATAGTAATTTATTCTGCAGTTAAACGAAGTGAATGCACAGGTTACTCCATAGTGTAGATGTTTTTCAAAGGTGTGAAAACAGCAATGAAATGGCATCCTTATATATTTATACTATAATATGCATAGCTGCTACTAGTGAAGGGTAAAATGTATTATAATTAACAGAAGTAGATTATCAGCGAAAAATCTAAAAACAGTTTAGACATTAGTGACCACTGACACTAATTCACCAGGGTACACAACGATAGGAGAGGGGGTGGACGTCAGAACCGCCGCAGCTGAGCCCTGCGGTTGTGGAGCCAGAGATAGCGGGAACATGGTCAGATTGAAAATAAGCGGAGGCCGTGTTTATCAGATGCATAATTCATTAGTGGTGGTCATACACACAGGCACGTTGCATTAGGCACAGCTGGGTAGTGCACTCGGGCGCAGAAATACAGTCCTGCTTTAACACCTCATCCAATTTGCACCACGGTTTCTCCATTAAGTGGATACGATTGGTATAACTAATAATTAGCAGACTGTTTGGCGGAATAGTGAGGCTATACACGTTAGTTCTTCGTCCTTTTTATTTCACCCGAGTAAACGTGGTAACTGAGTATTACATATCACGTAAAGAAAATGTTGTCTTTTTATAATAAACATTCAAACAAGGACACTTGTATAGTGGTATTTATGTTGCGTGGAATGGGGTATTTAAAAAAAACTTTGCAAAGTCGCCCCAAAAATATCTTTTTTTATTTATCGAATATGCATGCAAGCTCAGTGCTACAATTCACATATATAGAAAAAAATTACAAATAAATCAATAAATTAAATTACTATTAAGATTGGAGTTGGTTTTTATATAACTGTCTTCCATAAATGTAAATCTATGTTTCTTGTATTACGTTTTATTCATAAGGGCCTTCTCTTATTGTAATGATAATATTCATAATACCCTCCTCTTCTGGTCAGCATCATGAAGACATCAAGTTAGTGATTAAATATATAATTAATGTAATTTGGATATTTTAAATGGTAATCATTGATAATTTATGCATTGACGGACAAAATTAACGGACCACTTAATTTTGTTTTAGTTAACATTATATAAATTACCTTCCGCTATTATTTTGATTAACTATTGGTATTAAGGTGATATGAGTGTAAATATAAACCGTTAATAAAGCTTTGTTTACACTTAAATCATTTTTTTTACAAACAGTAACGTTTTATCCATCTAATCTACACATCATAAAATTCGTAATCACTAATTATTTTTCTTTAAAAACTCTTGGTAAATGTTTTTGATTTTGTTAAATGGCCCAAAAAGGGCATTCAAGCGAATACGATTGCGTTAGGGCTGTGACATTGATAGAGGAAGAATACAGCCAACGTGAAGTCGCCAGGAGACGTGTACATCACTTGTCCATTGGCAGGGCTCTAAAGTGATTTAGGGAAACAGAGCGTCGCCCAAGAAGAAAGGGTCAGGGACGGCCGAGATGTACAGCAGGAAGAGATGATAGGTACAATCAACCCCTGCCTTTGTGAAATCGGAGTATACCGGAAATGAGATAAAAGTGTCATAAGGCAAGTCCAAAATGTTTCCATTTCCAGCGGGACTGTAAGACGAAGGCTGGAAAATAGCCTTACAGATCGACATCCTGCCCGCTGACCTCTCTTTACTGCAGCTCACAAAATGGCCAGGCTTCAGTTTGCATGTGAACATGTGAATTAGACTTAAGAAAATTGGAAAAGAGTTCTCGTTACAGATGAGTTAATAGTTGGTCTTCAGATGCCCATAAGATTACCAACATGTATCGTGGTTCCCCAGGTTGCATTTTGTGGTGGCTTACGGATTTTCTTGTGTGGCATTTCCTTCGACGCTCGTACTGAATTGGTTGTTGTGGGGGGGGGGGATTTCCTGACGTCTCAGAGGTACATAATCGAAGAGCATGCAGTGTCGTTTGTTTCCTACATCGCGATGTACCGATGCATCGGTTAGAGATTCTTGTTAGCGAATGATAATGTCAGACCTCACAAACCACGGATGGTTAATGATTACCTGAATAATGTTGGGATTGAGCGCTTGGTGTGTCCATCGCAGAGTCCACTTAAATCCGGTTAAATACGCCTGAGATCAACTGAACCGAAGAACATCGGAATTCATGTGCTAGAACCTTTGAAGAGTAGGACAATATTCTTCAGGACTTCATTGAAAACCTCTTCCAATCAATCCCTAAGCGATTAAGAGACGTGTTCCGTGCCGGAGTCAGAAATACCCGTTATTCAGTTCGTTTTCTTTAAAAAAAGTTTTACTCATTATATACCTTCAATTATCGGTGTAACATACAATTTAGTTTTCAAATGTCTTATTTTTTAAACCACCAATATTTTTTATGTTGAAAATTTGCACAAATTGCAAATCTTCCAAGAAAAAAAGGCGGCGTATTAATTTTGGCCATCAGTGTAGTTAGCGATTCAATAAGAATTATTGATATTTTTTATTAAATTATAAAATTCTCAGCTGCGCCAAAAACACCAGAAATCCATAACTAGCGATGGCCATAACTTTGCTGTACACTACTGACGGTTCATGATCCACGATTAAAATAGTGAAGAATCGACTTTTTGCATGAGAACAAATCCTCTTTCATGCAGCGTCATAAAGTGAAAAACAAGGATAAAAAAATAGTTATGTTCATGAAACTTCAGTCCGTTCATGCTACTGTACAACAGCCTTATCATTATTTTTTTATTTCTGCTATGCCATTGGTATCTGATGCTTGTACTCCAATACAGCTTACAATCATTGTTAAATGAGTATGTCCAGAGTTTACTTATAAAAGTTGAAACTAACACGGGGCATATACTAATATTTCAGCTGATAAAACAAAGCTATTTAAATTTACTTCATGATTAGCTTCTAATTTTTAACTGTATTTAAATCCACTAATCCTAGATCCCAGTTTGTCGCAGATATCGGAAACAACGTTAATTGTTTTTTTTTTAACTCATTACACCATCCAGTGCGTCAACCGCAGGTAAAAATTCATTTCAAGCTTTTTTCGAAACCTCGTTTTTAAAGATCATTTAAAAAAAAACTGAAAATAAATATTTCTTTCCTGGTGGATGTTTATTTACGCAGGAAGAAAAAAGTATGAAAATTATTTTTTTTCTATGATCAGTAGAAAATATTTCATAAAGAAATTTATTAGACCACCACTGTCATTTATAGTTCCCGCTTGCACGCGTAAACAAATACAAACAAGCGTTACAAGTTCTAATAATAACTTTCAGTTCTATAAATTAGGTGAATAGGAATCTCCATTTCTCTACTCAGGCCAGCTCGTACCTCGTATGCATTCATTTGACTGACTAAACAGCTTCAAGTCTCCAACAATTTCAGTATGGGATCTTGAGAAAAGTGGTCAGACTTACCTCTGTCGATGACGCTGACCGGCTCCCGTTGCTTGGTGTGCCCTCAGTGAGTGATTTTATCCACCGGAGATATATCACGTTTTTTGACTCGTTGCAGCACCTAACACAAACCCAGTGTTCAACACTATGACCCCACCCTCTTCCCGCGTTGATGGTAACTGACTGTTGGGAAAAAATAGGTTAAGATGTTTACTATTATTATTATAGTATTATGTTTGTTATGTTTTAGTTTTATGATATTTAAGAGCACCATCACCTTTTAAACATGTTTTTTTTTAATCAAAATAATAATTAAAAAAAAACGTTGAATTCCCTAATTTTTAATAACAAGGGGATATAAAGAAAAAATAGGAAGTAAAAAAAAAATAATAATAATTGAATATTTTTATAGAGTACCTGACATGAATAGTGTATTGCGTGTCTGATGTTAGCAATATCTATGAAAACTTTTTATATATTTAGTTCACTTAAACTGTGTTACATAAGTTTAAAAAGAAAAAGTCCCAAAATATCTTATTTTATTGATATGGTATCATCGCTTGACGTTTCACCTAGTCGCTTAATAAATTTTATTAAAAAGATTAATATTTTTTATTTTTAACGTGGGCGCCTTAAAAAAGTTAATAATACTCACACAATCCTAATTATTGCCGATTTTTTTGGTATTATTATATATTCGTTTGTAGGTGTTTTTTGTCCATTTTTCATCAGTGAAAAGTTAAAAATTAAATCCTTAGGAGTGAAAACACAAACAGAAGGGGGAATTAGAATAGGGAGGTGGTCGCAGGATCTAGGCCGCCACTAGAAGCCTCGGGGGACATTAAGGCCTACCTCCACCGTCCTAATATTCACTTTAGTTGTCTCAGAACTCCAGTATCCTCTTGGTGAGCTGAAACTGTTTAACTCTCACTCCATCCATTATGTTACTCATGCGCATGATATGGATGGGATGTGTGATTATGACAATTTATAGTTTCGACATATTTTTCATTTGACCATGTCATGTAAAAATTTCTGTCACATATTAATAGCAGGTCACTAGGCCACTAGCACTTTAGTCTCCGAGGAGGATTATAGGGATTAGTGGTGCAGTGTAATGACTGTGCTTGGGGATTAGGGTGGTTGGGTAGGTTATTATGAAATTGGAAGGGATGATTTCGAGAATGTAGGGTATATTAAGATCATTATGAAGAGTTTTGTTGCTGAAGTTATAAGATGAATTTACTATTGTTCTCAGGACTTTTGATTGAAAGGATTGGATACGCTTGATGTTTGACTTTTTTGCTGTCCCCCGTAGTGATATTCCAATGTCCAGATTAGTATAGCTTTGTGGAGTAGTAATTTATTTTCTATTGAGAGATGGGATATTCTTTGGAGTAGTCTTAAACTTAATTAAATATTTAAATAAATTAAACTTAATATGATGTTTAATGCAACTCAACTACTTGGTTTTGGTCTTGCAGCAGGAATTCACTCTCGGTAGGTAAACATGTGGGGATTTGAACGAGTCACGTAGTTACATTCCCAGTACCGATTCGGCACTAGGCTGAAATGACATTTGGTTTGCAGCATTTCCAATATAATCGCCATCCAGATCTCATTTCCACTATTACAACCCCTAACTGGGCCCAAAAGATTGAATCTTAGCTAAATCTCCCCCATTACAATCCCTATTACCATGTGGAGAGCCCGGGTAGGTATTGTAATGGTTAGCCCCTTAAAGCGCTATAAACCCAGTGTCATTCCAACACTGGGGCAGAGGTAGCACACTTAAGCTTCATCTATCGGACAGACTGGTTGGTAAGAATTCATGCTCCGATTAATCGGAAGATCATGTTGCTTGTAGTTACATTTTGAAATGATTAAAATGACTATTCTTAATTTAATGTGATTTAACTCACGTATTGTAAAAGTATGAATCCGTTATACATTTGGGATATATAGGAGTACAAATATAATAACTGTTAATAACACATTCATATTGTATAGCCCTGAATAATTGCCCATTATGTAAAGCCGATTTGACCCCCTCTTAAATTAAAAGCGTTAGGATATTTTTGCACACAGGCTGTAGTTTTCAAGAAGCCCTTTCCGTTCATTTAATTGTTCATTAAAACACTCTCTTCCACTAATAGTAACACAAATTAATGTTTACCTTCTACATCAGTTGCTCATCAACTAGTAATTATATTCAAGCGCCGCAACCCATTACTAGCAAAAAAAGAGGACAGCCGTGACCCGTGACCTCGTTGTAGACGTTTTTAAACTGAAAATTACCGTTCCATGGTATATATATGTATTGAATAAACTTCATTAAAAGCCTTATTCGAAGTGACGGGATTTGATTCGTGTGATAGTTATGTATAAAATATATATATATACATATTATTATTTTGTAATGTAAATCATTTATCGTAACGAATATTTTTGCTCACTTTCTGCTATCTACACAGAGTGAAAATATTAATAACACCCGTTGACCGGTAATGTATTCGTAAAAAAAGGTAAATATTTGTAAATTAAAATTGATGTGATCCATTATTCATAAATGCTCCGGGAGGGGGGGGTAGTCAAACGCCAATTACCAAAGCGAACCTTTAAGAGTCGATTAATAACACTCCCCCACCGGCTTCACGGAAATATCTTTATTCACCTTGTATACCCATCGTAAAAAATGTTTTATATAAGAAGTACATTCGCTTTTAATAATTATATAGATTATAAATATAATTATGGCATGTTATTAAACACCAGCGATCCGTTGATTTATGGAATGAATTAAACACATTAACTGGGGATTATTTAAGGGTGTAAATCGTTATACTTTATGAAAATCGAGCAGTTTAAAAAAATAACATAATAACGACTATATTACAAAATATTTATTTCACAGATCATTACTTTCAGAAACCGAATCACTTGAAACTTGGGCAAAAAAAAAAAAAATAACGAAAGAAATAAAATAAAAGGATGAGAAAAAATACTTACCATTATATCATCACCGCAATAAAAATCATTATATTATTTAATTATAATAAAATACTTAGGTATTTTTAAGACATGAGCTTTGAACAGCTGTAAACGCTTTAAGGTCAGTGTACACTCGCGAACCTAATAATTAATATAGTCAGGCGTTGTTTCAAATATCATTGCGAATGGCCTGCTTTAGAAAAGAAGTCTAACATTCTCTCTATATATTTTATGTTGCATATTAGTTCTCATTGTGAAGTTTTACAATTAAGGAATAAAACAGCCAGTCTCTACACAAAGTTTGAGACATTTGAAGATGAAGAATTTTATGCCTAATTAGACCTGTAGAAATCACTTAAAAAAAAGTGGCTCCTATTAAAATGGTTTCTCACGGATTCATCCTAGCTTCGTTTTTCTTCAAGATCCAAATTTTCGATCCAAAATATTATTCGATATTAAATATTATGATTATTATCAATACTTTTTATAAAAATGGTTGTAGCGATTCTAACTACCTAAGTGAAATCACCCTATACTCTATTGCATATACATTGTAAGCAAAGTAAAATAACATGAACTAAATATATTATGAACAAAAATAAATTATTATAAATGCATCAACAATAAAAAAAAGGCAGAAGCAAAGTAACACTAGACGGGTCTACATCTGTCAGTCATAAATCTAAAAGACCCTTACAGCCTCCAGGGGTTATTTAGGACCGGCAGGGTACTCCTTAACACATGCTAGGATCTCGCAGGCACTAAGCAACCTTTTCTAGGAGGCTGGTTAGATACTTAACGGAGGCGCCTAGCCCGGGCCAACCAGTCTTCCGCGACCATTACTCAGTGATACTTTGCTTCTGTTCGAACTCTTTGACTTATTCTTTATGAAACCTCTGTACCTCTTCTCTTGAACATAGTGCATTGTCGCGGCGCACACTTATCGGAAATGGAGTCAGATATTAACGCCAACATGGAACGATTGTCCAGGTTATAAACTTGAACAATCCGCACTTGTCACCAGGGCTAGGGTGATTAGGCACTCCCCTAGTGACATCCCCGACAGTAGTCATGGTCCTACACGAATGTGGACACCATACTTAATTTTGATTAATAAGCTCATATAAAGAAGCTAATATCAAAGTCAAGATATAATCAGATATATCGCATATCCTGTTCCTTGTTCTAAGTGAGAGCTACCACGTGTGCAGTTGTTAAAGACATGGTTCATATGAGAGAAGTGTTTACTTCAAGTAAATCCTGTTGTCACTTGAAATTTTGTTTTGAGTTTTGCCCTAGTTGGTAATAAGGTTTCATGTCAAATATAGCATGTCCGAAATGGAAAGTCCCCCTCTTGACGTATTCAGTACACGAGAACTCCAAAGTCCAGTCGAGGATTCATCTTTAGGTATTCAGAGCGTTCGAGCCGAGACCCATCCCAGTAGAAGTTTTTCGTTTCCGCTTTCTGGAATATCCCCAACTTCCTAACCAGTTCCCTTCCTCTAGACGTGGCTACCTCCCGGCCCTAGAAGTAGTACTTTTCAAAGAGACAGATAGTTTCGGCCGGGAGCGGTGCTTTTTAGTTTTAAACTGGCGCGTTTCCAGTATTCTTTCATCTGGCGCCCTTACCGCATTTCCGACCTTAATGACAGACCACGGACTGTCTGCAGTGAAGTATTACAGTATGTTTGCAGTGTTTAGTTTGCCTTTTTTTTATCTGTCCTAAATATATTAAATGTATGAATAATTTTAATTATCCATGGCTAATTTTTGTACCTTCATTGCAGAATATGCTCGATGAAGACATACATATCTTTATACTTTACCGCTTCTCTTATTCTTCAATATCTGCCATGTTGTCCTAGCTTCGTTTTCCTTTCTTCGGTACTGCTCATTCGTTTGAATTATCTGAATAAAATTTCTCAAAGTCGTCTGTACTACCTGAATGTTAATATCGGATTTGTATGATTGCTTATTTAAAAAATAATAAATTAGTTACAGGGAAAAGACTCTAAACATTTAACCCACGTTTTTTATAGCCCTGATAGTATACTCCTGGTAACCAAGAGCCGTAAAATACGATCATATGATAAAGTTTTAACTCATACATAAGCAAGAATTGATATCTCTAAATAAATCACTAATGGATTTAAATGTCAAAACTGCCATCAGACGATTCTAAATGCATTAAAATCTCAAAGCATAATGTATAGCAAAAGTTAGCTTTGCAATATTTATACGCCTATCGATAATATGTGCATATAACTTCACTGTACTGCTTGGGATTAGCTCATGATAGCATTCCAATAAGTTACACCATTATGAAAAACAAATTAAAAAAAGTTCAATACTTCAATAACTATTTAAGTTAAGGTATTTAATATTTTAACCAATTAATAAGCAAACACGCTTTTCTGATTTCTCCACACCAGCACCATAAATCAGCTCCAGCAGTTCCAGAACAAGATTCTGCGCACGGCACTGTGGCACACCCCATTCCGAGAGATGAAGGCTCCCGACATCCATAAAACGTTTAGGCCCCCACCACCACAAAAGCCATAAGAAGACGACACATCAAGTTCTTCGACTCGATGAGGCACTGGCAGAAACCTCTCTTCCGTAACTTGCAGCAACCCATACCGCTACCCGTTGAATGGCAACTCAGTAGGTCTGGGAAAGCAGACAAGATGACGGACAGGTCCTTGGACAATCAACAAGCCCCACACGGGTACTCTACTGGACGCTGACCAACCCAGAATGAGTCAGAACTACCTGCCTAGACAGTCTCTAGGCTCAACCTTCAGTGAACTCTCACCACTGTACTGAGATATACACACCTCAGCCGAGGTCTACCACACTCCTCAATTCCTTCACCCAACCTTCAAATAGGTTTAATGGGAATCCCTTCTAGTAAAAGGATCTCTTTCACTCCTATAAATTCCCCTCATTCCTCTTTTCAAGTTTTGAGAGCTTTTAAAAAAAAAAAAAAAATGTTTAATAATTCTGAGACCAGCTCAAGAGATTGAAAATTGTTATAGCTGTATTTAACATAGGCTAGCTTAGTTTTATTGGTTCCTAACCCGAGTTATGGAGTCCCAGAGGGTTTAAGTATAGGGCCTGCCACTTTATTTAGGTAATATTTATTTTTATAGCTGTAAATACAAACAAAATTTCTTAATAAACTTTTTTCTATTCATATTTAACGGCACGCCAACTGCAGTGGTCATTTGCCGTAGAAAAGTTTTTGACTATAACTTATGAAAGAATACCCTGTAACCATTACTTATTGATCCGAGACACGCCCCTGTTACGTTCCTCGTATTGTGATATTATTACTATTTTATCAATTGCTGTGTTTTATCCTGTTCCTGTTTTCCTTGAGCGCAACTGATCAGAGCAGGACGAATCAGTGCTCGGGAACGGAAGGGATTAGGCCTGTTCGGTTTTTGCCAGTGCTTAGTTAGTGGTGTTTGCCTGTTTGCTCTAGGCACCTGCCCCGAACTCTGCCGCTAATAGACTTAACAAATGTTTGACATTGGAGTCACGGCTCCCGCTTCCGGCAGATCCGGGCGAACGCTCGGCTGCCTGTGTTGCCTCCTCCGGCATACTAAAACTCCTCCGCTCGGTCCAATTTACTTGTGGCAGATATCTATATATCATCAGAGCAGTAGGAGGGGGTTGAAGTGGGGTAAAGCCCCCCAACCAACCCCCTCCTGGCTTCTGACGGATAGCTTTTAGGAAACAAATTACAAGCGGAGGCTCCTACTGGCTTACTCCCGTCTCAACTCGTCTCTTCACATCATGATGGGATTTTATATTTTCGCCTGGAAAACATAATTAGAGTAAATATTGTATTATTTTTATATCTATATAGCCTGAGAATAATAATGTCAATTATTGAATAGGAGAATATTTAGGAAGCAAGGAGGGTTAGACGCTTCCGATTTCTAAAATCACTACACTAGTAGCTGCTATACAGCTACACGCGTTCCAGCCCAGACTTGTAGGGGATTGCGAGGTTTCATTTATGGCATGTCAATCATGCTCAGATCGCAGCCCTTCCTGTGACGTCGGATGCTCATGAGTTGTTCTCCAAAGGTTTGTAGTGTTCACTCATGGTTTCCACATCAACCTTTAGTTCTCTGACAGCCTGCCAGAAGCGATCTTGCGTGGCCTCGCAGTTGTTGAGGTTAAGTTATAGGATTCTTATGTGGCATGACTTTTCAGCCTCCTCTGTACTTGTAGGGCATGTCGTGATGCCAGGCATTTGCTACCAGCGCATAATGCAATCCTTTACCAGGGGATAATTCACAACTAGGGCTCTTCGTGCAGTCGAACGGAAGATGCCCCTCATCCCCACATTTGCGGCAACACTTCGTTCTGTCATCGCGTTGAGCCTATTGTTTACGCCAAAGTATTTTTTTACCTGGGTCCTGTTTACCTGAGGGCAATCTGACCGTAGACTAGTGGATATATTTTTTTCACCCTAAAACTTGTAGGTATTTTTAAGTTAAATTTATTCAAGAATTCGCCAAAGTATTTTTCTTCTCAACACAACCTAGATTTTTTTGTGTACTTTAGACTAGTTTTCAAACATCAGACGCGTCTAATCCTCCTTTGATACTTACTCCCTTGCTTTCTTCCTTTTGTTGAGTTATTACCTCAAGATGGATATTAGGCTGAGTGAGGCAAGGTTCATAAAATTACTCTTCGACTATCGCATACACAAAGATAACAAAAAACTTGGCATTTTTTTTCAACAAAGCTAGGATTACCATCTGGTTTATTTTAATATTTAGTTTATCATTTTATTAGCAGAAAAAAATCTTGTTGTTTTTTCCGTTTCCTTTTTCTTTGACTTTGCTGTTTTGTCCTTATCTCTTAACTGGGTGGTTTATTTTCGAGCATAAATTCTATTTCATTGCCAATTAGACGGTGAAGTACTCTTGGATATTTCATGTCGTTTTTCTCATTCCTAATCTAATTAACTTTAGTTCAAAAAGGATAACAAATGTGTACAGCCTTAATTTGCATCTGACGAGGGGCTCCGACCCCGCTTTCCTCAAATTGGTTCCTCTTTCTCTTTACGGCCACTAGAAAGGGCCCTTGATAAAAAAAAAAAATTGTTTTCGTTATTCCCTTTTTCGTTGTCCACGTGGTGGTTTTTTTTTTTTTAACTGACTAGTAAACTATTGTGATACTTATTAAAACGTCACAACGCTATACTAATGAATAAAACAGTCGGTTTTACTGTCCTGGACTTTTATTATTGCAACAGATGCATAGCTTCTGTAGAACAATTAAGACAAGGTGGCAAGGAAAACCTGAGCGTTCCAGCTTATTGCCGGAGTAAAATTAATTTCTTAAAGGATTTTCAGTAATAAATTTCATCAAATCGAAATATCTGTGCTACAATGTTTCTCGCATTATTCAAGTATAAAAGATTAATTGTCTTAAAAGGCATTACTTCTACACTAGTTAGATGGTGCCTCACAGTGAAATATAGTAATTAAAATTTATAAAAGATTAAGGACTAGTTACTTTCTTGAAATAATCTGTATTTACTATTTTTTTGCACGATTGGTCGAATACGAGCTGTGCACTTAATTAAATTATATATCCCAAACAAAATAATACTGAATCGATGAAATATAATATTAGCGACAATGCAATTATCATAAATTAGCAACGTGCATTAAATCATATATGATTAAATAGATAAAAAGTGTGAGGCGATGCATATAGGCCATATTAAAATCTTAATTTGGTGAGCGAACTCTAACAGACTTACATGAATCAACAAATTCTTACCCTACAACTGCGATCAGCAAAAATGTGCATATATCGTCGCCACCACGTTTAAGTAACGAACGTGAAAAATTGCATCTTCCAAGTTAGTTAGTTTTCCATTTAAATAGCTTTAATGGATCTTGTTGTGACCGTTTCGGTTATTGCAAGCTGTAGCACTTTCATAAACGGGCCTTTTTTTTTTGTTATTTATTGTTAAAAAATATCGAATAGGATGTTCGATTATTTACATGGCATGGAGGAAGCAAAAAGGTTTATCACAGCCCAACAAATGGGCCTGGTTCGAAACTTTACATTAGTAATTTCTTCTTCAATATTATAGTTGTACAGTATAAATTAAAAAAATATGGGATACTCACTAATTACGATGTTTGTGCTACAACCGTGCAGTGATTGTTTCGGAAACCTATTAAATGTCCCAAATGGATTCTATGAAAAAATATAGAGCAGTTGCCTTTGAAATTTACTTGGATTTTCCCTTCTATGAATATTATCATCTCTCTGAAAAACTTAAATAGCATTTTTTTGACTATTCCTTTTTTTTATCAATGCTCATTCTAATTTTTAAGTCTAATAGTTTTGTATAATCAAATTTTCTCTTGAAAACCATGTCTTCAAGACTTATTTATATTTTTTGAATCCTTTAAATTGTTTTTTTTGTTGCTATTTTTGTTTTTAAATTAAAAAGTTTTTTTTCACAAATTAAGTTTTGTTTATTATAAATCTTTTTGTTAACCTCAAAACCTAAAAAACCACTTCTACTTAAACTAAATTACTCATTAATTATGGCACTTTATCCGAAAAGCGGAGGTATTAGATGTCCACTTATGATTTGCCTATCGTCCTAGCGAAGACGTATTACTTCAGCTGATTAAAGCACAATACTGGTCAGCTTGATCTAATCTACCGACACAATGTGTATAAAATAGTATAACGACTTAGTATCAAAAAGGATTCTACCTGGAGGGTTTATGCAACTTCAGTTTTGTAGCTAAGCGACGATGGCAGATTACTAAACAGCACCATGACTACAGGGTGCAACGCAGCAGATGCGCTTGGGATTGGCTTTCAAAAGTGAGAGTCTAAACTAGACCGTGGGCTAAATCCCCACCTAACTAATGTGTAGGGTATATGCCTTAGAAAAGTCTTGGATGAATAAATAACTAGAATTTACTATTTAATACCTCTTAGTTGTTTTCATGTCATCAAATAGACTCCACAACTAATAAAAATATCAATGAATTGACATAGACTGTTATGCGACGTGACAATCCGTTACTGAGTATGTGCCACCTCTGGACCACCGACTGCAGTTCTTCAGGATTTGGTGCCTTAAATCAACGTAAACACGTCTGAGATTGTCGGAGCCCGGTACAAAAATACCACAGTTACTGCTTTCGCGGATGACATAGCGGTGTAAAGTAGCAGCATGAGTGCCAAGGTAGCTTTAAAACAGCCTGAAGTAGCCTGTAACCAGATCAGTGAGAGATTGGGGAGACTCAATATCTCTGTAAACCCGGGTAAGACTGACTGTGTGATCTTCTCTTTCCAAAATGGAAAAAGTGGCCCTTGCCTCAGTGCTAACTGCAATTGCCACCTTGCATAGACCAACCTCGGTCTTTTCAATGACAAACGCATTGTGAGAGGGGAATCAAATCTATTGGCACCTGCACTATTTCTTCTAAGATATACATTACAACTGACGTCGGAACAAGTTTAAGATACGTATTTCCTACCCTCTTTTATTTTTGTAAGGGTGAATAAATTCTCTCTCTAGAAAATAAATAGAATCATGGGGGTTCAAAGGTTTAGTTGGTGACGTGGCCAGTATAATTCTGTGCTAGATTTGTTTCTTAGTTGAGATACAGGAATCTTGATTTATAGGGGCTGATACGACACAGTAAATGATACTGGTCCTGTTAAATGGAACACAAATATAAATAATTTAATTGAATAATGAACAAATCAAGGTTGTTTGTGCTAGTTAAGGAGTTGATTTTGAAATATAACTAAATCCGATGAAACAATAAAAAATTGGACATTATTAATTTAATTTACTTACCTTAGAGCCGGATGCTCTCCCTTCTTGGTTAATCACTGGATATTAGGGATGTTTAAAAATAAATAATGTAATTTTCAAACGAGGATTGGAATTTCCTAATGTCTGAAAACCATTCTATAATAAAACACAAAAATGTAACTTTCATTGAGGGTACACCGCGTGTTTCTTTACCGATAAATAAAGGGGAAAGTTTATTTGATGGCAACGTTCTCTCGTCATACTAAAATTGGTGTGCTATAAGGGCCAAGTGTCCTAGCCAGGTATACATATACAGATGGTTGATGACAATGTAGATTATTCCCACCCAAAACTCATTCCCTTAAAATCGACCTAACTCTGATTGAATAAATTGTTCAGGTCGCAAACGTGTTCTGGCACACCTCGGAAGATCAGCAGCAGACCATCGCTGCCATCCGGGAATTAAATATCCCATTCCATACCTTCGCCCCCAGAGGAACCAAGCTCAATAAAAAAATTTTATTGCACGGCTTCGACCTCACACATCCGATTAAGGAGATAAAAGCCCATATGATAACCATAGAAGGGATAATCGATGTATATCAATTACGCCGCTCCGACTACAACTGTGCTAAGACAGAGATCGAACCGATCCTCGTCATCGGTGACCACTCCCTGACGGCGGAGAAGATCAAGAAGGTCCGTCATATAAATAATGTGCTCTTTAGAGTGAGCACATTTCATGACAAAGGGGCATCCCCATGTGCTTGAACTGCCAGGAGTATGGTCACACGAGGCGGTGCTGCTTCAAACAACACAAGTGCGTGAGGTGTAGCCTACCTCATGAAACAAAATATTGCCCCAGGGACGCCTCAATTCCCCTCCAATGTGCGAATTGCGGGGAATGCCGTGTAGCCTCCTATAAGAGACCTTTAAGGAGCAGAGGAGGCTCCTCAATGTCATCGATGTCAGAATTTTGGCGACAATCACAACCACTGCGGACGGAAGATGAAGTGTGTGCAATGACCAGGACCTCACGAAGTGGCCCAATGCCCCAGAAATGAGACAGCCTCAATAAAGTGCACAGCGAGGCGCATTCGGCTTACAGAGGTTGCGCAAAGATAAAATAGCTTCTCGCCAGAAAACAGCCGTTTGTTTTTTGTTTTTTTTTGTTAAACCCTTTTCTTAATAACATTTTTTAAAAATTCAATTTAACGATTCTCCTCTTTCTGCGATGCGCTGATGCATTCGAAGGTAGTTGGATTACATAACAATATCAGATTGACGTTAAATTTACAATGCAATGTATAAATACTAGGTTATAGGGGGATTTGGGAGAAACTTACAAACTAAAACCTAAGACTAAAGCGTTCCTGCCGCGACAGCGTCCTGTCATCGATGGGGGAACGGAGCGGGGGTTATCGTGTTAAACACCGGGTTTGTCAGGTATTGCCGGGAGTCCAAAAATTTGATATGTCTACGTTGAATAAATTCATCCACCGTAAGCATCTCAAAGATCTCGTGAAGCTCACTGTTGCTCCTCTGCTCGAATGAAGTATGTCTGACCACTTTCATCAGTGTACCGTTTTGGAATTTCGAGAGTCGCCAAGCTGTCGTATACGTCAGATGACAAAAAAGTGGTGCACTATACAGCAGAGCAGGTCTGAGTGAACTCTTATATATCATGGGTTTTAGGCGCAATGATAGATTGGGGGTAGTCAATAAATGCATAAGCCGGTAAGACTTCGTGCGAGTTTGCTTTAAATTCCATGCAAAATGGAGGTGTCCATTTTAATCCCCCGATATATTAGTTTTTTGGCTGGTGAATTTTGCTGCGTTCCTACTATGTAACTAGTAGGCAGCGGACTTTTTCCCTTTTGAAAAGAGAAAATTACGCAGTCAGTCTTAACGCATTTACAGAGATATTGAGTTTCCCCAATCTCTCACTGATCTGGTTACAGGCTGCTTCAGCATGTCTGAGAGCTACCTTGGGGCTCATGCTGCTACTGTATACCGCTATGTCATCAGCGAGAGCAGTAACTGTTGTGTTTTTATATCGGGCTCCGACAATCTCAGACGTGTATACGTTGAATAGTACAGGTGATAAGACGGCTCCTTGGGGTCTTCCACAGGTCAGTGGCATAGCTTTGGAGAAGCTTTCACCCACGCATCGATCTGTTGTTCAAGAAGCTAGCCAGAATTGAATAGAATTGCTCCGGGCATTCCCGGTTGCAGAGCATTTGACACAGTGTCCCGTGAGACACCGTGTTGAATGCTTGAGTGCAGTCAATTAAAATCATAGCCGTGGCTATTTTTCTGTTCAATTTACGTACCCTGCTAACAGCTACCCCCACCTTTGACCCTAGGCCTCGCTCACAACATCGTAACGCTCTAATCATAGTGTATTGTCATAGTGTAATACAACATCATAGTGTTAGGGATCTGCAGATTACCGCGAGCCAATTGTGAATCAGACAATCTCCTGCTCACTGCCATATCCGAGGACCCAAGGCACGCCATCGTGGGTAACCATGAATGCCAACCACAGCTGGTGGAGCAGCCCGGAATCTAATGCTCTAGGCCGCTACATTACCAAGACGACATTCAAGGTTATCCACCCGGGCCTGCCAACTTTCAGACTCTTTGCCAACCCAGACAGGATTTCTACACCCGACCTACTACTCACACAGCACCGGGTGCTCCACTTTGAAACTTCACCACATCTGATCATCGGCCTGTTCTCTATGAACTGGAAGGCGTCATACCAGAGCCACCTGCTTCGAGATACCAATACGATGAGGCCCGGATTAAAGTTAAAGAAGTTTACACTGATACACTTTCAAAAAGAGTTTATTCAAATAGTACAACGATGTAACGGTTAGTAAAAATACTGTCTAACGTCTAGTCGGGTAGAGAGAGAGTGAGTAAGTGTGACTGAGTGAAGATGAGTGGAAATCTGAAGGAGCTTATATAGGGAGAAATGGAACAGTGCTACTTCAGCGGGCGTGGGAAACTAGTTGAAATATTGCCTCACCCGGTGGTCGTCATCTGGGCCATTGCTGGGAGAAGGACGATTTATTGTTTCCATAACATGGCCTGATAAATAAGGGTTGCCTCATCTGGGTAGTTGTCCTGCAGTGCCAGCAGGCTGGCGTTGGCATTTCATAATTCCTCCCGTCTTTAAGATTCCTGTTCTATTCAAGAAGTAGGCACACATAGGAGCATGTCTGTTTGTCTAGAAGCTAAGGTTACATTTTCGTTTACGTCATGTAGTATTTGAGAGATAAGGGAAGAATGTGTGATTCCTAGTTTACATAGTTTCAATGTTAGTGTCAGGTCATTTATTTTCAGTAAAGTAATTGCAGTCGTAATTGAAGTTGTATAAGCAGTGCTAGTGACCTCATTGTTATCTGGAACATATATTTGGTGTGTCAGATGGTTCTTGCAAGGTCGTTTTAATTTGTTTACATGTAGTCGCCTAATAGTTTGTCCTTTTGTCTCGTATGTAATAACCGGCTTCATTTGTTTGTATTTTTTGTTCTGTTTTGCAGTTCTTGGGATAGTGCGCCTGTATTGTTGTTCTTCAATGTCTATTTCTGAGGGATCTTCTCTACTTTAATTTTTTCTGTTAAGTTGTCTGTAGTTAGAATCGTGAACCGTATAAGTATAATTTGAAGTGTTGAGTTGACCATACTACTGCTAAAAGTTCTTTTTCAATAGTGGAGTAATTTAGTTCAGGAGGTTGTAAGCCTCTTGAAGCAAAAGCTACGGGATGGTTTACTCCGTCTTTGTCCTTTTGTGATAGTACAGATCCTATGGCTTTGTCACTAGTGGCTGTTGTTAAGGTAAAAAATTTGTTCCAGTCTGGGTATAAGAGTATTGGGGCGTTTGTCATTAATGTTTTTAATTCGTCATATGCGTTTTATTTTTGGGGTATCATAATTTTTTATCTTTATTGCTTGATATATGGGTCTAGTAATAGTAGCGTAATTTTTGATGAATTTCCTGTAATATCCGGTCATTCCTAAAAATTGTCTAAGAGTTTTCTCATTTTTTGGATAAGGTAAGTTTGTAATGGCTTCTATTTTTTGTCATAAGTTTTTAGTCCTTGAGGTGTCAGAACATGTCCTAAAAATGGTGATTCTGTCTTAAAAATTCTGTTTTGCCTAGTTGAATTGATAAGTCGTGTTCTTTCAGTTTCCTGAATACATTTTATAAATGTTCAAGATGGTCGTCTATTTTGTCCGAGTATATGATGATGCCATTTACATATACCATACTGTTGGGTATATTTGCAATCATCATATTCATTGCACGTTGGAAAGTTGGGGTGCGTTGCATAGTCCGTAAGGCATTCGGAAGTAGTCGTAATGTCCGTTTTTTGTACTAAAAGCCGTTTTTGCTATTGAGTCTGGATCCATTTCGATTTAGTGGAATCCTGAAGCTAAGTTAATAGTCGAAAATATTTTTGCTTTTTGTAGTTTGTTCAGTAAGTCTTCTACGTTTGGTAGGAAGTATTTGTATTTTATAGTCTTTTCGTTTAGTTTTCTGTAGTTAATTACCATTCGTACCTTTTTTATACCTGACGAGTCCGGTTTCTTAGGAACAATCCATACAGGTGAATTGTATGGAGAGTTACTCTTCCGTATAATGTTGTTATTTAATAATGTCTCGACTTCGTCATGTATTTGTTTTTGGAATTGTACTGGGTATCTGTAGTTTCTGGTGTAGCAAGGATTGTTGTTAGTCGTATTAATTTTGTGTTTTATCAAGTTTGTTAATCTTAGTTTTTCTTGGCCTGTCTTTATTATTTCACTATATTGGCTAATTAAATTTACCAGTTGCTTCTTTGTCAATGTCTTCAGTTCTGATTAATGTTTTTATAGTTTGTCTGTCATCAATATAGTTAGTTTCGTCTTCTTTATTTTTAATGTATTCGGTTGATTGGTTTTCCGATCGTTACGACAAGTACCAGATCAAGACCGATCATTGCGCCTCTAAGACACACCTGGGATATCGACTGCGCTGTTTATCTGCTTCAAGAAGTCATCGACTCTCTCTGGCACCTCTTTCTCTGAGGAAACCACCGGAACACTGATTAGACAGCGGAACAATATCAAAAACAGGTGGCTTAGAACCAAAAACAGGTACTTAAACAAACAACAACACAAGTAAAGTCCTTGATGGCCCAGTGGAAAAGTCGGTATGAGAATACCACGTAACGAGCCTACACCGCGATCTCAAACGTATATGGAGACTGCTGAAGACCTGTGGATCCAAAAAGAGTAAGGCTGGCTGTTAACTGGCATTTCATCCCTCCCGCCGAACAGGCAAACAGTTTGGCAGATCACTACGGCACATTGAGTCAGGCCGAACTAATCTGAGCTCTCAACCCCACTCCCTCTTTTTCCCCACCGGGACCGAAATCTACACGTCTCACAGGCAAGTGGCTGCATTAATCCGGGGTACCAACCGGCCTTTTACAGTCTAGGTCACCTACTTTACAACCCGGCCATATCAGTACGCCTCAAGCTGCTGATATACCAGTGTTCTGAGACCGGCTTATAATGTACGGGACTCCGTTGTATAGGTACCTAACCCCTAACACTCTAATAAGGCTCGAACGATTTCGGAACAGAGTCCTCCGCACCTCCCTAACGCACACCCCGTTCCACAGGATGAAATCAGCCGCAATACGTGAAAAATATGAAGTGCTCACCATCCAAGATTTCATCAAGAGATGGCACATCAAATTTTTCAACTCTTTACGGCACTGCCATAATCCTTTATTCAGTGACCAGTTATGGATATCAAGAAACTGCATCAACAGCTAAGGCAGCACTGACTCACCTCCGCTCATCCTTCCCTATATAAACTTACCTACAACCCCCACCACTACCCGTCAAAGGGAAGCACTGCTGGTCCGCAAAATCATGGAAGCAGATAGACGTTCTTGACCCTGATGGGAACTGAACGACTAACACACAGCCGAGTGAAAGCAGTCGATCTCCCGGCCGATTCCACCGTAGCAAGATGGCAGCTTTACACCCCCCTCCCCGTAGGCTCGGGGGTAAGGTCGACACCTCGGCCACTGGCGACTCAGTCAGCTCCTGCCGGGGGCCACTCACACCATGCCCGACCTGGTTGACTACAGACCCATAGCCTAGACCCCTAGGCTCAACCCTCGGTGGACTCTCACCACCGTCCCGGTATCAATCAACCGCACCTATCCCGATGCCCTCCACACGCCTCATCCTCACCAATCAAAATAAGTATCCTTTTTATTTTTCCCTAATCCTATTTTTGTAATTTTGAGAGATATAGAAAAAAAAAATTGTTACAATATATATATGTCTATGGCCTAAACAAAAGTATTTCTATTTATGTATATATCCACACCAAACGAAAAATTAAATATTCTTACAACGATGGAGTTTAAATGTTTTTTTACCACTCGGGGTTTATGTGAAAGCAAACGCCCCGGTAGTCAGTGGCCATGTACTTCGATTACAGGCTGGAATATCTGGAGTAAGTAAAGAGAGCTGGAGAGGGCTCTCAAAACTGACGAGTGAAATTAACCTCCGGTTGGCTGTACTAATTTGATTTTCGTTGAGTTGGACGGCATATCCTAGAGATGGAGTTGCCTTCAGTCCCAATTACCCTACATCGGCTGCTCAGTTCGACTTCCATCCTCCGGTAATTGGAAGGCCCTTTGCATTCTGAAGAGTTCAATACAAGTGGTGCCGCAATCAGGCCCCACTCCGCTTCCGACGGGAACGTCTTAGGCAGCAAATGTCTCCAATCATCTCATTTGCTCAACAGTGTTGTTACGTCCCACTTAAAGTCTATCAAGTGTTTATTTTTTATGGTTTCGTTGGTTTTTATTCAATATCGGAAACTCTTGTGTTTTAAATTTGTGTATGTGCTGGTATTTTTTGGTTCCCTGCTTAACCTAGAAATGTGGGGCCCATTTACTTTTGCGCCGACATGAAATATACTACAATTTCCATAATACCTTAGTAAGTGTCATTAAATAGGTAGTTTTTTTACGTTGGGAGGCTGGTTGGCTGTTCATAACAATACATGTGCACCTCTCTATGGTTTACCCACAATTTATGTTATACTGATAACTTTCGGGGGTTTCACTAACATTCTCTCTAAGTATCTTAAAAGTTATAGAATAGTACATAACATTTATTAAAATGAAAGTTAAGTTGATTACATTAGGATAGGAAAAGTTTAAATACTTTTCTGTATTCTAGCGTTTTAACCTGAGGGTTATATGACACAATGAACCATATCCACAGGCAGACGCAAAACTATAGCCACTAGTTTCTCTTCGTAAGTGAAGTCGCTCCCTAGGCGATTAATGGTTGATTTTCTATCATTGATGATTCCTTTGTTTCATTCGTTGAAAAAGTGTTGACTTTCTTTATACGCTTGCATGTTTGAAACAGGTCGTTCGAAATCCTTAAAGATCATCATAAAAGGTGAAATTTATTCCTCGAGAAATCTCTATTTCAACCGGGCGTTGCGGGACCCCTAATAGGTAGTAAAGGGGACATAAAATTCCAACGACGGATCAGCCCGGGAGCGGACCTGATTGTAAATTTTTTATGTGGTGGCGTTAAAGCGGGACCCCATATTCATCATAGCCACTAACAGCTACTGAGCGAGGAGTTAACTGTAGCAGCCCTGACCGCGCAGTTGCTCTCAACCGTTAAATCCCATTAGGTGTTTTATCATTGCCTTGATACTGAAAAGCTGCATTCAAGTCGTTTCAGGAAATATTAGAACTAGTAGAACGTCAACTGAATCATTTTTCAAAAATCGTATTATTAATAAAAAGAATTTAATGAAAATTATGGGACTAATTGGTAAGGGCATATGTACCCTTAATTGTACAATATTACAATCCCAACTCCTTGAACAGTATGTTTAGCTAATATTTTGTTTCCATAAATATTGCCTCAATATCTTTTAACAGTATCGTGTCTCCTTTAATCATACCGTATATTATTAAACCTAAAATATTGTTAAAATTTATATTATTAGATTGCATTCATTTGAGACGGCATTGACTCTGATTCGTTTCTCGATCCTGCGAGTTACGTCACTGCCAGCAGATTCTATAATGTTGCGGTATCGTTTCCGAATTAAACTTCGACGGGGTTGTTAAATAATGAAGTAGGGCACCTTGCTATAATGGGAAAATTGACCACGAGAGATTCCTGTTAACAATCTACGGGCGGCAATTATAACTCCACAGGCTAGCACGTCGTTGGAATGCATTAATACTCAATGATCGATCGATGTCCCATATCAAGTAAGGTTCTTCCCGGCGTTCGGAAGAGTGCCCGACCGGAACCGATACAGAACTGTTTTTTTCGCAGGATCGTCCGAAACCATTATGTTGCAATGGGTTTTTGAATGTTTTTTTTTTTCCAATAAAGGCACATTTCACAGTGATCATTAAATATAATCATCATCTAAATTGACCAAAAAACAAAACCAAATGGACCGATTATAGCATACTGCACCCAAGATTTGACGTCAAGTAGTTTAGGTTTCATTGTTCTTTGTAGAAACAAAAACTTGGGCGTACTCAAAACCGAAATGAGTCCCCCAATTAGCAGTTTCCCTGTGGGGCGTATTCGTTAAAGCTACGTGGATTTAAGTCCCAATTCAAGACAAAATCTTTCTGAAAGAGGAGCTTTTAAGTATAGGGAAAACATGATACCTTAACTGGTTCTTGTCATGCTTAAGTATTAAACCCACTTTGAAGGTTTTCCATTTATACTATTGACATATTGTGTACCATTATTTTTTTATTCAAAACAGTGATTTAAAATTACAACGAACAAATGTGAAGAGCAGAATAAAACAGGTATGCCCTGTCAGAATGGCGGCGAAAGGTGATTCTTCTTTATGAATTTATTTAGGATCCAATTTATATAACTATCGTATTAATATTCAAAGTTAACATCATACTCTTCTCAAATCTTGACGCATCGGGGAAATATTATTTGTTATTAGAATTATCGGGTAGATATCTGAAATTGTTTCGAAAAATAAACTCAATTTATTTCACAGTAACCCTTGACATTTATAAAACAAATTTTAGTGCCATAGGACATGCTCCTCTATTCCTTTGGTGAGTATATATTTATTTATTTATGTAAATAAACATTTATATTTGCTATCTTCCAATCGAAGAGTTTACCGTTTCCAGTTTATTATTCATATGCACGTGTTCAAATATTTTTTATTAGTTTTATACAGTTATATATTGAACCGATTGAATTACTGTTTATGCTCATTTAAATTTCCATGCCATCAATGCATAGCATACTTTTCATCTATCCTTGTACAGTTTCTCGTCATTGTAGGACTTGGGACTGACTTCTTCAGTAATCGTTGTCCAGCCGTCTGTGTCCTTTATTCTTCCCAACTAAATCATTTCACTTCAGACCATCTCAAGTAAATCGAAAGACTAGTACTGTCCCAAGTTCCCGCATTTCTTTAGAACCCTCAATCCCTTCCAGTTAAGAAAGGGAATTTACATCCAATCGGCTCTCGCCCAAATCACGCAAGATTTACAATACGCCATTTATCAACAAACCATCACTACCTTTATCCTCTAAGATGTCTCCAAGGCATTCAACATCCTGGGCAACTCCATCTTCCTATCAAAACTAATAACATTTTCATTCTCCGTGGCGTCAAGTCGTTCGAATCATTCATCTCTGGCCGGACCCAGTCCTTGACCCTCATCCAAACCACGTCGGTTGTCTTCTAAATTAGTTCAAGGTCCGTACATTTCTCCCTAACTTATTTTGTGTGCACATCAACGACCTCCAATCATCGGTCCAACATTTCTCATACTGCTTTTATGCCGGGTGACATTCAAATTTATCAAGCTTTTTCTCCCAGTAAGCTTCCAATCCACCTCATTATTGATTCAGGTAGACCTGAGCCCCCTATTCACAAGCTTCAATTAAATTCGAGGAAATTCAACGTAATCATCAATGGCTTACATCCCCACCTGTTTTAATATACTTTAAACCTTAAATATACTCTTAACATCGATTTTCGTTTCATAGATTTTCTCGTGTGTTATATTTATTATCATGTCGTTGGTTTTATCTCATTGAAGGAGAAAACATACCTGAGGGAGAACTGCTAACGTTGCAATTTTCACCGCATATCTGAAAACTACATGCTCCATTATCCGAGGAGGGGTGTAGATATAAATAGTGCTGGAAAGTTGCCTTGATAAAAGATTCGTGTGGCGTTTTATGTTTGATGGAATTTAATAATTTAATGAAGAACTATCATATGTGATAGCGGGGAATTTTGAGGTCGCAGTGAAGGGTTCTATTAATGACAAAGAAAGTTGCATTTACTGATGTTATTATAGTTATAGGAAGATATCCTAGTGGTTAGGAAGAATACATGACACATTTCTGCAGTCCTTTAAAGTTCGAGGTTAACTCCTTAAGTTTCGTCGGTTATATTATCGCTTTAGAAACGAGAATTTCGTTTTCTATACAGTTTTTCGGAAATTCCGATCCCGATTTGAATCCGAGGTGGGCAAAAATATTTTATTTTACGATTTAGTTGTTGTGGTTATGATTAATAATAATTTGTTGTTTTATTGAATAATGACGCATTATTTACTAATTTAGAATCTTGGGGAATATTTATATCAATAAACTTAAGTACGAAATAAAAATAATGTTTAACAAAAATCGGTAGACAATATATGCAGTATACAAGAAAATTACGTAGAGAATTTAACACAGTGTAATTCCAACAATAAAATTTACTCATACTACTTGTAATTTAGATTATTAAAATCAACAATATAAAATTAAATTAGCAAATAATACTCAAGACTAATAATTATCAGAGTTCATCTACAGGTACGTAATAAGCAAAACCCTCGTCATTGTTCAACTGCCTGCACAATGACGGCATAAAATCACCAGATTTCATTTTTTTTTTAAGATTTGTAAATTTTCCTAACCAAAGTAGCTACGTTTCTGTGGCCCTACAAACGATTCGTTTCTTCAGCAGCTGTAGTGATCTAACTGGCATTTCGCGATCGCATTAACTCTCTAAACTTTTAAGTTTTTTCCTTCTGAAAAACGAATCTTCAAAGTTCTTTTTTAGGTGACTTCCCCTAGACGATAAGGAAGCACAGTGCTCAGGCATACTTTTGTTCAATTCTATATCTGCACCCTCTTACTAACTTATGTTTTTATTTAAAACTTTCCATCATCGTATTGGCTGCTGGGCACTTTTCAGAGAATTTTGACCAAAAATATTCTAATTTTCAACTGTAAATCCCTCTTCTGACTTAGGAGTCACATCCATAAAACTAAATGTTTGCATAACAAAATTCATTAAGCTAAGATTATCTTTGTTTTACACTAGATTTGGATATGAGCGAATTCTTTGTTAATTTATATAGGCCACAAATAAACAGTAATATTGTTTAAAAAAAAAAAAAATTGGTAAGACACCTGATCCTTTTATCAGCTAATACATAAATCGTTATTATTAAGGCAAAAACGTTTACCTGTAGATTTGGTTAAGAAATGTCTGGTTTCTTGAAGATTTGGAACTTTCCCTAACCAAAGTAGCTCCGTTTCTGTGGCCGTACAAACGATTTACTTCTTCAGCAGCTGTGATGAACTACCTGGCATTTCGCGATCGCATTAAGTCTTTAAACTTTAAAGTTTTTTTCTTTCGAAAGACGAGTCTTCAAAGTTCTTTTTGGCATAAGAAACAGTTGAAAAAAAATGGCCATCATACCTGAGTAAGTGTCAGTAAATAAATTTTACTAGGGTATCAAAGAAATTATCTCCCCATTGTAAAAACAATACAGTAATTTTGTTATATTTTTTTTAATCCATATATTACAAGTGGTTATAATCGGATTATAAGTGGTATTCCGAACTTGTTTTATTTATTTATTTTATCATTATTGTTTAAATATAATGCTAACTATAGCCAGCTAAAAACAACCAGACTATTTTGATGAATATTTTCTGCACATATCTAACTTGTAGGTTATATGACACGTTATAGGTCATTACATGATTTATAGGTTATTGTACATGATTGTTCATAACTAGTGTAAACAAATATTAAATGTTATATATAGTGAAACGCATGTATTATGTAAAATGCATTTCTATGTAAATGCGTAAGTTCCAACCCCTCAATACACAATTCAGACCACTTAACATATAATTATGCCCGATGCTACCGAAAGAGCCCGCTCCATCTAGTCGGTCCCCTTTTTACCAGAGAACAATTTTTTGCCTCTTAATTCCTCCAAAATGGTGGATTACTGCAGTCGTTAGGCGTGGCCGGAGCCCGTAGAACAAAAAAAAAGGACCTGTCGGCTCGAAAGTTGCCCGCGGCATTGCCAGGGGATGTGTACAACCCCCCGGCTGGAAGATTTATATAAATTGTGCCCGCCTCTCTTTGAATTAGTGCTGGTCACAGTTTACTGACAAATGGTCCTGAATGTTGTCTCTGGTCCGAGGGCATCGAATGAAAATACATTATTTATTAAGATATTGCAGTATACTCCATCAATAAATACCTTGCCATTTTTTTCTACTTTCTCCTGTCTTAACTTTATTTACCGATTTCGTTCAAATCAATAAATACTGTTTGTTTATAAATGTGGTTCAATAGGCGAAACAATGATAAACTATACAGTAATAAAAATAATATACTAACAGTATCAGTTAACATGAAAGCTGAATATTCACATTCTCACACTAATGCTAATTTCGGCATTAAGTCAGAATGTTAATCTGTAAGACTTTACATTCAGACTAACAATCTCCACTCTTGTAGTTAAATTTGGAGGGAAATAAAACTATTTAATTGGGATTTGGATAAAGTAAAATAGCAATGCGTTTCTCTATAGGTATTTCTGATGATTAGAGGCATGTACGATCATGTCGAAGAATGGCGCGATTCCATGGTTAACTAATGTAAGAATAAATATTTTTATTTAATTCTTATTACATTATGTAGATAACTTCTATTATGGTTTATTTATTTTGTATTTAGTGTATAAATCTATGATGTATTTATATATTTTTGTGCGAATAACTAATTGTGAATTAGTACTGTTAGAGTCAGCAACAAAACCCTTCATAATGATCTGAATATACCCTACATTCTTGAACTCATCCCTTCCAAGTTCATAAAATTTCATAGTAACTTATCCAACCACCCTAATCCCGTAGCACAGTCGTTGCACTGCGCCACTCAACCCTATAATCCTCCGGAGGCAGTGAGACGGCAGTGGCCTAGTGACCAGCTATAAATGCGTAACAGTGGGAGGCCTTATTATTATTACTTATTGCCTAATAAGGCAGATTGTAATTTTAGAAAAATAAAGAAGTTACAATTTCCATTGTTTCTAAAAATAAAGCTACATTAAGATAGTGTTACTTTAATACAACTGAGCGTCCTGAGCGTCTGTGGCTCTTATCCAGTGACGTGGTTGACGTAGGAGCGTGAGGGACTTCCCAAGACTTCGCTTCTTCCTTCCCACGTGAGGGAGGTGACAGCCATGTGGACTTGCGGGGCCTCTGGGCTGTTTGTACTCGTATGTATAGTATGAATGAACGAGTGAATGAAAATTGTAAATTGGTATGAATGAGAGCATTTATCTTAATTACTGTTGCCTTATAAAAGGCAGAATGTAATTATAGCACAATAAAGGAATATATAAAATAAGGAAATATCTGGATGATGTAAAATGTCTCTTTTAGTTTTTTTACAGTTTTAATGTTAGGATTTTTAGTTTTATACAGACTGTTTAGCTTACTAGCATTTAAATCAGGGGAAAACATAATTTAAATTTTTTATCCCTTGAATAATGACATTCTTGTTTGGGTAACGACTTAGTGGAGTAAGTGCTTTTAGATAAAATCTGTAACATTCTCTTCGATTTTATTTGGTCTGTTGGAATGTTTTCCTCTATTAACAATCAACGCTAAGTAAACTAATTTCTCCTGCAGCTTTTGCAAACACCTTGGTTTAATTTTTAGAACTTAGCACAACATTTTTTGGAAAATTTGTATTTTATTGGAGAAAAAATACTTTAATAGAGCATTGTGTTCGAAAACACTCTACTCTGTGTACCACCGCTTGATAATAACAATCTCAATGCCCTTTTGAGCAAGTAATTTAGTTTGATCATTGTAGTTTATAGTAAAATATATTTTAATATAATGTTAAATATATTTTTCATTTCTTGAAAAATCTTTGCTTGGTTACAGGAACAAACAAGAGCCTACAAAAATATAAATGTAGATAAACAGTTTAAATAAAATGTTTTAGGTCAGTTAAAATGTAAATCGCTTAGCGTTTTATTTTTACACACGTTCAAATTTAGGTACAGTTGTCTGTGTGTATCTGTGTAGAAATTTTATTTTTGAAGCAGATTAATTGTATTATTTTCCTTCATTTTGTTTTTAATTAATTTTGTTTCATTTTTCTTAATTACTAATAAATATGTGTCTTTTATATGTATACTTTTAAAAACATTTTTCTTATTTCATTTTATTTATTTTTTATGTTTTCTTTGTTTGCACATTGGAAATTATAACGTGGACCGATATTGTCAAAGGTCCCACTCTATCTGAAATAATTGTTTGTTATTAAGGGACAGAGTGTACATGAAATACACAAAAAATCATGTAAGTCCTCCCATTTAAATTTTTTTTTTTTCACTTCATGGGTCATTTCATCTCCGCAAGTACGTCTTTTGCGATCGGGGAAACTTCCGTATCAAGGAATTTGAAAGGACATTGACTACTCCTGAATGAAGAAAGCCAAAACTGTTCGAGGCAGATTTCGCTGAAAAAGAAATAGTCTCTGAGTGAAGTGTACTTGAACAAGGGTTGTAGGTTATTAAAGCCCTCGGCACTGGTGATTGATTAGGGCGGAGTTAAAAGCTTGCCAAGTTGCCCGCCAACCCCCCACCTCTCTGATAAATGGCCCTACTGTCCCATAGAAAGCCGATCTCCTTCATTAGAATGGGAAATATTTCAATTGCACCGCCATAGCTCATTGCTCCCCTCCAGACTCTTAGCCAGTTAGCCAGTCAAATTTTATCCTCGGCTTAGGGTGGAGCAGTCAATTCCCCGAGGCCTACCAGTGGATTAGGCTTTTTTCCCCGGTTATTTACCTATCGGGAAGATTTACTAAAGCAACTATAAATATTTACCTTAAGATACTATATACTCGAATAGCACTTAACACTGACAACACTAGCAGATCAATCTTCATGGAATACTTCCAGCATTCACCTGTCGGTTATCAGTTAAAATTTGTAATATTTTTTTTCTTCCATTTCCTCTTTTTAAAAATTTATATAAGTACAAAGTATAGATTCTACAAACGAATCTATTTACAATTGCTTAATTTTATTTCCTGTAGCTTGGCTACATTTTATAAAAATTAAAGTATACAAAATAGTCATCTATACAAACTCCTACACGAAAACATGATGTACATTCTCGCATCCCAATTTATGGTGCTGTACAAGCAAATTGTATGTTTTTAAACAGTGATCTTTACGTATAGCACAAATTTTAAGAAGACAAACTTGAGATTTGTACTTTACATAAAGATCACTGTCGGGTCGTCACGGGGGGGGGGGTGCCTGGTTACCCTAGCCCTGGTGACAAAGTGAGGGCTGATTGAGTTTATAACCCGGACAATCGTTTCATGACGGCTTTACTATCTGACTTCATTTTTTCGATAGGTATGTGCCCCGACAATGCACTATGTTCAGGAGAAGAGGTACAGGGTAGGTTTATAGGTAGTTTCTTTTTTTTTTTTTTTTTTTTTTTTTTTTTTTTTTTTTTTTTTTTTTTTTCCCCCTAAGCTCTCAAACTTACAAAAATAAAATGTGGGAAAAATAATGAAAATTATTTTTGGCTGGAACGTGCCTTTCACTAAGGGGAGACCCCTATTTGAAGGATGTATGAGAAGGATATAGGGTGTGGAATGCCAAGAAAGGCGGATGGAGTCAGGAAGGTAGTGAGAGTCTACCAAGGATTGAGCCTAGGGGTGCCTAGGCGATGGTTTGTTGTAGGCCAGGCGAAGCCTGGCCGGCAGCCCCGCTAGGAGCCTGAAATGAGTCGGCCTGATCGGCCGGAAGATCAACCCTGCTTACACAGGTAGATGGGGTAATGTGGCGTCGGTCCCAAAGGCGAGTGTGAACCGGTGAGAAGCAGACTGGATTGCCGTTGGAAACGCTACTGGTAAGTATGTAAGGCCACGGCAACCGTCGTCCGCGAGGGAGAGGTCTCTCCCAAGGTGGTCCTAGTTTTAGCGAGACGAAGGCAGAGATTCCCACTAGGAAGGTGTGGGGTCTGACAACGCCGGACTAAAACATAGCGAGGTTAGGAGAGAGAGATGCAGAGGTAGTTGAATGAGAAGACCGTGGTATTGAGTAGAGCAGCAAGCGCCAGTGCAGAGAGAAAGAGAGAAGTGTTCAAGGTCCCGGTTTGTTTCTTTCTGATTTTCACCCTATGGGGCGTTTCTTATATAGCAGGCTAGTCGTGGTGGGGAGTCATCCCCACCAGCTTCTCTCCCACTCCGACCGACGTCATAATCATTATTTGTACAAATATTTTCTGGGATGAGATGAGGGTAACTTTTATTATTCGTAATTAAGAGGTGGCCACAACAATCACCATTTAAAAAAAACAATTTGCTTGTTGCATCATAAATCGGGATGCGAGAATTCGCTCATACCTATATTACAATTCAAGTACAATGCACAATTATAAAATAATTACATACACACGCTGCCTATGAGACCCTACAGTTTTGAATTCGTTTGATGTTCTACGGTTTGGCTGTCCGTAGAATCAGAATGCGCCCGTACTTGTTCATTCATTAGGTTTTCAATAAATTAAAGATATTTTTTTATTCAAATTTTACCACCTTGTCTAGAGTAGAGTGTTTTTTAAAGTAAAGAAAGATGGTATGAAATAAAGAAGCAATTTTGTACGGTAGCTGATTCCGCGTGGGTATTTGAATTATTAAACCATTGTACAAAATTACTTTGACCAATACTTCATTTTATTATTAAAACCGCACTGGAGATATTGGTGATAGTAAAAAAAAAAACAGAAATAAATGTCCATTCAAGTCCGATTTTGTCATTTTTCCCAGATCTTATTACAGGAAAAACAGGTAGAAACATGATTTCCCTGGCCTTGCTTGAAAATTGGGCCATCATACTTTGTGATTACGGAGTCACTTCGTCCCATAATCGATTGTCACAATGTTTGTGAAGAATCTTCCTTCGAATCATAGGTGTCTTTTAATTCGAAGCTTACTTTTGTTTAAATGACACATGACTGTGCAATGTATTCTTACGTTTTCTCATATAGTTCTAGCACTACACTGATGAAATGAAATGAAATTAAAAAAAAAAACACCCTTTCCATAGAGAAGCGTACTTGGAGTTTTGTTCGAGTGTTTCTTGGAAACATCTTTTGTTTATTTTATAAGGATGAATTTTTCTTTGAATTTCTTCTGGATCAATGACGGATTTATTTGTTGAAGAGAAATATATCTATTGAAATTAAAAACGTACATATGTACATTATTAAGATATATTATAGAATACACATTAGTTTTATTCTATTTTTGATATAATGATAATAATTAAATAATTTAATTTTAGACGAGAAAAAAAATTAAAATAAGTATCAAAATAATAATATACAGTAAAAGAATATTTATGATAGGCATTATCTTCTTTACTAGTTCAATGTATAGTTGGAGCTTGTAATAAACATTTACAAAGGCAAGATATTATATCTACAAGAGTATATGTTTTGTTCTTTTGTGAACATATCATCATAGTTAATCTTTGTTGTAGTTTTCTGTTCTGTCGCTGATCACAGAGCTTGCTTAGTAGGGACATTATTAAAAAAATGAAAATAAAATAAATGTTTAAAATGCGTATCTATAGTTGCCATTTATAATCTTTTGTGTATATCTGTATTTTTTTTTATTTGAATTTTTATGGGCATTACACATTGTCCTGTAACATATATTAATCGTACGGCAGACAAAACGCAACTTTCAAATTAAAATAACCGATGGAATATTTACAAATAAATAATTTTCTATTTAATCAAACTAATTCTTGAAGAAGGGGACACTGTAATATCGGCAATTTTAATATAATTCATTTTGATAGGGTCGAGGAAGGGATGATCTCTCATTTGTAGGTTAAACTCATTTTGTCATTAATATTCTTTATCCGATCCAGGGCCAAATGTAATCCCAGTCAGCTTTTATATAATCCCCTAATCCTATTTCAATTTAAGCAACCGTTCCAATAATTCGTCCATTTCGGATTGGACGGGTTCAAGTAATTTCAGATGCTTTAAATGTAATTTATTATTAATTATCTTGGCCCATTTAACTACATCCAACTTTTTTTTTTTGTTCGGAGCTTTAGCAGGTTTTATTCTGTGCTTGTTGATTAACGGCATTTAGTGCATCCCTCACTCTGATAAAATACGACAAAAAACTGTTTAATGAAATCGTTTAGCCTTATCTACTACAGTTAGTCTCGGGATCAGTGGCAACACTGGAGGTAGGTTGTTTTGGGAGGGTTTTGCACGTCAACAGAGATGAGTGAATAATGTGTTTTGTTAAATGTTTATGTTTTAATCACTAAACACCATACTTGGCGATGAGGGTGGAATTCAAACTAATCTGATTTCGTGCATATAGACTGAAAGTGGGTGTTTATGATAGATAAGGGCGTTTCCCGCAGAAATGAGTAGAGCCTCTACTAGCCGAGGCTAGAGGGCTTTTTCTTGGTGAATAAAAAAATCCCCAAGGAGGATAAAAACAAAAAAGCTATTTCCTAACCACCGATTCACCCCCTGACGAGATGGGGTCCATACCAACTCCACACACGAGTATCTATCTTTATCCTCTTAGACTTTTACAAGACATTCGACCTCCTTAATCACTTCATCCTTCTACCGTAACTGTTATAGATTTCCTTCTCTTACTATGTCGTCGGCTGGTTTGAATCATTCATCTCTAATTGTTTCTAACTAGTACTCCCTGATCAACTTCCATTCTAACCCCTTTCATTGATTCTGATGTAGCTCAGGGTTCATTTCATTACGTTTCTGTGTCTTCATCAACAACCTCCATACTCATTTTGCGGCACCATTCTGTTGGCCACCAATATTTCCTTTGAACCTTCCTTTTTATTACTGCCATGACTAAATAGCCCCCTTACCTTCACGACTTCCTCCAATTCAAATCAGCGTTCAAATCCCGCTATACTAGATCCCAAACAGGTGTTTCCTAATACTCCCAGGTTACCAACTAAGCGTTGAGAAGCTTTGATTAATTGATGAACCTACAATATTTAATATAGCTGGAAAGAAATTCTTACTGGAGGTAAATTTCTATCTCTGCTAAATGCTGGGATAAAAGCAACGGTTCACACGTTAATTAATATATTATGATATTTTATTAGTTTTGTTTAACATATTGCAACAATCGGTCTAACCAATATTGAAAAGGATATAATATAGCCAAATGATGTAGAAAGTATGACAATTGTTACGAAAATAAAAGGCTATGGAATCATGTTGAGCTTTGTAGAAGGTTGAATGCCCTTTGCGAAGGATTTAAATTAATTGCTTTGGCTGGCGGGCGCCTTCCTTTCCGCTGTGTAAAGTGGTGAGCTGCTCCGGCTCTGTTAGAAACCTGAGTGGAAAAAAAGGATTTTCCGGAATTTCTAATATTAGGTACGGAGTCGGGGAGAGGGTGGAACTTACCAGGAGAAGGGTCGGTAGTGGGAAATGAATTTCTTCCCAACCTTCCGAAGTAGGAAAGGTACTATTTGTATAATAGAAAGAGAACTCGTTACATCCTGTTAACCAGGGATATTGACGACTATTAACCCTGGTTAGGAGTTCTTAAGGGGCGCTAAGGGCTCGCCGCGAAGAGGGAGAGAAAACAAACTGAAGTTTATAGGGCGGAAAGCGAACTTTCTTAATGGGACATATGGGTTTAACCCGTCTTATATACTTTCGAGTACCACCCACTAATCCGCAAAATTTCATTACCAACGAGACCCTTTGGGTGTGCGGAAAATAATTTGTTCTTATCCCGTTCCCTTCTTGAGCTCCTTTAACAATAAGTTTTGACGACAATGTAATAAAACAATTTCCCCATTCTACGATCAGAAGTTGAATGCTATGTCGTTTATTCAGTGCTCTCTCAAACCGTAATATTCAATCTCATCAGTAATCAGCGTAATTTAATAGCACCCGACGTCAAAATTATACAGATTATTAATCATACTTATCTCTCACTAGTGCACCATTTAACTTACGAAATCAAGGTAACTTCAGTAAGATTCGCGGTAACTGCAAGGACACCCAAACCCATACAAGGACTGTATACACCTGACTTACCTCGTGACATTAAACGATTACTAAGGAGACTTTGGAACTGAGTTTTCCTAAATTAATATCAACAAAATATCTTCAAAGTTAGCTTTTACGATATAGGGGAGGCAACACTAGATGTCCTCTGCCTTCATGCCGGGCATGCCATATTGTCATATTTACATTACATTGACTAGTTGTGGCGCAAGTAGTAATAAATTTTGAAGTAATAAATAAATTTTAAAAGAAACAAACTCCGGATTTTTTCCCAAAAACCAAAACATCAATATCTAAGTTATCCTTAAGGAAATCTATTAAATGCTGAGACAATAATAAACACTGCAATTTTAGCTTTTTTCAATTACCTAATTGCAATGACCATTAGAAGTTAGGTAAAACTGTCGTAATTTATAACTCACTTAAAAAAGGATTTTATAATTTGACAAAACTATTTATTTATGATATATCATAGATAAATCATTAATAAAGCTCAAAATAGACCTACTAAATAAATAAGTGGTGGCCGAGAAACGCAACGACGAAGCAAGACGTACTTAAAATTACATCACTACAAATAAAAAAGAATGACTACGGGCTCCAAATTTGAACGAATGAGATAATTTAATTTTCTGCTTATGCTTCAAAAAAATCAAAAATTAAATTTAATAATGTCTCCGGGACAAAAACATTTTACTTGAGCACCATCAACATTAATTTGTGAGGAGTTTGATTAAATTAGTAATATTCTTTTTTGTTTTTTTACTGAAAATATCTCATACTGAATTAGTTAACTGAAAAGCACATTTACCACATGGCGGTGAAACGTTTAACATCGGCAACTAGTATATTGGAAAGTAGATTTTACAAGCCTGAAATATTTTTCTCATTTGAAGACTTTAATATTAAACAGTCACAAAGCTATTGTCATTAATGCTTAGCTACTAAAAGGCTAATGAAGTTATTAGATGATACTTAATGAACACTTAAAACACTATTTTACTAATCTTTGTGAAATACATAAATGCTTTTCTGAAGATTAGTTTTGCTCTGTGTAATGGTCAGAAAAATATAAATTATTTAAATTGTTCAGAAATAAGTTTAAACATTGTTTAACGTACATACTATTATATAATAATTATTATTATTATTCCTATAGACGTTTACACCTTATTTTACATTGCAATTACTATTTTGTATTTTTTTTTTATCAGGATGTTACAGCTCCTTTTTGTTTGTCAGATGCGAATGTATTATCTTAATATGTTATTCATAGGGGACATTGTCCTGGAATATTTTTTTAAAATTCTTTTCGATTTAAAACAAATAAACCTATGTCACATAATTTAAAAAGGGATTCATAACATTTAATTTACATGACAGTATTGAATAGTTTATCTACTTACTATAGTACTTACTCCTAGCGGTATACGCTCTATTGTAGTACCAAACATCCATAAATGTACAAATCTATTTGTGTTTATGTTGGTCAATATACTTTAATCTCCCAGAAAATGTCTCAAGCTTAGAGGCCGAGCCGGATTTTCACTTGAAGTCATTTTCTTCACACGTAAAGCAATTACCACGTTGGGTTTTCCGGGTTCTTTGAAGAAAATAATTTGAAATTCTTTTACATATTTTGCGAAAGACCAAAGTCTCAATTTCTGACACATGGGGCAAGCCGGTTGGATTTTATAAAGCTTGTAAATAATGATTTTACTTTTTGCACCTTTCCATCTATAGAAACAGTTGTACCTTATTTATGGGGGTAAAATTCTTGAATAAAAAATATTTAGTGAGGCACTACACAATTTAAGTATATAATTTCAAAATTATATACTTAAATTGTGTTTTCTTATGAAGGGGTGAAGGTAATTAATCCATCTTTTCACAAACAAAAACATTTTTTTGTGATAATAATAATAAATAATATTTAAATAGTAATATTTTGTTTTTCTCTAGTTGTTCATGACTAACATTTCTAGAGACTTATGATTTTATAACAACCATGAATATTAAAAACCTAATCAACACAAATAAAAAATGAAATGATGAACTGAAATGTATAAGCACAAAAAAATTGTATAAAAAATCAGAATGTAACATAAGCAATAATAATAAACTCGGAAAACTTTTATTTGACGTTTCCTTCTCGAGTATGACAGCATGGCATAATTTCCTTACTTTCTCTCAGAACCAACAATCATTATATTTCGCAGGGTCATTTACACATTAGTGAGGTATTATCTAAAGTAAATAAATCCATTGACTTACATCTTATGGAGAGATAGGGCCAAATGAAAATCGGCATTGGACGATAAGCGATGGAGGCAAATGATAAAGTCCATATCCATTCAAGGTCTTAATCTGTAGATACACACTCGCACATATTCTCATTTCTTCATGGCTGTCAGGGATTGACAGACATGATAACCCTGTGGCTAAAAGATGATCATGGCTTGAAAAGAAAACCTGGTCTTTGCCATTCATTTAAACTTTCGTGGCACAAATGTATAGTGGTCATTTTACAGTATTTGGATGTTGAGATGAATTTCATGAACTATGAAGTAATTCCTAGGATAATTTAAACAAAAACTCCTAGTTCTCTACAAAGAATAATGCATTAAACAATAACATTTCCGTCAACTCTTAAGCTGTCATGCTCAGTTCCTAAACAAAGAGTCACAGATAAAAGAGTCATCGATCTTGCATTAAAAAAAAAAAAAGACAAAAAAAAAATCAGTTAAGCATAAATAAATTTTGTATAAAAATGTAAATGTGCCTAAATGTATTAAGTCAGTAATGGTCTACCTGTTCTATGTGATATACAATAAAAAATTTGTCAAATAAATAAAATCACAATAACACATTACCCCTAAACCCGTTCGCCTAATTAATAACGTTTAAATTTTGGGATGAAGTAGAAAAGTTAAACTAGGTTATTTACTGGTACTAGATTGACTTTAAGACTAATAGAGGGGGGGGGGGTTCTCAGTATTTGTGTATTCACTATTTCCTGTTAACCTATCGAATCACCGATTAGTACAGTCATTACACTACATACATCCCTATAATCCTCCTAGGAGACTAAAGGGGCACTGGTCTCATGACCTGCTATAAATACGTGACAGTGGAAGTCCTGGCAATGGCCAGTTTCTCAGGTCATGCCCTCGCGCTCTTGGTCAGCCACCACTGGTTCGTATCCGCTTACGGAGAAACTTGGGGGACTTCCCAAGACTCCGCTTCAATGCGAGAGAGGTGACAACCATGTGAATTTGGGAGGTCTCTCGGCTGTTTGTAAATACTATATGAATGAGCGAGTGATTGAAGAACTGTAAATATGGTATGAAAGAGAATATTGATCACATGATGTTTTTATCATGTGGCTTTACTGTAGCAACTGGGCAACTTAGAACTTTCGAAAACGTTATTTTTTTTACAAACACCATTGTACAGAGACGGAAGATGTTTTGTTTAAATATATCCATCCATAAACGGTTCTGACCCTATTTTTAGGTTGATTGCCAAAAACGGCCCTTTGGAAGTCGGATAGGAAAGATTGGGTACCTTTGATCCCTTACTCTATAGCTCATTTCCCCTTATAACTTCTAGCCATGTTCTTTAAATAAGAAGTTAGTTTTCTATTCATTGATGGAGCAAATTGTCTACAGTGTGTTCCAAAGAGTTTTTGTTTTTTTTGTGCCGCTTGTATTTGAACTACATGCTTGTTTTTTCTAACAGCGGCACGGAACGCTTCAAACGAATAGTCCTATCGGTGTTTAAACATTACAGTACCCCTTCCTTATACATACGTAATCGATAGTTGCGCATACAGTATTAAAATGTATTCCACCACTGGTGGTGTTGTTGCTCGTTTCAGTTTGCCCTGCGAACAGTAGTCGCGCGCTCACTGCGCCCGGCTTCATTTATATTTAACAAACAAATTCCTTTTATGAAGGTGTAATTTAGGCGTTGAACTCCGTGAAAATTGCCGTTGCATTTTTTATCCGGCTTTGAACCTTTGAGCTGACTGTAAAACCCTATTAGTTGCTAACCGTACGAAATATCAACTAGTTGTTAAATTTTTTTTTAGGAGATTGCCTCTATTCTATTCGAAGTAATTTAAAAAAAGGCTCGATCATCAAGGCTTAATTGGCGTCTTTGAATCTAAATACACACGCTGTCAAATGTATTACTTAAAAGCCACATTCTAGCTTTGATTTTCAATTTTACAATTTTACAAATGTCATTATTTCTATAACTTTTTTTCAACTTGAATTATTTTAAGTTGTAGTATAATACTTAAGTCTACTTAAGTTTTGTTTCCTTTTTTAAATGATCGTGTTCAAGGTTATAAAGATTATCGTATTCGAAGTAAACCAATATTTTTTTCGAATAAAAAAATATCACTCTTATTTAAAAACCAGAACCTCTATAAAAACTAATTATTTTAATAACTGATTAGTTAATACATATGTAACCGCAAATATTGTAATATATCGCAAATATATTAAGATAATATTAGTAATAGTAAATGACTTCACTATTTTGTTGTGATCATAACAACTGATAATTAATTATCATATTCATTATTGATTTATTTACATACGTTAAACATTTCGTAAATCATGTTTTCCTCTTGAATATATAGTTATTTAACCGTCGCAATTATTTAAAATATATTTTAAATTCGGACCTCTTTTAATTAGTGTTAGTAAGTTGGGAATCTGATTTTACATACTGTCTACCTACCTTCAAAATAATATTATATTCTCTTATGTTTTCATAGCTACCTCATCATCAAATATAATCTTTGCCAAAATTTTATTATTGCTGATTTAAATCTTTATATTTTTCAAAGGATGTGAACACGCATTAATGGCGATTGTGCCTAAAATAAACCCTATTACAATTCAATGATTAATAACAAAATCAGTAACAAAATAAGTTAACTGAATGAAGTTTTATATCTTTTTTTTTAATTAAATAGGTTTTATAGCTCATTTCCCAATCAATTTTGTTAGTTCCATAAGCCAAATGACCATTACTTCCCTACAGTGCGTGGACTATAAACAACCCCGAGGACGCAACGGTCATAAACAATGCCACTAGGAAATAAACAAGTCTAGATTAATGTTCTCAACGTGCCACATAATTCGTCTGACTGTCCGTCCTGTGACTTGTCACCGGCCCAGTTCCAATGGATTCTGTTTACCGTCCGTGACGTATTCTTTCTTGAAGTTGTAGTCAGCCTTAGGCATCCTAATGAGTAACTGGCGACATTCCATCTGCCAAAACTGTATAATACATAAATAACTTGTGCACATGACTAATATTGCCATCGTCCATTATTTTCATTCGTTGATTATCCTTGTATGTAGCCTTTCAGAGTACTAATAATAATTTTCTTGGTGTGTAAATGGTGAAAATTTTGGTTTTAAATATTCACAATGTTTATCTGTATAAGTTAATCTTGAATCGGCAAGCGCCTTGCACCCTGATACTGCTAAGCTCTGATGATCAATGAATCAGCGATTAACTCTTGGGATGACAGAGGTGGGTTGTTGAAAGCGCATGCGAATTATTGTGAAAAAAGTCCGTACCCCGAGAGGTTCTGATCTCATTGCGAGTGGTCACGTCACGTTTTTGTTAGTACCGCAATCTGATTTGTTTGAAATGCTTACAATATTCATAATGAACCATACACATTACTCGATAACTAATCTCGCATGTGAACTGAGAATGAGCGCTAAAAGAATAGGAGGGCTGATTTCCGAAAAGAGTGTGTAAGAGGAGGTTTTTGAGCATTATGTTCCCGAAAAAAAGGAAAAAAACAAAGAATGTGTGCGGTGTGCGTAACCTACACCGTAACCACACGTTTCATGCCCAAAACTTCGGGAAAAAATGCTTATGGTCAAAATGATATATTAAGTTCATCAGCGATCTTTCCAATAGTATTTCTGCGATCGTCCAAAATTATTTTCTTAATTTATACGATGCTGTCGTCGTTTATTGAAGCGTTAAGGGCGATCATCATCTTCATTGTCTTCACGACATTTGTTCCAAACGTCCATACCTCTCATAAACTCTTGCTTTCCTTATGGTACATTCACCAAAGCCTCTGTCAACATTTCAAAAACTTTCCTGCCCTTTATTTCATTTTTTAATTTAATTTAATACGAATTCTTTGATCCATTTTTTTTCGAAACTAAAATCCCTGAGAAAACCAAAACATATATAACCTTAGCGACGGCTACTATAAAAGTAAACATTGAAAACAGCTGCAAATTTTAACGTATTTTAGAGACATGTGTACCAACATGATAAATAAAAAATTTTACTATCGGAATCATAACACCCTCAAAATTATTAAATTCTCTTTCCTTTTTCATCAAATCTCGTACGTGGTGGCTGGGGAAATTAAGTCATCGTTTTATTATTTATTTTTGGTACAGTTTATTTTAATTAAATGTTAGTATAGTGATTATTTATCTTCCAGAATAAATTCTAACTTGCCTATAATGTTTTAGGCTACCTTTCATAAATAGGAGATTATGCATCATTCTAAAAAACTTGTTAGTAAATGGCATTCAGTTATTGCAATTTCCATGTTTATTGGAACACAGTTCCTGAACATTGGGAGAGACTCTCTCATCAATTATCCCTGAATCTTGTGTAGTGCACTCAATCGTAACTGTTATTCTCAAGAAAGTTTTTAATATATGCATCGCTTCTATGAAGAGGATCGTTTAAGGAAATGGATACGTTATAACGACATTGCAGCTTTTAAGGTCTACAGTAGGAATTATTTCAGGGGCTTTGTTGTTGGTTATACAGCTGAGTAGTGGATGAATATAGATAGTGTTGAAAAAATTTCAATGTGTTGACTTGACAGCTCACATGATGATTTTTGACCCAGTAAACTGTCAGTAGATCGCCATTTGCGATTTAGGACTATGAATGACTTATACCGTAAGACTAATACTTTTTCTTGATTATGGCATCGTTAGAAAATAACGATACCTCTCTGAAAAGTATCGATACATACTTGTATCGATTGAATGTACTATTTTTATTACTAAGACTTTGGCATTCATTCCAACACGCCATGTGTCGTACGAAATGTGTAGATAAATGGTTTTAAGGTACGTATAATATAATATAGTTCAAAAATTCCTAAAGTTGAAACCTGCTGCCACTGTTTTAGAACAATACTGCGCGTTTTCAAAAACAAGAAAAGTAAAAATTAATGCTTGAAATACTGTAAGTTAAAAAAAATTACAAAAACTTATGACTAAGTTAAGACCGTTATTTGTACCTTTTCTCGGACATAGTTTCTTCCGCCTGATAAAACAATCTCTCTTGCAAAACAGAAGAGGCTGTTGCAACCAAAAAGTCCATGACGTCCTTCTAGAGGGATTGAAAAACATATTTCACGTCTTTCCATTTCTCCAATGGTTCAAATTTCAAGACTGAAGCCGAAAAAGTCTCCTATATAAACTTCATCCTCTCCATTATTTTTTATTTCTTGAGCCTAAAAACTCTAAAAGTAGTACTTTTATAACGATCTAGCAATGCCTGCTTGGTATCGAATGAAATGAAATTATAAAAAGTATCGATGCTAAAATATAATTTATATCAAACAAAAGACACTTGATTCGCATCGAATGTATCAAAACATCCTTATGTAGGACTTTTAAATCTGTAAAAAATAGCAATAATTAGTTTTGTATATCATAGCAGAAGTAAATAAATCGTTTTTTTGTTCTTTGATGTACTTTAAATGCGTATGATAAATGTACGCGGAAATTTTAACTTCAGCCAATTCCTGATATTTATTCAACTAGAGACCTTCGCGTAGTATATTTTCGATCGAAGAACTTCAATCAAAATTAAAGGGAAGATAAACGACATAAAACAAATCGTAAACATAAAACCTTGTATTAATTGTATAAATGAGAACCATCTGATGAGCACGGGGGAGCTAAAACGGACTGCATTGATAAACCTACTCTTTTCCTTGACTCCGGACTGCAACCACGTTTGTGTGACAAGACAGAAAACAAGGTTATGATATGATTCATTACTTTCGTTTATGCTACACGCGAATCTTTGTAATAAAATGCCCTTCATGCGCCACAAGCAAAAACAAAATACTGAGCTCATTCCAGTCGAATTAGAAGCGACTCGACCTCAAGTTGTAAAACAACCAACCGGTAACTCAACTTGAAAACAAGACAATCATCTTCGGTCTCAAAGGACTCCTTGAACACAAGGTATCAATGATAAATAAAGGAGTTTGTCTTATCATTACTACTGCACGATAAAGGCTATTTCTTTCAATTCTACGGGGTTGTTAGCTATTATATAAGGACATTTTTCAGAGAAATATCTTTCCAGATATCATATTTGGCACGTCACTTACTCTTGTAAAATACAATTTAAAATACCGGCGAACGGTCAGTATATTCTAATTCTGATGATCATGGTAAACTGGTCCTTCCAGTACAATCTCATTTAAAAGACAACATCTAAGGGCACACAAACCGTTCCAAGCAGGAATCCAAACAGCTCTTGTGGCAGTCTGGCGGTGAAAGTGTTTGCTCTCTTCTCTATACGGTTGCCCTGCCAAACACAATGATAAATACTTGGGCCGGTTTTTGTAGTCTGAGTGAACCCCCACCACGGTCGACATCAAATCCTTTTATAAGATAAAAAAAAAATTAGTATCATCAAGCTTACATTGGTAGGGGAGTCATAACCCGATTTTAAGAGGCTAAAAAAATTTCTTTTTTTTAATTAATCATTATTTGAATAAAATTACTAAAACGGCGATTGTGAAAATGATCTAATTTACTCCCTCAATGATATGTTATTATGGATTAATTGAATGGTGAGTGTTACCTGTCGATATCATTATATACATAAGTCCTAGGAGTAATTATTCATCATTAGCGCTTCTGAATGTACAAATGTCAGTGGAAACATTTCCGCATATCCTGGCTTTAATCCCGGTTCTGTTGGAGAATAGACAGTCAAACTGGCTAATCATTAGCAGACGGTACCAGATGTTTTTTCTACCATCAACCCGAGGAGTACGTGGCTGACACTCGACGTTGGAGATAATTATCTGACAAGCCAAGCTGTCAGGTGTGAAGAGAGTCGCAACGATAGACACCATTGATTTCTGTAGAACACTCGAGGCGGACCTGCCCCTGTCAACACTCGAAACAGAGACCTCCCCCCCCCCCCCCCGCCCCCGCCTGCTGCTAGTTCCATTGATTCCCCCAACAAAAGCGATCGCAGCCTGTAAACAGCATGCCACCCCTCGGCAGAATTTTATTTCTCATCGCAGCCCTTGTCAGGGGCAGGCCCTCATCCCCTACAAATTACCACCTCGTTACCGGATCGACAAAAGATACACTTATCCTTGACAAGTTTCACGTCGCAATAGCCGACTTTCCTACTGCGAGTGGCTTCGAGTGATTTCTTTTCTCATCCGGTCTTTTCTATTTGAGCCCTCCCTCGGTGTAGCCGTGCTCTGCCTCGAGTTGTTCCATCAATTGCTGATCAGCGATGCATGCACAGCTCGCTATGATGAGGTGTAACTAACCCGCCATCCTCAACTATACAGCTCGCTGTGAATAATGCCTTAAACGCCTCCTGATGAATAAAGATCGCCTACATGCATAATGGGTAGGTAACGATATGTAAATTGTTGCTGCAGTTAAATAACTTCCACCTCGGGAGCTGCCGCTAGGCACTCATTAAAGATGCAATCTTGCCGGCAACTTGATTCCGCCCTTTCGCACACCACCTACCCTTGCTCATCCCTGTATTGGCTGCAGTGCCCTAATCGACTACCACTTACATTGCCTAATTGCCGGTTTCCACACAAAATTTCAAATCTTAGGGCTTAATTGCTGAATGCGGTTTTATTCTGAGTAAATAATAATAAGCTGGTCTGTTTGTCCTTCCATAAAATCAATGGATACAATAACAAACAATCACTTTGCTCACACTAACATCCCCAATTACTAAGAATGTTACGGCAGTGTGAATTGCTAAAAGTGTTATAATCATTTCACGGCATACACTACACTGTGATTGTAACCAAGCTACAGGAAATACAATGAAGCAATTGTAAATAGATTAGTTTGTAGATCTATATTTTGTATCTATGTGTATGAAACAAAATAAAATCACTTCATAGCATTTCATTCAGTTTATGATATAGTAAGCTATTCACCAGCTCGGTACGGTTTGTCATGTGCACCTCCAACTATCAGAAAAACAACTAAAACAAAGGGACTGTGGATTTTGTTTTTCCATACACCATAGATTAATCTGATGTATATTTTTAGTCGTTTTTTATATAAAATGGTTCTGTTTCAATTACGAACTACATTCTACTTTTTAAAACTTTATATAAAGTTACTCCAAGGGTGGGGCTCTAATATAAAGCTCAGTACGAGTTTCTGAAATCCGGAAAGAAGCCGCCTTTTATTTGTTGTTTTCTCCCAAATAACCAGTATATTGGTAACTACACTGTTTGTTTTTTAATCAATTATCCCCTTAAATAACTCTAACATTTTTACGATATCAAAATATCTAATCTAGATTATGGATGGGTAAAATCAACTAAATAATTATTCTGGTTTGAAGATAGGTTTTATTACGGAGTAGTGTAATTAAATGATGCCTTGTGCACAAAAAAAATTTTCATATGCAAGAAGTGCTTAATGTGAAAAGAAGAAAAAAAAGTATGTATATTCCCTACATACTTTTTTGAGAAATGGATTTGTTCTGTATTCGGCGTGATCCTGATCCTTGATTATCATGTAACCTATACACCGTTGATGTCCCCTCTACCTCCAATACCTTCTTAGCCATATTTACAGATGACACTGCAGTCTTTCATCCCTCCCAGACCCCGATATAGCATCCCGTAACCTTCAAACTCCTTGATGAGATCGAGGATCGGTGCAACCAAAGGCGGATAAAAGTTAATGTAGCAAAATGTTCCCACATTACGTTCACCCTCTACCGCAAATCATGTCCACTAGTGTTATTTAATTTCAATCCTCTCCCTGTATCCGAGTTAGTACGGTACTTAGGCTTCTATCTCAACAAACGACTGACCTAGAAACCACAAACGAGGCTAAAAAGGCAAGAACTAAACAGACACTTGGGACAACTGTACAGACTAATTCGAAGGACATCCCATCTCTCAATAGAAAATAAACTACTAATCTACTAAGTTTTACTTGAGCCAATCTGGAAATACGGAATAGATCTATGGGGGACAGCTAAAAATTCGAAAACCAAGCATATTCAATACTTTCAATCAAAAGTCTTGAGAACATAATTCAATGACCCTAATTACGTCAGCAACAAAACCCTTCATAACGATCTTAATACACCTTACATTCTTGAACTCCTCCGTTCCAAGTTCATACAATTTTATTGTAATCTAGCCAACCACCCTAATCCCCTAGCACAGTCATTGCACTGCTCCACTCATCCCTATAAACCACCTCGGAGACGGAAACGGCAGTGGTATCGTGACCTGCTATAACTGCGTAACAGTGGGAGTTCTGGCAATGGCCAGTTTCTCCAATCAAGTCTTCAGGGTATGTGGCTCTCGCGCTCTTCGTCAGCCTCCACCGGCTCGTATCCGATAATGGGTTGTCAGTCCTCAGAGCGTGGGGGACTTCCCAAGACTCCGCTTCCTCTTTCGCATGCGAGGGAGCTGACAACCATGTAGATTTCGGGGGTTTCTGGACTGTTTGTTAATACTGTATGAATGAGCGAGTGAATGAAAATTGTAAATATGGTATGAATGATAACATTTATCACAATTACTTATTGCCTAACAAGGCAGATTATAATTTCAGCACAATAAAGATCTGGCTTATTTTCAGATGGCTTATCATCAATCATTGGGTAAAATTGATGTTTTAGGAAGCAGTGAGGCAATTTTATGTCTACAACTATCCCTGAGTGTACACTGCGTGTTGCTTTAAAGAAGGTCGACAAATGGGGGGCAAAACCTATATTATTTGTTCTCGATTTCCATGTAAAACCTGAGTTCTTGTCTATTCCACCCGGTTATAACTCTCAGTTAATCACACAGCACCAAAGGTGTCCTGACAAACAATTCCCCTATCATACTTTTTATCGTTTTATATATACCTATGTAGTTCATTAGTGTTGATTATAGATTATTATCAGTATTAGCCATTATTAGTTATCAAAGCAGGATGCAATCCATAGAACCTGATCTGGATCATATGACAGGAGTATATAACAGGAGTATATAACAGGAGTATATAACAGGAGTATATAACAGGAGTATATAACAGGAGTATATAACAGGAGTATATAACAGGAGTATATAACAGGAGTATATAACAGGAGTATATAACAGGAGTATATAACAGGAGTATATAACAGGAGTATATAACAGGAGTATATAACAGGAGTATATAACAGGAGTATATAACAGGAGTATATAACAGGAGTATATAACAGGAGTATATAACAGGAGTTTAGAATAGGATCGAACCACCCTGTATCCCTTAGCTGATGTGAACTAACAGGGCATGAAGTCGATGATAACCCACCCAACCAAGGTCATGACTCCTCAGAATCCTTCTTAAGGTCCTTAACAAGGGAATAATATTTACTAAATACATTATGGATTGTCAATGAACATTCCAATGTCATTATCCACTCATTTGTATCGCTAAAATATTTCAAAATTATTAGCACTATCAACTGTAAAAACATTTTGTGGTAATAATAGGTCATAATGACGTAAATGGTTGAACTTTCATTAGTATTTATCGTGACTCAGCGGACTTGATGTTTCTTGCTAGAAGGTCTATCCCGTGAGCTTTATTAAGTACTAGATCTCTATTTACGGTCCTTTATTTGACTTTTAATAGAAAAAAAAGGTCATTTCCGCCCTTTAGAAAAGTTGTTTCCGGATGTAGGTGTTATGTACTGAGGTAAAATCAACTTGGTGTGGTGATACTGTAGGCGAGGGTTCAATATGAGCTGCCGGCTTCATATCCTTGCCATGATCAACTGTGTCAGCTGAAAATGTTTCATTAACAGCATCTGTGCTTATCTACGTAGTACGTTTGTACGCGAATATGGGGTTAGGTTCACAAAGTACTTTGTGGAATGATGTCATAAGAAAACATTTTTGCTTAAACCTCTGTAGCGACCGCTAACTACATAAGATAAATCACCCTATACTCTATTGTTTATATATTGTAGATTGGTTATAATATGTTGTAAATTAATGTAAACAAATGAAAATAATATTACCAAACCGTAAGTCATATCAGTGTAAATATTGTATACAATAAAAGAAGCAGCTGCAAAAAACTAGTTTAGAGACCCTTGCAGTCAGGTAGCTGGGGCCGGGTGGGTCCCGGTCTAGAACAGTCCAGCGTCACCCAACCCTGCGATTTGGCTGGCCAGAATAAGACCCCAGATCATTGGTTACTGGGGCTATATATACCCCCTAGTTTTAGCCGATAAATCATTCTAACTACGGCTCTCTGACTGTTACTTGCAGCTGCACTGATGTTTCTAGATTTGGCCTTCTCATTTATGAAAACCTCTGCATCTCTCTTTCCTAACCTCGCTATGTTTTAGACATCATTGTCAGACCCCACTCTCTCCTAGTAGGATTCTCTGCCTTCGTCTCGCTAAAACTAGCACCTCCTTGGAAGAAATTTCTTCCTTGCGGACGACGGTCAACAAGTGGAAAGGGACTTAATAAAACTTTTGATAGTGTTTTACTAAAGAAAAAAATGACATAGTGGCCAGAGATATTTTATTTGAGAGCATTCCTTAGCTACCAAAATATTATATTATTTTACCAACGTTCGTGTAATTATCCTTGAAAAATTATTATTTTCGCATTTTGTACGGGATTTTAAATTGTAGCGATCGCCAACCATATATGTAAATTACCCTATACTCTGGTGCAAATAATGTGTTATAATATAAATGTAAATCGTTGTAAAAGCTTCTAGTAATAAACCAGGTGGGTCTATGCGGCAGTTGTAGCAAAGCAGGTAACAGAGGGGTCACCGACATAAACGCCACCTGACTGTCATAAAACACAACCGGGCAGACCTAGGGTCGCCTGTAGGTGGTCATAAAACCTAAGTGGGTGAGTCCCTAGCAGCCATAAAACACACCCTTTTAGACCAACAGTCATAAACCTAAGGGGGGTGGGCCACTTGGGCATCATAAAACATACCCCTTTCAGCCGACTCCACCTTCCACTAGGAAGGGGAAATAGTATTTAAACCAGGAGATTCAGCCCCGTAGACTACTCTTTCTCAGTCTCCTCATCTCCACAGCCGCTATTACTCGGTCGCTTTATGCCAGCGCCCCGGGGCCCTGGAAGTAAGTCCACTCAGTCTTCTACTAGTCTACTCTCTCTTCAGCGCCTCTGAGCCGCCTTGCAGACCCTCTGGCACCTTGACCTGTTACACTGCCGGGACCCGCCCGAACTCTGAAAACTTGTCTTATTCTTCATGAAACCTCTGCACCTCTTCTCTTGAACACTGTGTATTGTCGGGACACATCCCTATCATAAAAATGGAGTCAGATATTAACGCCGACATGGAACATGGTCCATGTTATAAACTACAACAAACCGCACTTGTGACCAGGGTGATTAGGCACTCCCCTAGTAGCAACCAGACATAAATATTTAATTATTCATGGGATTTTTCTTTTCTTTTATTATTAGTATCTGCTAGTATCCAACACTAGGGACTTACAGTGGGTGAAAATATAACATATTATTTCAGAAGTGAATTTCTGACATCTATGGAGGTTTATTGATTGTTTCTTAAATAAATTTCGGTTTTATTTACAACACATCAACAACTTTATTTTTCTAGAAGTCGGCTATGTGGTACGTTATTATAAAAACAAATGTGTAAAAACAAAGTAGGATTTGTCCACCCTTTTTCATTCCGTGTACATAGTTTCTAATTTTTTAAAGAGTAATCTAAATATACTATTGATATCATTATTTTGAATCATTTTCATAGTCTTATGCCAGTAGTATCTGTTTTATATTAGTATCATGATTGGTCAATTATTAATTCTAGCCATGCTAGATTATGTTCTCGAGTGGATACAGACAATTGTCAATAAATTTAACAGAATAATATATAGTACTGTCATGCATAGACACTTATTGCGCACGTTGCATATTTCAGTTTAATAGTGTTCAGAAAGAAATCCGTAAATAAGTTTATGGGCTCCCCTTTTTTCCCTGAGTTTTTGTGGACTTCAGTTGTAGTACAGTGGATCACTAATTATTAGTGGATACCAGGGCAAAGGGAAGTCTAGACTGAGGATTAGGGCAGCCGCTCAGATCTGGCTTATCTCCTGGCTTCGAGTCCGGTCTAATTGAAAACAGGCTTTCAGCCAATCCACACCTACCCCCAGGAGGGGAGCTGGGCCCTGTAATTCCAGATTCAGTTCGTTACCCCTTGTCACTCGATACCATCCGCGTCGTTAGACTCGGAATTCAATGGTATCATCCTTCAATGGTCGCTTACATCATTCTCAAATAGAACCTCCTTAGGGCGTCGTAAAGGGTCTAAGATGAATATATATTGCCCCTCGTGGTGTGCTGGGGCGATCAATTGGCTTTTCATGTTGAAGCTTTTGTTCAGTTGATCACAATGAATTAGTGTACATTAACCTTTTTCTTGTATTGTGCTTTACAAGGAATTTATCGGCATTAATTGTGATTTCATTATTTGATGTGTCTCATTATTTGGTCACGAACGGTATGAAATTTACGACACAAATACTTTCGGATTTAACACCGACATTCAAATTCCTGTGAAAGGATACAGAAATCGTACAGGATACAAACACTTCATAAACAACAAGCAGTCAACTAACGTACTACAGGTCCATGACGAGCGAATTACAATAATAGACGATGCACAAGGAACGTCGAACAATAAGAGTTTAGAAACGCAATAAAATAAAAATTAATTCATATTACATTATTATTAATAGTCCTTTAATGGGTTTTTCTTCTTTATTTTATTTTTTCAGTTTAGGATAATTACCATTTTTGTTAGTGAATAAGACAATGCAATACTTGCTCAATGAATTTTTGTACATTGAACGCCGTTGTATGTGGTGTTATGTACATAGTTTGTATATGTTTAGATAAATACATAAATGTTCAATCTTCTAGACTTTTTTTTATTAAAAAAATAAGAAAAGTAGTCTACCAATAGTAAAACAAATAGGGTGTGAGAGGTTTCCAGATATCTTATTTCAGCTACAAAATCACAGGAATGATTTTTTTTTTTTCGTCGCCTTCCTTATTTGATTTGCTTTTTGAAAACCAAACTTTTTCTTTCTAGCATCATATTGAATGATAGAAAAAAGGTCCTCTCTTCTTCTGGAAGTATTTCGATTGGTTGAGCATCGCCAATAAACGATGACCTAACAGTGTTTCTACTAAACTCGAGGTGCAAGTGATTTTAATGAAAAACCTTAGCCTCCATTTTGTCTAGAATCTGAAATATATCAGAAAGGACTTAAAATAAATAAAATTAAAATAATGTACCTAATTACACATTAGCACAGATATAACCGAAATAAAGAATCTAGAGGAAGTCGCTTTGCGAATCCCAGGTTCTTTCCTTTTTTGCTTTAATAGAAGGCTATGAGGTAATATTTATGGATTATTTTTATTCACAATTAAAACTGAAAATAATTTAGTTTCTCCTGACACCGGTTAACTTCAAGAGAACAGATCTGTGAAGTTTGTCTTAATCTGTAGGTTTTTTTAGTACTACTAAACACTTCTGTTATTTGTTAAATTGTTCATTTGAGTTGGAGGTTTTAAGATAAATCGTAACGAAGAAGTTAGAATGGTAATTTACGTACCAACTTTGTCTTGAGAGGAAAGGCTCCGAATTCCCTTCAAACGAGGCGGGTCTTAAGCCAATTTCGGTTCGTTTCTTGTACATTCAGAAGCTCCAGATGAAGCTTAAGAGAAATCATGTTTTAATTGAAACACCCTCTTAAAGCTCAACGGGAAATAAAGCTGCTCTTTAGCTCAAGGCTTCCCTCATTTCTCTAATTGTTCTCTTCGGGCCTCCAATAAATTAAAAGGTGCCATAGATTATTTTTCAAACTCAGATGATTGTAATTTTTTTTTTTTAACAAGTTGGGCATTTCAATTTTTCACTTAGGTGAGAAATTCCATGATCACCCTGACTAATAGTTTAAATAATTATAAAGCAATGAAATAATGCAATGAGAGTAGATAAATATCGCGATGGCCAACAGGAATTCCAAACAGTTCCTTATAAAATAAAATCAAAATCTTTTCAATTTTTTGCAGGAAGGTAGAAAAGTCCGTTTTCATAAAAGTCCAAGGTGAGGATATTTTTTATTCATTTTCTAGTGTAGTGGCCTTTAAAAATTCTCTGTTAGTCTGAAATCCTTATGATTTATTAAACTAAACCTTATGCTGATTATATTTAAGCAAAAATTAAATAATTAAATCTGGAAACAGTCAGGGGGCTGTTGAAAACTTTTAAAATTCCATTCCGATTTCGAAAACATTCAATATCTCTTCATATTTTCGTTTCCTTGTGGATGTGTAAAGTCCATTAACTCAAACCAAATTTTTATGTGATCCCTTCCAGATTAAAGTAGATTTTTTATAACACTGTTTTAGTTATTCGCGATTTGTTATTATTGATTTAAAAGGCGATTATTAAAAGCCGAGATGGTTCAGCATAACAATGAACTATTTTAGAAAGTATAATTATTTAACAATCATTGGATTTTACTATTGCTTGTTAATTTAACATATTAATTCAAAGGTATTCACTTAATGCTGTACTGCATTTTACTTACTTCTTCATTTTGGTTGTTTGTTTGCTTTTGGTTTTGTATGGTTATACATCTACACCTTTATTTACCAAATGCAGTTGAGCAATATTTTATTATAAAACAACTTTATTATGATAAAATTACAATCGGCCACATTGGGCAATAAGTAGTTGTAATAAATGTTTTCATTCATACCATATTTACAATTCACTCACTCATCCATACAGTATTTGCAAACAGCCCAGAGACCTCCCGAATCCACATGGTTGTCCCCTCCCTCGCTTGCGAAAGAGGAAGCGGAGTCTTGGGAAGTACCCCACTCTCCTCCGTCGCCGGATTCAAGCCAGTGGAGGCTGACGAAGAGCGCGCGAGCCACATACGCTCAGAGAATCTGGCCATTGCCAGAACTCCCACTGTCACCCATTTATAGTAGGTCACGAAACCACTGTCGTTTCAGTCTCTGAGGAGGATTAAAGGGATGAGTGGAGCAGTGCAATGACTGTGCTAGGGGATTAGGGTGGTCGGCTAGATTAGTATAAAATTTTATGAACTTGGAACGGATGAGTTCAAGAATGTAGGGTATATTAAGCTCTTTATGAAGGGTTTTGTTGCTGACATAATAAGGGGAATTTACTATTGTTCTCAGAACTTTTGATTGAAAGGATTGGGTACGCTTGAGGTTCGACTTTTTTGCTGTCCCCTATAGGACTTTTTTTTTTTTCTTATCGAGGTTTTCACTTTATTTTACTTCGTTATTTTTCTTCATTGTGTAATAACTGAGTGGAATGAGTTTGTTATCTGTATGACATTGTTATTTATAAGGGACTTTTTTTCGGATTGGATTTTTTTTTCTATTCTATTCCATTGTGCAACTAATAACTTTTTTAGTGACTGGCACTAAGTACCGTGAGTTCCGCCTCAATGTATTTTCTTAACTTTCATTTTTTTCTCTAAGCTAAAGTGCTAAATTATATTTTTATATCGTATCACACAATATCTTATACTTGTATTCTGTAAAATATCGATCTTTACGTTGGGTTAATAATTGCATTTAGAAGCTTACAACCTTTTTGAATGTAGATCGTAATCACAGACAAAAATATGCGGCAGTCGCTCTAATAGGATCTAGGAACCCTTAATCACCGATCTGCCCACATGCTGTAATATGCATTTCCATCGATTCTCACAAAGGGTTCGGCTCACATGAGCATGGGTTATAGAATCGCAGGGCTTAGGTTCAAGAGAGACAAACAGCTCCTCTAATCAGGAACATTATAACCGAGGTGGGGGCTTACTTAAAAATAGTTCATAAAAAAAAATTTTACTATCTTATTTGTTTTTTAATATATTCCTATCACGAATATTTTTTTATTGTTTTCTCAAAACACTCATATTTTTTTGATACAAGAACTCCTTATATTTTGGATTAATCACACAATTCATGAGAAAAAATCGTTAGTGGTTATAATTTTATTTTTAAGAAATTGGCTTGATAAGATGAATAGTCCACTGCATCAGTTTGGAAATGAACAAATAGTGTTTATAAATTATTCCCATTTGTATATTATACAATTCGCCATTATACAAAAGTGTTATATAATTACATAACCTTAATACATTAATTACAATTATTAAATAACCGTAGCTTATGATTTTTACATAATGATAGGTTATTACATAACCTATAATAACATTAATTAAATAATTTAATATATTTACATCACCTTCAGTAAGCTTAGCTAATCATGTTCAATTTATATAATAAGTTTAAATCTGTCAGCGAGCTAGTTTAAGTATTTGAGATCAGAAAGGCGTGGTGATCATGTGCAGGGTACAGTTCACTGGAGGTTCTCAAATGGCAGTGGGAGATCGGCGTGGACGCCCTGGATATTTTACACACGCCACGCATCAGATGAGACAACCCCCAGCCAATCAAATCCAAGAATGGACATGTGATCTTTCTTTTAGCCAATAAGGTGGGGATGAGCAGATATAGCTGTAAAAACATTGAAAAGGTTAGGAGGAGTAGTCAGTCCATTTCTATCCCTGAACGAAGGAGGCTGGGTCCCATGTCAAGTTGAACGGTTAATTCATTTTGTAAAGTATATGAAGGTTATAAGTTAAAGTCAGGTGGTAATAGGAAGTCAGTGTGGACATGGAAGAAATATTAAAGGCCTAATAAGGATTCAGTCAGATACTCAACAAAGGAAAATGAATGGACAGAATAAAGGAAACATCAAACGATCCCGCTACTCAAGGAACTCTCAGTAAACAATAATTGAAATACCGAATACTAGTTAAACGATAAACTTATCACTACTATTTAAATATTGAATGAATTCCTCCAGAGTTCAATAGGCAGTCAAAATTAAGGATAACGAGCTCAATTTAATTCATTTGTATACTATTATTTTATTTTATTATTTTGTCGTTAATAAGTTAAATTTTTTTATATTAACAACATATTAGCAATTAGATTTTCAATTTTTGAAAGTAGATTGCATTAATATTTAATAAATAAGCAAGATCTTATAGCAGGAATCCATTTAAAGGTATCATACGCAGTTCTCATTATGGTTACAATCAGTGAACTCAAAGAAGCTTAAGATACACAATGCTAAGCTGCTGGGTTCTATAGTAAACAATTACGTTTTATCGATTTTCTTACGGTATCAAATAGCTTCACTTGAGTCAATATGTTTTTTTTTTATTTATCTTGTTTATATTTTAATTCAAGAACGTTTAGTTTGGATACAAACTATCAAACGGTCTCTCTTTTTGTTTATGAATACATATTAATCAATACCAGAAGCGTAAATATCATCAAGTTATGTATCACTTAGCGTGTACGTCACAGAACATTTTAGAACATAATAATATCGTTTCTAGTATGCATGTTAGAATTATATTGTCGTATATAGTAAATTGCACATAAGTTATAGATTGAAATGAGATGTATATCCCAATAAAAACGAAAAGTTCGAGGTCCCCACCATCACCGAAGCCATCCAAAGAAGACAAATCAATTTCTTTGACTCAATGAAACATAGCAAAAACCCTCTATTCCGAGACATGACACCCCCACCGCTACCGGCACGATGGCAATTCTCAAGATCTGGTAAAGTAGACCAAATGGTGGACATCACGGCGCTTGGCCCAACAACAAGCCTCTAAGGGGCACCCATCACTGCTATCCGACTAAATAAGACTGCACTACATGCCTAGAGAGACTCTAGGCCCAGCCACCAGTGGACTCTCACCGCTGCACCGCAACTATCAACCTCTACCGAGGCTTCCCACACTCCTTAATTCCCTCACACCACCTTCAAGCAGGTACTTCTAGTACAAGGATCCGCTCAACCCAATATCCCTTTATTTTTTCCTCGTCCTTAATCTTATAATTAGAGAGCTAAGAAAAAAAGAAAAAAAGAAAAAAAAAGAAAACTTATACGTTTGTACATGATTTATTAACATATTATGTGATATTGTAATCAGGAGAGTAGCGCTCCAATGCTATAACTATAAAGTTCTCCTAGTAGATATAAAGTAGCTCTGAAATTGCCTCAGTTCTTTTACAGCGGGTCGGCTGTGAATATAATGTGGGATAGTCGTTTTTGTACCGTTGCTGCGTCATACGTCCCACGTCCTGGTTGTCTGTTAAACAAGAATAAACACGAAGCATCGGAGCAATAAAAACAGGCGCAGCCTCTAGAACAAAGTGGCTCATTATTTTTCAAGATAAATAACACCCTTACCCCAGGCAAGGTCTAAAGCGGCAAACTTTAAATTAGCAGTTTAAATAAGAGCGCTAGTAAGGAAGCCTGGGACACGTCGTTTGTCGCTGAATATCGAGGGGGTGGGCACCCTTGATCCCTCCCCCATGTACTGCGCACAGCCCCCCTTCTTGCTGAATTGGCAAACTTTTCGCCCTGCCGACCTCTCCCCCTTAAGGGATAACTGCCCTACAGATCCTAGGTTTACACCTGGTATCCGTTATCGCCACCTGGACCTTTATCCCCTTCTGTATCTCTTAACTGCCTTCCCTCGCTCACACTTCGTCTTCACTCACCTTAGGTCCTGTTTCGTTTTCGGATCTGTCCTTTATGTCTGTGAATGCTTTCTTCAGGTTCAATTGGCTGATAAGTTTATGATAACACCTGAAGGAGGAGTTCTCTATCGCAATTTTTAAAGTCTATGTCGTTTGTTATTTATTAATTTATTGTCATGATTAATGACTTTTATTTATAGGACTGTCGTGACCCTGGGCCCTGGATGGTTAAGTCAAACTATGCTCTCGTCCTTCTGCTGTCTAGAGCTCACATCGGTGGGCTCCCTGAATGAGTTTAGATATACGAACATTAAATATACAAAGAGTTGATATAATAAAGGATTTTTTTCGAAATAAACTCCTAACACTTCAAATAAAAAAAGTAATTGCTGCAATAGTACATTTACTATAAAAATGTATTAGACTGATGTATTATGAATAACTCCGGGAAAAAATCCCGCAACAAAAGTTTTATTAAGTACCTCTAAAACTAAAATAATGAACACTGCCCGAGTGGTTTTAGTGTTCAGTTTATAAAAGTGCCAAGTGTCACGTTCAATTAGCATGTACGCTCACTGAAATGCTTATGTTTAGGTCAAGAATATGGTGGATTACATCGTGCCGAATTCGAGTTATAATACAATACATAATCAATAAATATAACTAGCTCCGTTTTAGAAGCAATAATGCTGTTGCTTTGAGTTGGTCTGCCTCCTGTTTGCTCTTCAAGGGCGCAAATTGTTACTCATTTCAAATTTGGGTGCCCGTCATTAACCTCCATGTATATTATTACATGAGCCTCTGTCTGACAGATCTGTTCCTAGGTATAGGGCAGCAACTCCTCATGTATTCACTAAATATATTTAAATCATGGTGTATTGGGAAAATTCTTATTTCCTTTATCACATTAAAATAACATAAATAAATTATTGTTAGGAGTATCCAAAGCAAATGCATCAAGTTGGAGGGTAACTTATGGAGGGATTTTTTTCAACCTTACGCTTTATTAATTAGTTTCTGCTTTTAAGATAGAGTACTTTCGAAGGCCAGAACCTTTTGACAATTAACCAAAATTAAAATCTTATAATTACCCATCTGAATATATTTACCCCACTCAAAGTACGATCAAGTTTTTATGTTTTTTGTCAATTCTGCCTAGTTAAAATTTTGGGTTGTGCAATGATTCATGAGTCTGTTATTATTTGTATAAAACATGATTTTGTCTATTTGGAAAATCATTTGATGTAGGTAATGTTTTTCCTCTGAACTAAGACGCAATTGTGTTTCTCTGTAAATGAAAGAACCAACACTTAAGCCTTTATTTCAAATATCGTTCTTTCTCCACATAATTCTTATATTCCTCACTTTAAGTTTACTCAACTCAAAATTTCACTTATAAACTTCACCATAAAGAACGGTTTTTCTCTAAACTCCTATTTATACCATTCAGTCGTCTGCTCTACTGTCCTACCATTGTGCAAGTCATCCGTGCACGGTGGATTTTAAAATTAAGAAATAAGATGACTCAAGAAGTGTTCTTTACATGTACATATGTTTTTTTTTTTTTTGTTTTGTTTTTTCTCCCCATAGCTCTCAAACTTATAAAAAATAGGATGTGGGAAAAATAAAAGGAAAATTATTTTAGATTGATGAGTGCCTTTCACTAAGGGGAGTCCTATTTGAAGGATGTATGAGAAGGATATGGGGTGTGGGATGCCTAAAGGAGCCGGTGGGTTCGGGAAGGTAGCGAGAGTCTACCTATGGTGAAGCCTAGGGGTACTAGGCATTGGTTTGTAGTCGGCCAGGTCGTACCTGGCCCCGCCTCTGAAGGGGCTGCACTGTGTCCACCTATCGGCCGGGAGATCGACCCACCCTGAGCAGGTAGAAGGAGTCATGGTGCTTCGGTTGAGTTCGTGTGGATCGTCCAGTCCCCGTCAGGGTTCTATGAGGTCTATCTGTCTCCAGGCTTCGGCGGTCCAGCAGTGCTTCCATCGGACGGGCATTGGTGGTGGTTGAAGGTCGGAGAATAGTGGGTTGCGGCTGCGTCGAAGAGAATTGAAAAATTTGATGTGTCGTCTCTTAATAAAATCTTGGATGGTGAGCACTTCAAATTTTTCGTGGATCTCGTCTGCCTTCATTCGATTGAACGGGGTATGTTTGAGGGAGGTGTGGAGAACTCTGTTCTGGAATTGCTGGAGCGTTTTTAGAGTGTTAGGTGTTAGATACTTGAATAGTGTGGCCCCGTACATCAAAGCACGTCTCAGGACGCTCTGGTATATCAGCAGCTTGGGGCGTACTTGCGTAAAGCCGGGCTGTGCCGTCTATATCTATAAATTTATAAATAAATATAATTCCTTGCGTCTTGGCCGGGTTGACATTGATGTTTCTCAACAATGTGTTGACTGGCGCTCTCAGCAAATTTCAGGGCTCTGGTGGGATTGATGCTAGTGCTGTAGACACCTATGTCGTCTGCATACGCCGATACCTCGCAGTTGGGGTACGAGGCTCCTACTATGTGGGCGGTGTAAATGTTGAACAGCAGGGGGCCTAGCACTGATCCTTAGGGGGCACCGGCAGTGTATTTTCTTCGGGTCGTAGACGTGGTGCCTATCCGAGCCGAAAAAGTTCTGCCTGTGAGGTATGAAGTCATCAGGTTCAGTAGCTGATCCAAGAATTCGTATTCCCTCAGACGTTGGAGTAGGGTGTAGTGATCCACAGAGTCGAAGGCTTTCGAACAGTCCAGTGAGTCCAGATTGAGAGTCCAGTTCTGAGGGAAATAGTGCAGCCTGAAGCAGGAGTTTAACACGTCGGTGATGTACGAGATTCTTTTCCTCGGCAGCTGCTTGAGCAGGATTTTCTGGATTCCGTCTTCGCCTGGTGCCTTGTTCCCGTTCGTTCTTTGAATGAAGCCAGCGACCTGCCGGTGGGAGGTGTAGATTTCGGTAGTGGTGGGAAGGGAGGGGGAGGGGGGGGGGGTCGAGGGCTCCTATTGACTCACCTTGGCCACGGCTCACAGCTTCGTAATGATCCGCCAGTATGTCCACCTGTTCGGTGGTGGGGATGAACTGCCCGTTCTCGGCCAGCCTTACACCGTTCTTTTTGGACCTGCATGTCTTCACGAGCTTCCACAATTGCTTGTGGTCACCGTGGAGACTAGTGAGGCGATCTTCCCTGACCGAGTTTTTCCACTGGGCCATCAGGGACTTAACTTGGTTTGTAAGAGCATTCAAAACCGCTTTTAAGTCCCTGTATTTAGTTCTAAACCACCTGTTCTTGATATTGTTACGCTATCTAATCAGTTGTAGAATGTGATCCGGAGGTTTCCTCAGAGAAGGGGTCTTCGGAGAAAATTTCGGGAACGATGCATCGGCGGCTCGGTCGATGACGTCTTGAAGCTGATAGATAGCGTAATCGATATCCCAGGTGTGTCTCAGGGGAGTAATTGTGGGCAACTCGGTCTTTATGAGATGCTTTTAGAGGTCCCACTTGGCCTCATCGTACCTGTATCTAGAAGCAGACGGCTCTGGCATGTCGCCTTCTAGTTCGTAGAGCACTGGCCGATGGTCGGAGGTGGTTAAGTACAAGGCGGAGCATCCGGTGACTCGGTGTGGCTGTTGAGTCAGGAGTAGATCGGGCGTGTACATATGCAATCTCTCACATGTTCATAATATGTGATAGATTTTTTAACTTTACGAGATGTGACATCTTTTTGAAATAGATTATAGCTTAATGTCAATTCTCATTTGTTTAAATAAATTTTAGCTTTATTTTTGAACTACCATCTGATAGATCTCAATCAAGCCTATTAAAATAATATAATAAATTATTTTTAGTAATGGTGTTGTCATTGAATTTTCTTTGAATCAATTTTTAACTTCATAGAAATCGTATCAAATTAAAAAAAAAACTCATTTCTCGCTAACCTCAACAAAAAGTTTGAGTAGGCTAAATAACGAACAAATGCAAAAAAAAAAAAAGCAAAGGCAAAGTTCTTACATGGTAAAATAAACACCTGAAGATTATTGCCTGGACCTATTCACTAAACCATTTACAGCTACCGACCGAAATACCTGGACGAAGGTAAAATAAAAATACAAGACCTTTTTCAAAGGATTGGCAGGAAGAAGGGTGTGCTTGGATGACGGGTAAGATTTCGTACTTCGGCCTAAAAGCAATGGAAATTATAAGTAATAAAAAGTGTAATAAAGTAACCACACCCCGAGAACGGAGTTTGGTTACTCCAGAGTTTATGCTTTTCCGGATCTAGCAGTTTTTTTTTGTTTTTTTTGGCGTCAAGTTACGCTTTGGTCGTATTCATCGCTTGTGCTTGTCTTGTCTGGATCAGCGACGTTGTTCCCAAACCAATAGCAGCAGAATGTTCACTGTTTCAGAGGCCTGCTTCAAGATTTAAGGCCTATGCCGTTATGCCATAGGTAAGAAAACATCTAGAGCGCGTTAAATTATTAAATCGTTACTACATTTGCTTATTTTGTAGAATCGTTAATTAATTATCAAATATATTCATGTTGTTTGAAATTAATTTCCTTTCATAGGAATAAGGTTATTCTATATCACAATTGTAACTTATCTTTACTGATCCATATTATCATAACCTTATGTTTTAATCAACACTATATTCCTTTATGAGAAGAAATTGGGGGTGGCGTGTGGTACATTTATAATGGTAATTTGGTATCTTATGTGGGTTTATTTTTTTCCGTATAAGTAAATGTCATATGGTAATAATGACAAATAATCAAGCTCAAGCTGTTGGAGTTTATTCTTGAATGTCCCACTAGTCTATCTACTGGCTAATATAGAATCTAGTGACTTCAAGATTTATTTCATATAACAGCAGCACGGCATGATTTTCTATAGGGTATCAGTGAAAAGTAACATATGATCGTGTACATTGATAACATAATTTATTGTAATATTTATATGGATTAGTCATTATCTGAGCGTTTCGTTGGACACCTTGCATCAAAAATTTCTATTGGTAAGATATAAATCAAGTAAATTTTGGAACACCGACCTAGTGGTGAAACTCTTCTTATAAATTGTAGTACGCAAAGCCCTTCAAACTTTACATCTCATAAACAAAAACAGCTTATATCAATAATAAAATGTGCAATAACTATGAGAGTTAGTTGTTAATCTGAATCTTTAAAAATTGCAACACACAAAAAAAATCCCGCTAAATTAACATCTTATGGATACGGTAATACTGACCAATATCGCAGCCGCAGTTGTTAGGAGGCAGTGAGATTGCCACAAGGCAGCTTGCTACCACTGAGTCTTTATTTCTGCCTTATAAACTGGATTTCCTTCTTTATTTAAGTGACTACTCATTTTTCCTCATGAGGCTGAGTGAACTTTAGAGAGACCTTCCAGATAAGAGATCGTTGAAGGAAGCCTTAAAAAGAAAACATTTTAATTTCCGATATAACCTGATTGTATTAGATTAAAAAAAAGACAATAATGATCAACCACAAAATATTCAAACAAAATTACATGTTCATTTCTAAAATGTCATTACTGGTAGCTGATACATTATATTGCAATATCATTCCGACTTGAAGTAATGAAGACATCATTACCTAAAAAGAAGTATATTATCCACATAACATGTCTTACCGTAACCAAAGTAAGGGCTGAAAAATGAGTCGGTAGGAAAGTCGGCATTAGGGCACAGGAATAAATGAACCCTTTCCTGAGCCCCTCTTTCAATCTTGTTATAATATGACGATCTCGACCACCTTACTTACTTGAGCAAACTTTTTTTTATGGTCTTTAAAATAAAAAAAAAATTATACTTCAGGTAATCATGGATTTAATTTTTTTTTTTTTTGTGATAAGTGTACACCTCTTAAAACGAGGCAAATATGGAATCTTTGTCGATTTGCAGGGATAGATTGTATAGGTCTCAAAAAATCATTTTGTTCTATGTTTAGAAGCACAGATTAGATTTGGAAGCAACCAAGGGATCAAGGGCATATTTTTGATAATCGCTACATGGTCGTAGACTTAAGAAGAAAGGATAATTTTCAAGCTAAATAGGGCTGAATATGACCTATTCACAATTAAAATGTTTTATGTTACAATAAGACACTTGACTTAGCTTCAATTAATCTTAGTGCATGAAATATAAATTATCGTTGCAAGGATAAATTAAAATATGTGACGCATAGTCAAGATTTATGTTTACATATCATTTTTATGTGCCGTTAAAAAAAAAAGGTTTGTGTGATAATTACATAATATGTACCGAAATATATAATTATTAGCTATAAAAAAATATGTATTACCAAGGCTGTTATTCGAGCTTAGGAACTGTTTATCACCAACCACCAATCAGCTTCTTCTATGGCTAGGTCCACATTGGGACAGAGTCGACGTCAGTCGCTCGCGCTAAAAACTGCGTCTCAACTTCAAGCGTGGAGAAAGGTGTGACACAGTCATGTGAGACATTGACCTGCACCCCGATTCACGATGTTCCCTCTAAACAATAAATCACAAAAACAGCACTGCGTTACCGCAGTGTGTGCGCCTAGGCTCACTGACGATAAGAACAAACGGTCACGTTTTTGTGACTCCTAAACCTACTCAATTCTATCTCACCTTAATAAACAATGTTAAAGGGTTCGCAGGGATGGTTCTGTTTTCAGAGCATGTTAAGTCGCAAGTTCAAATCTTGGCAGTATCAATCCCTAGTATATTTTTTCTGATAAAAGAAAATATTTTCAAACTAATATTACGAGTTCACTTTCCCACAAACTATATCCTATTTACGTCGAAGATTAGTTATCGATTCCGCAATACAAGTCAATCTTTAGTGTTTTTGAAAAAAAAAAAAAAAACACAAGTCAATCCTCATGCTTAATATCATTCAAAAACCTCATCCTGATTTCCCTAACATGGAATGAACATATCCGAATCGCTAGACGTTCCAAATCCGCTCTTAAACTGTTCAGCCGTTGCTACAGCTCCAGCCACAAGACATCTATAAAGCTTATTGTTTTCTCTCTGATTCTTTTCTATTTGGACTACTGTTGCGATATTAATGGTGGTCTCAATTGAAATCTCGATGATAAGTTAAAACGTCTCCTTTTCCTTCCGATATGTCTTCGAGATCCTAAATGGTCAGATTGCTATGATGAGTCAGAATGGGTAGTACCCTCGCACAGATAGCAATACTTCATCGGGAGATTATACCAAACCTTAGCCATCAAAACCCCATCATACATATGTTATCGCTATGTTCTCGCTAGAGAGAATTTCGCTTATCCGACCTCTGCCCACCTGCTCGCAGCTCCGCTTCGTTCCGTCGTTTTTTTTTTTTTAGTCTGTACGTATAACCTTTCTAGCTCAATACCTCTTTCTATCCTATCTACCATTTATTTTTCCCCTCATTTTTTTTTAAACATCAGCCACTTAATTTCGTAAGTTGTTACGAGACCACGATGTGGCCTTCAGTTTGACATTTTTGCTATACTTGTAGGTATTTTAAATTTCATTTACTTCAATAATTTATTGGTTCCATTTATAGAGTTTATTTAGTAGATAGAAGAAGAAATTTAAAAAACAACTGCCGTCACATTTTACCCAAGACGTCTCTTCCATTGAGATAAATAACGAATGAAAATTGTTTTTTTCAAAAGTTTTTAACTTTTTACTTCATTCTAATCAATAATTCTAATCAACTTGAATGTCAAGGATCTTTTTAAATACTATGACACAGCCAGGACAATAAAAACCATATATATTTATTACTTTTCTTTTTTATTCACTAGTAAAGTAGTTTAAAAACTTAGGATTTCTCTAAACATTTTAACTTAGCAATTGTCTTCCTATATTTACGAAACCTTTTCTATTTGTAAGTGAAACAGTCAGGTTTTATAAAAAAAAAAAAAAAAAATCAATATTTAGAATAAGTTACAAACTACTTCCCTAATATTCATTTAAATATTTTTTTACTGATTTATCTAATATGTTTCAGGTATGTGGAGCCCTTATCTTATATCTTCGCGTTAAAGGTAATATCAGTTTTAGTTTTTATCAATATCTACTTGAAGGTCTTTACGACTGATAGTTGAATTCGAACGCAGTAATTTATTAAATATACTGAAGATATTACAAATTGATTGTAAGGCAAGATTTCATTCAATTTGAAAGCAATTTTATGTGAAAATTATTACTCGCTTAGTTGAAAATGTTTTATTAACAATTAGGTTTCTTATTACACTTTCATTACCCTTAGACTCAGTTTTATTTGGCTAGAAATTAGTTAACAGACTAAATTATATCATACATCGCTCCATGTCAAACAAACTAAAAAAGACAAAAAATCAGGACCATGCTTTGAACCAAAATATTTGTAGGTGTGCCATGAAGCTTTTCTTTGTCAGATTTCCAAAAACTTTTCAGTTTGTCAAAAAATAGTAGTATTAAAGCCTTATATCCCCGCGTTTGTTATCGCATTCCGTCATACTTTGTAGGACTCCGTCGAAAGTAAATATTTACTCAGGATCCAGTTCTGAGCTAAACAGATTCATAGCCTTAATTCGCTTACGTGGGTAGCGAACTTCATATAAAATTAAAGTTGGTAAAGCATTCGTCCATTTCGAACAGTGTACCAGAGGCCCTTTGATGAGTTGTAACTAGATGCTAACTCCACTTCAAATATTTGCCCTCCGTTATTTAAGTCGATCGATGTCGATGAGTCAGTATTAAATGTTTAGACACTGTTGGCTAACAATAATATCAAATGCATTGTAAGATTTGTGACTCTGTGTTCAATGTCGTATGTTAATAGAATATATTAATACGAAATTCAAATGTCCAGATATCACAAAATAATCAATTTAAATAATAATTCCCCCTTCATATCCGTCATTATATGTCCTGTAGCTAGGCTACATTTTATACAAATTCTGTTTTCTACTAATAGTGATCTGCTTTGTACAAAAGTATAATGATGTACATTATTGAACTGAATTTATTAAATGTGATGGGGCTCACCGTATTTAGCAAATACTTAAAACTAACATCTAACAATAAAAACTTAAACTAATTTTTCCCAACAGTCTTGTGGGAATGTTGGATCGATGTGGGAAGGGTGATGGGGTCATAGTGTTAAACACTGGGTTTGTTGGGTGCTGTAATGAGTCAAAAAACATGATGTGTCTCCGGTGGGTAACCTCACCCACGGATGGCAAACCAACGACGGCTGCAGTTCGGCGTTCTTTGACCTCTCAAGAGAAAAGTACCTTAGACCACTTTTTCCATGATCTCATTTTGGTGAGATTTTTTCTTAGGAAACCGGTAATAAAAGTTTCGAAAAACAATGTTAACGAGAATATATTTTCAAATCTGCATAAATCCAATATTTATTAACGTTTGAGATTCCATCAGAGGTATGAATGAAAGTAAAACACATATCCAAGTCAGCATTGTGCAAAAATTTTAAAACTGTTAAAGTAATCGTGAAATACTTATAACAATTTCTATGATTGTAAACATAAATGCAAATGTCTGTTATTTTAATAGCGATTCGTAAACCATGCGAAAGCAGTTTACTATCCCTGCACAATATTACAACCACCCCTGCTACCCTTGCTAAATGATATTATAATAATACAATATTATAATTTATGTTAATAAATTATACTATCCTTGGTTATTGCCCAGATAATGGCCATTAGTCTTATTCATTTCAGTCCCTACATTAATTATCTCTGTATAAAACCATTCTGCCATGTATAAAACCCTATCATGTTTACGCTGACGACTCAATAATACTTTTTTTTTTCCACTCTAATTCATTAGCTGCGTTTGCCAAGACTTAGGAGGAGCAAGATCGGATCAATGCTTGGGCAAACCTAAATAAAGTCAGACTAAACACGGCGACTACTCCAGGATATTGGATCCAATTCCGTCATCAGATTCAATGCTTACTTTCCAGCATTAAACTTAAACGAACATCCTATCACTCGTGTTCCATCGTTAAAACCTATCGAAAACCATTTTTCAAACTCTTTCCTGGAATTGACATATCTCAATATGCACCCCTATACTATTAACTAATATCCCCTACCGCGAATGGCAGCAGAACAATTTTGTTTTTCCTGTTTCTATTCTAATCAATTATAAATTTAACTAATAAATGAAAATGGCTTCTGAAATCAAATAAAGTAGTAATTCTTCTCGAGTACATCATGGTAAAATATTTTTAGTTTGCTTATCTAAATTAAGGTGGTGCTGGTTCATATTTTTTGGTTTGTCTTGTTTCTAGTTGAACGATCATGAACAGCAGTTGAATGATTTCAGAATCTAATTATGAACAGTTGATACGATGTAATCTGATGTTTAATACTTTTATTTCGTAGTTTTGCATCTCCATTTCATTGGTACTTCATGAAGTAGGTCAGTTGTAGACAGTTTCTCTACCACCCATTTTTGTAATATTTCTAAGCCATGTCCTAAAAGGATATGAGGAAACAGGCTGACTAAGATAAGTGGCTGTATATTTTGTATTACGTGTTATTAATATTTAATTGCAGTCAGTACACATTCGCTATTACAGCTTACTATGGCCCATTCACTTTTTTAGTTTTTACCCATGGGCATTTATTTTCAATTACTGATTCAAAAATCGAAGTTGAAGTCTGCATTGTTCCTTCCAAAGTCGCCTTTTTATTATGTATCATAATATTGAAAGAGTTCATTACTTCACAAAACTGGTAGATCGTGCAATTATATTTGATTTCCCGAAACAATGGATTCAAACTGGGCTATATTTCATAGAGAAATAAATATCTGTCGAAAAATAAAAGGACTTGTAACCGCGTAAATAAATCCCGTGTAAAACTCAGTGACATTACTAAGAGAGAGATTATGCATGATAATAAATAACGGTATATGTTTTAAGTATTACAAGGAGGGGTTTGCAAATTTGTATATATCACTGGTATAAGTCACAGAGAATAATCTGGGCTTTGCGTAATGCCTCACTTGTGTGAAATGGCTTAGCCGCGGCAGCTTAATCTATGCGATTGTATTATGTATTCTTTATCCTGGTTATACTTTCACATCCTCGTGTCAGTTCAGAGGTATGTTAGTCCGGACATTTAAAAGTCTACTATAGGTCGCTTTTAGGTCATTTTTCTTCCATTAATAATGTCACAAAAAATATACCTTTGTCGAAGTTTTTTCTAGCCCCCACTACCAAATTGAAATGAATCGCCACTAAAATAGCCAGAAATTTATCACCAGTACTACCTAGCTAGTAGTTATTGGTACCTGATAACTACTGCATTGCGGAATAATTTAATACCAGGGGCAGAGCTGTTAAAGAGAGCTATAGAACCCGCTACGGGTATTTAAAAGAAAGAAAATAGTTTATAGGTTTTTTTTTTATTCTGGGAAGAGAGTTCTTTCTACTAGTCTGCATTGAAGCGACTAATTTCCTACGGTACAGAATAACACCATATTTTCAAGGCTTTAAAGATTCTGTTATATAATATTTAATTACAAATTTCCTTCTCAAATCATGGAAGTAAACAATAGGTAAAATAAGTGATAGTGTTATCTATACACTACAATATATGCCAGAATGGATGTGTGACTGTGTATATTATAGCGTAGCTCGGGAATGCCTGGAGCAATTCACGTGAAACTAGGAGTAACATTAGAGTTGAATCCACAGTTTTTGTGGTCACTGAATAATAACGCTCCTAGTTTAACCCCATCGGCGTCGGGGTGAGAAAGGGTTAGAAATTATTTAGAGTTGTTACATTTAAATCTGTACTTTTCGGGGTCGATAAGTGGATTGTTTGCAGTCCCGATCACCGTTGAAGTTTAGTCCAGTAGGGCTTAGTTTGTGGATCTTTTTTTTAAAAACGAATGAAACCTTCTTGGAGATCGTGGAAAATATCAAGACTCGGTGTCGGTAGGACCTTCTGAGAGTCTGTAGGGTTTGTTGAATAACTTATTCGTGAAACTCATAGAATTTGTAAAGTAAAATTTAACTTTTCACATCATGTTTAACATCATGTCCGGGTTTTTTTTCCATAGCCCTATGAAATTTACAGATAATTATAGATCCTCAGGCGAATCTATTTACAAATTATTTTTGTATTTCCTGTAGCATCACTACATTATATACAGGTTTTGTTATTTTATAAAAATTATATAATGATTAAACAAGTATAATTATATACATTATACGTGACTGGACTAAACTGACTAGTAAAGGTGATGGGGCTCACTTTTTTGATCAACCTTAAAACTAACTTACATTCTAATTCTTAACCTAATTTTCCTCGAACGTCTGTTGCCATCGATGCGGGAGGGGTGGTGGGGTCACATTGTTAAACACTGGGTTTGTCAGGTGCAGCAACGAGTCAAAAAACTTAATGTGTCTCCGGTGGATGAACTCACCCACCGACCATGTCCGGTGTAGACGAAATTCAACCTTTTTTTTCTTTCAAACTGAATAGAATCACTAGAGTAGAACTATGGCAATACCAAAAAAATTTAATTAACTTGTATTTAGAAACATGGTGTTGGTATTCTTTATGCATTATTTACATGAAGTTCATTTTTGTCCCAGGCATTCTAATCCATGAGGGATTTCTGATTATCTCTTACAAATCTTTGTCCCCAGCTCGTTGTTATTAGTAAAAGTAATTTACCTATTTATTTATTTATTTATTAGCTGGACATTATATTTAAAAGCCTTGTGCTGAAAATGGCCTTGAAAAAAAAACGATAAAGAGCTGGAATATTGAGAGAAAAAAATATACTTAAATCAGCCAAAGCAATATTATGAGTAAATCCATGATTTCTATGGTTGAGTTCAAAAATTTTATTTTTCTAAATACATTTCAGTTCAAATTTGCTTTGGTGTTCTTTACATATTGTCAAACTATGAAAAAAAATATATATATCTTAAAAAATTCTCAGCAGTGACGTAGAAAGGCTTTCAAGTAAAATAGGTTAGCTCATAGATAAAGGGGAACATTCTATATGTTTGATTTTTTGTTTTTTCTTTACTTCTCCATGTAATATAATCAAATATGTATAGAGCATATAACAGGGGCCTGCCTCCGCTTATGTTAAATGTAGATAGAATTTGAGTATGCATAGAGTTCATTTATTGTGTCAGTTGTCTTTTGCTGACTACGGTTAACAGATTTAAAATTAACAGTAATTGTCATTCCTCATTTCGGTTAGTGGGTTAAAGAATCTCTCTGATGTCGGAGAGTTAAAAGTATAATGGAAAGGTTCCCACTTTTTCCCCCGGCGTTAGCAAATCGAGCTTGAAATTTGAGGCAGTTTAAACATAAAAAGGTCTGGGAGGAAAGGGAGGGCGGACGAGGAACGGAGTGGGGGGAGATGATTTAGCTCCCTTCGGCCCGGGGTTTAAGAGTGGGGAGGAAGGCTGGACATTAATATTATAGCCGGGTAGTCCTTTCTTCAGTCGGCGAGTCATTTAAATTTATTGCAACCACTCTTTGGCGCTAAAAGGGCTGTTCTGTTTACTGCTCCTATGTTGGGGAGCAACCGGCTCATTTATCGGCTCACTCCAATGTACTCCTTTCTCATTTTATCTGTGTTGTTTTCTTTAACTTTGTTCTACCTTGTACTTTAAGACCATCAATAATTGATGTATTTTTTATTCGAAATATCAATACACAAGGATAAGGGGGTCATTTCTTTGCCACATTCCTTTAGAGAGATAACTCTATAATAATTAGAAAACTGATAATTAAAATAAGGTATGAATTTTCCGGTAGGCTGATAGGTAAGCAGAGAAAATTAATAAAAGGGTTAGCAATTGGACGATGTCTCGTTTAGGGTACGGTTTTTCGACCTCTATTCTTGTGTAATTCAGATGGGTTGGTAGATTTTCCCTACTCTAGTTGTTCAAGATCTACAAAGAATGTGGCAACGCCGTTTCAATAGTATCTTGTTTTTTTTCCTCACACAAAACGTGGGTTGTTTGGCGACCTTTGTTTCCTAGAGCTGTCCTTATATAATTTTTATCATAATTTGTATCCTAGCTTTGTATATAATTAGTCCTAAATTTCGTCAGCAAGTTTAGTGTGATAGTGGTTTGAAAATACTATGAAAGTAGCTAATGGAACATTGGTGGTAGGAAGTTGATTTCGGTTAATAGAAATAAAATAAACAAGGTTCAACATTCGACTGCGGTTTTCTTCGTATGTCAAAGGTTTTATGGCAGAAATTGTGGACTGAGTAAGTGTGGATAGTATTATCTGTCATGGCTACATTACCATAGCTGTTTATTTCACTTTTAGTTCATGACTATTTTTATTTAAAATATATATCATTGAGTATTCAAATAAAAAAATCCTAGGAAAAAGTCTTTAAAAGATAATTGGACGAAATGATAAAGAAAAAAATAGCCTGTTATGTTGTATGCCCCTTCAAATAATTTACAAACTTATCAAGCAGTGGTTTATGTAAATATGTTAGAAACATTTTTGAGTATAATTAATTTTAACCAATGTTACAAACTGTACATTTTTAATGTCTCACCTCATTTCATTTATTAAAAAGCTTGGGGTTAACATCATTTTGGAAGGTATTGCACCGGAATTGGCTGGAACTTTTTTGTTGAAGACACCTACGAAAGAAAGTCTTCAAGGGAGCACAATTTTGACAGTCAAAAATATATCGTGAAAAGGCAGTTATAATATGACAATTTAAATAGTTATGATTCGAAGTAATAATTTTTCAATTCAAAATGCACCGTTCTACACTTCTATGTAATACATTCGTGAGCTACAGCGATTCCATTTATAAACATTATTTCTCTGTCAGGAGATAAAGAAGACTAAAAGAGAAATCAGCTTTCATAATTTTCCCTTTCATGTTTTGAACACTTCCATCGCCGAGTCAGTCTCGCTAGTTGTTGCTTGATTTTCCCTTTTGTAGAGCTGGAAATTGGTCAGTATCAGTCGCTTTTCCGGAGAAGACTTTTCTTTTTTCCCCTTTGACAGCGTGGTCCTGCACATTAAGCAAGTTTGGATAATTAAATACCTTTCCCCCCGAGGGTCTGTGAGGAATTAAAATTCCACAGTCTCATCTGATTACACTCAGTCGCTAACTTATTAAGCATGCTTAGAAAAGCTTAAATGTCCCCTAAACTTTAAATTTAGCTATTCTATTGTTAAATTCCTAGTAATCATTCAAGCGAACTAGATTTTCTATGATGTATAAGCAGTCGCTATAATATTAAATATCAAACAAAACAAAATATATGTTTTATTGAATCATTGTGCTGTTACCCATCATAACTTATTTAAATAATATAAAATATGTAAATTTGCACATTATTCCTTTCACCTTAATTTTACATGTTCAACGATTTATGGTACCATAAATTGTGGATTCAGATCGCTTCATAGCTTAGAAATTTATTTCGCTTTTGTTCATAAGAACCTGACAATTCTATTTAAGATAATGCAACCATTAAAAAACAGGGTAAATAAAGCTAAAAATAATATATTAGTTCCGTAACCCCTTTCAAACTATGACTGTGCTTTACCACCCCCCCTCCAATTCTCCGCAACAAATCCCTGGATTCAATTCGCTCCCCCCCCCATGTATAATTTTCAGCGGAAATTCTCCGTTGGTCGCTGCAAAAAGCTTTAAATTTAATTTCTTTTGTTCCTTCCGTTTATGGAGCACAGCGTGGCCGCAAATTTTTTTTTTTGCATCAAACCGTACCTTGTACCTACTTGTGTCCCTACCTTGCATGTCCGGTCTGGGTTTACCTCCCTGGATCAAATATTTGGAGAGTATTTTCGGAACGCAGCATTCATTGTTGTATTGGCGCATTATTTACATGACGGTTTGACTCCAGTTACTTTTATCTGACACGATAGACTTTGTTATAAACTACGAGGGACGAACTCACCCCACTAGCTGACTGGGCTTGTTCGCTCTTTCTCAACAGTGTTACTACTTGTGCAGTCGACCTCGGACAGTACATTTTTTGGGGTACATTTTTTTTGTTAATTTTTGTAAATCGTTTATAAAAATTAAAATAAAGAATATAATAATATATTATATATTTTATAAGTATGTAACAACAAAAATTGACGTTTTTATGCTTAATCGACGAAGAAAGAGAGCACGTGCCGTTAATTTGGAATTGGTGGTGGCCAGGTAGAGATATATTGACTGGTGATAAAATATATATCTAGCGATTATTTCTATAGAAAAGCAACTTAACGATAATATAGATTTTGGCAATGTCTTTCAAGGATTTTTCCTTAAAAAAAAGTTTAAATAAATAGCTATACGTGCCCTCTTACATTGTGATGTTCTTTGTACAATTTTTTTAAATAAAATCATAAACTATTTACGTTCAGTAATTGTTAATAACCACTTTTGATTGAAAATTTGCAGCAAATTGGGAACCCCCACTCTCCACGAAAACACTCTAGGTTCTGCATAGCTCTCTCATGCAGGACCGGGATTTTGATGATAGACTTAAACTCATTTGAATAATCATGAGGGTACTATAATGAGTCATTATATAATGACTCTAACTCCACTTCTCTTTAATATTCATACGAGTGACGTTCCAGAACCTTCGGGATCATTCGTAGGAATTTATTCGGACCATATTGCTAATCATCACTGCACTCCCATAAACGCAATAAGACTTCAAAACTCTTTTTACTAATGAAAATTAAATTGAAGGTTTTTTAATTTAGTATTTATTCTTAAACTAAAACATTCACTCTTAAGAAAATTACTAGTGATGGATGGTCACTAACCGCAATTCACAGAATGGTCATTTAATAAATCGACAGGTAATTAAAATGTGTCCTAGGTCTTGTGGTGGTGATTGCGACTTGAATATTATCAGTATCTAAGTTAGAGATAATTTTTATCTATACTCGATACCATCGCCTCAAAGGTGCGACTGGGGGGCCTCCTAGCCTCCCTGTCGGTTTCTGGGAGCCTGGGCTCTGCTCTCGTCCTTGTATTATTTTGGGCTCCCCGGATATTCTTAAATATGCAAACATTAACGACATGAGGTTTTTGTGCGGAAATAAATCGCAAAAAACCAAATAAATTTCGTTTGGCCTATGCTTAAATCAATAATTTACAATTGTAAACCCCATGAAACGGGACTATTACGTTTTTATGCGCTAATATTTTCTCCAACGTCTGCTGACGCTCGATTTGGACTTGTGCTTTAATTATTAATTTTCATAGACTACAGGATTTTCGAAGTACTACTCAGTGGTTCAATAGAAATCTTTTCTAACTCAGGCCGAATCCTGGAGCTGTTAATTTTTAAAGCGGTGGTGGTCTCTAGGTATAGCTCCAAATCACTAGGAGCCTGCCATAAACGACCAAATAGTGCATCAAGCTGCAGACTTCGAATAAAAAATGGAATTTTGTTAATTTGATTTTTTCTCTGTAATGTTTTCATAAACCACTATTACATCTGTTTAAAGAACAGAAGTGCAGGTATGAAAATAAAATTTCTGTCTTTATAGGACCCAAAGTTATTTTTGAGACAGCATTAGTACTACGGATAACATAGACGGCCTCCATCGGCAATATAGCCACCCTCCTGGCTATGAATCCTTGATAATAGAGCAATAATTTATTCTAAACAAGGGCTATGTTAATTTAGGCTCCTCCGAAGCGGGTGTATATAAGGAAGGAAGGTAGTGTGTTTGTGCTGCCGGGCGAGGTTATGAATGATTAAGCGACCTGAATGGAAGGCTGGGTAGACTAATGGTAGGCCCATTATGTCGTAATGTGGGTAATGAGTCGACCCGCCCTAGGAGCGCCCCCGTCTTCTTTTCGCATTCTTCCCAACTTTCTCACCCCTTGTTACAATGTTTTTCTCTATCTCACTCGACCTGAATAAATGTTAAATTAAATATACTAATAATTGACCTAAGAAAAAGTTACTCAAACCTGACACCTCACAAATATATGATCGGGGCTCGGATAAGTGAGCTACCCTGCTTCCAGACCATTTCAACTACTAGAGTCATTGAATATCATTAATGTTTTTCACAAAGATTTCACCTTTCTTGTTTGATTCACTGCATTTTTTTTTTCGCATCAGAAACTTCTTTATTGTGATAAAATTACAATATGCCTTATTAGGCAATAAGTAATTATGACAAGTCTTCTCATTCATATCATATTTACCATTTTTATTTACTCGCTCATTTATACAGTATTTATGACCGATTCAGAGATCTCCCAAATTATGAATCCTTCGCACACGACAGAGGAAGAGTAGTCTTGTCACCGGATACAAGACAGTAGAGGCTGACCAAGAGCGTGAGAGCTACAGACATGATAGGAGAAACAAGCCATTGCCAAGCCTCCCACTGTCACTTATTTATAGCAGGTCACGAGGGCACTGCCACTTTAATCTCCGAGGACGATTATAGGGATAAGTGGCGAAGTGTAATGAATCTGCTAGGTAATCAGGGTGGTTGGATAGGTTACTATGGAATTTCAAGAGCTAGGAAGAGATGAGTACCAGACTGTAGGGGGTATTAAGATCGTTATAAAGTATTTTTATGCTGATGTAATAAGGGGCCTTTACACAAGTTCTCGGGACTTTTAATTGAAAGGATTGGATGCGCTTGATGTTCGACTTTTTTGTTGTCCCCCAAAGCTCTATTCCCTATGTCCCGATTGGCTTTAGTGTAACTTTGTAAATTACTAATTTAGTTTCTATTGAGAGACGGGATGTCGTTCGAAGTAGTCTATACAGTTGTCCAAAGCATTTGTTCTTGTCTTTTAATCTTGTGTGTTGGTTTTATGTCAACCTTTTGTCGAGATGAAAGCCTAAATGTACTGTTTCGGATACAGGAAAAGAAATGGAATTTTAATAACTGTATTCACTACATGAGATATCCATATCTTTATTTTAGCCATGGTACATTTCTTCCGTTTGGTGCAGTAGGACAGTTTGATTCAATCAATGAGTATTTGTTAAAAAAGTGCATCCTCGTATTGAACCCAGCTGAGAGTTAGTATGTGTCTCTCATATAAAGTTTTTGAAAATAGATGGAGCTAGTTTCTAAACTAAACGCCTCACTTTGTCAATATAGTTGAAGGATATTTAATTTTTTTTTTATCAATATTAAAGTTATTTATATATTTTTTTTGTTGTAAAGAAAATGTTCAATGGTAAAGATAATTCGAGAAATGTTTTACCGTAATCTTAATAAAAAGTCACATAAGTGTCTCAGGGTAGTGTTTTCAACCGCACGCTTACTTTATATGATTTATTGAAAACAATATGACTTAATTCATGATTGATATATAAATAATCATTGAAATAAATGAGAAATACTGGCAAGCCAAATGATCTATAAAAATTAATTTCGGTCGATTTCATACTTTAGGATCAAATCCCTATGTATTAAATAAGACAGGTATTTCTCTTGTTGGTTCTTGATCTTAAATGTGATTTGTTCTTTATACACATGTACTCAAACAGCTTTTGTTTCTTATCCTCCATTGAATGTGATTGACACCGCCTCACTTCCATCAAGTCCCCCCGTAGATGAAGTAGAAAGTCGGCCTAAAGGTTGAAAGACCGGCCGAGACGATTCGAAAACTTATTTAGGACTGACCGTCCTTTTCAATTTGGAGAGGAAAGGGTGGCAGCCCTGTTTTATTCCATCCCCTTTATTTCACTTACCGTAGGAGAGGAGTGCTGTAACCGAATGAATGAGAATTTATCGCCCTTTCTTTTACAATCCTTTCAGGGCTTGGTTGTCCGTCGAAGGGCTGATCAGGGCGGGAGAATGGGCCGAACACAGTGGGTGGCCATCAAAACACATATCAGCCCTGCCTCTCTAAGGCAGCCCTTTCAAAATTCATCTGAATGCCTCTCAAACTCTTCAGTTCCTTTTGAGGGTAATGCTGACTATTTAGATGCAGCTTTTATTTGTATTAAAGCAAAATACCATCGCTGTATTGAGTATTTTATTACAATCTCCGGGATGAGGCTTTTCTGTCATTCATATTCGAGTTCCTCGATTTTCCAGGGTATGTTTTTCTAATCCTAGATATTTCATGTCCCTGATTAGAGTCTATTTATGATTTGATACCCAAATTTTTCCACCATGGTTAAGTACAGATTAAAGACGATAATTACTAAGACGGTAAACTCAGCCAACTTAGTGACTCCCATTTCTAAAGTCGTAGATGATCTCACATAACCTTTGAAAAACCAGACAAAGTCACAATCTTTCATAAAAGAGATGTTTGCACGCTAGTTTTGAGTAGTAATTTAATAATTAAGAAATTAAACTATATAACAATATTAGACAGGAAGCAGGAAGTGAGTATTAATGGAGGATAAGGATTTTCTGATGTCTGAAATAAACAATAATGTCTAAATTGTACTGACAGCAAGCGAGTAGATGTATGGGAGATTTTAAGTCACTCTGAGCTTAACAACGACCTACGCTTCCAAGGGTAGGACTTAGTGGCAAAAATACATAGAACTTGACTACCCTTAGGTAAGAAAGGTCTTGGAGCAACAATCCGATCAAAGTTACCAAGAGTCGTTTCATTATTTACCATTATTCATTGTATTGGCCAGACAATATATTTATTTTTTATTCATTGTATTGTATATTGTAACAATGTACACTCTTTATGTGCTGCATATTGATTCTGGGTGGGAGATAAGGTGGCCTAGGGTTCGAAGACCAACCCAATGAATAATTTTTGTCTTTAGCTAATAATTATTAAAACGGCTAAAATTTAATCCACAACTTTTAACAGTTATTTTTTATAAAGGTAATACAACCTACTGGTGGTTTTAATAGTTATGGTACTAAACGTGAGAAAACTATCGGAAGATTTTTATCCAACACGTTAGTGGATGCTTAACACGAAAATTCTATCAGATTTTGCTGTGATTGATAAAGAACAAATTAGTTGTTTAAAGTTCGCTCAAGTGTCACAACTGTATAATTGATAAAAGAAAACTTAACGCAAAAGACGTTCAACAAGCCAGATTAAATTAAATTCCTCACGAGATACGAAAAATGGAAAGTTTTCTGATTAGACGGGAAAATAATGAAGACAGATCCTCGAGGGTCAGAGAAGACAAGGTTCGGTAGACCCTTCATCCCCCAAGAATTATTATCTAGCCCCTAAATAATTGAAGGTTGGGGGGACAAATTAGCCTGGTAGGGGGAACAGTAATTGCTTCCCACCGTCCGCCTTGCCCCACCCCCTCCGAAAAAAAATAACCTCTAGTCTTTCACATGCACTGTTTTTTTGTTTTTTTATTGAGATATGTTTTTTAACATATCCGCATTCTCTTTTGCGACTAAATGGTTATAAAGTCGACCAATTATATTTATTTGGTATTTGTGAAACATCGCAGGACAAGGACATGTGAATATCAGAGCGGTTAATTGTAAGTGAATTAATTTATATTCATTTTTTGTTGGGTTACAGTCTTTGAATTTTTACTGAAAATGTGAAATATCTTTAGGTAGTTTTTTTTATCTCACTTAATTGTGGTTTATAAAAATATTACATATTGAGCTTGGGTTTTCCTAAAAATCCTGAACCTCAAAAACAATAATTAAATGTCAATTGGTTGAGTAAAATATGGTATTCTCTAAAACTATATTATTAACTTGATAAACAAAAAAGCAGCAATGAGTTTTTAAGAATATAATAATTTTTGTAATATATATTTATATTAATAATTTCTACAAATAACTGACAGTTTTTTGTTTGTTTATATACAAATAATTCTAGGAAGTTCAGTGCATTTATAAAAAGTCAATTCAAAGTGTTTTTAACATTTACCTTAATGTTATTTATACATCAAGCGATTTGTGTTTAGTAATGTTTTTAACGTGTGTTCATTAGATAACCCTACAAAAATTTCAGACTTGTCTGTAATGAGGATACTCATTTTTTCTTTAATGACTTCATTTTAATTTTGAGAGCTTTGACCCATTTTGTACTTTTGTAACAATTTTTATTTTTAAAACATACGTCTATTTCCAGCGACGACAGCTTTGATACTAACTTTTTAGTGAGGGGCAGAAGATATTCGACTAAGGGTCTGAAAAAACGGAAAACTAATTAGAAACAGTTAATCATGGGGTAAAATCTTTAATTTTATACCCTAATAAAAATTGAAGAAAAATTCTTTTTTGTCTACCAAATAATTAATTATCGACGGTGTTTTATAGAGATCGCTACAATGTCCATTGGAGACACGGAAAAAACAAATGGGTTTTTGATTTTGAAAAATCAGGAACACTGTTTAGGGCATTGGAAACTAGTAACGTCAACTTGTTACAAGACGAATATAAAAATAGGAAGTCTCAGGCAGACTAAAATATCAATGCATAATTTATAAATATTATATATTAATTATATATATATATATAAATGTAAATTATAGTTAATTAATATAATTTTTTTTTTTAAAAAACCATGCAACAACCGCTCATAAAACTGGCATTATAGTTGGTAGGTGGCGCTGTGGTCCTAGTGTTATAAGCACTAGCAGTTAGCTCTCAACCTTAAATTCGGATTTTTTAATAGGATTCGTTACTTTTTCATTTAGTAGTTACATAATTACTCATTTACCCTTACGCAGCTGAGTTAACCCCGGCCAGACCCATCACCAAAGACAAAAACGTACAGTGAGCCGGAGATGAAACCATTGTATCGGAATATATAAGCCAACATGGTAGTTGACTGTATCGTCTTGTTGAACTTATTAAATGCTTTACGTAATTACTCGAAATAATATACAAACTTGAATATCTAATTCTGTTACCAACAAAAATTATAGATATCTGATAATGGATAGTCTCTAGTTAAACTAATAGATTGTCAGCAAAGCCTTCATCAATGTACTGTTACCGCATGGTTCCTGAATTTCGTTTCCCCATTAATTTCACATTAGCTCTGACCACAAAAGCATCGGGTCTATTACTAGGGAGGCAATATGAGAGGTTGCGAAGCAGGGTCTGCTTTCATCCAGTTTAATCATAATTCATATCCGTGTGGTTGAATCGATTTTTGAATTGGATCGCCATATCAATTTAGCAGCAGGGATAGCTGCATGTTGCATAATTAACATTTGCCGAAATATTTCGCGGACGGAATACAAATTACAAGATACATCTTTTACTATAACAGATTGTACTGATTCAAAACGGCAAATAACCTAAATACCATACAGTCCTTTCACCAAAAAAGGTTTACTGTCTTTAAATGCGAGGATCCACAAAAAATTTAAATGTTTCTGAATCCAGTCTACGGAAATTTGTTTTTTCTCAAATTAAACATAGCCCAAAAAATAACTATTACTTATCTGCTATTTGAAGATCGTTCATTTTAACCTTTTAATCGATATAAAATTACTCTGATCCACCAAGTCGTATGCTTATTGCAATACATTTTACACTCATTTCATTGTTAAATGTATATACTTAAATAAATGATTATGAACAAACAAATTATGTATGTTTATCCTACTCTTTTGTTATGTCCAAGAAACTTAACCAGAATTCTGAAAACGTATTTTTTCATGGAGTAACATATGTATTTTTTTGGAAATCAGCAGAAGGTCCCCCGTGTTGGGAAGAAGATATTTGTTAAAAGTGCTCCATTCGCATGCCATCCATCTAGCTGATGTTCTTTTGATCTTGAGGTGCTGCTGATTTGTGACGAAAATTCTCCTTCCCAAGGCTTATCAAGATTTGATTTGTTTTTTCTATTCTATTGGGACTAGCTATTTTACCAATAGGTTTACCAATCGGTATCACGTTTTCTCGTGGATTCCTCAGAGTAACACACTATCTAGGAAATTTCACATAAGCGAAATAAATAATGGTTCCAGATATAGCAGATACTGTTTAGTACCCATTTAACTAATTTATTTATTTAAAAAAAAGTTGCAGGTTAATTATGTTAGTAAGCTGTCCAAGAAATTCTCTTTCAAAATATCTCTTTACAGGCTTAACTCAATCTCATCACTGTTTTTGCAAAATAATTCTTTAGAAACCTCTTTGAATTTCATTCTATAACTTCGTTTGTTGTTCGGTCTAATATAATTGATAACTTTTTGATGGTACCAACATTGTTAGAAGGCGATTGTGTGTTGTTAAAAAGTTTTTACATCGATACTTTTACATGGGCTATCAGTTTACATAACAATTCAAAACAGGACATCTACTGAAATGAAATCCTGGTAACGATCTGAATGTATTTTGGTATTGCATCCACATCACGAAAAATCAGTTTATCCTCTAAAAGTTCATTCGATAGCTCTTGTTAAGCTAGGCTGATTTTGGCCTTTAGCTGGATTTTCATCACGTGTTTTCATATAAGCGATATCAATGTACTGATTTTACGATTCGGTTTTTTTACCCACATCTAGCTAATTAATATAAAAATAATCTAAAAAAACTTGTATTCATTTTTAATAATAACTCCTTTATTGTGCTATAATTACAATCTGCCTTTTATAAGGCAATAAGTAATAAGATAAATTAATTAATTGATTAATAACTAAAGAGATCCATAATGTAATAATCAATAAATATAATAGACAACATTAATAAATAAAGTGTATATTAAAAAAATAAAACATCTAAAGCTGTACTTCATTATTTTTTTTTTTTTTACCAGAAATAAACACCTTTTAAAATAAACAAAATGACGTACAATTGATATATATATATAAGTGTAGATTCATGGTTTAGAATTTACTAAAAATTATTTATTCTAAATTGATTTGAATTAGGGTATAACGTCCCTTCTACAACTAATAAATATATTTAAAGTTGTGTTGTTGAGACCGTTAGAGTAGTTGGTTTCAATTGCACATTACCAATGAGAAGAAAAAAAGGGTAGACCAAAGAAAGTGATAAAAATAAACAGGAAGACATGCTGGGAAATCATTTAATAAATAAGGTTGGGTGGGTTAAAATGGGAATTAATTAAATCTCCTTCTAATTTAATTAACTGCAAAAGAGTCAAAAGGCGTTTTCGGTCCGATTGTAACAGATAGCTGTGAACTTGCTTAGAGGATACTCAGCTGTGAGGATAGAGCACTATATTATAAGCAACTCCTTTGTAGTTGCTAAGTACTCGCGATAAATTAAAAAAGCATGAATGATTAACTGCCTCTAATTACAGCCAGTTAAAACGGAGTCTCCGGAAGTAGACGACAACATGGCTCCTTATTCACTACTCTCCCTGGCTCCCTTGTTCCTTTTTCCCTCAAGGAAGATAGCCGGCTATAAGTGAAAAGTAAAAAATGGCCCTGCCATTAGGGACAAGGTCTAAAACTGATTTGACAAGGATAACTGAGTGAGGACTCTAATTAAATTGTGAGTTGATAAATAAATGTTAGGCGTGAGAGAGAGAGATAGAGGGCGATAAAGATAAAGGCCCCTGAATTAATGATTGCCATAATCAATAAGAGCAGCCATCTCCTAGCCGGGTCTGAGCGTACCTCGTTGGCAATTACTCTTATTAATTGCAGAGCGGTAATGTGTCCCTGCTAATTAGTCCAAGACGGATGGCTAACTGCTCTTGCTCGCGGGGAAAATTACCTTGCGAGAAGTTTCTGTAGGACGGCAGGTAATCCAGAGGACCTCTTGGTGTCCACAACTAAGCGATCTCATCTCTTCTTCATCTAGTTTGCTAAAGCGTCAATCTACGCACAAATCCAAATGTCTCAAACTAACCTCCCAGCTCCTGTACAAATAAAAAGAATTCACCAGTATATGTTGGTATACAGAATAGTACAGAAGCATATACAGACATTATCTTTTATAGTGGGGGCAAGTGCCAAAAAAACTGCAGTTAGGCTAGCAGAGTTATTGAGAAACTCGCCAAGCGACACGTTTCGTTCTCCTGGTACGAACTAGATTTATGTGTTTATTTTGGAGTGGTTTTCATACTTCAGATGATTATACTCCTTCTTTAGTAATGCCCTCTTTCCTTATAACATCCAATGATTACTAGAAGTTGGAAATTAAGCTATAGTGTAAGACCCAAGGTAAGCGAGTTAACTTTACATTGTCTAACTTTTTTATTGTTGCATCGTTTAGTTTCATATTGCAAAATTATTCCTCAACTAGTGCATTCTTGATGTTAAATCGACTCCCTATTATATTGGCTCACATTAGCTGTTACTTGTCCGAGTGTTACTAGCGGGTTCCTCATTGAACTCACAACATTTATTACTTTTTAGAAACATGTTTTACTCTCCTTGTGGGAATAATCGCTCTATATCCCGTTTTACTTCTTAAGCTTTGATCTATGGACGAGAAACGGAAATAAACTACTAGAAACCCAGTTCGGAGCTAAGACTTCTCTTTTTGTAAGTCTAATTTTCCTTTATTCTTATGCTATTTCTAAAGAGTTACCTATCTCCTTTTTGGAAAGGATAACTTGCATTCTTTGGTGACTAGCATTGATTCCTCTACTTAATTCTATATACGTGTAATTGCATAGATGAAAGGATGATCGCTCTCCATTTACTCGCTGCCATCCTCTTTACTGGTCATGTCACAACTTCAGATGAAATCCAGAAGTCTCTATTTGTATCATATTTTGTTAGAAAACGCATCACTCAGGCCACCGAGAGCGGAGCTTGTTGAAGACCGTTAATTCATAACATGTGTGAGGTAATCGTCTTAATCCCGTTAGATTGTTAGCTGGAACCAGCTGTGTGCCGTAAAAGCCTGCAACCTCAATTATCCCTATTTTCACTGTCATGCGACAATTTTTTTATTGCGCAAAAGGTTGGCCAAAATTCCTCTCCAGTTTTTCCAACTTATGGGCTGGTAATTTTATATAACCCCTTAAAGTTAATTCTCTTTATAAGCCGACCTATGTTGGCTTTGTTAGGCCACAGGGGCAGATTTTTTTTTTGTGTTGGATTAAATTCTTGTTTATTACGTTTCAAGCCGTGTTTCTCAGGAAAGGTTACTCCAATATATAAAACAAATAACGTATCTTGAATATAAAAATAAAATAAAGTCCTGAACATTGATTGAGGCATATCGTATTATTCAAATATTGTTTACAAAACTTTTTTGTATCTGACTAAATGTATGATTTAGGGAATGAAAAGGGTCTTGTTTTGATTCGGTTGAGTTGGGTGCGAAAGCGGTTCTCCACTGTTCTTTATGTCTAATTAGTGTTCCCACTCGTAACTTGATTAATTATTAACTACATAACCGTACTTTACTTTGTTACCTAAATCAACAGTTACAGTAATGCGGTGCTCAATCTCCCTGATCTGATCTGGCTTCGTATTCCTCCTAGACTGGCACCTGTCAACAATGCTATACCTGGTTTTTATTATGTTATACATTGACAAGCTGGTGCTGTTTCACGGGCGAACACGTTGTGCTTTCGATTCGAGACCTGTTTATCCTTTCCTTCCTGAAATGTTTAACAAAGTGATGTATTTTTTGGAAATACATTGACCTACACTTCGTTACATTTGGTACTTTTAATTTAAATAAGAAAAAACAGTTTTGAAACAACCCTTTGGTTATCTACTATAATAAAACTAGTGGTTTTCTCGTAATCATTTCATTAAAAACTAGTATTAATGAACTGCCAAGTATAAAAATCAAAGTCCTTCTTATAGCAATAGGTAGAGTTCTGCCTCGTACCCAATCCCACACTGATTATGTTGAGGTTCTAATTCGCTCGTTGGACTAGAACTCATTTTTCAAAAATCACAAAATTGTTGCCTTTGAAAGGTGAATTTAGTGTGGAATGGAAACATTTTTTAAATAGCTTGGTTTATAGTACAGTTTAGTATCATCTAGTTTTGCTTTCTGTAGTTTATTGGTAAATAACAGCTAATGCCACAACAACTGACCAAAAAGGATACTGGCGGAAACTGCCCACAAAAAGGACTTTTCACTAAACTCACTTATATAGATATGACCGGTTTTTACAAGAAGTCTTAAACAAAATAAGACTTTAACAGAGGAAAGAATAGGACTTTAAAATAACCCCTATGCCATGGAACGAAACAGTAACAAACAACGATTTGTGCGACTCTCTGAAACAGCTCTTGCTACACTGGACGACTCATTCTAAAGGAGTGAGAAAAAATATTTTTGAATGTAGACACACCAAATCGATTGAAAAAAAATAAATTACACCAACGAGTATGGCACCAAATATCCTCGTATGTATATGTATTGTTTCAATTTACATTCTACGTTTTAATAAAATATACTACTGGTGACCAATGTACTATTTGGTTATTAATATTTCATATAATAGAAAATTATAGCGACCCTCCTGATAACTTTGCCTTGGAAAAACTGAGCAAGTGAAGCGACTTTTACAAACTTGGCTGTCATTTGATTTTATTATATATTTGACGGCACATTTGAGCAATCCCTTTCGGATCATTAGCTCAACAAGTCTATACTGAAATGACAATAGTTGTGAAAACCAATGAAGCTGTTTGGCTATTAGAGGCTCTGAGACCCTCGATGGTACCCCTGATGTCAAATGACCCGCGGTTTTAACGACTTGGGATACTGTTATGGCTAGCATTTGTGGTACCTCCGGATCGGCTTGAAGAATGCACTTGATCGATCCAGGCTTGAACTTTTTTTTATATTTGGCGAATGCTTCGGGCTAAATGAGCTGGTGTTTTGTACATCTAGCAGTCATGTTGTTTTCTACGTGTGCTCAATAGCATAATTTAGAAACGGTGCTCATAAAAGTTGTTTTGAGAATATTTTCTTTGATCTCGTATAGCAAACACTTGGAAGAGGCCAGAATCCACTAAACATTTTTCTAAAAACAAATTGAATTTTATTGGTTATAAAAATACTATCTTTACTGTTTTGTAGTTTTTTTTTCGAAAGGAATAAACCTGTATATTTGTCTGTCTTTGTTAGTTTCCTGTTTGAGCTAATACCCTTAAATTTTATTCGTAGCTTATGAAAATATGAAAAATGCTACTATATCCATGAACATAAATTACTGTAATTAATTCTTCGTCAGATGGCAAAGCGTTATATTGATATTGAGGATCTATAATTATATATAATTATCGGAAATATAAAGAGGCTATGGAAAAAAAAAAAAAAAAACGTTATAAGTCGCTTTTTCTAACAATGAGATTTTTTCACATTCGGGAGTTCCAATAGTGTTATGAAAAGTTGTTTTACATGAGTGAAAGTATTACCAATGATATTTATAGCATCTTTTTAAAGTACTTATTATAGAACTTATAGAGTCTGGAATATGAAAAAATCTCTTTGTTAGGAAAAGATATTTATAACATTTTGCCATCTGAGCACCGAGTCAATTATTATAAATTATGGTAATAAACTAGCAATTAGTTTTTTTTATATTCTATATTCAGTAGGGTAACAAATTAAAACTATTGAGGTCCTAATTGATAATTGTAGCTTATATTTTGTCTTTTTAACTATAATCACAAAATGATTTAAAAAAAAATTGTCAATAAAATCTTATTAGCCTTCCCCATTTTTATTTTTTTTAGAGTAATGATATTTTCATTTAGTGCCTCAATAACGACTTTAATGGTCTGTAATTATATGTATATATATAATTCTCGGCTTATTCGTCGAATTGAGAGGCACATCATGCTTGATTTGATCTCTTTATAATTCCAAAAGATACTGTAATAATCCTTAATCTTCTGAAAACTGTTAGCATCGTAGGTACAATGCATTTTATATTTTACTATATTACATCCGATCTATTTGACTTTATATTCAATCTGTTCCCAAACGTCCAAGCTCAAATTATATAGTCGACTACACCGGAGCTACTATTAAATATCATATTAATCAAACCCACACACCCTCTTGGCTATATTCGAAAATTCATATCCCCGTTATGGGTTTGAACTAAAAACCTTTATATCCTAGGACTAAACGTACAGCATTAATCAGGTCTTAATAAAATATATTAGCTGCTATATTAAATAATACACGGTGAAAATTTATAGGAAAATTAATTAGGTTTACCTCCCGCTATCATATATTACTGTATGATTTTTCTCTAGGATTGTTTAGGTTTCCTTCTCCTTTTTCTTCCCCTAATTTACCTGCAGATGCTTTAAGCATGGTGTAAAACTTACACATGTTACTGTACAGTAACAATAATAATAATATCAATATTATTCTTAAACCGCATCCCATAAGAACGAACATTTATTTAAGGTAAAGTGGGATCACAGGAGAGTAACAGTCCCCGTTAATTTTTAAATATTATAAGTAAACATTAAAATAAATAAGAAAAGGTAAAATAAAAAATGTACCGATACATACACCAATAAAGTACAGATATACTTCAAGAATAAAATACAAATTGAAATAGATGTAAACAATAGCAATATGACGAAAATAACAGAAGACCTTGGCAGAAAGATAAAAAAAGAAGATATCTGCACAAATACTCACACAAACCAATTCACAATTGGACATTCCCACATAAATATGTTAAATTCACTTGATTTACACATTAAGAAATAAAAATAAAGCGGTATTATGTACTACTGCATATAACCTACACTATATCATTCAACTGTTATAAACATTAACACTCTTTCATTAGTTACACAATATCTGCCTTTAAACATTAAAATAATCTTTTTTGAGCACACTCGATGAAGGACCACGGTGAATAGAGGGGAGTTTCAAAAGGATATTGCGGTGCATCCTTCGAGTTAGACCGCCGTACATGCATTAGTCATATGGAGAAATAAATATATGAATCTACATTTAACAGCCTAATTTTTAAAATAATCTATCTAACCCTCTACAACCTTGAGCCTAGACTTGATCCAATTATGCCGCAAAATATCGGTTGTACATTAGAAGGAGCAAGTGGCTGGCGTGGGTGAGGGAGAATGCGCATACACCAGTCTGTCGCGGCTTGATTGATGATGCCTTCACGATATTATTTTCTCCACAATATCTTACCCCAGGCTGACTCCTATGTTGACATTTTATCATGAGGGATACTTTGCTTTTTATAACACTTTTAATTAGATTTTTCTTTATTGGATAATAGTACTTGGGTTCGGTGTATTTACGCTTTCATTTGAACAAAAATACATGATACCGAAAGAACATTTAAAAGTTAATGGCATACCTGCAGTTTGCTATGATCGTTACTTTTTCTTTTGTGATGTCATTGCGTTATCATCTTTATGAGTGTTTCCTTAATTATCCGGCGCTATTAAACTATTATTAGCGTTAGTTGAGGAGTAATTCTATAATATAAAATTAAACTATGCAACAATAAAAATGTTAGACATTGTAAAATGAATTTTCTCACTTCAATATCTGATGCTTTATAACCTATCTGTAGTAATCATTGCATAGAAGGGAGTTATTATGCATAGATTAAACAATGAGGTGATTGCTAAAAGAGGACGCTTTTGATATCTCAAAACCACTCTAGGTTACACACTAGGTTTTAACTGGTACGGAGAGCACAGCATGTTGCATTAGCCGTGGTACCGTTACAGTCAAGCAATAATAAATAATAATTCATAAAATATATGTGCTTAGATAATCTGAATCATTCTCAAGTTCTATTAATTAAACTGAAAATAACATAATTTAATAGAGAAAAACTGTTTTTAAACTAAAAATGAGACCTTGGTTTTTGTTTTGTTTTTCTCATACTAACAAAAAATTGCAACATACTTGTCAATAGTTAAATATTGATGGACATTTTTTTGACAGTTAATGCAAATATGTAAATACATCAAATTGAGAACTATTAAATGTCAAGCACTAAAATAAATTCAAGACTATAAATAGTTACAATTAGGTAATTGTATAAATAAAACAAATATTCAACAATTTCATCCGAATGAATAATAGATAGCATTTAACTAATGACAAACTAGTGCGATATTAGCTATAAAAATTGCAAACTGAAAAAAATAATACAAACAAAAGTGGACAACTACATTTTTTCAATTTTAGAGTTCTATTTAAAATTATTCTAAAGAGCTAAGGGTTTAGTTTAGTGCAAAAACATATACCTTCCATCCTCAGGTGAAATAAGGTAACGCGATGGTACTAGCACAAGTGCTACTATACGGAGAATTTCAACGAAAATCTCATTACCTTAAATCATCCTATTTCTTATGAATAAATTTAGTTTAATACTGAAAATAGTATTACTGAACATATATCTGTTGCCTCAACAAGATGCGTATTAGAAGTCATTAAAACAGCAATCCTGAAAGTACCTAGTAAGAACGTTGAAACTGAAGATCAGTAGCTTTTCGCCCTTACTACTTCAAAAGTAGATATTTCAGATGGTTTCCGGTTTTATTTCCCGTTGTGTAATATCAATAATACTAAAATGAGTTCATATTTAATTATATTACTGTAGAGTTAGCTACACGATTACATGAGCATAACATGTCCCGTTACATTGAAATTACTTGTTCGGTTTTAACGCCATTGCACTCCTTAATTTATCGTGTTATCCTTAATTTAAGTGTGACCACCTCAAGGAAACTCAAGAAAATGTAGCTTTCTTAGCAGAGAATCGAGCTTAACCGTCCAAGAACTCTAGCCATTGAATTCGGGACCTTATTTTCTAACAGGTCGCGATTGTTTCTGTAACGGAAAGTTTTTCAATATATCTTCCCAGTTTCAGTTAGTTCTGGAAGTAAAAAAAAAAAAAATCTTCAGTATATCAAACACGTCTCTTCGTAACAGACTACTTTTCGAAGTGCTCCGCACCATATATATCCTGTTATAGTAACGTTATCGTTTGATGAACTATTGTTTCTTTGATTAATCATTGTATCATTACTTTGTGATCTGACTAGAATAATTGTCAGTAAGTGATATATGAGTATTGCTTTAATCATACGAGTATCCGAAGACTTAAAACAGCAAATATAATCTTGTACTTTGAATGTTAAGTTAGTTACTACTATTTTTTTCTCCGAATAACGCCTACTGTTCAGCCATTTTAACTCAGTTTGATCATTTACAAAATAAGTAAAACAGTAATATACATTTATGAATTTTAATTAAACACTAGGGGCAGGTAAAGAGTGGCGTTTCAACCCTTAATAGCTTTATTATCTTATGGTTTTAGGTGCAATTTTATGCCTCTTAATTAAAATACTTTTACCATTGTCTAAAGGAAAATCAGACAACAGTACAAACGATTCAAAGTATCGTAATAAAATGAATAATTGTGCTACTATGACCTTAGGTAGCAAGATTAAAACAAGAATATAATAACTAAGGTTGAGAAGTCTCTAAAAATGTGGCGTGTGCTCGGTAGTTAAAGGAGTAATTTTGTGACGTGAAATTTCAATTTTCAAACTTTTATACAAGGATATAAAAAGTTAGGAAATGTAAAATTCACGTATCTTAGCAACTGAGGATTTAGTGTAATATCCAACCTATGAATATTATTGGATAAAAGGATTTTTAGGTTGTAAAGTGTAAAATATTAAAGGTGGATAAGACTCTTCTGATGTCAAAAACCACTCTAAAATAAACAGTAATGACTAAATTGTACTGAGAGAGCACATATGCGACTTAGGTCTGAGGTCTGAAGTAGCTTTGAACTTATAACAGGCCTATGCAGCCAAGGTGGATGTGCCTCGCATTGAGCGAAAAAACTAATACCTCAGGTGTCTCTATCACAGGTCTGTAAGGCTGGTGCCACGTAAAATACCTCCACAAGCAATAAACATTCTTCAGAAGGACATTTCAACAGTAAGTTCAATCACTCAAAAAAACCTGCTTCTAATAGATGAATATAGTTTGATCTATATAATAGATGTATATATGGCTGCGCCTTAATAGTTAGTACCATGCTATTTTTGTGACTTCTCTGAATGGGCATTAAAGTACGTTGTAGCGACCGCTAACTACATAAGATAAATCACCCTATACTCTATTATTTATATATATTGTAAATTAATTTAAACAAATGTAAATAACATTACCAAACCATAAATCAGTGTAGATATTGTAAACAATAAAAGGCGCCGCTGTGAATCAATTTGTTAGAACCTGGGGACCCTCCTCACTACCCGTAGCAGGTAGTAAAGCGACCCAGACCAGGCCAGGCCTAGGGCTGCCGAGAACAAAGGGTCACCGCATACTTAGCTGCCATTGGGTACAATAAAACCTGATATGATTGGCTACTAACTAAGCCAGCTGGTTATATAAGACCCTTGGTTTGGGCCTGTAAATCATTCTCCGGACAACTCGCTAACTGATGACTTGCGGCTGCTCTGATCTTTAAGACTTGGCCTTCTCATTTATGAAAACCTCTGCATCTCTCTTCCTAACCTCGCTATGTTTTAGTCCGGCCTTGCCAGACCCCACACTCACCTAGTGGGATTCTCTGCCTTGCCTCGCTAAAACTAGCAGCTCCTTGGGAGAGACCTCTCCCTCCCGGACAACAGTTGTCTTGGGCCTACAAATTTACCAAGTAGTGTCTCCCATGACAATCCAGTCTGTCTTTCACCGGGTCATACTCTCCTTTGGGATCCGGGCGGATTTCGCCTATCCTCAGATACCGAGTGTGAATTTGTGGTCATTCCAAGACCACACAAACTACCTACCCTTTACCTTTTCTCCTGAACATAGTGCATTGTCGGGGCACATACCTATCAAATATGAAGTCAGATAGTAAGACCTGTCGTGAAACAATTGTCCAGGTCATAGCCTAATCAACCCTCACTTCGTCACCAGGGGTTGGGTAACTAGGCAGCGCCCTCGTGACGACCCGACATACGTTTTTGGTAATCAGACATCCGATACGTTCATGGAACGTGTACAATTAACGAGTATTTAAAGTTAGTTCCCTTCCTCTCAGCACTGAACATATATATGTTTGTATTAACTTGACATTAGGGGATCATTATTGGTAGCAGATTCAGACTGATATTACGGATAGTAATAGAGTGGGCTAAGTTGGCGATGGCAATATATTGGACGTGTACTTTCTGAGTCAAAGTTGGTGATTGAATCTGTTCGGATGATGTCTGATGTCGGAAGGGAGGGGGTGAGTGCTCATTTATAATTTACGGATAACTAACACACGGTTCTCGAGCCGAGCTTGGAAGGTCGGGTCTATCCAAACAGATATTCAGATCACACTGATCATGTTGGCGGTAGTGGCAGCAGAACTTGAGGAGAGAGGACACTTTGATGTGGCCTACAATTAACATAATTGTGGCTGAGGCAACATAGGCTTCATTTAGACCCATCGACCTTTCTTAATCAACATTCATTAGTAAGCATGCGTGTTATGTGCTTGCAATCGACAAAATATGCAATATGTTATAATAATATAAGTTAAGATATTTTTGAGTGTTTTAAGGGCTAAGTATTAAAATACAATGGTTAAACTATTCGTTATAATTGCTACAATAAAGCTATTTATGACGGTGACTGTCAGTATTCTGTATAATGAGGTCGGTGACAGAGCTCATAGGAAGGTTTCAGTGCTGAAGATCGAAGCCTTTCAATACACAGTTGAGGTAGATGTGCTATTTTATACGCCTTTTAATCAACGCGTTGTACACTGAGGTTTTTTAGTGATTGACAGCGCGGTTGCTCTACATCTGTAGTTTGAGGCGCACCTCCTTTTATTTTTATTATTTTTTTTCTATTGCTCCTGCTGTTTGAATGAATAATTCTTCATTGAGAAGATTCGAGTGTAGGAGAACTGATAAGTAGCAAATCCTTATAAGTCAACATCCTCAGAGCATTTGCCGTTTTTGTTAAGGTGGTTGATATCGTTAAATGGTAAGAGAATTTTATTAATACAGCCTTGTTTGGCTTCACCCGTTTCTCATTTATATATTTAAGTATTTTATGTACTACTATTTAGAGCCCAAAGATAGTTTTTCTTTCACGTCCCGATAAGTTCTTAGTAAAGTTAGGCCAATGTTTGTGGCAGACTTGCCATTGAAGGGAGCAAGTTCGTCCTGACTAAAGGAGAAGTATGATTTGTTTTATGGTGTTACATAATATGTTAATTGTCGTTGATCTTGACTATTTTGTTTTAAGCTCGTCGCCCGATCCTAGACAATTGCAGAATGTTGATAATAAATCAAACCTAAATAACTAACCCGGGCCTACTTTAATGTTGTTGTTTTTTATGCGGATTATAAACCATTACTAACCATATATATATATATATATATATATATATATATATATATATATATAATATAATCCATCTTACCCACTTCGTTTAACATAGGTGTGCATCAACAAGAGGGTGGATTCGCATCAGTCACATTCCTTACCCTGTGACCTTAGGCATTATAAAACGCTATGGTGTTTTGTTAATAACCAGTACCGAAATCTTTATTGCTGTTTTAAATCGTGCGCTTGGTTCAGACATTATCGCGAAGTCACGGTACAGCAAGAGGCTGCCCTTGTTCACATGTTTATTACATAAGAAGTCTAAAGGATTGAATTGGAATGATTTATGGTGTGATGCCGGCATGGAGTGTCTACATCAAGAAATAAAACACCTCATGCTTCTACACAGCTTTGACTATTCTATGCGAACGTTTTTGTTGGACTTTTCTGTAATTCCCAAAAGTCTGAACTGATGGTAACTATACCTCTTGCCGGAATGGCCATCATACGGCGTTCGGATTGTAGTGTAGCGAGCGCCAACCATATATGTAAATTACCCTATACTCTGGTGCAACTAATGTATTGTAATTAGATGTAAAACATGCTTTTCTGGTGATAAATCATGGAGAGGTCGGAAGTCGTATAACAAGGCACAGAGGGTCGAAGGTAGACAGCAATAAAACCTGAGAGGGTAAGCCACCTGCCCCTAATAAAACGGAACCGGTTGACCTTTGGTCACCTTCCGGCGGTCATAAAACCTAAGTGGGTGGGTCCTTAGCAGCCATAAAACACACCCTTTTAGGCTAACAGTCATAAACTTAAGGGGGATTGGCCACCTGGGCATCATAAAACATACCCCCTGCAGCCGACTCCGCCTTCCACTAGGAAGGGGGTACAGTATTTAAATCAAAGAGTTTCGCCCTGTAAAGACACTTTTTCCCAGTATCTTCATCTAGACAGCCGCTATCACTCGGTCGCTTTTCGCCAGGGCCCCGGGGCCCTGGAAGTAAGTTCACTCAGTCTTCCACTGGTCTACACTATCTCTGCCAAACCTCTGCGCCATCACCCTGTCTCACAGCCTCTAGCAGACCCTCCGGCGCCTTGACACGTTACGCTGCCGATCTACCGCCCGAACTCTGAAAACTGGTCTTATTCTTTATGAACCTCTGAACCTCTTCTCCTGAACACAGTGTATTATTATCGGGACACATCCCTATCAATAAAATTGAGTCAGATATTAACGCCTACATGGAACATGGTCCATGTTATAAACTACAACAATCCGCACTTGTCACCAGGGCTTGAGTGATTAGGCACTCCCCTAGTGACGCCCCCGACAATTTGTGACCCTCGACGTGAGCGAGAAGCTCGACGTGATCAAGACACCCGATATGTAGTTATACAGGTTTCGCTTGTAAGGGTGTTATATTAAAAATGCTAAGCGTTTATACTAAAATATATTTATATAAATATTTAGCATGTATTAAATTTCTGTAATTAACTGTACCAGTTAAGTCTGCTAATAAATTTCAAATCAACTTATTTAATTTCACTCTGAACCCTCTTGACACGAAACGCTGCAGTTTAATCAGGTTTCTACTTAGCCGAACCTTGAACTGCAGCCGAATAAAACTTACCGTAATAGCGTGGAGCTAACAGTTCCCGGAGCCCGCAGCACGAACTTTTAGAGTTCCCTAAACTGAAGGTGACTGAGAAAAAAGAAAAAGGAGTACAAAAAAAAACAAAATAAAACGTCCTAATGAATAGAGTATTCGTTTAATTACTAGAGACGTGGAACACGTGTTGTTAGAGGTATATTCATAAGTCAGCAGATTAACTGATCGCCCTCACGCGAGCCAGCTCCTAAACTTCCTATCCTAAATTATTAACTCGTCTGCTCCTTCAATCGATTAGAATATTTTGTTTCTTCTTGGAATTCCGCTTTTATTTATTATTTTATAAATAAGGAGAAATTTTAAATTTGTCGGCACCTTTCGAGGTTAATTGTCAGTATGACCAGTTTGCGTTCTTGTATATCTTTATCCACTCTCTTGACATGGATTTGATTGCTGTTAGATTCTCAGTTGAATGAGCATCTTTGTGGCTGCACAGAATAAATACTAAATAGACACTGAAGAAAAATACATTCCTTCATTTTTTATATATGAGGCCTTTAGTTACAAAACAAGCTAGACCCATTTTTAGGAAATACAAACAGTAACCCAAATCCATGCTTTCGAATTTGGCTAAATGTTTTTGATGCTTTTTGACAGCACCGAGGTCCATGAATGTTCAAAGATAATTTTCATCTTTAACAATATTTCAATTTTTAAGTAAATTAGGTTTTATTTGTCAGCTTGTCTAAAATTTCTGAAAATTGATCTAGTTGGTCTCGCTTTATAAATCACATTTTATTTTTAATATAAGAAGGAGAATGAATCACTGCCGTTTTTAGTAAAGTAGATATTTTTGATACTTCATAGCATTCCCGCATTACCTTTGTAATATTCATCTATATCACGAACCCAACAAGTGCTTGTAATTCCAACTAATTGTTAGTAATCGGACATCAGTACACATGGGTGACTCCAAATTGGAATTTACTACTCAAATCCGTATGTCAAATATTGAAATGAAAAAATGTCTACACTTTCTTAGAATTTAAATAGGTAGCATACAATTACGTAGATCTACATTCCATTTTTTTCGCCTACCAAAGCACATTTAGTAAACCAATAGCGCCTCAAAAAAACTTTTTAGATTTTTAGGATTTCATTGTTTTTTTTTTGCTTTTTTTAAACGTTATGTTTACACACCTGTGTTTGTCTGTCCTGTTCTAGCATTAGCAAGTCCACTAGTAGCCCAACATACATGTTCGATAGAATTCATTTTTGAACTTTGGACGTCATGAAAAATACTACGACCTCATTTAAAACACTGTAGAATTTTTTTTATGAGAGCACGTATATGTTGCTTCAGTGCCTAGCTGGTCAGTTCGGTGTGAATGGAGGAAGAGGGTTTGTTTCGTTGTACTAACAGTTTGGTACTTATTTTTTTTTTAACACAACTGAATTATCAGACTTTTTTTTTCCTAATACCAAAATATATTATTTTCCTACTTTAATCTAACTAAAAAAGTAGAGTCAACTTTATTGATTACTCATTTTAAAGGCCACGTGAAATCTGCTACAATGCTTTAACTTATACTTCATTTTCACAAATGTACTAGTATTAAGAGCCCACAGATAGTTTTTCTTTCACGTCCCGATAAGTTCTTAGTAAAGTTAGGCCGATGTTTGTGGCAGACTTGCCATTGAAGGGAGCCAGTTCGTCCTGACTAAAGGAGAAGTTACTCAAGCTTAAATATCTTAAACTAAACTATCTCAGCCAACTTCAATATCTACAGTCCGGGTTCAGTCGTCCGAAAACGATTCTGCTATAGAATAATTATGTTAATTTTAATAGTTATGTAGTCTCATTCCGCAGCTAAGTTTAATGTTCTATTAAAATAATCAACTGCAGTTATGCTGTAAGACGTTATATTCTACTTATTAAAATGGGGTAGTCTAATATATCCCGTCGTTTTAAGAGCTATCATAAATAAAGCTGTTAGAAGGTAATAATCACCGAGATTAAAATCTATCATGAATAAAAATTACCGTTTTAAACTTTATTATTTTCCACAAGATTCAAAAACTCATATTCTGACAACTAACATTTTATAGCGTTGTGAATTATTTACTAGCCTACTGTAACGGTTAATCATATATTTTAACATTTGACGTTTTATTTTTACAATTTTAAAATCATTTTATAGATAATTTGTTTATTAAATCATTAATTTAGTGATTTATCATTAATAGTAGTACTAAATATTTGTTTCCCTATCCTAAATTTTTAAGTAAAGTAAAATATAAGTTAAATATTTTTATGTTTTATGTGTTAATTGATTTATTGCTAAATTTTCTATTGTATTTTTAAGTTATATTAATTATAACTTAACTATATATTCTTTTAAACACCGTAGAGTATTACAGCTCTCAGATGATGATAATTTTAGTTCGAAAGCCTCTGTGGACATCATATTAAAATATTATGGGCAGACACTTACTAATATGTTTCTTGTACTATTGTATTCTTCACTCATGGAGTTTATTTTTCCAAGCCTTTAGTATTTCAATTCTTAATTACAAACTAAGCAAGTCAACAGCATTGGAGTGACTTGTTTTTAAGTATTCTGTTTTCGAACCGTGACAGAATTGTTATTAGTCGGATTGCAATTAATTGAACTTTCGGTCAATAGTAGCCTGATAGTGGCCACTCCGGAAGAAACCACCCTTCCGTTGGCAACCTCATCCTTATAAGGCATTTTGCCATTCATCGCCATGACATTCAATCAATATCTTTAACCCCCCTGCCGCCCCCTAAAAAAAAAACACTTTAATCTAATAAGTCTAAAAAATGTCTAACGTTCTTTGGCTAACAACCGATTTAGTGAATTTCTTATTGTATGCTCGCTAGTTGAGGAGTAACGATGAAACTATTAAAAGTAAGATTATGTAAAATTAATTCGCTTAGCTCCATATATGATGCAGCTTAATTTTTTTTATCAGTGGGGCAATTAACTTATTTTTGTGACGTTTTATGTAAACTATGTAGTTATATTCTCATCTCAAACATTGTCTTATTTGGTGACTTTATTCATGTATCCTTGACCTAAACCGATGCAAAATTTAACACTCCCCACTTCAGGTTCCACGGGTCACAGTCCGTTCACGATACTCAGTTGGCAACATTACTAGTACAGATAAAATGTTTCTGTCATTTATTTATTTCAAAATTCCTTTATTTATTTTTTTAATATTATAGAAACTACAATATTTCTAGAGTTATGTTTCTATTATGAGAGCCAGGAACGTACAAATAACCTCTTCTGCGGCTAGTTCCATGGAAGAGATACCTCCACAGGCCAGCACATCCAATAATGATCCCGCTATAGAGTCACCTTTCTTCACGCCAAACACCTTTGAGGCGTTGAAAAATATCCCAGCAGAAGAAATGGAAGTCAACAAAACTCCAAAACAGCCCAAGCCGCCTGCTATATTTGTACGCAACGTTAGCAACTTTAAATTACTATGCTCACAAATGAGCAAAATTGTAGGTACCGGAAAATATACGTGCCTCAATCGCTCTCGGGACACGAAAATATCTCCGGACACTCCCGATACTTATCGGGCAATTATCAAATATTTGGACGAAACCAATGCTGACTTTCACACATATCAGCTGAAACAAGAACACTCGCTCCGAGTAGTAATTAGAAACTTGCACCCGACCACACCAGCTGACGAAATCGAAGATGAACTCTTTGCTCTTGGATTCAAAGTTCGCCAAATAACGAACGTGTTACGTGAGGATAAACAACAAGAGGGATCACTAAAAACGGCGTTACCACTGTTCTTCGTCGATCTCGAGCGAACACCAGGAGTAGAGAAGATTTATGAACTAACACACCTGTACTATACAAGGGTACAGGTTGAAAAACCGTTCCCCAAACGAGACATCGTCCAGTGCCATAATTGTCAGGCATATGGGCACACGAAATCTTACTGCCACCACCCTCCCAGATGTGTAAAGTGTAGTGGGCAGCACAAAAGCGAATTGTACAAAAAGCCCCTAAAATCGCCTGCGGTATGCGTACTTTGCAAGCAAGGCCATCCGGCCAACTACAAGGGCTGCGAGGCTTACAGAACGCTGAAGTCAAGGACCGTACAACGCCGTCAGCTAGAAGTGGAAAAACTTGCAGCAAGAAGCGGCTCAGCCAGAAATTCGAGGCCTACTGTCTCTTTCGCCGATGCCGTCCGCAACAGAGAGCAGTCACAGGCACCGCCCACCCCCTGTACACAAGATCACCTTTCCCAGCATTCCGTTCATCCCGTCAACCCACAAACTCTATCCCATCCTCAGCCACACATCTCGTACATTCCTCGAGTTCTTCGGATCTCACTAGCCTTTTAACCTCATTTCTTACAGAGTTCAAAACCCTATTTACTCCTCTCATTTCCCTACTTACAAATCTTGTCTCCTACCTTATCCCCGTTAAACAAAATCCATAAGTGGATCCTTCCGACTCCTTATCCATTCTCCTTTGGAATGCGAATGGTGTTCGCACCCACACTAACGAACTGACAGCACTACTCCACGACAAGAACATCGACGTAGCTCTCATTGCTGAAACAAGACTTACTAGCAAACGACCATTTACGATTCGACAGTACCATACTTACCGAACTGATCACACAGATGGAAGAGCTCATGCAGGTACCGCTGTCATTGTTCATAATTCCATTTCTCATCACATAGTTCCTTTGGTAGCACATGATTTCCTTCAGTCCACTGCAGTGTCAATCAGCACCTTCCCTTTCCCCCTTACTCTAGCATCAGTGTACTGCCCTCCCAATAAATCCATTTCCGATTCCCAATTCATCTCCTTTCTAGACTCCATAGGACATTGTTTCCTTGTGGGTGGGGACTTAATTGCGAAGCACTAACACTGGGGGTCAAGATCCACGAATATACGCGGACGTGCTTTGCTGTCTGCATTCACACGGAAACATTGCTCCACGATCTCTCATGACACAGCCACCTATTGGCCATCAGATCCCAACCGAAATCCTTATCTCCTTGACTTCTTCTTCTACAATAGTTTAGGAACACTAAACTATTCACTCACGCGCCTCGATGACCTCTCCTCTGATCATAGTCCTTTATTATTAACCATTTCCCTAAGACCAATTCACAAACTACCTCCTCCTTCATTTATTAGGGGCCCAGTCGATTGGGACCACTTCCACCAGCTTCTTACAGACTCCATTAACTTCAAAGTGTCCCTGAAAACATCCTAAGACTTAGATGATGCAGTGCATTCTTTCACTACTCTGGTCCAGAGGTCTGCTTGGGAGGCATCGTCACTCCATCGTCACCCAAAAATCTACAATCATAATCGTTTACCTCAGCATCTCAAAGACCTAATCCAATCCAAACGCCGTTCCAGAACAGTATGGCAAAGATCCCAACATCCTGCTGATCGCCGCTCATACAATCAGTACTGTAGATTGGTAAAGCGGCGATTGGCGTCCTTCCGTTCCGATTCCTTCAATTCCCACTTCTCCTCTCTTTCTACCAGGGATAACTCCCTGTGGAATGTAACTAAAAAAATCCTAAAGTATCATCCTGTTTCACACCCACTCCGTCGTGATGATGGGTCCTGGGTGGCTTCGGATGGGGATAGGTCGGAGGAATTTGCTCTGCATCTTACCCATACTTTCACACCTCACCTTTCTCATCAAAACCATACTCATAGCACAGCTGTAGAAGATTACCTCACTTCACCTATACCTCTCTCACTTCCACCAAAAGCCGTTAACCCCTCTGAGGTCAAATACCTTCTGAAAAACTTACCTTACCGAAAATCCCCTGGATATGATCTTCTTACTCCTCAAATTCTCAAACAGCTTCCTCATTAAGCCATATTCTTCCTAACCTACATCTATAATTGCATTATCCGAACGACACACTTTCCTCTCCTCTGAAAACACTCCATTATTGTCCTATTCACCGAACCCGGAAAACCACCCAACGATGCCTCATCTTACCGTCCAATTAGCCTACTCCCTATCCTCTCTAAAATATTTGAGAAACTCCTCTTAAAACGTCTACTTCCAATTGTTGAATCCAAAAACCTTTTTCCTATACATCAGTTTGGCTTCCGTCAACAACATTCCACTACTCAACAAGGCCTTCGCGTTGTTGATCACATTTCCTCAGCCCTTGAATCCAAACAGTATTGCACTGCTGCATTTCTGGACATAGCTCAAACTTTTGACAGGGTTTGGCACGCAGGTTTGCTTTACAAGCTCAAAACACATTTACCACAGACCCTTTTCCTAATCCTAAAGTCCTACCTTTCAAACCGCTTCTTCCAAGTCCGCTGTGGTTTAGAATATTCTAACTACTATCCCATAAAAGCAGGAGTTCCACAGGGCAGCGTCCTGGGTCCCATCCTCTATAACCTATATACCGCTGATGTCCCCTGTACCCCTAATACCTTCTTGGCAACATTTGCAGACGACACTGCAGTCTTGTCATTCCACTCAGACCCTGATATAGCATCCCAAAACCTTCAAAAACACCTTGATGAGATCGAGTAATGGTGCAACCAATGGTGAATGAAGGTCAATGAAGCAAAATGTTCCCACATAACCTTTACCCTCTGCCGCAAGTCCTGTCCGCTAGTATTTTTATAGTAGTAGTATCTCGACAAAAGACTTACATGGAACCCACACACGAGGCTAAAAAGACAAGAACTAAACAGACGCTTTGGACTACTGTACAGACTACTTCGAAGGACATCCCATCTCTCAATAGAAAATAAACTACTTATTTACAAAGTTATACTTAAGCCAATCTGGACATACGGAATAGAGCTATGGGGGACAGCAAAAAAGTGGAACATCAAGCGCATCCAATCCTTTCAATCAAAAGTCCTGAGAACAATAGTAAATGCCCCCTAATACGTCACCAACAAAACCCTTCATAATGATCTTAATATACCCTACATTCTTGAACTCATCCCTTCCAAATTCATGAAATTCCATAGTAACCTATCCAACCACCCTAATCCCGTAACACAGTCATTGCACTGCTCCACTCATCCCTATGATCCTCCCCGGAGACTGAAACGGCAGTGGCCTCGTGACCTACTATAAATGCGCACAGTGGGATTCCTGGCAATGGCCAGTTTCTCCAATCATGTCCTGAGCGTATGTGGCTCTCGCGCTCTTCGTCAGCCTCCGCTGGCTCGTATCTGGCGACGTGGCTGGTGGGGAGCGTGGGGGACTTCCCGAGACTCCGCTTCCTCTTTCGCTTGCGAGGGAGGCAACAACTGTGTGGACTTGGGGGGCCCCTGGGCTGTTTGTAAATGTTTGTAAATATTGTATGAATGTGCGAATGAATGATGAATTGTAAATATGGTATGAATGAAAAAACTTATCTCAATTATTTATTGCCTATTAAGTAAAGGCAGATTTTCATCATAATAAAGTTGTTATTATCTATCTATTATGAGAGGATCTAATAACTAAATATTCACATTGTGCTTATTGTATTTACTATAGCGTAGTTACATTTATTGAAGATATACAGTTCTTGTTATGTTAACCTGCGGATGTACATAATAAAACTTTTTTTGATAATTCAAAAGGTGATAGGGCTCATCTCAAGGGTGATTAAACGAAATAAAACTAATTTTCCTGAAACTAAAACTTAATTGAAAAGGTTTTAGACACCGGGTTGGTAAGGTTCTCCAACGAATCGGAAATGTTAATGTGTCTCCGGTGGATGAACCCTACCACCGTGTCGTTCATACGATGATGATTTGATTATTGAAATGGTTAGAGACAATATTGCAATCAGTCGAGAAACTACTATTTGTTTTCCCCTCTGGCAATCAGTCAAGGTAATCACTCCCGAATATCTATAACACACATAGTCAGTTTGACATAGACCTGAAACAGGAGAACAGAAAAAACAATAACATTCATTAATAATAATATAATAATTATAATACAATAATATATATATATAATCTAAAATATAATATAATAATAATGAATGAATAGTTCATTCGGAATGTTGGGGTGAAAACCAGCCGCAACGGATAAAATGAAAAGTGAAGCCATGGGAAATAAAAACAGAGAAAAAGGATCTCTTCTATACACAGATGTTAGCAATTAAGTTTTTCTTTCACTTCTGGCAATTCAGATTCAATTTTTATTATTTTCGGCTATAGATACAATAATATAACTTGACCCTCAATACAAATATTTTTTTTTTATCCATTTCAAAAAGTGCTATTCATGAACAAAAAATGGTTTATTATATTCTTTTTGAAATGAAATTAAAAATACACTTTGTTAAATATATTTCAATAGTGTATGCTACAAGTAAAAGCTTAAAGGTATCACTGAAGTAGGCGAACCATGCCCTATCTATTGAATAGCTCTTTTCTACCTCATTGTCCTACATTACTTTTCATTTTATAGCCAAATAAAACATAGTTCGGTAACAGGAGCCAAAACCAAAACGGAAGCACGAAATAATTACAAAAACGCACCAAAATACTCGAGTAAACAAACCATCGTTCTGTGATAACATAACATACGTTGTAGATATCTTATCAAATGGTAGTCTGAACGCAACAATTATCAAGAAATAAAATTACTATTGATATAGCTGAATTCTTTATAGAGTTTTGAATAGTTATATAGTTTGTGGTTTTAATGATCGCAATTCTGGGAGTTGCTCAACGTGTACATTTAGAATTCAAAGTCGAAAATCGCATGGTAACAACGCACACTGGCTAGTATGGTATTTGTTGATTTTACCTTATGAGATCCATCCGCTTCAACATTCGAAAGAGGTTTCTACTTTTTAGTAGCATATATTCATCGTACAATATATGCAGCTGGACTTGTTATGATGTTTCCAAACACCAAGTTCATTATGCCAATGGGCCCTGTCGCGATGCCAAATTTTGAATTCAAAATGAGATGAAAAAAAAGGATTCAGTGAAGGTTAGGGTAATTCAGTAATTTCAGGCGCCTGTTTGGACACATTAGCTTTATCAGAAAGATTTTTTTTGTTCAAATGGTAACTTGCTGAGCATTAGTGGTAACTTTTAATGAGACCCTTTACCACCCTGTTCACTTTTATGACATGACAGGAAGAAGGCAAAGGGCATCCAGTGATACCTCCCTATGATTGCATTTCTGATTGGCAGGTCATCATAACAATATATTATGAAAAAGCTTTTGAGAAGTCGTCCTGTAGTGTTTTGTGGACAGTTTTTCTATCAGTGGATTCAAATGACCGAATACTAAAATGTAGTTTCCTCTGCAGTGCGCGGTTGCTCTTGTATAGTGCGCTGTACGCATTAGAATTTTTTGTATTTTCAAGATGCGGCATTTTTTTTTCATATTCGTATAACTGTGCTCCGAATTCCGAAATGGAGTTGAGTATGTGAGATATTAACTGACACATAATACTAAAAGAATCAATAAGAATACTTAAAAAAGTGTTCAATAACACAAAACATTTAGATAAGGTCGTTAATCGTAAACCGATTGTTGGAATCTAACAGTTTTTTATGCTGAAATTAAAAAAAAAAAATAGAGAATCGAAATTATGCTTGGACATTATTTCAGCATAAATATGAATGTATAGGGGTAAACAAATGTTTATGATTTTGATTATTTTTTTTTTAATTAAAATATTTGAAGAAATTTCTTGATGGTTTGTGAGGTTAGTTTAAAATGCTAGAAAGTTTATGATAATATCTTTTCACAGGCTTGTTTTTTCCCATAATCTTATGATTTAAAATACGTATTATTAGTCGTTTAATTGGAATTAGATATGGTTAACATTTATATGAAATATAATGAGTTCATAACATAACTTCCATAACATATTAATGGTTTGTATACTTATTAATATGCTAACTTCTTTTCTGAATTATCTAAGTAAGTTTATATACCTCAGATGCATAAAATATTTTCTGTCATAACAGAGTTACTTTTTATGAAAATAGTTTAAAATGCTAACAATTTTACGTATTTTTATGTTTACTTATTAATATGAAAACTTCTTGTTTACTTATAAATTTTACTTTTTGTATCGCTTTGTTGTTGCTTCTAAACATTTAGACTTTGGTATATTGTTCTAAATGATAGTCCTGATGATCTGAGGCAAAGCGTTGACCGAGAAGATGATATACCCATAAAAATATTGATCGGAACTAATTATCAATCAAATAAGAATAAATGAACCGTTGTGAATAAACACTTTCATGGCAACTTGGGCAGAGAATAGCGAGAAAATCTCAACTATGGAGCTAACTGTTTCGATTTACTGCTGCTAAGAGATACGGTGGAAATGGAGATTCCAATTTTCGCCGCTCTTCTTTGTTCCGATATCTATAATCCTGCCGGCCATTTTCTCGGATGGGAACACATTCCCTCGTTTTATGTCTTCCGAAGGCAAACCGTCTTCCTTTATTCTGCTAGATTTTTTTTTTTTTATATTTTCTGCTCTGGAATCCGTATTAGTATTCGGGAAGAGCGAAGGAGCGTGGAGGAGATAATCACCGTTTACCTCTAAACCACATTTTCGAAAAACCTTTGAAGGGAGTCTTGAGCTTTAGGATTAATTTTCGCTCTCAGGAAATTAAACGGGGGCAAGTATTACCCCTGTAACCTGTAAGTAATGATTTTGGAAATTGCTCATTATGCTTTAACCACAAATATTTTTCATCGTTAAGGGATGTAAAAGAGCCAAAATTATATTCGAAATTTCTCAGAGAGTTAATAAGGTTTTGTTAAACACATCTTGGGAGTAGTTAATGTAGAAAACTGCAGTTTGTCTTTTGTTTTCAGTTGCATGCCTGTTTCAGTATGTCACAGTTTTCTTCGGAATGTACATTTTTTTTTTGCATATTCAAAATAAAACTTCTAAATAAAAATTAATATAATGTGTTCATAAAAATAAACATATATATTGTACATAATACAGAAGGGGAGGAATAGAAAAGAAAAATAATTCCGGTACCAAGTTATCTATGAGTATATGAATATCATGTACATTTAACGAATTCATTTCTGGCCAACAAAAAGAAATATTAGATCCTTAAATAAACTTTAAACCTCTAATAAAAAGTTATTAAAAATAGTACTAGTTATTATAGTTTTATTCAATCTGCTGTAAAATCTTTGAGTATTCAATCTAAATATTTTGAATGGATACTTCTTATCTCCAGCTTTCCATCTACATATCATACAGTATAGTACAGCTTACAATTATTTTTATTACTTTTCACGTTGTATAAGCAATAACATTGAGCAGTTGATCATTCAAAAGAATGAAACAATTCACATATATACACTAACAGGAATCACCCCAGATTACCCTGACTGGGACAGGCTTATTGCCCAGCTGGGTAAATTATTGCGAATAATTATTATTATATTTAATTATAATAATAATAATGACGCAAGAAAGTAAAAATAGATTGTTTATTTATTGAGAATATAGTTAATTAAGTATACCTGCTTAGGAAATTCAGTAATTACAATTTAAAAAAGTGAACATTACCTTGGTCCACATAATAATTTCAGTTAATACTGTGTATTTTATTTATATATTTAACAAATGTTTTATTTCTCTATAATATTTTAACTCCTTTTAAGCGCCTTCATTGCGGAAACAATTTAAATGCAGATTAAACCGTTAACCGGATTATTTGATATAATGGATCTGAATATCTTACCGTTATATTTAACTCTTTACTTAATTAAAAGCAACAATTTATTTAATATGCACTGGGCTAGTATGGTCAAACAAATTTCAAAACAGCACGCAAATAAAATTTACAATAAACACTAAAAAATATTGACATATATTTGGATATTCTGGATTTTTGATTTCGTAAAATTCAAATTTTACCACCTGTAATTTTAATTTCCATTAAAATCAAATTCTTAACCCGTGACCTCTCCTTTGCCCAATAAGAGTGAGCCAGGTGGCGTTGAAGAGGAAAAGTTTAATTTACGCCTAGTCTTTAATGAGGGTAGTGCTCCCGTTCTTGGTGTTTGGTTATTATTATAAGTTATTAAAGAACAGTTAAATTACAGAATAGCTATTAACATAGTGGTGGGGGCCGCTTCAAGAAAAGCACAGTTGCAGAAGAATCACTGGACATACCGACGACCAGAAAAGAAACGAGGTATGTTACAATATACATACATATACACTTATATATCCCCAGAATTCCAAGCAGTATTATCACTTTCCTAAACAGTGACAAGATCTTAATTAATCTCCATGTTAGCCAATATTCCTTTCTGCTCAATCGATCACTCCACCCTACTGCCAAAGTACCTTAAAGTCACCCCGTGAAGTAAAATTCGCTCCTCTTAGATCCAACAAACACAGCACCCTGTACAAAGTTCACCTCTGTTGCCCGACATTCTTGAGCAAGCTTGATTGACATCTCAATGTTGGGACGTGCCTGAGCCAACAACTATCTGAAAAGTTTGTTAAGGGAACACCGCCCCTGTCCTATAAACATCCACTGTTCAATTAGCTGCCCCATATATCGAAAAACAAGTTATTATTACAACTTTCTACCTCACCTTGACAGCTACTTTATTTTGTAAACATTATCACCTTGATAGGTAACTTTAGTTTTCACTCTTGGGTTCGTCTGCATTTTCAAGACCCATCCTATTTGACCTAAGAACAGAAACCGGTAGACGGAAGTCCCAACAACCGAAACGTAATTTACCACCAACCCCTTAGGCGAATACCACGTGTATCGTTTTATTTCCATAAATCCGTTGTTTTTATATGCACAACAACTTTATTAAGATGAAATTACAATCTTCCTTAATGCTTAATAGGCAATAAATAACTGAGATAAATGCTCTCATTCATACCATATTTACAATTCATCATTCACTCGCTCATTCATACAATATTTACAGACAGCCCACAGGCCTCCCAAATCCACACTTTTGTCACCTCCCTTGCATACAAAAGAGGAAGCGGAATCTCGGGAATACCCCCACGCTCCTTCGTCAGCCGCGTCACCGGATACTAGCCAGTGGAGGATGACCAAGAGCGCGAGAGCCACAGACGCTACGGACATGATTGGAGAAACTGGCCATTTCCAGGACTCCTACTGTCACGCGTTTATAACAGGTCACGGGGTCACTGCCGTTTCAGTCTGTTATAAGAGAGACTCCTAAGACTCCTCAGAGCTGAGGAAATGTGATCAACAACACGAAGGATTTGTTGAGTAGTGGAATGTTGTTGACGGAAGCCAAACTGTTGTATAGGAAAATGGTTTTTGGATTCCACAATTGGAAGCAGACGTTTTAAGAGGAGTTTCTCAAATATTTTTGAGAGGATAGGGAGTAGGCTAATTGGACGGTAAGATGAGATGTCGTTCGGTGGTTTTCCGTGCACCTGTATATAAAAAACATTGGTAGAATGAATTATATCCCTTTATCACTAATTTACTATAGTCAGCACCACACGACGTGCACAAATTAACGTCTTTACTGAATGTGAATGCCTCTTGCATGAATCTCTTCAATTCCGGATGCCTTAAGCTTGGGAATTGGTGTTCCGCATATCCAAATTGGATATTTTGATATAGAGCCTTTTGGAATCTCGTTTATTGTTTTTACAATTTCATTGATTTCACTATGTAAACTTCTTGATAAAGGTGTGACCATTCCTCATAGGTCTGTTGTTTTTGCCCTCTGATTTAAATGCTATTTTCTTAAATCTAGCAGCTCTGTAAGATTTTTGCAGAAACGGATCTTTCTCATCTGGGACATTCCTTTCCTTCGAAGATGTCATTCTAGCTCACTGTGATTCTTGATAAATTCGTTATTGATGTGTACATAAGATCTGAGAAAAACAAATTTATTCACACTCTCTAATATAGAACCGCCTAATTATATCCGTGTGCCCGGCAGCTTGTGGGCACGTGTGGATATTGCGTGTTTATATGTCAATTATCACATTCTGTTCCTTCATATTATCTGTACATAGCTTTTTCCTCCTTCAAACTGGGGTTATCCATCCAACAATAACCAAATCAACGGATCCAGACAGACCTGTTAACTTGAAAACCAACGCTCCGCGGAAGGTGCCTTAATGCGCATTATATTGCCATGAATTACATTATGAAGGACAGCGTCGTACCTGCAACTCATAAAGCGCTATGAACGCCTTTCAATCATTAAAAGCGATCGGAGCTATCACATCGCCTGTTGGTTATCATGTCGACTTCTTACTGTAGAGACTTTGGCTCGACGGCTTGCTAGTTCTTTATTGTGCAATAATTACAATCTGCCTTTTGTAAGACAATAATAATACAGATAAATGATCTCATTCATACCATATTTACAGTTCATCATTCACTCGCTCATTCTTACAATAGGACACGATTGGAGAAACTGGCCATTGCCAGGACTCCCACTGTCACGCGATTATAGCAGGTCACGAGGCCACTGCCGTTTCAGTCTCCGAGGAGGATTATAGGGATGAATGGCGCAGTGCAAAGACTGTGCTTAAGGATTAGGGTGGTTGGAAAGGCTACTGTGGAATTTCATAAACTTGGAAGGGATGAGTTCTAGAATGTAGGGTATATTAAGGGTTATGAAGGGTTTCTTCGACGGCTTGCTAAAGATATTTTTTGTTGGGGGAGGGGGGTTGATCATAGTTCGTGTACCCTCATGGGAATAAATGAATAAAAATGTAGGGAATCGTGTTAACATAAACTTCACTGGAATCTAGTAATTAATAGTGACATCATCGGATGACCCAACCTATTTAATAGGTATTGCATTATGCCAAATAGGAATTGTGATTCATACCAGCATAAATTGAACAACTAAATGGAATATAAAGAGCTGATAAGGAGAAAGTGTTTTTTTGTTTTTTGCTTTCTTCAATCGCCTTAGGAATCGGAGTGCAGTCCGAGAAGCCTCTGTGTGTTGTAAAAATTCCAATGCAGTTTCCAACTCATTTTTATCACTACGCGCCGAATTGCCACCAACTTATTTTGATATAATGTGCCATTCTTGTTTTCCAAGACTTGTTCTCTCGTAGCTAACATGTCAGCTTGAGTCGCAGATGGGAAACCAACTAAGCGCCAATTAGTTTAGCCGATGGAGCGGCCAAGCGAGGCGATAACTAGCTTTAATCACAGATGAGGCACGCTGCGACTCCTCGCGATATAAATTGGCAACGGTAGTGGAAGGGACAGCGTACAGTGGGTCATTAGAGCTTGCCTTACTAACTAGCCATTGATCCAATTTGTCCTCCAAGGCAGGGACACAATGCTCGCTGGAGCTCTCTTGTTTGACCGAACTAGCGTAATTGTGTCTCGGTCCTCAGTCTCCTCTTTCAGTTGGATTATCTCTGGCGCACCTGCTGAGTTGCTGAGGCTTGGCATCAACTGTACGCTTTCTAACATCAGGCCACGGGTAGTAAGCTACATCTGAGCGTTTATGGTCATTTATGTTTTCATATTACCCAATACTCGTTATATATTTATAAAAAACAAAGTTCGCTTTCAATATTCAGATATGGTACGGGCGCTTGAGTTGTACTTTTCAATAGCTTACTATTCTCTTTAAGTGTCATAGAAATTACCACCGTATTCCTATTTCACATCCTTGCAGATATTGAAAGCTCCAAAAAAGTGGTAAATACATCTCCGGAAAATAGGGGTCATTTCGATAATGGTGACGATTCTTACATGAATTTATATGTCCCCCAATATTAGGCATCTTTAGGATGAAGTTGTGGGTGTGGGGGGGGGGGTGCAAGTTAGATTCTCAATGTGGTTTTCAGATATTAGAAGTTTATAATACTGCTTTAATTCTCAGCTCTTTGCTTCCTAAATATACTTTCTACCCAATGGTTATCACAGTTAAAAGATTAAGATATTCGGGCACTGAGGAAAGTGAATCGATTTTACAACGTCTAATTGTTTCATTAATACATTTTATGTTGCAAAATTAATTTTTATAACAATAAAACAACCATAAAATTAATTTCCTTACCTCACCGTCTGATGCTCTAGCTTGATTACCTTCCTGTAGTAATCGATTGGTAGAAAGGATTTTCAGGGTGTAAACTGGTGAGTGTCAAAGGAAGATTAAAAGCTTCTGAACTCTTCAAAAAATACTCTATAAATCTAACTTGCTCTGAATGTACACAACTCGTTTGCTTGGACGGATGTATTTGTTTCGCCATATCTGCTGTTTACAGGCAGTATATACCCACCATAATAAAGGATTTTGTAGACGTTCAAGGGGTGACCTCATGGTACCTTACTTGGTCCTAAAAATTATAAAATGATTTTAGCCGAAAACTCACTTTCTTGAAATCATCTTCATTTGATGATATAAATATCTTTACAATATCTATTTGTGTAATGAACACGTCTTGAGTCCTCACATTTCTTAAATTTAAAATCAACCACGCACGGATGACCGGCGCGATAGAGCAAACGACTGAACGTCGTAACTAGAAGTTATACAGAGAGCGGGGAAGTTTTTAAGCGAAACTTCGAGTTCAGTAAAATTAAACTGGAAAAATAAAGAGTTATCTGTAGAAAGAACCATAATTGAAATGTAGGCTTTAAATGTAGTTTATAGAGAACTGCGTTGAGTCTTTGTTCACAGGAAAAACATTACATAGATCCACGGGTTATTCAGACAGATAAAATCATATGGTATATGTAATTTACTTGCCTCAGTGTCTAATGCTCTTGCTTAATTTACTTCCAGTGGTAATCAATTAGTAGAAAGCATTTTTAGAGTGCAGACAGCTGAGTACTAAAGGAAGAAACATAGCTACTTTTAGATACATAGATGTTTGTAATATACATAGCTGTGACCTAAACACTCGCTATTTTTTTCACATTTCGAGAGGCAGGGCTAATTAAAAGGCCCCTATAAGAGAGCCATTGTTTTTCGAGATCACCCCCGCCGCCGCCCCAGAAGACAATGGCAGTTTGAGTCTTCAGTCAGGGGGCAGGGGCGCTATTCGGCCGTCGGGTCTTTCAGATGTAAAACACGCTAGCCCTTCAAAGGGCGCTGATTTATGAGCGCTAGGACTGCTGCCCTTGGAGCCTCGGCCCTAATAGAATCGTAGCTTGATAAATCGAGGACCGCGTCAGAAATTATTACCAGCTCCTTCACGGCGGCCCTTCCACAATAGTCCTTCCATGCCAGGGAAATTATAATTCATTTCGGATTGACAATTTATAGCGTCGGTATCCACTCGTGGATAATATTTATCGGTGATAGCGGTCATACTGCTGTAGTGTTCCTTCGGCTTTAAGTTCTTTATGGTGTTTCTCATGCTTGCTCAAATCCAAGCATCTATTCTGCTTTTGAGGAGCATCATTTGTTGCTGTACAAATATTTATTATTATATAAACATTGTTTTATGGCCATTCCTTGACAGTCCGTAGGCTGATTCATTTTGTCATTTCACCTGGTTAAGTAGTTCAAAATATCTGTAGTATTTTATTCTGTGACATTTCACGTGACGATGATCACTAACGATTAGATTTTAATATCAACAATCAGAGCTCCAGGAGTAGACTTTAGTAATCATTGAGGGTCAGTTATTTGGCATCTGCGCACTTTTGAGTGAAATCTGAAAATACCAATATTCATTAGTGTTCGTTGCATACATTTGTAGAATCTCGTGCACGATACAACACGAGGCTACATAGAAAAATTTGTTGAGCCTCGTTAAATTCCATTTTTCCTCATTCATTTATTTCCTATATGAAAGCTTTTTGGGGGAAAAACTCGTTTGTCTACATTTTAGAAATCTATCTTAACTCCACGATTTTTAGAAATATTTCATAAAATTTCAAAAGAACATAAACATATATCCATGAATAACCTTACGAGAATACTGATTATTTATATTTTTTGCTTTAGCAGTGGTATTTGTTGAATTGATAGTTCAGAAACCGGTAGTTTCATAAAAATTATTATTTTCCTTTTCGCTTCTATTGAACAATGTTAATAAAAAAGAGGGAATATTGAACACAATACTGCTAAGAAACCTACCCCTTCCATACCGCTGAGATAAAGCTAAAGCCAGCCGTAGAGTGAAGTAAGTACCTATGAAACTCTTTTTTAACCGCTCTGTTTCCTAAATAAATCTATCTTACTATTTGGAATAGTAGCCATAAGATTGAATTTTTATTCATAGATTAATAGATTCATAGAAACAGGCGAATTCTATGTTTAAATCAATACTTCCCAATTATATTGGGTTGCCATATTACATAATGAACCCAATAAAAATGTTACTAATTAATGTAATTTTATTGTAGGTCCACATTTCCATCTTTAGAGCGTTATATATTATATAAGGGTGGTCTAAAAAGTTTCCAACCTAACAAAGCTTTTATTTCACTAGCTTTTATTTATTTTATTATCATCTTCATGTTGAGGTCGGAAACTTTTCAGACCGCCTGTGGAGGGACCACTCATAGATCAGTTATTAGTTATTTGAACTGCCGTTAGAATTTTTTGATGTTCGAACTTAAATTTCCTAAGTTCTGGGTCCAAGAGGAGAAATTTAAAGCGCATCGAAGTACAATTTAATAATGGAACTGTTCAATATAAAATATATTTTTCAATAGCGTAAAAATACTTGGTTGAAACTGTTCTCAATCATCCAAATGTCACTTTAATTCATAATGATTATTCATTGAATTGTGAGGTTCATGAGTACGTGAGAGGCGAATGAGGCAGGGTTGATTCAAATCGCACTAATTCGACAACTCTACTTTGAACACTCCGTACGATGAGATTGATTCCGCCAATGATGTTATTAAACCACACAACTTTGTAATTTCAACGCAAATCTGTCCCAATCCTAAATTAACACGTACTTTTTTGTCAGCATTAGTATATCCTATTCAGCCGGAAAGTGTCCAAAATAACGCAATCGAAAGTAGGTGAAATAAACATATGAAACCTCATGTGCATATAAATCTCATGCTGCATGATGGTATTTATTCGAGGTGTATGTGTATAAACTTATATGAGCTTATATAAACTTATATAAACTTATATTAGAGGTAATATGTATAAAATTTACCCTAGAAAACCGAAGCTAAGTAAAAAAAAAAATAATTTCTTCAATATAATAAAAAAAACAAAAACATAATATAGTAGACATATAAGATATCATGTAATGTAATATTATGAGATATGTGCAACCATAGCTTCCAATTGAGGGGTGTCTTGGAAAATTAAGTATCTACTTGTTCTAATGCATTAAAATATCCAAGTATTTAATTATCAAATGGGAATTTCATGATATTGATGTCATCAATGGAAATTTTCACTCAAAATTTTACTTTTCATTTATAAAAGATTTCATTGACATTCATAACGAAAGGTTTGTTACCGATATCTTTCTTCAGTCATTCTTAAAAACGTACATTCTACACAAGGTAATGTTTTTTTTCATTAGCTGCCAAGTTATTGTTGACTGGTCAAATAGTACAGCTCTACAAACTTGATACCATCATTATAATAAATAGGCAGGGCTCCCAGGAAAAAAGAAAACTTAATGTAATTAATATGTAATTAATTAATTAAATGTAATGTAACGTAAAATGTTTAGGGAATAAATAAGCCGATGAAGACTCAAAAAGAAGTGAAGTGCTGATACAAAAATGAGAGAATAATTGTTGAATATAATTTGATAGGGTGAGAAGAATTTAATGGTTAAGAACTTAAGTGTAATGGAGTAGAACATGAGGCCACCAGCAGCAATGTTGTAATCATCATAATTTATAATTATCATCAATTATACCTAAGAAAAAAATGAATAGCAAACGGAAAGAAATGAAGAAATTTAAAAGAAGAGCAATAACGAGTGAAGTAGGCTGGAAGAACCCTTCCATTGCATAAAAGTTTAGTAGCTTCCAGAGACTGGGCCGGAATCCGAATTAGTCTGTTACAAGCTATGTGGGGCTATGGGATCACTGCTTGTTTCATTCTAGCAGTGTCCCGATCGTAATTCAACTTACCACTCCCTACAGGTAATTATTTTATGTAATTACAACATACGATTTTGTAACCCATTTCAAACATATGCTGTTATCGTTCTTCGAGAACATGAGAATAGAAATCGGAAATCTCCTTGCTTACCAGTGCGAAACATGCGAATTTCCAAAAATAAAAATATCCAAATTACTTATCAATTAGGTTTAATTTAATTTCATCAACTGAATTTGACTTTATCGGTCAAGCTTAACAGTTCAAGACACTAAATATGGCAAATCAGTTGCTCTAGATTTAATACCACGATATGCCACTTTCGTGAGACGTATCACATGCCTACAGGTGGTTTAATCGTACTGAGCAAGTGATACTTGAAACGAGCAATTATAAATATATGGTCAATATCCTGCAAATCGACTTTTCAATAATTATAAAAGAAAGTGGAAAGTATATTCATTGTCAATCAATAACATGTTTCCCTAAAATCGGCCAATCTACCTTGTCAAGGTGGCAATCATTATTGTATATTTCTATAAGATTGGATATACAAAACGAAAGAGGCTAACCAGTAAAGAAAAGGACTTATGGGGAAGGTCTATCCGTAAAGCTCGGATAGAAAGGAATGTACGGTGTCGTGTCGTCACGAGGGGGGGTGCCTGGTTACCCTAGCCCTGGTGACAAGTGAGGGTTGATTAAGTTTATAACCTGGACAATTGTTTCATGACGGTCTTACTATCTGACTCCATTCTTGATAGGTCCGACAATGCACTATGTTCAGGAGAAGAGGTATAGGGTAGGTACGTAGGTGGTTTGTGTGGTCTTGGAATGACCACGAATTCACACTCGGTATCTGAGGGTAGGCGAAATCTGTCCGGATCCCAAAGGTGAGTGTGAACCGAAGAGAGGTAGACTGAATTGTCACGGGAGACACTGCTTGGACAGTTTGCAGGGCCTCGACAACCGTTGTCCGCGAGGGAGAGGTCTCTCCCAAGGAGGTGCTAGATTTAGCGAGGTGAAGGCAGAGATTCCCACTAGGAAGGTGTGGGGCCTGACGACGTCGGACTACAACATATCGAGGTTAGGAGAGAGAGATGCAGAGGTTTTTCATAAAGAAGCAATCAGGAATTCAGAGTTTCAAGCAGGGTAGCCACGAGCCAGTGAGTAGATGCCAGGAGAGAATGATTTACAGGGGCTAGACCGCCGCCTTAAGTACCCGACCAGCCTTGCCTTTACCCAACCACCATCGAGATTGGTGTAACCAATGGTAAACGACTTCTTTGTCCTCTGGGTGAGGCTGGGTGCCGGCTGTTTGGGCTGCGGTTCCATCTGGCCACAGCTGTCAGTCCCAGGTAGAAGGGACTGACAGCTGTGACCCATCTCATGTCACTAACTACTTGGCACCCCGCATTTTATTGCTTAACACATTTACAATGATTTATATTTTGCTCATGTTATTTAAATTTGTCTACAATATATTTTGTTCATGTTATTTACATTTGTTTACAATATATATATATAATAGAGTATAGGGTGATTTATCTTATGTAGTTAGCGGTCGCTACAACGGATTGGAGATTACCTAGGAGTAGGACTGAGAAGATGCAGAAATCGCATGACTATGTCATTATTAATGAATTATAGAGATATTTACAATGAGCTAGAACGAAAAGTTAGAAGAGGCTCAAGCTCTCCTCTTAAAGACGGTTCATACAACACAGCTAGTATTATATTAAAAAGAACTATCCTTCTCTCTAAAAATTACGACGTGGACAATGCTTAAATTATTCACCAAGTAGATCTATGGACGGAGAGTTGGTGGATGACGTGAGAGTGGATTGTTATTTGACCTACCAAATTGACAATAAACTACCCAGCTCTGATTTACCAATTGTGATGGTTATTGACCATGATATGCGATAAAAACTGAATGTGCGAATCTCATGGAATGACAGTCCATGGACTACGCCTCTGAATAGAAAATAAATTACTAATTTACAAATTTTTACTGATCCCAATCTGAACATACGGAATAGAACTGTGGGGACAACAAAAATGTCGAACATCAAGCGCATCCAATCCTTTCAATCATAAGTCCTGAGAACAATAGTAAAAGCCCCTTATTACGTCAGCAACATAACCCTCCAAAATGATCTTAATATACCCTACATTCTTGAACTCATCCCTTCCTTGTTCATAAAATTCCATAGTATCCTATCCAACCACTCTAATCCCCTAGTACAGTCATTACACTTAGCCACTCATCCATACAATCCTCCTCGGAGACTAAAATGGCAGTGGCCTCGTGACCTGCTATAAATACATGATAGTGGGAGTCCTGGTAATGTCCAGTTTCTCCAATCATGTGTTGAGAGTCTGGAGCTCTCGCACTCTTGGTCAGCCTCCTGGCTCTTATCTAGTGACGCGGCTGATGGAGGACCGTCAGGGACTTTTCTTCCTCTTTCGCAGGAGATGGGTTCTTTGTAAATACTGTATGAATGATGATCGAGTGAATGAAGAATTGTAAATATGATATAAATATGAACATTGAACACTAATATTGCCTAATAAGGCAGTTTGTAAATTTATCACAATAAAGATTTGATGATAAAAAAAAATTGTACTGTGGCTTGAGGATTCAAATTTACTTATTGGTAGATCTGCAATGAAAAACAAATCTATCTATGCAATTACTGAGTATTATAATCTATATCTTTAGTAAAACCCGAAAGATTTATTCGCTAATAAAAATTATTAAAAGAGCATTTAATAAAATGTTATAATAATGTATATAATATTTCCATATAACTTCAGCCTCGCCACAAAGTATAAATTAACCTAGAATAGGTTTCAAGAATTTGGAAGAGCTAAGAAGAGGGATTGAGATGAATAATAGATTATCACAGGACGGAGGGTGTTATTGTCCTGCAGTTCACTTCCGCTGATTACCCTGTGCCCAATTACAGGGAATTTTCGAAAGCTTTGTAGGCTTGCACAATTAGGAAATTCAGTAATTTATGTCCAAGACCGATGCGCAACCGGCCTACCCATTGGCAAATTTACAAGCATAATTGATGGCACTGGCTTCTCCAGAACCAGCTAATAAATATTTCTGTGAATAATTTTCTGAGCTCTCGTGTTAAATGCCGCCCTGTTGTGAGAGTTCAGTAGTCGTTTAAAGGCATTAGCAATTATTTTCTTACTAGTGTGAAAAATCGCTTTATTTGATTGTAATTTTGGTTTTTTATCTGTATTTGCTAGTTGAGGAATTGAAGTCAAACGATCAACCCATCAAAAAAGTTAGACATTGTCTGACGATCTAGCATTTTCCTACATGTGGTAGAGAGGGTGTTTAAGAAACAAGGGTGTGAGAATTATAGGAGGACAACAAGGTTATATCGTTTGAAAACCACTCTGATAACACAAATGAAATTTCCACTGATAGTACACCACGTGTTGCTAGAAGGGATGCAATATCTCACTCTTTGTCCGACCAAACTGTCATTTACTGCTCCTACTCCCAAAGAGTAGTGTTCCCAAAAGGTTAATGCAGCCCACAACTACTATGTGGTTAAACCAGGGCATGAATACCCAGATGTTTTCAACCATAAAACGTCCATGCTTCAGAAGTACAAACGTTATCAGGTTGCCTAATTGTATACTGCTCAAGGATTGTAGTTTTTTCAAGATACTCTTATTTGTGATGGAGAGCTATTTATATAACTTAATAAAAATATTTGAAATAGTAAATAGTAAATTACGTCCTATTTTTCTTATTCAATGTCACTTTTAGCATCTTATACTGCCATTCACATGTGCCAAGAATGTTGTTAATAATACCGGTCCCTGGCCTATTACCATAGGATCAGAAAGTGCTTGTGAATAAGAAATAAATAATTTAGAAGACAAAATAGGACGTTATTTACGCACTCTAAACCCACAACCTATCAGACCATACTATTTGCGACTCATTTTATGGTAGTTACTATTGAAAATTAAAGCGAAAGATTCGTAAAATCAGAAAAAATTATTCAGAAAACAAATCGTTCTTACAAGTACTTTTTCACTTTACTTTTTTTTTATTTGTTCATTCTCAAGTTAGGAAAAAATCTGACATTGGATAAAAGTTTTATAAAGTCGATCGCTTCCTTTTATTAGAAAAACATTCTAAACAAGGACAAGAGATGGGTGAGGCCGAAAACTCCACGGATGGTTATTTGTTTCTTCCTTGCTTTCATTCCTCTTTCTCCTACTTTTGTTGTTCCTTAGCTCTAGCGAAACTTCCTTAAGCTCATTTTAACTTAAGGACGGCCTCTTTATGAAACAAGGGGGACTTTCTATTGTGACAAACATAAAAAGAAACTTGTTCGGAGCGTTGAGAAGGTCATGTTTTCCTTGATTGTCTATCCCTGACTTTTATCAGTAAGATCATTAGCAAAGAAACTGTGAAATTCTAAATGTTAAAAAAAAATTATACATAAAAGGTTTATATTTAAATATACAAACGGCTTGGGATTTGCACGGTGTTGCCACATATGGATGATAAGGGGAATAATCGCAAAATTTGCTTATTGCTTAATATTTGACATTATGGAAGTAAAGGAGTCACGAGAAAGAAACTTGTCATGTATTGCGGGGTCTCAGGCGCTTCTAATTTCGTGACTGTAACTATAGGACCTGATGCAGACACAAATAGTATGTATAGTATGCTTAAAAATTCACTTTTATCGTCCTAAGCTGAGACAAACTCTTCTACTCATAAATCGTATGTTTTCGCTTATGTGAATTCCTTCTGATGAATTTAGTACTATGTATTTATTTCAGTAAGTGATTTTTTTTGTCAAACAACTGAGCTAGATAGAGTAAATATAAAGCAGATATTTAGCACTTTAAAATAATTGTATTTAGAAGTATGGTTAAGTAGCTAAAGTATTTCCAAATAATTCTTATCATAATGAAATGAGACAAAAGTTTTATGTGCCATTAAGCAATGGATAAAGTTCGAAGTTTAGATACTCAATAGTTTCTTAGCCTTGAAGAGATTTAATCTTAACTAAAGGTATAAAATATAAGTGCTGCTATGTATTTAATACCATAACCATAAAAATAATAAAATAATTTTTTTTTATATTATCGTTTACATAATTTATTAATAATAATTAATAATTTTTCTCCGAACTACAAGTAAAATAATAGATGCTTTTGTCACTGAGACCGTATACATATTTACACTGTATTTTGTTTTTTAACAGGTAATTTAATGGATTTAACAGTAGGAAAAATATAACCAAACAAGCATAATAAAAGAAATAATAAGAAAAAATAGAATGCATAGTAAAGATATAAAGTAAATAAAACTAAGTAGATATAAATAAAATTAGAGTACAGTTATTCATGTTTTGTACGATTTAGGTAAATATTTTGAGGATGTGCTTATTATGATTGCCCATTTCTCTTATTAATGGGTTTTTGGATATGAAAGATAGAAAAAAGAAATTATCCCTTGGGGTTATTGTAGGTCTGCTAACATGATCATCTTGGTGTATCGAGAGTAGTTGTTAATTATGCATGTACTGATTTTTTGTTCGACTTGTAATTTCCTGCAATTGGAATTAAAAGTTTAACACCTGTGCAGCACATGGTGTGTAGTGGAAATTACTGCTTTATGTAAGATGCCAATTTTAATTTTCTGTTGATGCAGGGTGACGTTTTAAAAATGAGGGTTTTGATCTTGTTGCGTTTATTTCAGATTGTTTTTTTCCACTACGCACAGATGAAAGGTGATTTTTTGTGCCTGCTTTAAACTAGAACTTTTCTCTTTTATCCACAGAATAAAGATCAAAGAGCCGATTGTACCCCTGCATTCGGGTCTCCAGTAATAGATTCCACCGCTCTAATTCCGGGTAATGGAGCTTTCTGACGGGTGTCGGGGGTAATTCGAAGTAAGTGTCATCGAGGCCCGGGGGGCTGCTGCTTATGATTCAGGTAGGAAGGCCAGGATGCAAATGGCGGTCGGAGGGACACCGGGCAGGTTGAATCCAGATGAGCAAGCCATCCCCGAGCTACGAGCTACGGAAAAATAGCATTAAACCGTGAAATAAATATCGAGCCTAGGCCACGAAGATGCTTAATAGAACCAACCCTCCTATGAATAAAAGATCCTTCTCTAAAGGATATGTCAACGACAGGATTAGGCGGGCGGAGTAGCTAACTAGTTCTCTTCCCCGGGTCTACGGGAAGGCCTGCCTCTCTTTCTCTGGGCTAATGGGCATTGTGCTCAACAGAAACTGGAGGAATAGCGCACATTTGGACAGTATTTTGTGATCAATCCATTATTTTGAATATTTCGTATCTAACGGAGTTTTAACAAAAATTATTACTTACCTAGAATAAATATACTTTAAGAGCCAACAGAACCTGAATTTAATTATTATTAAATTTTTCAAAATAGCTTTTAAGTTTTTCCTAAAACCTTTTATTCATCGCTAGATTAGCAAACGTTTCTCCTAATCGATCATCATCAACCTACAATTAAAACAAATTACTTTTAAAAACAACCATTTAAATATTTAACTTTTTTTTATCAAGCAATATACAAGCAAATAGAAAGTGAAAAATAAAACTACACACCTATCAATGATAATATATTTAAAGTTTTTATTGCAATAGTAGAAGAATGAAATCAAATATAATAAGCTACCTTGGCATTTAATAAAGTACTCTCGAACCAAACTACCGAGTGTTTTTGTTTTTTCTACAAGTATCTCTCACTTTTTAAAACTTTTATTTTCTAATCATATTTCATGTATACTAAATTTAGCTCATAATTGGAGAAAAAAATATGACGATACTAACTAACTCCACTCATAAATTAGTAAATAAATGATTTATCAATATATTCCTAATCTTTATTTTCAATTTTAAAAAATACCTAATAGTCTAAAATTAATAATTCTAAACATTTTACATCATTCAAAAATAAAAGTACTTAATTGGTCATTCCACCAAAAGTTTCATTTCAACTTTTATTTATTTATTTTATTTTATTTATTTTTATTCATGACAAGTGCTTGGGAAGTTATGAAACAATTCATGAATGTTCAATCATACATTGCTGTATGATCATCTGTAAATTCAGATATAAAAATATTAATATAAATAGTAGGTTTAAATATGGTAAATGGAAGGATTTAGTATTTAGACGATAAGGAACAAAACAAATCAAAAATAATTAAATGCCTAAACTCTTAGAGAAAAAAAAATTCACAGCAACAAAATAAAACCAATGTAAAAATAAACCAAATTTGAAAAAATCGGATGCCTTTGTTCGAGCCTTTATTAAAGTGTTAAGCAATCCTCTTGAAATGTTTTTGGCTGAAGTACCGACAAGGTGATAATTTGTAATTGTTACATTTTATTCCTGTAGAACATTTGTAAAAAAATACTCCATTTTCATCAACCATAAGATTTAAATTAATTACGTTAGACTAATTTAAAAATAAACAGACTTGGAATCACTTACAGGTAGACGCTGGTGAAGTGTTGACATCAATACATTAACATTAAAAATATTAAAACACCCACACGTACCACAGTGGAGTTCAACACTTTACACCTCTCTAGGCCAACTGCATTCCTCTCAAGTGATTCACTTGTTTAAAAGATGACATAATATTGTTAAAGGTTCCTCCCCAACCTTCCACATGCTCTAGGTTAGCGGCAAGAGCTTAAAACTATTCTAGGTAAAATAATTAACCAAATCTGAAAACTTTTAACCAGGATTTTCCTATTTAAAATTTATCAATGAAGGCTTTATTAAAAACTCTAAAACTTGATAACTCAGCTGATAAATACATGCTAAGGGGAAAATTATAAGAGTTGTGGTCATAGAGTGGCATGATGTCAAAGTTGAAAACATCACTTCTGGATGCAGTAAAAATGACTTTTTTTCGACAAACAAACTGTTTTTAATGCATAATAAAATCAAATTTAGTTACTGAAACTGAGGCCCTATTAAAAATAGCTGGAAGCTGTAGGAAAAGATATTTCTACAAAATTAAACGAAAAAGACCTTTTTCGTGGAATGTCCCTAATAAGCTAATAGTAAGTTACTTTGAATTACAAATTCAGTTTTGTAATTTATGTTGATTCAGTTGTTTTTTTTATGTTTAAATGGATTGTTTTGGGTAAGAAAATTCCTATTCAGCAACGCAAAAGCATAGCCTAAAGGCGGAAAAAGGCATTAAATGAACCCTACATACCTCAGCGCCTTCATGTGAGGCTAGGCCTACGGCGCTATAACCGTTAGCGCTGCCGCAGTTTTAGGCACAGCAGCGAACCGTCGCCGTTGTAATATTGAAGAGGGTAATAAGGACCTTTTCAGGATAAAAACAGCTGAAGAGGGGGGGGTTGGTTCGTGGCCCTTTGAGACCTTCGTGGTGAGAAGAAAGGGCCGGAGATATGAGGCAAAGAGAGGCAGCTATTAGACTACCTGCCCTTCCTATTATAAAGCAGCCCTATTCTCTTTCTCTCTCTCTCCCGCAACTTTTCATCCATACTTAATACTACCATTTCACACTCTCGCCTCGGAGGCGTGGTCTCCAGTGGCTCGTGAAACGTATTAGAAAATTCTCCAGGAGCAGTTTGGTGGTTGGTCTTCTTACGTCGTTTAATAAATACAGAAGCAGCTCAAGAGGAATGGGTTTCCTGACCAATTCCTAAACATGATTCAATATTTAAGATAAATTGACTTCTCTTTTTTCCTCCCGACAGATTTAAGTATTCCACGGTTTTTTCATATATCTCCTTCACATATTAGTCATGTGCATATATGGATATAATGTTTTATTTCCAGTAAAAAATTAATCTCATTGCAAAAACTGTACATACAAATACTGTTTAGGTCACAGCCATATATAAAATTAGTTTTATTTTAAGTGAGTGAGCATAGCAATGTTTATATCCTTGTCAAAGTAGCACGAGGTGTACTCACAGTGGATGCTTCAGTGTATTGTATTATGACTGTGTATTATATTGCATTCTATATTTTTAAGAATACAGAAAACTTCCCAAAGCATCACAAGTTCCTAATACAAGTACTTTAATTTGAGATTATCATCGTTAACCAGTCGAATTGTTTTTTTACTATTTTATTGCTATTTCTATTGCACTAAATTTGTCCATAATATATCAGTGTATATGTGGTTTTCACGTATCAGAAATTTTTAATCCTCCGTTAATATTCACCACTTTGCGCACTAAACCATCCTTACTACCCAAAGATTACCGCAGCTTTATTAAGTGAAATCATCAGTTAGTGAATTTCACCGTGTAACTGTTCTGTTGTTGCAAACAAAAACTAATTTTATGAATTTAGATTGGTTTGTAGTTAACTGTCGTAAATGGGCACAAATTTTTTAATGATTACCCTAGCCATGTTTTTTTGTTGTATCTTTCAGCTAACAGTTTTCACGAGTATCAATACTCCTTTACGCTACTTCGCCAGTTAAGTAATGCCAAAGGGTCTAGATGCGCCAACATTGGTTCAACAACTAATGAGCCAACTTCAAACGGATAATAAGCACGATTTTTTGCACACAAGGAAACTCATAAAGGCACATAAAGCACTCTGCGGATGGTCAGAATGACAATCAAACTGAGTTTATTTTAACAGAGGATGTATAAACCTCGTCCGTTAATATCGGGGGATCTAAATCTGACCACCGTCTTATTCTGGTAGGTCAAACAAAATAAAAACAAAACAAAATAATATAACTCTAAATCTCAAGTGAATAAAGGCTTCCATAGAAGGATCGTTTTAAATCACTTATATAAACAAGCTAGAAGCTAGAAGGCCTACGTTTAGAAAACATTGATGGAGATCACAAATGAGCTGGCCTTAAAGAACCCTCAGTTCATTTTTAAGTGACCATCATTATTTATGTGTCATAAAAAAACATCAAATGTAACACCTTTGGATAATTGCATTCTCCATTTTTAAGGATACATACAACTTCCCAAAGCATTACAAGTTCCTAATACAAGTAATTTAATTTAAAGTTATCATCTTTAACCAGTCGAATTGTTTTTTTCCTATTTCGTTCTTATTTCTATTACATAAGGGCCCTATATTATAACTACGGGTCGAAAAAAGATGGTTCTTCTATACAAGTCTTGAAAACATGATTTTTTTTCTTCTTATTTTTCAAAACCTTTATTCCACTAAATTTGACCGTATTTAATCGAGGTAGATAAATTTGGCATCTCAGAATATCTATTTAATACTGCATAGTAACGATCCCCCTTTATTTATCATCTAACCAAACTTATATTTCATCATGTACTGTAGCGATGCTAACATCAATAACTAAATCATATTCTTGATATGAAAGGCGATTGGTCTGATGTAAAATATGAAGATAGATGGAACATGTTATTCGAACTAGTTCCTCCGCTTTATCTGGACAGTGATGTATGGCATTCAAGTCGAAGAAACAGCTTTGTTACGAATTTTATCGTTCATCTTATGTTTTTTTTTGTTTTTTTTAAGACTTTGTCCAAACACACACACTCAACTATTGATCTGCGTTGTACATATATCGTTGAGCTAGTTAAACCATTTTATTTCGAATCAGTTTTAAAATAAACTTACGTCTACCATTTTGTTAACAGTAGTTCAATAAATTTTTTTTCTGCATACTGTCAAGAGGAAGATGTATAAAATAATCACATCATCCTGACTGAAAGAAACGCTCACAGAACGCCAAACATTTAACCCGGGCGAAAACTGACAGAACAATTAATGAAATCGATCAGTGAGTAGAAAGGTCCGAAGCTAAAATAGAATTGGTTTAAGGCCATGCTTCGCGTGGCTAGAGCAACATGCATTGCTAACTGGGTAGACCTAATTATCGCAGACTTTTGCTAACCTTATTCTTAATTATTCTTTGTATTTATATAAACTGGCGAATAAAAGTCGTTCACTGATAGCAGGATTTAATGAGTAGCCAACAAATAGCTCTACGGCAAAAGCAAGAGAGAAATTAACTCTTTGCTTAGGCCACCGCCATAAATATTTTTTAATTTATCTGGAGGTAACGAGGCCTCGAGCACCTGTTTGCCTGAGCGTAATCTGTCTTTGATAGTCTGACTTTACCCGTAAGCTAATGTAGTTCTTTTTGAGCCTTGCCGGCCGCCCACAAAGCATCATCCGGTGTACTCTCAGTACAAGTTAGGTTACTAGGGCGTGGTTTTCAGATATGAGAAGTTTCTAATCCTATTTCAATACTCATTTCCATCCTTCCTAAATCATCCTTTCAACCTAATGATCACCTCAGCTATGAGACACTGAGGTAAGCTAATTAGTTTTACGATGTCTAACTGTTCTATTGCCAAATCGTTTTCTTTTATATAACTAAATTAACTAGTCAACTAACACAAACAGTACTCATTGCATAATGCTTGGTTTAGTAAGGTAATTATTTATAAACGAATTCGTTGGTCTTATATATTTTTTTTTTTTTTTTACATCAAGCGTATCCAATCCTTTCAATCAAAAGTCCTGAGAACAATAGTAAATACCCCTTATTATGTCAGCAACAAAACCCTTCATAACGACCTTAATATACCCTACATTCTAGAACTCATCCCTTCTAAGTTTATGAAATTCCACAGTAGCCTTTCCAACCACCCTAATCCTGTAGCACAGTCATTGCACTGCGCCACTCATCCCTATAATCCTCCTCGGAGACTGAAACGGCAGTGGCCTCGTGACCTGCTATAAACGCGTGACAGTGGGGGTCCTGGCAACGGCCAGTTACTCCAATCATGTCCTGAGCGTCTGTGGCTCTCGCGCTCTTGGTCAGCCTCCACTGGCTAGTATCCGGTGACGCGGCTGACGGAGGAGCGGGGGGGGACTTCCCAAGACTCCGCTTTCTCTTCGCATGTGGATTTGGGAGGTCTCTGGGCTGTCTGTAAATATTGTATGAATGAGTGAGTGAATGATGAATTGTAAATATGGTATGAATGAGAGCGTTTATCGCAATTACTGATTGCCTTATAAAAGGCAGATTGTAATTATAGCCCAATAAAGAGTATAAAAAAAAACAACATATATATATATTTTTAAAGATTAATAATCTTGCCACATTTTCGTTTGTGTTATGCAAACACCCTTTTCTAAAATAGGCAAATACAATAAGTGTCATGAACCCTCTATTAACCATTTCTACGCTCTACCTGAGGAGTTAATTTTGTACAGTAAAATAAAATTATTAAGCACTTAGGGATTATAAAATTACTCATATTTTAATTCCCTAACTTGGTATTTTTTAGTGGAAAGGTTGCTTTTGTAAGTGAGTATTGAATGAGGATTATAAACTTCTCATATGTTAGATGTAATCTCAAACACACTCTAATATCACAATTGTAATTTAACTTGCATTGATAGTACATAAGGTGTTATTTTGATGGAGATTTCAATAGTTCCGAACAAAAACCGCAAGCGAGCCAAAGAGAGAGGCAAACTTAGTGGAAAAATGTCACGTAGACAACCAGTCCTCACAGTTTCCTCTAGCTAAAATAAAAAATTTGATATGATGTAACCATTAATAATTTTGGGTATTGTAATTAATTACGTAGGTATCATATACTATGTTGGGTGAGAGTGAAGTTAACTCAGCATCGCAAATATTTTACCCATTATGATATTACACTTTAACAATGGGCTATGCTATATTTTCTTTGCAAGATTTTCGGTATAATTTCGGTTGGCAGACCATCTCATTAGTCTTTATAATTTGCGGATCGGAGTCTAGCCTTGTTTATTTTCCCTTAACGATGAGGCTAGCGTTTTATTAAATTAAACCAGCCTTTATTACTTCACCTCTCGGCTGGAGTGGCAGGAAGGAGGCTGAATGGGCTCGAGCCGACATAAGATACAATGCCCACAAATAACCTTGAGTAAGATGAACTTAATGAAGACCCACTTGTGAAATAATATGAGGGCTCTTTTATTGCAAGGCCACCCCTCCTTTATTCCGTAATCCATTTATGTTGGACGGGGTGTACGTCAACATTACTAGGGGTATGTATACACTCTTCCGGATATGATTTAATTCTGTTAATGGAATGTCATAGTAAACGGTCAGACCTTAGTTCGGTAGTAAATGGTTTAAATCATTCATTATAGTTAATAATTTCCTTATTCTTGACCATAAGCTTGTTTTAATTGACAAGGGTTTCCAACAGCTCACCTCTGTCAACCTCAGGCGCTACACCGATCAACCACATACTACAACTTCAGTAGTTCTTGACTCTTTTATGTTCTTCATAAGTTGTATTGGTGGACTGATCGCTGTGTAGCGGTTGAGGATGACAGAACTGGGCTGTTAAGCGCTTGCAAGTTAAAAAAAAAACATCTCTTCCAATCTAATACCTCATTGTATTTTTTTTTCCCCTTTATTTCGATATAGTTAAATTTACAATGTCTAGAAGCTGTAGGTATTTAAATAAACAAAAACTGACGCTTCTCGTATTTTCTGTAGCTTTGCCACATTTTATATAGCACATAAAGTTATACCGGAACTCATTAACTAATGTAATGCACTTATATACCAAATGAATCAACTATCAAAAACCAAACAGTTTTGTAAAAAGTCAGTGATTTAATATTGTAAGGAGTGTAAAGACAAAAAGATTTTTATAAAGTCTGGATCGTTTCAAAAAAAAATTTAGAACTTTTTTTTCATACGAGCGATGAATATTATATTAATACTGCGGTTGCGGGCCTGTTAAGGTTAATAGAAACTAAAGCTGATTTAAATAAGCCATGGTGCTTGTCTTTGACTTCGGATAATTTGTTATTTGAATCTTTAATAATTAGTGATGGAAATTAAATCATTAAAATTTATTTGTTGGGTATTTAAACCCCCTATTAAAAACCGAAATACCATTAAAGTATCAATAAATAAACAAGGCAACGCCAAGTATTGGGTAGCTCAACGACTTTAAATTTTCGACATGCTGGTAAAACTGTAGTCTACGTCAGATTTTTTTAGCTATAAATTAAAATAAAATTTTAGTACAATTGCTTTTAACTTCTCCATTATTAGTCACAATAGAACTTCTACGATTAATAATGCTTAGTAATAATAAATCAAAAATGCTTAATAATATTCAACTTGTTATTGATGAGCCGAGTAATAAGTAAAGCTTCATACGAACTTGTTTCAATGCTCAGAAATATTTATTAAGAATAAAATAGCATTTCCTTTTGTATTATAACGGAAGAATATTTTGAAATGTATGTGAGTACTGTAATGACGCAATGATAAAAATGTGATGCATAATGCAATATTCCTGTCTAAATTCTGTCCGACTTCAAGCGTAAATCCAGTCCTAGGAAATCTTATGAACAGAAAAGGCTTCCTCCACCTGGACCACCGTGGTCATTAAATCTGAATGTCGAGTCGTCACGAGGGGGGTGCCTAGTTACCCTAGCCCTGGTGACGAAGTGAGGGTTGATTAGGCTATGACCTGGACAATTGTTTTACGACCGGTCTTACTATCTGACTCAATATTTAGGTATGTGCCCCGACAATGCACTATGTTCAGGAGAATAGGTATAGGGTAGGTAGTGTAGGTAGTTTGTGTGGTCTTGGAATGACCACGAATTCACACTCGGTATCTGAGGGTAGGCGAAATCCGACCGGATCCCAAAAGCGAGTGTGAACCGGAGAGAGGCAGACTGGATTGCCGTGGGAGACACTACTAGGTAAATTTAGTAGGGCCACGTCAACCGTTGTCCACGAGGGAGAGGTCTCTCCCAAGGATCCGCTAGTTTTAGCGAGGCGAAGGCAGAGATATGACAAGGCCGGACTAAAACATAGCGAGGTTAGGAAGAGAGGTCCAGAAGTTTTCATAAATGAGAAGGCCAAGTCTTGAAACATCAGTGCAGGCGCTAGTTCACCAGTTAGAGAGCTGCCGTGAGAATTATTTACAGGCCAAACCCCAGGTATATTTATACCTCGGTGTGCCTTGTTAGATCCAATCATGTGAGGTTTTATTGTGCCCAATGCAGCACAGTATGCAGTGGTCTTTTGTTCTAGTAGTAACTCAGGCCTTGTCCGGGTCGCTACCTGCTCCGGGTAAGGGTTTCCAGCCTCTAACTAGTTTGTTTGCAGATGCGTCTTTCATTACAACATTTACAATGACTTATTGTTTGGTAATGTTATTTACATTTGTTTACATTAATTTACAACATATATACAATAGAGTATAGGGTGCTTTATTTATCTCATGTAGTTAGCGGTCGCTACACTGAACCTTTTTCATTTTGTTTCTTCTGGACCAAATTTGAAACTTCATCATTCAATTTTCCACTCATATACACCGAGAATCTAAGTAAACCCAAAGAATAATTTTTAGGGGGTAATTAGGTTTTGGGAATGGGACTTGAGTATATTCAGTTATAGTTGGATGTGCTAATCAATCAATCACTCTATGGCTTAATTTGTTTTAATTTATAGGATTGGCAATACAATCTGTTACGATTTCAGGAGTGTAGCATTTTTAATTTGTATTTATGTTGACTGACTCCTGGTCTTGATTAAGCTTTTGAACTTCGTTGCTTGTCACAAAACAGCACCCAATAAAAAGAATTCCGCGACCCTCGTTTTGTTAAGATATGGTCTTATATGCATCATCATATTCTGCGGCCGAGATGACGGCAGAGTTATTGCCTATAAAGTTACGCATACTGTAATGAGAATTCCTGCTATCTTCAATTTATGGCCTACGTTAAATAGCACTTATCCTTCCTACTAATAAAACTATTTATCCATTTCATATTCACATAATTGTATGACCTGGAGAGTTCTTTTTGCATACTTACTTGATTTTGGATTAAATCTATGCCTTATGTGAGGTAGAACGGTCATAAAAAAACAGACAAAATAAACAAGATAAAAAATCGAACAGTTGGTCTAGTAATAGTAAAAACAAAAATAGGTGATACTGGTTAAGGACCAAAATAATTTATAGAAAAAAATAACTCATACATTACAATATGATCTTATTCTTGCGTTAAAGGTGCTAATGTACTCATGCGTGGAGTAAGAACAGATAATATAACTGTATTTTCTAGCTGAATTAAAACGTCGATGAACTTAAACGCTTTCTGGTCAGAACTGAATAGCCGTTGTTCTAGTACAGTATGAATTATAATCTACGCAACCGTTAGCATGAACACCCTGCCTGAAATTAACTATACCAGCAAGAGGCAACTGGATTTAATGAAATATGTGCTATATTTATAACCTCCTGCATAATGAAAACATTATAGGAGGAAAGCTCATTTAACAATTTATTTATTAATCTAAAAAAATGTTTACTTTTTGGAGCGCAGATAATGCTATATGTGTGACTCGGTACGTAGATACATAGCGTAAGATAATAGAAATAAGAAATATAAATTGATTATATGAGTCTGTATATATAAAGTGTCTTTTTCGGCGGTCGTCAAAAGGGGTTGGCCAGACAAGTTGACGGGCCAGCAATAACCCTCTGTGAGCCGAAGTACAGACAAGGTTAAGCAAATTAGAGGATAAACGAGGTCTGATGGTGCTCATATAAACGAAATTGTGAAGTTTTACGACCTTACTTAGTTAAAGGAAGTGAAGAAAAATTATTTTTCGAGTGACATCAAAGAAGAGATAGGTAGCGGTGCGAGGTGTACTCAAAAAATAAGATATAGAGGTGAGGTAACTTTTTGTAAAAGAACAGAGGAGATCAAGAAACTCTTTCTTGAAGCAGCAGATCAGGGAGAACACAGAGTGATGAGTTGAGTAAAAGTTAATGGGACAGCTGGTCGCAATGATACCGTCTATCAAAGAAGACACCAAAATATTATGACCAATAGATATTAAAAGTTTAGATCACGTTAAACATTATCCATCATTTTATTCATTCTATTTTTATTCCATTTAATTTTTCAATTTTGTAAATACAAAACTTACCATCTCTTGAATTCTATTGTACTAACTGAATTACTTTCATTGATCAACACGAGATTTATTTTTTTATTAAAATTAATTGGGGTAATATCAAATTAAATAAAAATTAATCAGTTTAATTTGAGTATAACTATTACGCTGATGCAGTACGCTCAAGATGTTTAATACACTAATGAAATCTAGTAGTTTGAATAACTAAATGGCATCCCAAATCAATTCGATTTAATTATAAAAACATTTTAATTAATCAACATTAGCGTAGAGGCGTGGTTCACTGGATAAGGTAGATGAAAACATTGATGTATTGATATATAGTTACATTTTAATATATTCATACATTGGATACACTTTCATACCTTATGTTTATTTTTTATATGGTTCCAAAATATATAAGCCCCGAGACTAAACGTAGCACACAGGTCTTTATAAAATGTCTGCGAATTATACAATGCATGATAAAACAGTGGAAGATTTCCTCAAAAATGCAATTGATCCAAACTAATACTTATGTCGCATCCGAGTACACAGGAGGATAAAATTTCAATTACATTAATTAATCTTTCATTCTTATTCCTCCTTCCGGGTATGGTCTTGAAGAACGTCGGCGATTGTCCCAAAGGGGGGCTAGGGTCACCCCCGGCCGCTGTCCGGCGAGCGTCCAGAAAGAGATAAAATGGGTGGACCTGTGATTTTTGAGCTTTGCAGGTGGCATAGTCAGTGGACAGCTTTATTCGTATTGATCTGACTCCATAAGAACTTAGAAGGTGTGCCCCAACAAAGCACTATGTTTAGGAGAAGAGGAACTGGGTAGGTCTTATAGGCTGCTTATGTGGTTTTGGAATGACCACGAATTCACTTTCGGTATCTGAGGGGAGGCGAAAACCTTCCCGATCCCAAAGGCGAGTGTGAACCGGAGAGAAGCAGACTGGATTGCCGTGGGAGACACTACTAGATAAAGTTTGTAGGGCCCCGTCGACCGTCATCCTCGAGGAAGAAGTCTCTTCCAAGGAGGTGCTAGTTTTAGCGAGAGGAAGGCAGAGAATCCCACTAGGAAGGTGCAGCTTAAAAAGCCATGGTTCGAGTAGAGCAGCAAGTGCCAGTGCAGAGAGAGAGAGGGAGAGTGAGAGAGAGAGAGAGAGAGAGAGAGAGAGAGAGAGAGAGAGAGAGCGATAGAGAGCAGTGTTCACTTCAGGAGCCGGGTTCCGACTGTCTGTCGCAAGATTTTTTTTTTTCAAAACCCCTTTTATTAACATTTTTTACAACATATGAACAGCAATACAATGAACAACATTTACTGAAATTTCTCCTCTTGCTGCGCAAGCTTTTTTTTTTTTTTTTCAAAACCTCTTTATTGATAATATATATACAATGACAAAAATAAATAAATAAATTTGGAATTACAGTTGTCTCCTCGTGCTGCATTCGCAGATGCATATTAAGGAGTGCATAAAATATAATACTTTCAGATTGTTGTTAATAAGTCCAATACACATACACTCACTAGGTGATGAGGCTCACCTTCAGCTTGCGACCGTGGAAAACACTAACACTAAAACCTAAACCTAGAACCTAAGACTAAAGCGATCCAGCCGCGACAGCGTCCTGCCATCGATGGGGGAACGGAGCGGGGGTTATCGTGTTAAACACCGGGTTTGTCAAATATTGACAGGGAGTCGAAAAATTTGATATGTCTACGTTGGATGAACTCATCCACCGTAGGCAGATCAAAGATCTCGTGAAGCTCACTGTTGCTCCGCTGCTCGAATGAAGTACCTCTGACCACTTTCATCAGTATACCGTTTTGGAATTGTTGGAGTCGCTGAGCTGTTGTATACGTCAGATAGCGAAAAAGCGGTGCACCATACAGCAGAGTAGGCCTGAGTATACTCTTGTAGATCAGTAGCTTGAGACGCAGTGATAGATTGGGGGAGGTCAGTAAATGCGTGAGCCGGTTAGACTTCATGCGGGTTTGCTTTAACTTCCTCGCGAAATGGTTGCTAAAATGGAGGTTTCTGTCCATTTTAATTCCCAAATATACTAGGTTGTTGGCTGGTGAATTTTTCTCCGTTCCTACTATGTAGCTAGTAGGTAGTGGGCTTTTTCCCTTTTGGAAAGAGAAAATTACGCAGTCAGTCTTACCCGCGTTTACGGAGATATTGATTCTGCGCAAGCCCTAAATCTGGCCCCTTATATAGGCGGTTAGAGGCTAGGCCTCATCCGTGCGCCCTAGCGGGCTTCTGCTGTTACATGCACTAGTTTTCCCCTCTCTTAACTAACGCTTTAAGGTTTTTATTATTATAATATGGAAACATAGGTAGCTATTTTCTGGACCAAGAAGAGAGGAACTTCCATTTATTCGTGGTGAAGAAGTTTTCAATACAAAGACAATATTGACAGACCTATTAATGCACTGATATATTGTGAAGAGGTCATGTATTAAATGACCCGATAACTTTAATTTATAGTGCACTCATCAAAATGTAACTTGTTGCTATCAACTCTTTTGATGTATAGGCAACGCTGTAAATCTCAAGCAAACAGCACATCATAATATTAGCGAATACTGTTTTTCAAATGATAGTTGTAACTTTTTAGAATTCTTTAAGTAAGCTAGGTTTCATGCCGATCAGAAATAATAATTTAATGTTCATTATGTACTTAATCATAACTTTTTATATTCGAACTTTTGATTTGTAAGGGTTGAAAAAATACTGGTCAAATAATATTTAAAACTACTTTACTTTTTCAAAAGCTAAGTGTCACACTTGAGAGTAAATGAAAGTAGATAAATATCACAAATGCACGCCCTACTTTACTAGGCCCCATACTCCCTCCGGAAATACTAAATTGCATGAGCAAATAGAACCCGGAATGTACGAGTGAGCGAGGCCATATTATTTGCAGTAAAGGGTAAGGTGAAATTCCCTGATCCTGAAATATGTGGAAGGTACTGATTTGAGAGAGGCCGTCTATAAGTATCCTTATAGGCACGAGCTGTAGGCGAACGTATTTCTTTTTTCGGAATACGGAGGAGCATTCCACCATTGGAAACCCAATATCGCCTGTAACTGGTGAGCACCTGTATGTATATGCACATTTCCTCATTCGACATTCGCTATTGTACTTCCCAATACTTGCCCACGTTAGGACAGGATGCAGTGTTTCGTTTCTCGATGATCCCAGGTATCCAGGTACTCACTCACTTAGGCTCCTTGCACCTGTACGGCTAAGGGTACATTTATTTTCAGATTGGTACACACATAAATCCGGTGACCCATATACATCTTGCGGGTCTTTTTGTAATCATTTTGTGTCTTTTATCAGGTAATGGAAGTACCCAATACCGTCTATTTTATTTTAAAATATTGTTTTTGTACACTAGCTGTGCCAAACATCTACAAAGTGTTACAACACGGCATTGGTGAGGGACTTAATTTTCCTAGTGTTTAAATATAATATAAGTTAGCTAGTAGTCATCAAGGTCCAAGGAATACAGACTTATTAGCTTGCAAATGGTTAAGTAATTCTATTTTTTTAATATGTAGTACAGGTAATGTGGTTAAGAATACAAGTTTTGGTCTTTCCATCTTTTTGCGTTCACTGCGGCGCACCCAAAAACTTTGACTTTCTGAAATCCTGGACATTTCTTAATCTTATCTTTTCACCAATGAATTTTAGAGGGAAAAACTGTTGTTTAATGTTTTAGATTGTTAAATTTTCCATAGAATTTGTATCCAGTTTTTTTTTCTAGTAGGCAAAGATTTACGCTGCTTACAAACTGCATTTTAGAAAAATGCAACTTTTTTAAAATTATTTTTGGGATTTGAATTTATATTTTCTAAAGGCTAAGTTGTAGAGACAAATCGTAGATAATCGTTGTGTGCCCTTAAATTTCCGAAATAACCTTTAAAAGCGAAGATTTCCATCTGAACATTTGGAAGAGTTCTTCAAATATAAGGGTAAGAGGGCAGCACCCACTCCCTTTTAGGAGGACACATGGCTTATTATAACATATACATTGTGCGTTACATTTTTCACTTGCTTGGCTTTGTGAAAAAAAACTCTTTTTACCTTCACTACTACTTTTTAAATTTAAAGGTCTACAACTTTCATTAAAAATATTTGTCACTTTCGTTCAAATATCGTTGAGAGTATATAAATACGAAACAGGCCATAATTTTGAAAACGTAGCATTTTCTGATACACAATGAACATACTTTGCATACAAATGTTGTAGCGAATTAAACAATCTCTAGCTTTACCCTCTTTGATGCATTAGCCATGGCGAACACACAAAGTGGTAGCTCAAAAACTTGGTTTCTCAACCTTGGTACCTACCTGTAAGACATATAAAAAAAATGTTTAAAAACTTAAACTTTTGCAAAGTTAGACCCTTTTATCAGCCTCTATTCCCTGGGCTAACATAACATTATTTTTTTTACCGAATATAGTTATTTGTAAGAAGTTCAAAGTTGAAAGAATTATAAATGTTGATGATTTAAAGCGCCATGATTATGTACTGTACTACGAAAATTACCTATTGGGATTTCAGCCCCGGTGACAAGTATTTTAATAAAGACAAAGGAGTAAAGAAATACTGTCTCAAAAGTAATTGTCATTATGAGTAAATTCCAAATAATCATCAATGCGGAATATTAAATTTCAAAGGAGGTTGTAATATGCATAAATTCCTTCAAAATGATTATTCTGTCCTCATCTATGTATTACTTGGCTGCAAAAAATGTTTAATAATAATACAATCAATATTCGATTATTTTATTTTTTTCTAAGCTCTCTAGTTAGAGCTTTGTAGTCACTGTGTAAACTGCGGAGACGGTCACCCCACATAGAGCTCTTCCACTGGATCATTAGAGATGTTATTTGGGAAGTTAGAGCGTTTAGCACAGGCCTCAGGTCTTTGTTTTTTGTCCGGAACCACCTGTTTTTAATATTGTTGCATTGCCGTATCAGTTGCATGAATTGTTTCGGTGGCTTCCTCAGGAAAGTCGGTACCGGGGCGAACTTCGGTATGGGGACATCAGCAGCTCGGACAATGGTAGCCTGCAATTGATAGATGGCGCTGTCAACATCCCAAGTATTTCTGAGTGGCGCAACTGGGGGCAACTCTGCACCAATGAGATGCTTATATTGGACCCAATTGGCCTCTCGGTAATCACATCTTGTAGCAGGTGGCTCCGGAATGTTGCCTTCAAGCTCATAGATAATAGGTCTATGATCTGACAATTCGAAATCGAGCGCCGAGCAGCCGGTGACTCGATGAGTTTGTTGGGTGAGAAGTAAATCTGGTGTGGAGGTCCTATCTGGGTTGCCATGTTGCCTAAATGTCGGTACGCCTGGGTGGATTACTGTGAACGGTGTCTTGATTATGTGTCTGCCGAGGGCATTAGCTGTTGTTCCACTCCACCAGCTATGACTGGCATTGAGGTCTCCAATGATTATGTGACTTTTGTTTTTGCTGACCTGGGTTATTAGGAGCCTGGCTGTCGTTAGGTTTGTTCTAGGCCTTCTATAAATTCCAGTCACGATAATATTGTTTGTCAATCGTTGTTGGAGAGTGACTACATAGTGGTTCCCGTCAGATGGCACAACTGGGTTTAGTCGTTTACATGGTACTTCCTGCCTGACTAAAATGGCCACGACCCCTGTTGTTGTTTCCGTGTCCTGCCGGTAGGTTGAGTAGCCTGGGAAACGACAATAGCAGTCCTTCTTCAGTCTGGTGTCTGTTAAAATTGCAACATCCGGGTTATGGCAACGTAAGATAGCCTCGACATCGCCTTGTTCTGGCCTAAGGCCGCAAACGTTATAATTGAGTATATTATGACCTATCATTTTGTTGCTGGTCCATCGAGTTTTGTAAGAACTCTTTCTATGAGACTAGTCAGCTGTGTGATCATGGTCCTTAACATATTGAACATGGCGTCCATGGTTGAATTGGGTGGGGCCTCGGGTGCGGGAAATTCTTCCGTTAACAGGTGCTGTGCATTGGTCACCTGAGAGTAAGAAGCCGTTTGTCGTGGTGGTGGCGGTGCCGGAGCGTATCTAGTATCCCTAGATGAGGCAATATTTTATGCTGGGCCTGGCGTCTAATCTCTATTGTCTGCATCAGTTTGATCCTATTGGCATTGCTGATATGATGCAACATGTCCCTCCCCGCAGTTAGCACAGCGTAGGGGTACCGCCTGGTCGCGTGGGCATTCCTTAATATTCGATTAAGTCATCTCATTAAGTTTATATTTGGTCACTATGAGTGATTTTGTTCCAGCAAACTTTCAAGATCTAACTAGCAATAATATTGTATAGTAGTCCGTAGTATGTTACGGTCCGACTTGAACACATTCCCTGCCACCTAAGAGTCCACACAGGACAAAAGCTAGAAACAAGATTAAGGGAGCTGGTGAGACTAAAATACTGAGCATGAAATGTTCCTTAAATTGGAGTTGATGAATAACTTCCAAAAGGTTTATCCTAGAATCTATTGATTAACTCGAATTAGACGTCACATACGTCTCGAATATTTACCGTATTGTGGAACGGGTCACGTTTTCTGAGCTGTGTGTTGTCTGTTGGGACATCGCGTGATGCATTAAGCATAGGTTTCAAAATTATATCGTTGCTATGTAGTACATAACTTTTGATCTCAGGTTCCAACCTTTTCTATCCTGTAATTCCCTTGATGTGTAGACTACCCTAATTCCTCCAGTGGGATAAATGAGGTACCCATTGCTGAGATGACTTGGCTAAACACTTTTATTTTTGGGATAAATAACACATAAATGTTTACTAATAACGATTTAAAGGGAAGCTAAGGCTTTGGGGAGTATTTGGTAGCATCTTATTTGGAGAGTAAGTAAAGTAAAGTTCAGAAAGTATTTTTTGTAAGGTATAACTGTTTTTATTTATGAATTTTAGTTTATAGTTTAAATCAATTCTACAAATTTTATCATAGTTGACAATTTTATTCTTTTTATTAGGTGTATTTGGAATTAGTTTAACTGTTTCACGTAAAAAAAAAAAAATAGTGTGGAATTTCTGTTCTTGTTGATTTGTTGCCTGACAAAATGACTCCTTTAATATAATTTTTTTTATTTGTGAAGGTTTGATAGTACCATTCTTACCTTCATGAAATAATAATAATAATACCTTTATTATCTGGTGACTATGACCCTAAAGAGCAAATATTTGTGTTCATAACTTTGTGTGTTCATTTACAGTATCAGTCGCCGCGAAATTTACATAGTTCAATACAGCAAACCAATCAAATTTGAAAACAAAGTCAAATGAAATAGAAACGTTGTAATGACAAACAATCACATATTTATCAGGAAACCAATATGAAGTTAAAACAAGAACTTAAAAGAACTATAATACAAAATCTACGCAAGTACACTTACGTACTGATTCGCAACTGGATAACCACACATAAATATGTAAATACGTGCACCTATACTTGCACATTAATAACATGAAATAAAAATACCCATATATGTATCATTGCTTTATAGTCACCAATATAACTTGAATGTTATAAACGTACACAGTTTGTGCGGTGATGTTTATAGTGGTGTTATTGCAGTACATTTCTCTGGCCAGGAGAAAACTTTTGTAAGAAATAAACGGCAGTACATTCACAGGGAAAAAGTTCTCATGGGGCCTGCAGCGAACACATATCACCGAGTGAGAGAGCTCCCCTCAGACCCGAGTCGCCTGGTGAGTTGGCCACCTCAGACAAAATAAAGAAGAGAGATGAAGGAGCAGACCTACCATAGCGACCACTTGTTTTGTCAAATCTTTGTCAGGCTACCATCCTCACTACAAAGGCACTTCCAAGATTCGTTAAGTCTTATTTTCTTCCTTTTTCTTTATTTCCGGTCTAAATGCTCTGAGACCTTTCCTACAGTCTTTCCCCCCTTGTCAGTTTTGTTTCTCCGCTCCGCACCCCCCCCCCCCTCCCGCCCTTATTTCTTAAAGCTGTTCCAGGGGGAGGGAACCGGTTTAGTTTTGTTTTATTTTTTTCTTCGGACACAATCCCCCTTTGTGCGAGGACGGGCAGCTCCCTTCAGTGTACCGTTCGATAATCCCCTCTCCTCTTTGCATCCCTTACTATTTCTTCTCTTGTATTGAATTTATTTTATATTGGCATTGATTTTATCCTCTTTACACGAGTGCACCTCTAGTCCCATTTACAATAGAATAGAAAACAATTTTAGTTTGGGAACATTTTCCCTATTGATAATAACAATGCACAAATAAATAAAATAAACTTTAGCCAACAAAAAAACTATACATTGCATAGGAGTTGAAAATAAAACAATAATAAATAACTAAAAGGTGTGGCTTTGAAAAAAATAATATTCTATATTTCATTTAAATACAAAATAAAAGAAATAATTGTACTAAAAGATAAAAAGAAACGCGAGCATAGTAATAAGATTAAATCCAAAAATATTAGTGATTACTATTTTAAATGGTTGCAGCAATGGGTTTACCGACATACCGTAAGTCGCATATACTTAAAAAAAGTAATGAAAAAAAAATATTAATAATAGTAAAAAATAATTCAAAGAATAGCAAGCGTCTGTATTATTGGTAAGCCTTTTGAAATATAAGGGTTTTAAAAGAAAGTAAGGATCAAGCATGACGGATATTGAGAGGGAAAGAGTTCCTTAGAGTTCCAAGAAAGGTGTGGTCAAATGCTCCTGTTCCATGGAAGGAGGTGTAAAGGTCACAACGATGAGGTCTTGCGCCCTGGGAGACTGAGGATTTAGACTTTAGGATATTTTAAATAATGATATATACATTTTTTATTTTGTAAATGATAATGTATAAGGAGACTGGATAGTTTGGAAAAGGTGTGGAATAATGAATTGCTTACGGAGTGGGGGGGGGGGGGAAGAGTTACCCCAACTTTGGGTAGTGATGTTATACACGGGAACACCGCGAAGTTGCCATGGTTTCACATGATTCTTCGCCTAGGGCAGTATGTCACCATCAACACAGGTAAAAATCCTCTGTCGGTGATGCTAATAATCAGTGATTAGTTTATATTGAGAAACACGACACTAATGGGATAAACGTGTCGTTTGTTCTTTGTTGCCTGTCGTCATATATTGTACCTAATTTTCAAAAATTAGACCCATTCACTGCTTACCCATTCGTATTTTTTATTGGATTGCTGCTGTACAGTACCTATGAATTATTCGGCATCTAGTTAAGCTCAATCAACATCATTATAATCCTCTCAGTAATAGAAACAAAAATATATACTCTATATAAAAAAAGCTCTTTCGGTTTCTGTTAGGATTATTTTAATACCAATTCTTGGATTTATGAAATTTGTCATGGGGGCTCAATATGATGGCCCCAATGACAGTTTTATATTGTATTCTAAAGTGTTGAGTACAACGATTTCATCAATTATAACCCTAGAAAAAAAAACATTATGTAACTTGCACATTTATGGCTCGATTTTCGGCCTTACCTTAGCCTTAATTTTGTTTTTAGTTTTGTGTATCATATTTACAAAAAGACATCGGAACTATCCAATATATTTTTGTCTTCAGGTTCTTAGTAGCCTTTCATTGTTCCAGAGACACACTATATGTTGCTTGACCCGTGGTCGGAAACGATCATAATCTCATAATGCAATTAAGAGCAATTAATTAATTAAGTTAAAATAATCAAAATATTTTAGATTGCTAATACAGAACTTGTATTAGTAAATAAAATTTATACCTCAAAATCTGACATGTGGACCTTGTGTGCCACCGGGATCTCGGCCGGATTTTGCAGGGTCCCGGAGTTCGGTTAAGCGCTCGTAGACTGTACTAGACTACGTATACCAAGACCGCAAGGCGTTTAAGCCTACATAAAACAAAAACCGACCAACCAAATATATATATATATATATCCAAGAGGTATTAGTTAGAAATTAATTTATTCTATCTTTAAATAAATGTTCTCTTGAATCGGGCAAGCCCGTTGTAGGACGTTGGTCATTAATGAAATGAATCAAAGCCTGACTTCCATCCAAATCTTCTAACCTCTATCAATAATTAATAGACCCTTGCGCGTTAGAAGGAGGCCAGTGGTTGGGGGGGGGGGGCTTATGCATTTATTCCTTGGGGTAATGAAGTGGCTCGGAAGGGGAAGTCGATCGCTTTAACCCTCAATAGAGAGGACGTACCGACGGCCCCAATAAAATTCAATATTAATTTCAAAGTTTTCACAACTTCCACCTCCGAGCCCCCTCCCTTCCCGCAACCGCCGGCACAGTTCCTTTCAAGTTCACAGGTGGTTAGAAGGGGAACGTGGAGGCTTAATGCTCCGACCAGGCCACTTCAACCGGAATCTATTTCCTTATCAATTTGGTTTAGAACTTTTGCTCAAGACGCGTTACAAAGCTCCTAGTAAATTCGTGTTGCGTGCTACCTTGACGTGAGTTGTATAATTGAATTGAATTATAATCCCTATCTTGAAACTTCCATGAGAGATCATAAAAGAAACTTTAAATTATTAAATTATCGTTTAAGAAGGGCGGATGAATACCATATAGCTGTCAGTTATGTGTTATATACTTATGGTTTGGTGCCGGTGTGGAGTATTTATATTGAGTAATAAAACACATAGAAATTTACAGTTTTATTGATTTCTACCCGAAAGTTTTTATCGGACATTGGTGTCATCATCCAGGGTTCCAGCTGATGGCAACGATAGAAAAAGCTGGCAAGTGCTATAGTTACTTAGCTTGAAACATGAAGAATGACAATTTAGTCACTTGCAAAGGTTTGGGTAGAAATCGATGAAGCTATGGAGTGGCAGATTATTTCTTATTCTATTTGTCTTGGAAGACAATTGTCTCCAATCAGCGCACTTCTACTTTGGCCATTCCTGAAAACCTTTAGTCTAGTCAGTCTGTTAGTGTCTATAGAGTAATTTCTGAAAAATTGCTAAAAGGACTATCATCCAAAGGAGACTGCCATAAATTTTATTTAAAGTTTTCTCTTATTGCTTGCCTTTTTTGGGTAATATACGTATATTTAACAAGTGATATCTGTGCATTACTATTTACGAGTAATCCCACATGTTTTACGGTTATTAGCTAATGAAACAGCCGGCAATAGTCCACCTCCAATCGATGGAGTGTACTCATTCACCACTATGGAACCATTGCTTGGTTTGATCACGCTACCCGCTTGTACTTTGAACAGTATTATCTCCCCCCCCCCCCCTAAATAAGGTTAATTTTTTTATGGTCCATTTACCAATTACAATCATGAAAAAGTAAATTAATCTTTGAGGACAGTAAAAAGAAATTCAAGGGAAGTTTCATGAAACATTAAATGAAATGAACGTATGAAATTAAATAAAAAAACACTTTATTCAGTGAAATTATCCCAGAAGAATAACAAATAGGTTAGGCTGTCAGAAAAATAAATCTAACTTTAGACTGAATTGATTAGCTTAATAATAACAGGCCGCCTAAGCCGTGATTCCATGAAAACCGCAACTTTAGAGAAACAAGATAAACTCTTTAAAAAATTTATTTGTGCATCAATTCAATTTTTATGGATTTATCCATTTACTGGTTGGTCACCTTAAATTTCGTACCAAATGCTAATGTAAGATTCTTTTTTTGAGAAAAAAAAAATATTAAAATAAATTTCGCAGTAAAAGATATTTCCGAACGTTAACGGAGTAATCCACATATAAGTTAGACCGCCCTAAGTCCCAATACATGATAAATATTTATTATACTTCAAAATCTTTAATTTGATACCAAACTCAACATAATAGGAAACTTCGTGGTTGGGATAATGTTTCCAACACTAAGTTAACTACAGTTTTCCTTCTGTTTATAGATATATAATTTAAAAAGATTATTATTCGAATTTCGCCTAAATGGTTTTGAAAAAAACACCAAAATAAATGAATGTTGCACAAAAAGGTTGATCTGACATAAAAAGGCTTTCATTAATTTCCTTTCTCGACATATTTTTTATGAGGCGCTTCCTTCTTAAACAATATTTTCCGTGCAACAGAAAAACGATTACATTTCCTGCTGCTGTGTTCCATTTCGATTAAAACTATCTGTATCTTCTTTTTCTTTTATATTTATATTAAATAAGAACAACTTTTAAATATACTTTGTTCATTAAAATCGCTAACCAAATAATCTCGATAGCTATAATAAGAAATCATTGGTTTAAATATGAGACAGAGCCCTTGACGACAATCCCAATACCGCAGTAGGGAACTTTGAGGGCGACATGTAAACCAATATCTTTGTAGTTGTTGCTTCAGAAGGGCCGTACTTTAGCCCAGGTCAAGTATCAAAAGGACTGTTCTTGTCTCTGCCTTACCTGTAATACTATCTCATGAAATGGTATATATGGCACAACCTACTTTCTTCATAATCCATTCCAGTTTCATTCTGAATATATTTTGCCGAGTTAATATTTATTCAGATATAGCGGATTGTACAAAACATCAGCAAATATTAAGCTCATCCAGGTCCCGTTTCAGTTCGAATTCCATTCGTCTGTTAATGAATAGATTTTGTTTTTTATTCCGAAACTATGGCCATCGTATGAATAAGGATGACTATCTGTTAATGAATTTATTTCTAGCAAATACAAATAAATATTATAAATCATAAAGAAAACGGAAAATAAATCAAAATGAACTTTAAACTTCTATAAGCAATAAAAAAAACCTGTTCAACAGCCCTCAGTAAATTGAGTCATAGACGTATCATTATGTAAAAAAAAAATATGAAAAATTCTGTAAAATGCAATACAACGTTAAATTAAAACCTTTACAATAATACATACAAAATTACATGCAAGCTAAATATACAATAGTAAAAACAATAGGAGGCCAGCAAAACATTAGGATGTATGTAGCAAGCAATTAAATAAAAATACAAGTGTTTAAAGGTTCGTAAGAATGAACCATGGTGGATATTAGGAGAAAGAGAATTTCCACAGAGTTGTGTGCATAGCGAGAAAGTAGCTTATGTTTTAATTTTGAGCGAATGAGATACGGGATCTTGTGATCTGGGAGTATACTGAGGGATGCTAATTTGAATAAGCCTTACTACTGTCCTTAAAATACTAAGCATAAAGTACCCGAGAAAACAATAATGACTCTTTAATCATTGGATGGTATGAACATTATATATTTTTCTATCGTATTGAGTGCGATACTAAATGATCTAAGCGTCTTAATTGATAGTACTAGGTGGCCTACAATTAAAGAAGGTCATAAAGTCTTCTAGGAAATTTATATCTTGTATCCTGACTTTGATTTTTTTAGACGTTTATTCATTAAGTAAATTTGTTCTTAGTGTCTAGGCCAGTACGGTATCTAAATATATATCAAACCAGAGTGAATTCTTTCCCTCATTATTCAAATTAACTAGCACTACGCCAATTTCTTTTTAGTTGATAATAACATTATTTATTCAATGAATACAATTATATACTAAAATTCTATGTAAGAAAAAAAAACGTAATAATATTTAAAAAATTAAATTATATAATATATATTTGAACTATAATTATATAATATAGCTTATGTACTTAAGCACTATGTACTTAACCTACAAACTCAAATAAACATTACATAAAACTCATCAGGAAACAGCCCTTTCTTGAACCGCCGGGCACTAGGTCTCGAACCTGGGAATGAATCACATGCTATCTATAGAATATCATGTACTGTATAATATTAATCAATATCAATGTAAAAATTATTTATTCGAAAAGCTGGATTATAAATGTTTGTCGAGAATATTCCTAATTTCCTTACAACTCCAAATGCAATCGCCAGTAAATTATGATAATTTATACTCGTTGAGTTTTTATCAGATCATTGACAAAGTAATATTTGATATAATAAGCGGAAGATGAAATCCACAAAATCGTTATGTTTATCTTATCTTCAATAGCTTTAAAGTAAATACCAAAGCGATCATTTTTATAGCCAAGACCAACTAGCGCCGTTCCACGTGGTTCATTATAAGCAATTATGTACTGATTCGCTCCCTCTCTAAGCAGTAAAATAAAATCACTGCGATACTCTAACTTTTTATAGGTCAAGATAATCATTCAGAATAATTGGAAAGTCACTGAGTAGTGGAAATAACCGATATTAGGTTATTTTTTTTATTTATAAATTCAGGCAACGTCTGCACTATTTAGAATTTACGTGGGTATTTCTGAACGAAATAGATTTATTTAAATCAAATAGTTCTAATTGAAATTAAATAGTTTTATAGGATCAGGTTTTATATACACTCACGAAACATTTTTTTTTTTTTATATTTATAAATTCAGAAATTTCAATTATAACCACTTCTATAAAAATAACTGGTGCATCGTATAATTTTAAAAATGCGACAGTAATCAATTTCAAGCGCACAAACTGAAATCTATCCAAAATGCTTTACAAAAATTAAAGGCCACGAATTTTAATTCGTATTCCATATGAATCGCAGAATGTCCTTAATTGTGGTTACTGTCCCTCCTCATTCGTTGATTGAATATTTTGTCTTTGTGCAATTGTTAATAATAAATATCAAACTGTTAAATAAATTTAGTTTCCATACTTATAATAATATAATCCTAACATGCGATTCATTTAGTCTAAAAACAAAAGACAAACATCATCTTATCTATGACTATGAATAAACTGTTCATTGAATTTTTTTTTTTTAACAAATTTATTGATAAATTACAATCTGCCTCATTGGGCAATAAGTAGTTGTGATAAATGTTTTTATTCATACCATATTTACAATTTTCATTAACTCGCTCATTCATACAGAATTTACAAACAGCCCAGAGACCTCCCAAATCCACATGGTTGTCACCTCCCTCGCATGCGAAAGAGGAAGCGGAGTCTTGTCACGCTCCTCGTGGGCCGGTCAGCCGCGTCACCGGGTATTAATAAAAAAAACCTAATAGCAACTAAGTGCTTACAGAAAAACGTATGCCCTAGGTTTGGTTAATTTATCGATATTAGCAATATTTTGAAGAAATGGATGCCCGCTATGTTTACATTTTGGTATACATTGTGGTTACGCCTTTTAAAATATATAGAATGTAATCAACTTTTAATTGTTCGTAACTATTCGTCTAATATTTGAACTTGGTTTGTCAAATATTATTCTTAGAAACTTATTTTGAATTATTTAAAAGTTTCTGATTATAAATGAGCAGTCAATAATTTAAAACAGAAACTTATCAAGTGTCTTACATCATATTTTTGGTATTTTTGTATGAAATACTTCATTTTTTTTGTGGAATAACACCGCTCATAAATAATTGATATATAATACATTTGAATAAAAAAACAAAACAGTAATATTTGGAATGAGGGGGTGAAGGGAACAGTTTCTATATTTGACTTGATATTGTTGGACGTAACATCGTGATGATTACACAAGACGATTCCTACCTTCAGTCACAAGTTATTACCAACTTCTCATTTCCGAGAATGTTACCTCATTAGGACTTGTCTACCCTTGAAATATTGTGTCACAGATTTTTATTTATTTTTTTTATCCTATCTAAGTTCTTAGGGCAGTGCCAAGCCAACCTCTTCGCTTCCAGTCCATGCAATCAAGGATCCTACGCTCCCTTTGCATCGAAGTAATCTAACCAACACAAAAATGCAGTAAACTAAAACTAAATAAACTAAAATGGTCACGGGTGCCGGGTCACACTAACGAACCGAGGGAAATGACAACACAAAAAGTTAACTTACTTCTCCAAGTACTGGTCATTGAAAACACTTGTTCATTTAAATTGCAACCCCTAAGATATACATAGACCATTAATAAAAAAATAGAAAAAACATATGAGCATCTACAATGAACTAGATTATATACACAAATACTGTATCACAATGCAGTAGTGCAGGTAAGAAATATGAATACTTATTATTTACAATCACTAGGCCAGCATTTATTATGTTTATGGTGGGATGACTTTACTCTAATACACAAAACTATTTATAATACTCTCTTAAAACAACAAATAATCGGAGAACAGAACCAATCCAACTTAAACTTAAGTCAAACTTACTAATAAACATTAGCTCCCCTAATGCTACCTTCTCAATATATAACATCCCCCAAGCCCTTCCTGAAGAAAAACCAAGAACAGTAGTTTTCTCCCTTCACTTAACATGGCATAAGGATTCACCCTTCCATAGTTCCTTGGTAGGCCTTCTATATCAACAACCGTACCTTTCACGCTAATCTCAACATCCCATTCATTCACCTAATTCCAATCCGTCTTTGGCCACTCCAATCCATATAATAATGTCTTTATTATATTGCCCTCTCATCCCCGTGGACACGGAGTGACACCTAAGTTGGAAAGCCTAAGTGGCCTCATGACCTCCTCCAAACCATCTAGTATTTTGAGGTCTGTGGTGACTACTAAGATGAAAAAATATGTTTTCTGGATTTTACCCAAAACCTAACAACAGCTGACGTCAAAAGTACTACTTAAAATACTACTGTTGTCATGTAATAATTTTTTTTTAAGTAATATAAATGTTTGTTTCAAGTGGATCATCAGTAACCCAATTGTAGAGTAAATAATTGCATATTACTCATTGAATTAGGTATATAAATGAATATTATTAAATATTTGGCAGTATGTTGAGGCCGCACAATGCGGCGGTGCCATTGATTTGTCCTTTGTCGAGGGTACAAACACGCCACTAATGGTCAAAGTTGTCGAGTCTCCGTTGTCCTGCATTGTTGGGGGTCACAACCTCTTCGCTCCAGTGCTTTCTCAGACTGCCCTGTGCTTATTGAGTCGAGTGTCGGCCAACGTTTTCCGAACAGGGCCCAGTTATTCTGATTCACAGTTCTCTCTCTACACGAGATGGCCACTTGGCTAGTAATGCTCCAGTCAATCTGATAACTATAGAATACAACCAGAACAATGCATAGCGATGTTGAATATTGACAATTATCTTATTTTTAGTTAATGCCTTTATATTTGTTCGTCCTTTTTATTTATGATCGGCAATATAAAATATGATACGTTCTCAATGCACATCATTCACTTATTAACACAATACAAAATTAATAAAACTAACCCATCAGTGGGTGTTCTTAGAAGATCAGGTAGATTCTTGATATTTTTACACCATGCCAAAGATTATTACCATAAATTAATGGTAACGAAAATGATAAATAAACTTTATTCCGAGATATTAGCTCCCTAAGAATAACAAAAGGTTCATTATTATTTATAATTATACATTATGTAGGGCCACCGTCTGCGATCGTAGAAAAAAAATAAATAACTTGCAACAAATAGCCAATAAAATGTAAGCAGAATGTTAATGATACTGTGAAATTCTCAAAATAGTCAGATCGTGGTGAATTGAGGGAATGAAGAAATCAATAAGTATGGAGTTTGAAAACTGACAGAGAGAAACAACGGCAAATGGATAGCGCTATCGAGTTCCAAGGGTGTATGCACGGACGAGCAGGAGCGATAAAAAAATGTGGATCTGTGAGTAGGGCGTAGAAGTCGGATAAGCGAGATCTTGCGTGACGGGCTTTGATTAAATCGATCGAGACTGTATTTCCGTCTTGTCTAGGGAAATAACCACCCTAACACAACATAGGCATGCGAAATACATGAGTATCTCGAAGACATTTCGAAGTTCGTAAGACTTTTTAGTTTTTCATAGATATTCCATCGTAAACAAGAGAATAGACGGAACAAAAAGATTTCTGATTTGCTGAGAAAGAAGATGACGGGATCTCTTGAGTGTTTTAGGGTGGCTACGGAGCCTCTAGCAATTGGGTAATGGATTCCATCTAAGGGATTGATCTTCATCAGGCAGATGTTTTGGACAGTTAAGAAGTTTTGGATAGGGCTGGACTCGATTTAAAAAATTAGGTCTGAGAGTGAGTGGATGTAGGGTCTGGAAACTATGAAAATACATTTGCACTTTACATATTTTAAATTTAATTTGTTCACCTTGACGGAAAAACTAATTCAGCTCAGACCTTTCTAGATTTTAGAGGAAGCAATTGGAAGATCTTTAGAATGAGAGGAGCTCGAATTGAGTATCGTCTAATAGGCAAGGAAAGAACTGAAAATAAGAATTGGATTTGGCTGAGGAGTCCATCGACATTAAGACTGAATCGAGATAAGGAGATGGAATAGAATGGATATTTAATATGCCCCTAACCATGGAAAAATAACATAACATTAAATCTAAAATAGCTTACGAACTTAGATTGGTGTTGTGTTAAAAGTTAGCTAAACTGGTCAATTATTATTTCTTTACGTTGCAAAAACTAATCATCATATCTTGAGAAGACGTGCCACTTTAAAATTTCAGACAGAATGATGAATGGAAGGTAATTCCTCTATACCTCACTGAATCTAATGTCTAACGATGCAACAATAACAATTATACATTCTAAAATGAATTTGCACACCTCTGTGTCTGATGGTCTAGCGTAATCCTACCTGTGGTAATTATTGGAAAGAAAGAATGTAAAAGGAAGCAAGGAGGTCAGTATTAAACGAGGATTAGAACTTTCTGATGTTCGGGACTGCAAGCCCTGAACTTGCTTGAACTGACCTACGCTTGCCCGGGAAGGGACGAGTCGGGAAATTATGCAAAAATAGTGTCACTTGTCCCTGTACCGATTACTGGGGAACCGGGCCTGAAGCCCAGTTATCTCCAGGTATATATGTAAATTACTGAGGCTTGAAAGATCCTTATTATCGATGACTTTGAAGCCTGTGTAGTTTGAAAGCTATCCGTTTATTTGACCAACTCCGTACAGGACTATAATGTAGACAGTGAGGAGTGGGCAAGCTGCTAATGAAAAGGAGAAACTGTGGAGAGCCTTGACTGGTGTGCCGTAAAGGATTACCCAGTGACAGCCCCCTCCAAGTGGGCCAGAATGATGGAGTGTTGTGGCAGGCCCCTATATGAACTTGTTTCTCTCCCCTGGCTCTTTTCTTATAGTAACAGCAACACTGATTCGGCTGGCAAGTCAACTGTATTTCCGAACTACCTATTCCCTGTCTCAATCGCTTCATTATTACTAGATCACAATAAAATATGAATGTTGTTTGAAATTAGTAGATGCAGTTTTGGCCAAAGTAAAATATATTGTGATGAATTTTTTCGCAATACACTATCACATGTACTCAATTTATTTATTATAATTATTTTGATTATAGGAGAGTAAGTTTTCCGTTGAAATCCCCTGCAGTGCTTAAAACCTGTTTAGAAGCATTACTTGTATTATAGTAGAAGTATGTGCCCCTAAACTGTAGATTGGAGCTCTCAAGATACTTGCCCAAACAACACTTGTATCACAGTACTCGTTAGATTTCGGTGATTTATTTTAGAATGGTTTTCACACACCAGGAACTTCTAATCCCCTTTAATAGTCGCTTCCTCTATACTTCCTTTCAATCATAGCCACAGGTAGGAGATTAAGCTAGAGCCTAAGACACTGAGGTAGGTTAACTAATTTTACAATGTTATAAGGAAGCAGTTAGGAGAGCTAAGGGATGGTAGAAGGGTGTAATTAGTATCATCGGTATAGGCATAGAAAGAACAGAATCGAATTTGGTTGAGGACTTCATCGACGTAAAGGCAGAATAGAGTAGAGAAGATTGAAGTGCTATCCTGCATAGAACCTAAAAGTCAGTTGTTAAGGTGATTAGGTATGATACTCGCGAACTTGGAAGGGCATCAAAGAAAATTATATACAATTTATTAACAATTATCAATGGGAACAGCCTCAGGTGTGTGTACGTCGCTGTACGTCTTGTAGCTTGTTTTATGGATGGTGAAGGATTCATTTCCAATAGCTTAAGACTCTGAGGTGGGTGAATTAATTTTAAATTGTTATAGTTGTATAGCTTAATATATATATATTTATTATTCGTGAATAATTATTGCATGGAAATCACTCGAATTAGGTACTTTGTTCTATCTTCCATTTACACTCATTATCAACTACATTGTATTATATTATGTACATATAAACGAAATAACAGACGCACAAAGTCTAGAAACAATACTGAGAGACACACATAGGATTTCAAGTCGTAAATAGCTTCTGATCTAGGACGTGATGTGATTTTTAAAATATCGAAACAGGCCCCCTATTTTTAGGATAATTCGATTTACCTATTTGATCATTTTAATATCATAATAATTATTAGTTTGGGTGTGATCAGTATCAAGTAGATAGCAAATACCGTTGAACTGCAATCCTTCTCAAAAATTTTCATTTACTTTTTAATAATTTTTAGAGTAATAATTCTTATAATGTTTTATTTACTTCGTATTAGTTCCGTTAACTATTAATTACGTTAGATTGATTTAAATTGTTGAGTTGTTATCTATACATTAATTTGATTTTCTAGTCATTGTGATGGGAGAATATTTATTATTTTTACGTAATTAATTTATGACCCATTTATTTTATTTTGTACATCATCCTATGTGTATAACTTCTAGGTAAAATATCCTACTTCCACGTGAAACTGGGGTCACGTAACATATTTATAATTATAGAACATTGAAGTTCCCTGTTCATTACTATTAATCAGAACAAACTGGTATGTACGTATTTATTTACTTTTTCCAAACTTTTAATTAATGACTGTTTGCATTTTTCATGACTGAACTTATACCTTAAGTGTACCTTCACGTCAAATGAAGCTACCATGCCTAATAGTTGAGGGAAAAAACACGATTTTAATAATTACTTAATTATAGTCTACTAAAGCCCAGAACGTTTTTCAATATGAAACCCAGCTCAATAAAAAAAAAAAATGTCTACTTTCAATAGGAAGTTTGTTTGTTATTTGGAGGACGATTTTGGTACAATAGCCCTTAGGTTATTATCACCATTGTTTAAATACTTAAACTCATTTGTGGAGCGAAGCAATGGGAGTCTGCCGTGGTCCAGGAGGCACCACTGTCCCACAAGCCAGGCGGTGGTTATAGATAGTGTTTTATAGGATACGATATATGATCGGAGGATGTGGATAAAATCGATGTATTCACCTAACTTGGAAACCTCAGTACAATCCACACATTTTTAGATTTTTATACACATGCAAGCTAACACGCTTAGTGTGACCAGCGATGAAACCTTAGCCCCTCGCAACAACTCAAGAATGTTCATCTCACACTCACAACAGCAGGAGCTTTTTTTATCGTTTTATTACCATGCGGGTGCACCTGGGTTCCTGTGAACAAAGCTTGTTCATTGTTGAAAAAAACATATATGAGGTACTAGGGATGTAAAATATTACAAATTACGGGGTAAATTTTTTACCGAGAGAAAATTTAGGATTTTATTTATGGTTAGATCCCAATTTCTTAATACCACCAGCCTTCTAAATGGAATTTTTTTAATATAACTATGATAGTGACACTCTTCGAGTAACGATGTATAAATATTGGTTGTATTTTTGGTATTTCAGAGGTGCTCAATACCAAAGTATTAATTAATCCTGAACGTTGGAAAATATTTTTTCTGTTTTTGGGTGATTAATTCGAACCTCCACATAAAATGTCATGTTTATAGATATAATAAAGCACAGGCAGATAGAAAGGTTTACATAAGGGTTCCTGATTTTGGTAATATAACTAAAGCCTGCAATTGGTGCAAAAAACAACACCGTAGAGCCCATTTAAAATGCGACCTTAATACTCAATAGATACGAACAAATGTTCCCCTTAATCCATTAATTTGTGCAACATTGGCAAGTTGACTGACCGAGAGCAAATCGGATAATCTACTTATGTACTTAGAACTTTGTGACTAGTCGCAGTGGGGTATTAGGCCTAAAGCTCTTGACTTGAGGCCAGAATTCTCAACTACTGCTGAGAGGTTAAAGTGCGACAGATTTTCTGAGCACTGCTATTCTATTTAACCTTTTTTAGGTAGCTTGACGTATTAGAAAACATAATTACATAAGCAAAAGAACAGACATGGCGAAAAAAAAATGTTATAGCAGAAATTTCACCGAGATTTTTTTTTTCGACAAATGATTGGATTTTTACAACCTTACTTAATAGAAAGAAAAAATAAGTATAAAATTTCAAGGGTTTCTTAAAGAGTAAACCTTAAGGAAATGGCTCGAAGCGGCTTGCTAAATTACGCTTGAGTTAAACGAAAAAAAAGATCCGAATTCCTCTGAGAGCAGGGGTTTCGTAGAATCCTTTACTCAATACTGTTGTTTTTTGTTTGGTTTTTTGTATGAGTACTAATCCCCTTTTTTTTGTTTTATAGTGCATGGGCACAACAATAATAAATTAACCAAATTTTAATTTTATTATTCTGTGATTATGTCCTATATGGTTTTTTGCCAGGACTAGTCCTCGTTAAAATTTACCGTGTGCAGGGAAATAAAAACAATTCCTTCTAGAGTTATAAATAGAGAATAAAATTAGATTATACATATATATAACCTACTAATGCTATTACCCTACATACTATAATAACAATGTAATAAAATTCTTCATTCTGAAATTATTAAAACTGTTCAAATAACCGTTTGCTCAATCTTATCAAAACCGTTAATTGTGTGTGGTATATAACGTTTTGCCGACTTGATTTATTTTATCAAAGAGTTGACTTTCCACCTATTAAAAGTATTTTAAATGCCCAAAAACAAAAAAAGGTAAAATTACCTCTTAAATGCCGCTCTTCAGATTTTAATTCATCTTAATTAGTTTAGTAGGAACAATTACACAAGTGATGCATATCCCATGATAATTGACAAAAGTTTGAATAATAAAGGGAACTTAATCCTTTCCTTTAACAAGGAACCGAACCCAATCCTTCTCTTCTCGAATCGTCGGGGAGTAATTTGGTCCTATTTAATTGGTGAAGAAGATCTGGTCTGCCGCACTGACAGAAGCGTTAATGCAGGCCCCAGGCAGCTTCAAATAACAAAGCATAGTAATGACTTCCAGACTAAGCCGGTCGTTTCCAATGTTATCTTTGAGTTCTCTCCCTTGCCGGACTGGCATTAGTTAATTCTATACTTAAACAGACAAGCCGAATAGGAGATTTGTCTTTATCTAGGTGGGAGGCGGATCTCATTGGAATTGGCCTTGGTCAGTTTCAACATTTAACCGGTGAATGGAGCGATAAGTTCCTCTTTGGACACAAAAGATAGCCCTGACTAACATTAGGCGTACAGACATTACTATCGGAGAGAACCATTTCGCTCAATGCCTTTAAAATGACGTTCCTCTCGTAATCAATACCCGAAATCATGAACAAAAAATAAACGATTTAAGAAAGAAACCGACATGTACGACCTAATGTACCGACTGACGATGTCAGTGATCTCCATAAACACCTCACAGATGCAATGGCGCATCAAGGCCGATAAAGGCAAATGCATTCACACCACTTTTACTCTCCGTGAGTAACCTTCAATTCAATACTGCTTCCCGTGTCTGATACTGTTTTTTAAAAAAAAAATTTTTTTCTTAGCTCTCAAATTTTTAAGATTATAGATAAGGGAAAAATAAAGGTAATATATATATATATATATATGCTAATCCGATATATATCGGGAGCCTTATTCGCTATTCGCGAATTATTGTTTTTCCCGTTCGGTTACTTGAAGGTGGTGTCAACGGTGGTGTGCTGAGCCGCAACAACGAGAAGTCCAGAGAAACATTATTGGCAGAGGTACTAGACCAGACGAGTTAACTCTTTCTCTTTCTCCCCGGTGTGGCAACATTGTGACAATCCATATTATACAGTCCACTTATTGCGGTATTGGGTATTTTGGCGTGTACAAACACACAGTTATTAAAGTTTATTTGTACTTACGGAATAGAACTATGGGTTACATCCAAATCGTGGACTATCAAACTAATCCAAAACCCTCAGAACTGTAGTCAACGAACAGAGATATCCGTGTGCCACCTGTCCTCGACCCTCAAGATTTTCCACGTCCAACAAAACCTCCGCTCGTGCAACTCCTTATCCAGTAACACTCATCCTTACAATTCTCCTCGTCATTTAAAACGGCGGTAGTCTCGGGAGCAATTGTAAATATATATATATAAGTCATGTGGTCCTGGTACTAGGCATCATCCCCGCTCATGTCCTGAGTGTGTGGTCTTTGCCACGGTTGAAAGGGTGGCGTTTGGATCTCCGCGGCTTCCGGTCCTTCCGTCAACTTGATGGGGGAATAGCCTTGGCATTGGAAAGGCTCCGGGGCAGAATTTATTTGCATATTTTCTATGAATGTCGGTGTGATTAGCATTGTACATAGTTATGAATAAATCCTTGCATTACAATTAATAATGATTTATAAACAAACAACATGTAATTTTCTAATAAACATCTATAAAAAAAATAATAAATATACATTAATAAGACATGCACTATTGCATAAGAGTAAACCTACCTCATATTATTAGAATTTCATAATACAATTATACGAACGATTATGTTAAAGTGATATAAGGGGTTTTTTATATTAAAAAAAAATAATTTAACTCCATTTAGGAGTTTACTCCATGAACTCTAATTTCTATTGACTCGATTTTTTTTTTTTTTACCGTTCTCATTTTGAGGACATTTTGTGTTGCTTAATATATAACGAGAGTGGGTACAAATGGGGGAAATGTTTGAAGCGAAAGGCTGTATCGTGGCGAGGGTTAAACGATGAATTATGGATCCAGATATTCAGCGAGATAATCTACAAAAAGATAGACACCTCCCGCGCTGTAATTCGGAAAGCAGTCCCCTGAAGTATCGGGTGTGCACGCTATCTCTCACCTTTCCATTTTTCAATCGAGTAACCTAATTTGTCATTTAAAGTATACGTTGTATCTGCTTTCAATGCGCTATACTTCTGTCATTGTATCACTTGTCATATGTTTGTGCAAATTAGTCTCTGCTCGATAGAAAATTTGGGCTTTATCAAATCAAATTGTTAGAACCAATTGCTTTACCATAACCATAACACATTAGTCAAAACGTATCGATCCTTGTGTTTGGAAAATCAAACTAAACCCTAAAAATGTAGTCTGTCTACGGACAATTCTCATTATTCGTAGAAAATATTTTATTTATTTTCAACTTGCAATCTACGACCGGCATCCTTATAACTTAAATAGCATTTTATGTTCAAATTCTATAGGACGATTGAGAAACTCTATGTTCCAAATGCCGGCAATATTTTTCATTCAGGTGAAAAACACATTCCAAATTCTTCTGGTAGGCAGTGACGTGTGTTTACCGACATAATCTGGTCGGTTTTCACTATCAGGTATTCTTGAACAGAACCCAATCATTTCGGGTGATGCCAGAAAAGTTTTTGTTTTTATTGCAATCGAATACAAGGCATTTGGGTATTTCATAACACGCTACTGAAAGAGATATTACGCCCCACAATTCAAGTTTGGCATTGATTTATTTCATTGATACTAAAAATAATCTGTTTTCATTGTACACTGACTTACAATTGGTGCTTAACACGCATGTTTGTAAAATTTACACTATGCGAAAAAAAAAAATTTCTAAAAAGGCTATAGGGCAGCTCCAAAAATCTTTAAATTATTTTTTACACTACTAGTTGACGTTCCGCCTTTCAGACATCTTCAGGACTATAAATAATTTTTTTTTCATGATCATTGTGTCATTCTTCAGCTATTGAATACTGAATTGATTACGTTCCATAAGGTATATAAAAAACCCCTTTCAAAAACTTGCAATAAAAAAACATTGATTATCTATTCTTTATCCAACAAGATAACAATCAATATCTTCATCAGCTGTCTCTATTTTGAGTGTTAGCGGTTTAGGATATCACTAAACAGATCATTAGTTATAATTCAATTTAATTTATAATGACCATTATAATTTAATCATTATCTGAATTTTATTTCATTTCGTTGTAGCTGGATTTCACTTATTATTTTCTAAAAATATAACGTTTACCTATGATCTTTCATAGGTGTATCTTTTAAACAAAGTATTTACGGCCAAAAGTTGTTAGTCAATAATGGTTATTTATTCATTGCTCATTTATTCATCCGGTAGTAATCATCAAACAGTTATAACTCAGTTCCATTTGTAACTATTTATCATGCTACCACATCCGTATCCCTAACCATTGACAGAAATTATTCAATTACTCTTGTACTTTCGATATCTACCGTCAATCTCTATGAAAGTCATTTATTTATCAGACCACCCAATATTGGCGGTAAATCATATCCCAAAACGCAATATAATTTGAAGTGACAAAACCTCTCTTATATCATTGTAGGCAATATACTGAGCACTTGGAAAAGGTGGAGTGGAGCGCTTCAAGCGCTCGTGTAAATAAACTTTACCACATCCATTTCATCATGCTTAACCCACGTCGAAAAAAGCAATTTTCGTTTTGATATATTATTGCACTATTCTTGTTTGTTATGTTGCTACGGCCCTTGGTTGATATTGTTATTTCTTTTTATGAGTCATCATCATTATTCACAAATCATCAATACTTGTGATGATTCATTATCTGATCATTTGTATTATCTCTTCAAATAATCCTCAATGCACCGTAGTTCTTTAAAAATCGACAAATTCAGTGTGAAGTAGGGATCATTTGGGTAAATGAAAAATTTTAGAAAAGGTGGCCATTGCCTTTATATTTTTACCCTATTACCTAGGAGAAGCCACAAACAAACTGTCGTCGATAAAAACTTTAAAAACAAGTTTGAAAAAAAAGAGAGAGTTGCAGGGACAGTGGAAAATATGGATGAAAAATAAGAGGTTGGCGCAGGATCGAGAAGAGTGGAATTGTTTGAGCGCCTTATTCTCTCATATTTGTAGTTTTACTATATTATGTGTGCTCATGTGTTTTGAAAGAAATGAAAGGACATATATATATATATATATATGGGTGTGGCAGACTGGACAGCAGATCCGGAAATGCTAGAATACTCCTCAAGCGCGTAATCTGGTGAAGCACTCTGGAACTAGACGGTGTATTGAAGACCCAGTGGACTTATTCTGTTGTGGCCACTGGTAGTGTTCAGACTATGTCGAAGGAGCTCGTTTTCTTGCTATCATTCTCTACTATTTATAATTCATTAAACAGTTATATCCGAAACGGTATACTGAAGAAAGTGGTCAGACATACTTCATTCGAGCAGCGGAACAACAGTGAGCTTCACGAGATCTTTGATTTACCTACGGTGGATGAATTCATCCAACGGGGACATATTAAATTTTTTGACTCCCTACAGTACTTGACAAACCCGGTGTTTAACACGATAACCCCCCGCTCCGTTCCCTTATCGATGGCAGGACGCTGTCGGGGCTGGAACACTTTAGTCTTAGGTTCTAGTTTTAGGTTTTAGTTTGTAGTTCCATCATTGTAATCTGAAGATGAGCCCCATGACCTAGTCCTGTACCCAGTGATTTGTAATTTTAACTTCAAATATAAAATCGTCATTGTAATTCTACCCTCCTTCGAATGCATCTGCGTATGCAGTAAGGGGAGAAATTGGTATATCGAAAATTTGTAAATTGTAAAACGTATTGATCAATAAAGGGGTTTCGAAAAAAAAAAATGTATTTATTTATACAGTCCTCTTTTTAGCATTTAATTTAAATTCTTATTAATTGCCTGTGTTGGTATGAGCTCGTCAATAATTGGCTTCCATTAACAGCCAGCTTACGCCTAAGAACCCTTTTTAATTCCGCCATACGATTATTCGTTTAAACTGAGTCGCTCAGAGGAATGTCAGTAATTAGTAGGTGCATCTTACTTTTTCAAAAGGCTTAGTCTTACATTATTTTTTATGGGAATTCGTCCTCGAACTTGGATGTTATCGCCAAGTAAACATTTGCATAGTTTTAAATTCTTAAGGGTTGAACATGAAAATCAAATGTAGTTCATTCCATATAATTTTTTTTCTTCATTATTTAAGAGAAGGCCATTGAAGATTGCATTGTACGTTCTAACCGATGAAACTTCATATAATAAATATATACATCGAAACGAAAAACAGCAAAGAAAAAAAATAACAGAACCAGAACTAGAAACATGACGGATAAGTGAAAATATGAAAACAATTCTAATAGTTACGATACTGAGCAGTAATCGCTTGATGAGTGACCTATCCTTCAGAAGACCGTCTCTTCTGACTCTCACAGCTCGACAGTCCAAAACCATCACAGTCACAAATATCCCTCGTTCATACATAGTCCATAAATCAGGACCTGATTGAATGAAATGAAACTGCATTTATTACCTATACGTTTGTATATATTAAGAGCTCTTTGCATTTGTGGTAACTTGTTTGGGTTAAAATAACCATTTTTTATTATAGCTAAAAGGAGAAAATTAGTTAATCATGGAAATGGTATAAAATTTAAAAACCGCCCTGCATTAAGTACCGATAATGATGTCGATAAAGAAGTTTTGAAAATACAGCTGGTCGATGTTGATATTATAAACTTGGCCGGGCGCGATTATGTAGAATGAAGGGACCGGATTAGCGACAGCTTAGTCCATCAGAATTGCAGATGAGGTCTATATCACAACAGTGGACCTTTTCAGGAGTTTTGGGCTCTTGGTGGTCGGGGAGGGGGGGAGGCAGTGGAGCACCAATTTCTAAAATTCAATCTGGTGGTTCGGTGTGACTGTTCTTCCGAAACAATACATCAGCCTAGCCCACTCGTCCATTTCATAGTTCACACTTAACGGATTTAAGCTGGGCAAATATTCCAAATAAAATATCTGAAACCGTGTAATTAACGTGGCATTAACGCGACATATTTATCTTAGTTTACATATTTACTCTAAAAATCATATTTTATTTTAACTTTCTCAATTACTATAAATTTTAAAAAGATATTTAATCGCTAATAAAATATTCTAATATAATACTGCAGATAAAATAGGAGAGAGGCGCTGGTAAACCTATTAAAAAGGCTGTGGTGCAAACAATTCAGTTATTTATGGTGACATTAGCCAGTGACGTTGTGGAATGAAGGCACTTTATTAGGCAAACTAATCTTTCTGGCTTAAGAGTCATCTTTTCCATTAATTTGTTGAACATAGTATCAGGTGTGTTTCCCCAGCAGTAGGGGTAGTTAATGCATCCCCATTATATTTGGAATAAATGGAACCGTCGAGGGGGTCAAGGACTAATAAATCTGATTAACGCTTCCTAAGTAAACTGTATACTTTATAAATATTCTTAACAAATAAGTTGGGTAATATTGAAAATTTTTCATTTTCAGTTTAATACCAAAGGGTTATATATATATATATATATATATATAACCCTAAAAAAAAAAAAAAAATGAGAAAGGAAACGTGAAATAACAGCAACGAATGTCAAAGCAATACTACTCTATACCGTCGAGTAATCCTCTATACATATCTTCGGGATGTTTACATCTCGAACTTTGAGGATTAAGGCTGGCTTCTGGTGGGCCCCGGACTTTAACTCCACCCTGCCAGTTTACGAACACCTTTTCGTAAACTTTGATGTCCAACCTTAGGACGTCTTAGTTGATATAACTATTGCACCACTAATCTCACTGGGGAGCTAAGGCTAGCCCAAACAGCACCCAGCCTATAATACCTTACATTTATTCTTAATCCTATGGAACTTAGAGTCCGACTGTCACTTGTTAAGAAGAGATAAAAAAAAGCATTGCCTCTATCCTTGTGGCTGCTAAGGTAACAACACAAACAAACAAAATAAAAATCTCGTTCTGAGAGGAAAACATTGTATTTACATCTGAAACATAAAATTTGCCTTATCCACTAACTTATTCATAACATAACCCTAATATGTAACGACGAACTAGAAAAGAACCAATAAAATAAACTGGCACTCATGATAATTATACTAAAATACCTTGTTACAATCAATCACTGTTCTACTTTGCAATATTCGTCGCGTGCAGAGGCGAGGTTCCTTCCTGGTCGGCGACCCCCCCCCCCTGGTGGAAGTTTTAACTACTCTATGTGGACAGTTCTCCTTTTTTTAGTGGGTCTAAGACTCTCAATCGTGACGACATTATATTCGCAGACCGACACAAGACGGCCTTCACGTTTGTGAGAGGCAACTATGAGTTAACGAGGATGCCATTTGGCCTGAAGAATGCACCCATTACGTTCCAGCGACTCGTGGATGGGTTTCTACGAGGGATAAACGAGTCCGTATGCCAAATATATATGAATGCGGATCACCTGAAATTGTAATTGTCAGACGGAAAGTCACATCTAGACCAAAAGGTCATTAGTTTTTTGGTATATACGATCTCTAAGGAGGGAGTGAGACCCGATGCCGGGAAAGTTGAAGTGATGAAGAGTCGTCGGCAAGAGTCATTTGTTGAAAGGAGTTCCTCAGCCAGTACAACTTGGAGGTAATGTATAAGCCCGGTAAGGAAAACGTCGTGGCGGACTGGCTGTCCCAGGCGATCGTGGTCAACACATTCGACCAAGATCAGGTGAGCAATGACCAAATTTGTCGTGCCCTCAATGATGCTTCCAAACCAAGGAAGACCCATTTTCTTTACGTCAGAAACGTGACCATATGGAAAAAAAATTGAGCGTCTGTGGAGGACGGAGCAGATTGGAGTTGACCAAACATTAGTACGGTGTACCATGATGGTAGAAACCATCCCGGATGAGCCGACGCAGAAGAAGATCACGCTAGCGTACCATCAGGCCAAAACAAACAACAGGGGAGAACAAAAGACGGCTCAGGCGTTGAGGCGGAGGTGTTTTTGATGGTGGATGCGAAAGACGATTCAGGACACACTAGCTGCATGCGAGGTTTGTCACCGTACAGATATGACAGGCACTCACCGACCGGGCACCAAGTTGAGACTCTCACGGCGCAAACACCGCTCGCTGACCTTCAAGTGGATACCTTTACTTGGTGCAAATCGGCTATGGCATGCCCCATTCGGGAAAAGTCATTGGAGGCAGTACTAGGCGCGCTGAGGCGGTAGTTCCAATTTGACGGCGTCACAGATCGGATAGCGTCGGATGGCGGAAGGGACTTTGATAACGCCGACGTGCGGAAGGAGATGAAGGCTCTGGACGTGATATGGCATGTTATTATCTCAGGGCATCCAAAGAGCCGAGGAGGAATGTAGCGTTCTCACCCTTTGAAATCCTTTTCGGACTTCGTGGGCGTCGCCGGGACACGAGTAGAACGGTGGTGGGAGACGAGACATCCGCACAACTCAGCACCAAACGCATGGAGCTGGAGAAATGTATGGAACTAGTATTCTATTGTTCTTGTATCGTATTGTTCAAAACGTAAAGGGTGTTATAAAAAAGTAACTTCATAAAGCTTACGTGCAGTCGTGCACTTTTAAATTGTTATTTGTAGATTTGTTTATTGTGATTATTTATTGTTTAAACTAGCCCTAGTTAATTTGTCTCCAAATCATTAAATAATTATAATATATTATATTAACAGCATTTTTTTTTTGCCCTGTGCGTTCAAACACGCTTTTTGCAAGACATAATTTTCACATGTTCTTCAATGTTATTAAGTCATAACGAGAGTATTGATTTCTAAATATTTTATTATTTTATTCATACCCAATAGTTTGTCAGTTTTTATCAAAGAAAGTAAAGGCCTTCGACATTTTTCATAAATAGTTGGTTTTTCCGGAGTTCGTCGGTTAAAACAGTGTAAATATTGTTCCGATTCGACGCCTCTGTTCAAAGATAATTTTCAATTGCTTTCGTTGTGGATTCATCGGCATGCTTTAATCACTTCACGCGGGGCAACACAAAGCATACAATTTCTTTTTGATAAAAAACTGGTTGAACAATTAACAACATTTTTATCTCATGTATGAGGTCCCACTGCCAAACGGTGAGTTTTGATCAAATTCTTCCATATATCATAAACTATAATCGGCTTGATGTCCGATTGAATCTCTCCCACGACCTAAAGTGGGCTTAAGTTGGTTATCTAGTAGGGTAATCTCAATTTATGATTATCATAACTCTTTATAAGTTTTTAGTATTATTTGTTTTATAACTAAATGGAATTAATCAATACCAGAGATTTGAGTGAGGAGTTTTGTTTTTAAACATTCCAAATTTTAAAATATAAGGAAAACGCAGTTAATGCCTTATTCCATCTCCAATGTACTATTTTGTTTTGTAAATACCCTACTAGATAGCTCTCTTTGCATTGACAAAAGAATCTAAACCTCCTTAACGGAGCTGAAATAATTTTTTTTAAAATAGCTGTTTTCGCTTACTTCTGTTTAAATTCGCATCACCAACATCTATCCCAAAATGAAAGACTCCGAGTGACTTGCGATGATCGCAAAGAAATTCGCTCGTGAGGGCGGATAGTAGGGAAGATTTCAACCCTTTCTTTAGGCCACAGCCACACACGTTGTAATGATATTTACATGTTAAAATTAAATTTATTTAGTAGGATTAGATTAAGTCATCTGTATGAAGTGTATTATTATTATCAGAGGATCACTGTTACGGGACCCTTGTACCTTTGTGAACGCCACTTTATAATGGTGGGGGTATGTTGCCAGTAAAATAGAAAATTTCCTAGACAAAGGCAGAGTTAATCCGCAAAGCATCACGTGGTGTGCTCATAGTACAAGTTAGATCTTGTGTTTAAATTTAGTGTTATTGAAACATCAGAAGCCCAAGTTAATTCTCACCACCTTTATTCCTAAACACTCTTTCTATCTAGCATAGGAGATTAAGATAGCGCCAGGTTTCATTCATCATACATTAAACATCAGCCACTGAGGTTTAATTAGTTTTAAAATGTTTAACTTATTTTTATTTATTTTTCAAGATTAACTCCTCTATCTAGAGCATATATATATAATACATTGACCCGATTTTTGAGAAGCTGAACAATATATTCCCACCTAAACGATGTTTGATAAATTTTTTTTTTTCAGGATTCAGTGGATTATATGTTAAGAAGCGAAATTCTGCTTTCTTAACAAATTAGTGTAAACCGTAGGAAACTGAATGAGAGGTTCTTCTTTAATCTTATGGTTCGTGTATATTAAGGTAAAATGTACAAATTTTGGCGAAAAGCGATCGTTATGTGTGCCCAAGTCAGTGCCCGATCACCATTGGCTACCACTAGTCGGCAAGAACATGTGGCTGAGTGCATATTGCATAATGAATTTTCTAGCTGGGAGTTCACTAAGAAGCAATGACCATCACTCTGCAATAATATAGCCTTGAGAAAAACCGCAGCTACCTCTGTGGTCCCTAATTAGACAATTAGACCGGAGAGGTTCCGACCCAACGAGGATATCTCAGTGCTGACGTAAGGGCCGGAGTTGGGGGCCCTAATAGCCAAAGTTGGGATTAAAGGGAGTTCCATTGGTCTGGCCCCTTGGTCTACCAACACCTAATTTCGGATTCTTCCTCTCCCACCGGCAGTAAACACGGCCAGCTCGCGGTAGGTAATGGCCGCTTCTTTATCCTCTACTGCCTGGGACTCTTCGCAGGGGTCCCCCGCTTCATTACCAACCTCTTCGGGGACTTGATAAGTGAACTATAATTGTAGTATGGTCTGAGAGATTAATCCTAGATGATTACCTTGAATAGGAGAGGGTCTACCTACACTCAGGTTCGTGACATTTCTTTGCGCATACTTATGATAAAAATAACCGGAATTTATTTTATAATATACCCTCCTTTCGAAAACAAATATAACAGAACGACTCCTAGCTGAGAAGTTTTGCCATGATCGCACATATCTGTAGTTTTTTTTAAAGAAACAGAAATGTGTTTATTGCGACCTCAATTCACACATTAGTTTTCTAAATTCAAAGAAAAACTATTTAAAATACAACACTCTATCATAATGATAATATAAACAAAAAGAATATTTTTTACATGTATTTATTTATTTACAGATGGAGTTGTAATAATTAATATGTTAATAAATATTTACAAAATGCAAGATACAGTCATAGCATATAGCAAGATAGCCAAGTGATGTAAATATTCCGTTTTAACATATCTTTTTTGCACTACTATTTCTCTTATTACAGGGTTTCTTAGTGTGGACATTTAACAAAAAAAATAAAAATCATAAATGTTTAATATATGCTCTATGCATGTATAAAAAAAATACTTTAGTTACTTCATTATTTGGTTTTCCTATCATGTTGAGTAGGGCACCCCTTGTTATATTCACAATATTATTCAGCTTACATCCCCTGTCTACTAACCGGACACAAGACCCCGTCTCTCTGACCTTTACACTCCTTCCCAAAGGACTGGAACATTCGACTGATTCTTTCTTGCTCTCCCCACCTTTATCTGGCATTCTTTCATTCTCAATCCGCTTCATCCTTACGTACTTTTCCAACACCCTCCTATTCCAACACCTCTCTACCACTCAGGCGTACGCTTGCTAACCTAGGACCTTTACATTCATTTTGATTATTGTAATTAGTTTATTTTATTATTTAGGATGACTACGATTTAACTTTTCTGCTACCTCCTTGTTAAAGATTAAACACTAACATTAATAATTTTTTATTTCATTAATACTATTTTTCCCTCTTTTTTTTTTTTAATTTAATTGTGTATTTTACTTGTTTTCTTATGTTGTATATACCAAATTCGTAAAGAATATTATTTAATTTGATTAATAATTTCAGCTTTACTCTTTAGTTTTTATTATTACTTTCTCCTCTATGTTCTTCTTTCTTTTTTGTAGGTCAGTATAGTATTAATAAAACATTGACCACAATTACAGCGGGGCCAAGTTATTTGATAAATAATGTCGGGGGCGGGGAGATGGGGTGAAGTTTGCCGGCCGTGGTGTTTTTGCGGGTAGAGCGCCGCTGACGGGCGGAAACTGGGCGACAGCGGTTCTGGCACGGGTTCTGACAGCAGTCGTGCACAGGCCTACCCCCCAGTCGGGCATTACAATTCCGGAGCCACAACTAATTCAATTCTCTGTCTCTGTGCCATTATATACCCTCCTCCTGTGTATGCACTGATGTAGCGACTGTTTGATACGTTTGCCTCCATGACACCCCATACTGTTCAAACTTGTACTTGTGTTGGATAAAATACAATACTGTTTGATATGTGTTTTATAGAGTTATTTGCTAGGGAAATTCTGTATGAATGTTTCAGAGTTGAGAATGTTGACACCAGAACGAGCCTTGTACTATTTCTATATTTTGTTGGGAACTAAGCAGTTAGTCTGTTGTTTCCTGTAGTCGGTGACATAGCTCATATAAGTAGGTCTCATTGAGAAGCGAGTCTTAAGAAATAAAGAAAAACTCTACAACTAAGACCTAGTTATGAGTGTTTTGAAAACTTCTTTAGTTATCATTCAACAGGAACGGGGAAGCATTATGAGAAGAAACACTCCTCCAGGCCCCACCCATACGGATCATTGGCTCCTCGCAGGTAGATATTCAGGGATCAAAGGGGTCCGCTCGTTTGATCTTGGGCCATCTTGGCCCTGGCTGTCCCTTCGGCCCTTCAGCACTGATTTCTTTCTCTGGAAATTTTATTTGTCAGCCACTGCATTGACTGAAAGGGAAAAATCTAAATTGACTTACCATCGTTTCGAGTCATTTTCCACAATATACCAGTATATTTCTGAAATCTGTTGCCCTAATGTTAAAAAAAAGTAATTATCTCTACAGTTGGTTGTGTGAACATTTAGTACGTAAAATTTAATTTATTTAAACGTTTTTAGTTCACAAATGGTTTGGTAATAATCTAAAACCACCTCTGATGATGCCCATCTCCACGTGTAGTTATGGTGGCTAAGTGTGACGTCCATTCTTTGTCTTGTGGGGTGGGGGTCGTAGTAGTAGAAGAAGTTGTGGCATGAAGCAAAGAAACAGAGCCGCCCTAACTTATGGATTTATTGCTGGCGTTGGGTTAATATTATGTGAATAACGTCCCATCTTTGTCTTCCTACAAGTTATTTAGTTCTTATTCCCAAGTGGTTTCAGCAGCTTCTTCAGGCTCAATGAACACTTAAGTACTCAGAATGTTGCTAATGATATCGGTCTCTGATTTGTTACACACAAGACAAGATAGACTTGAGCAGTACCTATTTTTTACAACATTCTCAGCACTTGTGAATGGCAGTGTGGGCTGCTGAAAATGATCGTGAATAAAAAAAACAACTTGTGGGAAGACAAAAATATGACGTTATTCACTTAATATTAACACAGAACCAGCAATGAATCCATAAGTTAGGGTGGCTCTGTTTCTTTTCTTCATTCTATCACTTCTTCTACTATTACGAAACCCCCGGTCTCATTCAAGGTTGGTGGTTCTTTTCCCAAATCTCTATATATGGTTATATTAAATGAGTCTGGTCCTTTATTCGATGGTCTACCTTCAGGTTTAGCCTTTTAAACCCAACAAGCTTTCTGATAAATATGGTGACACCCTTCAATCGCTATTTCAGAAATTCTGAACGATTCTTTTTAGGTACCTCATTTCTGCAGTATCCATGCACTTCCTTGGCCAGCCTTAAGTTTTCATAAGGAATATAATTCTCATATTTTCAAAAATATTCTCACCTCTTATTTGGTCCAGGGGAAGTGGTATAACGATGTTTTAACCGCAGGAGAAGATTTTGTCATTCCACCACGTTACCTACCTCCTTATCATACAATATCCTACTGCTTACATCCTCTGTCTCCTAAGACAAATACTCATTGATACTCCCTCATACTCACCCTTTCTCACAACAATACTCGACCGCTCCTAATTTTGTGGGGTTTTTTCGACTTCTTGCATAATGTTTATGTCCTGCAATGATATCTGGTTCAGTTCTTCATACTGGCTTTCTTCTCCCCGTCTTTTGAGGCTTATGCTTCTAGAGAGTAAGGTAATGTTATTCTGTCCGGGGTAGATCTTTAAAGAGCTACTTGTGCAAGTAAATAATAATAAAACAGATTTTAAACTACCATTGTCTTGAAATCAATTTCAGAATATATTTGTAAGTCGCTTAGCTACATTAAAGGGATTCTGGCTGTTTCATTATACTGCAGGAAAGTACGATTGTTACAAGTTTTTTATTGTGCTGAAAACAAATAAAAAGTTTTGATTGTTCTCTGCTGCTGATGCTGATTATGTCAAGTTATGCAGTTTCAAATGAAAAATTAACACAATCCGCTTTTACTGGTTCCCGAACAGCGGAACTACCGATGGGTTGGGTGGGTGCTGGGGTGAATAAATGAAAGAAACATTTATACAGTGGTAGTTAAAACTAAATCTCATAAAACCTCTGATCCAGACGACTTCGGGCGCCAATCTAATTAAAATTACAAGGGGTCATGGCTTGCAAAAGCCCGTTTTATGCAGCAATAATCGCTGCATGAATAACATTTTAACTCTAATTATAATTTTCATTCCTTTATTCCGATTGGGTATTTGTAGTTTGTGCATGTTTGAGAATGCTTATAGGATATTATCCAGAGACGATAAACTGTAAAAATGAGAACGTGTCCGAATTAGCGAATGAAAGCCCTTATAAAAGAGTTATTAATTAAAACCTGCTATGGTAATTAAAAAAAAAGTTCTAGATTTTCTTTTTATCCAAGGTATGATCTCCCCAAAATAAAAAACTTTCAGAAACTAAAAATATACGATTTCTGCAATGATGCAAGTGCAAAGCTGATAGGAGTGACAATAGATTGATTGGAGCATTACTTTAAGGGCTCCTATTAATTAAGATTTTTTTTCCACACGTTTACCAAACCAGACTACAAACATACAATCTATCTGGACAAACGATCCAGTTTTTTTTCTGTGCTAGCCTTGAGTGTGCCCCTGAAAAGTGAACCATTTTGTTTTTTTCCTCCATCCTCATAAAAACTTGATCCAAGCTCATCTTGCATTAACTTAAGCACTTTGAACAAGGAAAGGACAATGTCGGGTCGTCACGAGTGGGGTGCCTAGTTACCCTAGCCCTGGTGACGAAGTGAGGGTTGATTAAGTTTATGACCGGGACAATTGTTTCTTGACGGTCTTACTATCTGACTCCATATTTGATAGGTATGTGCCCCGACAATGCACTATGTTCAGGAGAAGAGGTATAGGGTAGGTGGTGTAGGTGGTTAGTGTGGTCTTGGAATGACCATGAATGACACTCGGTATCTAAGGGTAGGCGAAATCCGTCCGGATCCCAAAGGCGAGAGTGAACCGGAGAGAGGCAGAATGAATCGCCGTGGATAACACAGCTGGTTAAGTTTGCAGGGCCACGACAACTGTTGTCCACTAGGGAGAGGTCTCTCCCAAGGAGGTGCTAGATTTAGCGAGACGAAGGCAGAGATTCCCACTAGGAAGGTGGGGGGTCTGACAACGCCGGACTAAAACGTAGCGAGGTGAGGAGAGAGAGATGCAGAGGTTTTCATCAATGAGGAAGCCAAGTTTTGAACATCAGAGCAGCCACAAGCCATGTGCCAGCCAGTCGTCAGGAGAATGAATTACAGGCCCAAACCACCGGTCTTATATACCCAGCTGGCTTCGTCAGTAACCAATCAGCTTTGGTTTTATTGTACCCAATACCAGTTGAGTATGTGGTGGCCTTTGTTCTCTGACAGCTGATGGCCTTTGCGTCACTGATACCTGACCCGGGTAAGGGTCTCCGGCCCTCTCGGCGGTTTGGGTCCCTTAGTACCTGCTACGGGTAGTGAGTGCCCCAGCTCATATAACTAATTTGCTCGCAGTTGCGTCTTTATTGTTTACAACATTTACAATGATTTATGGTTTGGTAAAGTTATTTACGTTTGTTTAAGTTAATTTACAATATATATCAAATAGATTATAGGGTGATTTATCTTATGTAGTTAGCGGTCGCTACAGATAATTTCATAAATATCACTAAAAAAGAATCCAAACAGGCTTGATTTTTTTTCAAATTTGTTTTTTTTAACTTAACGTAAATTTTCTTTTTTATACCCTCTTCAGTTTGGTGGGCACACTTTTAATATATTGGTGAATTTTTTATTTAACACAACGCTTCTTTTATTTTATTCATATCCTTTGACATTCAATTTCCACAGTAGCGACAAACCTCGTAGAATGAAAGAACAAGTAAAAGAAACTCTCTCAGTGTCATATGAACCATTTCCAATGATGTCGGACCAAGGACTGGACTTTTGCTTGACAAACACCGTTATAAACATTGAACAAAGTTTGCCATTCGATATTTTTTGAATTTAGTCATTAGTGCTATACTAAAGAGGTAACATGGTTCATTTTCGACGTTTGGCAATATCTAAGCACTTTATCACTATTTACAATCTTTTGCCTTACACGTGATCTTATTATATTTTATACCGCCTAACCAGGTGTTATAGTACGATTCAAGGTTATCCATTTCATCTGAACTGCTTTTTTTTGTGGGCCTAGAGTGTTAGTTAGATACGGAGGCTGCTAGAATATCAAATAATGTACAGACTTTGCACAAGTATTCCTCAATAATAATCAAATTTCCGTACCAGTATTTGTATTCACCTGTCATTTATACTAATGCACAATACATGTTACCGTTCATTGATTTCCGAAGTGAGGGAGTATTGTACCTTATGCCCTGTTGGTGTGATAACATGAATCAAAGTTTCCAATATGTGGGTGGTAAAAAGCTGACCTCGAAACGGATCCGGGAAATCCCCTTTCAGCTGCCTGTATTGGCTGTGATAGCGATTATGAAAGTACTGAATATTAAAAATAATATTCCTCAATGTCCCAGATGAGCAATTTATATAATTTTTTTCTTTTGTTTATATAATTATGGGATAACTGGAACCATAACTATAACTGGAATTATGGGAAAAATAAATTTCAGCAATTCTACCACTTTTCTCGTATGCATTATTATCACGCTCATATGCTACATACGACGTACTGTAGCTGTTCACCCAAGATACATTTCAACGATATAGAACAAAATAATGTTTTAGTTTAAGAATAAATAGAAATATGATAATCCAAGAAAATTACAGATAATTAACACTTTTATTAACGTGTTGCATAGTGATTAAAGTATATTGTTAGTTATTAATTTTGGCTTGCGTGAGGTGGTTAGCAATCGAATAAAAATAAATTCAAATAAAAATCCCGTGGCTCGAATCTTATGGCTAACGTCTGATCTACGTTCCGCTGTATTCTCTTAATCTTTGTTTAGGACACAGTCATATGTTATAGTGAGACAACTAGGACCAAACTAAATTTATTAGAATTAGGTCGATTTGAAGGGAGTGAGTTATCGTTTAAAATCATTTTGTTTTTTTTTCTTTCATAGCCCCTTTAAATTTACAGATAATTATATATAATTATAGATCCTCAGACGTATCTATTTACAAATTATTTTTGTATTTCCTGTAGCATCGCTCCATTATATACAGGTTTTATTATTTTACAAAAATTATATAATGAATAAACAAGTATAATGATATACATTATACGTGACTGGACTAAACTGACTAATAAAGGTGATAGGGCTCACCTTTTCGATCAACCTTAAAACTAACTTACATACTAATTCCTAACCTATTTTTTCCCCGACAGTCTGTTGCCATCGATGCGGGAGGGGTGGTGGGGCCACATAGTGTTAAACACTGGGTTTGTCAGGTGCTGCAACGAGTCAAAAAACTTAATGTGTCTCCGGCGGATGAACTCACCCATCGACGGCACACCAAGCAACGGGTGCAGGTCAGCGTTCTTCAACCTCTCGAAAGAGGTATGTCGGACGACTTTACGCATGATTCCATTCTTGAAGTGTGGGAGACATTTGGCTGTATTGTGAGTCAAGCGGGTAAATAGCGGGGCACCGTACAGCAGAGCTGGCCGGAGAAACATTTATATATCATCAATTTGAGACGAAGCGACAGGTTGGGTGAAGTTAGCAAGTGCGATAGCCTGTAAGACCTATGTCGAACCTTTTCTATTTTATTGCTAAAATGAGTAGAGAAATGGAGATGCTTATCCATTTTTATACCCAAATAGTGCATTGGGAAAGCTGGTCAGTTCTTTTACCCTCCTATGCTATACGATTTTGGCAAGGATTTTTTCCTCTTTTGGAGGGAGAAGATTACGCAGTCGGTCTTCCCGGCGTTTACTCTGATGTTTAACATGCCCAGTCTGTCGCTGATCATATATCATATATTCTGTGAGTTGCACGAATTTGTCTGATAGCCAGGAGTCTATATATAGCCAGAAATCTTTGGGAACAACTTTAGTCTAAGGGAATAGGGAGAGTGCCTGAAAAACTGCAATTGGGCCAGATAAAACAATACTTAGTGGTGCACCCGTAGTACAACATAGATTTTAGTGTTTATTTTCGTAAGAATCTAATCCTCTTTTAATAATCATTTACTTTTTCTGGGCCAAATCCACTACTGATATATTTAAGCCACTCATTTTACCTCACGAGGTTCTGGGATACGGAACCTGTCTTAACCTCCTCTAGTTGCTAAATACCTTCCAATAGAACAGCCGAAATAATAATTATTTCATTTTAACTCGAAAGCATCTGACCTTTTATACAGGTCATCGTTAAACTACTTTATACCGCTACATTTGTTTTTTAATTACTCTTTCACAGAGTGAGTAACTTAAGTCGAGGTTGTACGAAAACAATTGCACAGTGCCGCTTGTATCTGATAAACTTAATGAATGTGGGACACCAAGCTCAGATTAAGCCAACTAGGGACTAACGCTAATTCATAAACGACTGTTCAAAGAGATGTATGAAAAGGTCTGCGCGAGTCGCACGGCTTTAGAAATACATACGGTCGGAAATAAAGTTTATAATTTAATTAATGACATCCTGGAGGATTCAAGGGGTAGAGCTCGGGGATTTGGTTATAGAAAAGCTCAATTTATCGGTGGAAATCCTGTCCTGAGGTTAATCCGGACTAGTATATATTTCTTCCCTCTCTATTTCTCTCTTCCTATCGCTGACTCTCTCTATTCTCCAGTTTTCTCCCAGCATATCAGATCAGATGAAGATTTTGCAAAATAATTATGAGTTAGGAAACAAAATCATTTCTGTCCTATGAGGAATCTTGGCAAGTTTATATCAACATTTTAAGGTCATAGTAAGTGAGCTACGTTTGCGCTGGTCAAGCTATTAATTTTACAATACAAAAACGATGCAACAATGACAAAATTAGACATTTCAAAATAAACTGATCTTACTAATTGATGCTCTAGCTTAATATCGTGCCTGTGGTAATCAGTGTGGGGAAAAGGATGTCTAGGAAGGGAGTTAGTATTAAAGGAACATTAGAATCGCCTGATTTCTGAAAACCACCTTAGTATAAAATACTAATAAGTAACATGTACTGAGAGTGAACAACGTGTTGCTTTGAGGAGGATCTGAGTAACTCCTTTGCCTACCCAAGTTGGTGTTTAATGACAACATACCCCCATCAGAATAATGCACCTGACCCCTTGTTACCCGACAATGTCTTAAACATTCTATACAGATGATTTAAAAACCAAAACGCTACTCCCTTAAAATCAATCTAAATGTAATAAATAAATATAATTTGATTACATAAATGGTTGTGGCCTGTAATCATTAATGTGCTTTTATATCTAAACATTAGTAGCATCTTTTTTACTTAAATGAATATGTTTCAGTCATGAGCTAAATAAATTATTGTTTTTTTTTAAATAAATATCTAAGTATCCCCCCGCTTATGTTTTAAGGGTATGTTTGAATGTACAATAAACTTAATATATATTTAAAACCTCCTCTACGATTATGAAAGTGATGATTAAGTCGTTATGTTTCCACGACTATTCAATTGGTATTGAGCTAGAATGTTTTACAATTGTGAATTAGGATAAACTACACTCGGTGCCAAGATTGCCTGAAGGATGAATGCATGAAGGTGCTAAGGGAGGACACTCTTTACTAAGCCTGAAAATTATAACATTGATATAGAAAAGACGCTCGTTAGTTTATATTATGTTTTTTTGGAGGCTGGAAATCCTACACAAACCTAAAAAGCAGAAATAATTAGTTAATGGATCAGTAGCATTTTTTTTAAAGATTGATAGGAAGGCAGACTGAATATGATTACCCTGTACTTGTATCATCAGTCCCAGGTGTTTGGTTAAAAAAAAAAAGATCTTGATCCTTGAACCAAGTATTGCTACTTTATAGAGTTACGTAGAAACAATGATTTACGACCTTCTCAAAAAGTATGTTTTACTACCCCCTTTAACAACTGAATGTTATCATTTTCAGATTTAGCGATGAGAGGCCTCACTTTCAAACGCTTGCTGGCCCCATGAAGGCAATGTTCAATTATGAATCAAAGAAAAATTATGCTAATAATGTAATAAATGTTCTTATTGTGCCTTCTAAAGCTCCTGAGACTTCAGCGACTGACTCCATCACCAGTTTGCATGACCTCTATCTATGACCGATAGAACGGTAATTAATTATTTTAATTTAATTTAATACAAAGGAATTTTGGCAATGTCAAGACGTCAAATGTTTGCCATTAGTCTTCAATAACATGAAAACAATGAAATGTCTAAGTGGTACTTATTGATTCGATGAAGTTTAATAGTTATTCAATTTTATGAGATCTGTAAATTATGACTAACTCATAAATCTGGCTACAAATTACTTCGTTGAGCTTCTGACTACTATTTTTCACTATAGTACTTCTACAGTTTTGGAATGTTTATATTCATCATTTGGAACATAGTTTATATTTGTGTTTTAAAGAATCGTGTATTATTATGTTCTAAAAATTTTGATTTGATTTCTAAATAAAGTTATTAATTTATTTATCATCCGTGTTTTTATATAATAGAGATTTAAAATTGATAGATTAAATTATTTTTGTCTCAGCTAGTATACGCACAAAAGGCAGCCAGACGAAACATGATTTTGATGTACCTTCTTGATTAAAGACCTCAATTAGGGCCTGGACATATTTTCTAAGCGTAAATAGTTAACATTTTAGTTAGTATTTTGTTAAATGTGAAACTAAAATTCAGGTGAGCCAAAGGCCCATTAGAGGAGAGTGCCGAGACATCACAAGCCGAGCAAAGGCCCATTTAATGCAGGCCAGTTTTCTACCCCCCCCCCTTCTCTCCCCCCAGGCCATCTATGAAAATTAAAATCATGATTTAATGCGCCTTTTTTCGAAGCCCCAGTTGGAAAACTGAGCCGATGCCAACTGGGAACTGCCAACAAAATGGCTCAACTTTCCTCTTCTCAATTCGCCCATCCTTTTCAGCCTAGAAATATGCCATTTCTCCAATGTCTGTACCATGTTCATCGCAAATAACTGCTTTATTCTTTACTCAATACAAATAAATAATAGTCAAAATAAATATGTATTGAAAAATTGAAATCATGTGCTATTCGCTCATATAAAAGTCATGTTTTATAAAACGGGATATTTTTCATTGCCTCCTTTTCATTTTAAGTAGACGAGCTTCATATAATTTTTACACTCCAGAGCGAGTCTTCCACTTAATATTTAAAACTAAAATATGTACTTATTTCTTTAGGTTTAGGAAAACCGAAACAAAACCACCTAAAACTAAAAGACCTTTAGCGGTCCTTAAGGATGAAATGAATGTCTTTATTTGCTTTCTTCCTAGTTGAAACTGTTATGCATAACAATTTTACTGAATTAGTGTTTACTATTACAATTTACAAGAAATCTTTGAGTGTTTTTTATAGTGTTGTATATAAAGTTAATGTCAGTAGTATCATGTAATCGAGAGATGGTAGTATGCGTTGGTGAATTTGTTATTGTTTTTTGGGGTTTATCCTGCATATTCTATGAAGTCACTAGTACAGGTCATACACCGGGATGGTGATGCTTAAGTTAACGAAGGACTGACAAGCATTCTATAAACCATTTCTTCATATTTTGCTCTAATAGAATTTATGTAAGCTGTAAAATCCAAGCCTTTATCAAAAATTACGCCTAAGTATTTAATAGCCTGAGACCGTTAAAGTACAGTTTTTCCTAAATTCATTGATGGGATAAATTTTGGTCAGCGTTTAGTGAATAGAATCCTCTCAGTTTTTTCAATGTTTATTTAAAATTTCTTTCGGTGGATGAACATATTTTTGTCATGTGCTCCTGATATTGAATGGGACTTTCATGTAGAATTCATCATGATTCAAGATAGCCAATGCCTTATATATCAACACCCGTACTCTTCACGCTGATTTCAACATCCCACTTATTCAAGATGTAGCCACCTCCACTTAACAGAACTTCCATTCCAGCCTCCCTGGCCATCCTAATATGTATGTGTATGTATGCGGTGGTAGCCTCGCGTGACCTTCTCCAAACCAAGTAGCATTTTCTTTAATTTTAGTGAGTTCTGAGTAATAAGGTTACTAGAGAAGGGATTTTTTCAAATGAGCCCTTTCCCACTAAAAAAGATACGGTATAAACGGAATTTTAATAATGAAATAAAAAAATTATCAAGTGACAAGAAAAAATATAAAATCGCTACTAACTACTATGGACAACCTCTTTAGAGTTAAAGTATAAATACTTCTGTGGTTAGATGATAAAATTTTATAATTCACTTGGCAATATAAACTATAAACAAAAAGTACTATAAAAAATACTATAAATATTAGCCAACTATCATTTTTAATACGTTCACTCGAGTAAGACAACTTTTTCATAATTGCTTTTTTTTCTTAGCTCTCAATTGGAAATATAGGATGTAGGAAAAATAGAGGAAATTATTTGGGATGATGGGTGCCTTTCATTAAGGGGAGTCATATTTAAAGGAATTATGAGAAGGATATGGGGTGTGGGATGCCTAAAAGCGGTGGGTGGATTCGGGAAGGTAGTGAGAGTCTACCTATGATGGAGCCTAGGCATTGGTTTGAAGTCGGCTAGGTCACACCTGGCCCCGGCCCCTGTAGGGGGCTGCACTGAGTCGGCCTATCGGCCGGGGAATCGACCTACCCTGAGCAGGTAGAAGAGGTCTTCTTTCTTCGGTTGAGTTGGCCGGGAGATCCACCTCTATCTCTCGGCTGGGTGTTGGTCGTTCAGTCCCCGTCAGGGTGCTCGGGTTCGATCACGTCTATTTGTCTTCAGGCTTCTGCGGTCCAGCAGTGCTTCCATCGGACGGGCATTGGTGGTGGTTAAAGGTCGGAGAATAGTGTGTTGTGGCAGTGTTGTAACGTAAAATTTGAAGTGTCGTCTCTTGATGAAATCTTGAATGGTGAGCACTTCAAATTTTTCGTGGATGTCGTTTGCCTTCATTCGGTGGAACGGGGTATGTGTGAAGGAGGTACGGAGAACTCTGTTCTGAAATTGCTGGAGCGTTTTTAGAGTGTTAGGTGTTAGGTACTTGAACGGTGGGGTCCCGTACATTAAAGCAGGTCTCAGGACGCTCTGGTAAATCAGCAGCTTGAGGCGTACTGATAAGGCCACTTTACTTTGTCTTTACTAAAGACTTTTTCATAACACTATAGTACTTATAGAAAATTCTCTTTGTGAGAAGAAATGCGACATATGAGCACAGATTTATTTCAATGAATAAAAAAGTAAATTTACCCTCCATTAGATATAGTAGGTTTTTTCTTTTCTTTTCCTGCCTAAACGAGGTAGAGTCAGCCTCTAATGCTACTGAAAGGAAATTTATATTGCGTTAGCGTTTGGCCCATCAGCTTAGTAGACATACCGCAGCCCCATATTACAAGGAGGGATGGTTGCGGAATTCTAAGCGCACGCACAAAAAAGAACTTAATGTTGCGAGAAGGTCCGCGTGACTGGTTCATACTCCCTAATTACCCGTTTAATTTTCAATAAATACAGATTGTGGCAATAAATTTAATAGCGCATCGTTTTTAAACAGAAAAAAAAATATCTGGCTGACAAATTCATTGCTCTTCATTTCGCAGATGGAAAATGAATGATTGTTCACTGAGGGCTGTTTAGATGTTAAGTCCATCTTAATGACATTAATAATGAAAATATTACTGTGGACGGGGCAATCATCTACAATCTTTAAGTACGTGCGTTCACATGTTGATAAGAGGACAACAAATAAGAAATTGCAAATATGAATCACACTTCAGTGTGTATTAGCCAGATAAAAGTTTTCTAACAGACTTCTTGATGTTATCGTCAAGCAACTGACGACGATCGTAAATATTGCACGATCAATATGGCTTTTTGAGTAGATGTTCCTATGAACTTCGCATTATTCTGACTATGTGCTAGCTAAAATTAATCTCTATTGTATAGGTTCTGAAGATCTAATACGAGGTTTTAATTAATAATTGAGGATATCGAATAAATGTTTTTTTTGTCTATCTGCCACTCATGTTATCATTAACGATGTTTACTGTTTATTAATAAAATTTATTTCATACCAAATGTGTTATGCAGTGAATACTATACAAGATTATCGATATTATAAGTGACGAAAATCAGTACCAAAATTTATCGTAAGTGAGAGTAGTTACAAAACTAATTTCAAACTTAAACTGCTGAGAATATCCGACCGTTAAACGCAAATCAAAGTTTATGGCACCTCCTAAACGAATTGTTTATTGTTCTAGTGGTGAATTATTGAAACCAAACAACGGGTAGTTAGGAGTAACGGGGCACGTTAATGAAATGCAAACAGGTAGAATTATTTAATTGTATTATTACTTTGGACACAAAGTGGAAGAGGGGTGGTAACCGCCTTTGTATAACGCGTTTGTTACATCACAAAAGCTGCATTAATGTGGACTAACAGTTAATTAGTTATTAAAATATTTTATTAAATAGGATACTGCCTAAAAACGTAAACAACAAAACAAAAGGCTATAGAAATTAACAATAACATTTTTAAGTGTATTGTCTTGTTTGTTAGTTGAACTTAGTTGGAAAACTATATACAGAAAAAATTAAAATGATGAGTTAGTTTCAATTAAAAACATATTTTTAATATTCTTTCAGTACAAAAAATGTGAGTAAAAAGAAAATTTCTCAAAAAAAAATTATTTAAGGATTACTTATTCAAGCCCAAATTTAGTGCAACATTGACTAAGTAAAGAAATATAATGAAGTGTCATATCACGTTTTTTATTGTATTTTTTAATGACCAAAAACCCGACAGTTTCGTAATATTAGTCATCCCGCTGGTTTTAGAATTCTTAACTAAAAAAAAAAATGATGATACTGGAGTACGAAAATGGGTATTCATGATGTCTACAATCAGCCATTCGTCAAAATCAGCAATCCTTACAACCACCTAGCCGAGTTAATTTTGGATTACTTTAGTTTGTCTCGAATAACCTCTCAAAATTCAAATGGAACTGAGTATGGGAAGAGATCAGAAAAATATGTGTACAAATCCCGACCTTGTCAATTCCTATTTTTATTTGGTTTATAAATTTTAATTGGATAGTTCTTAATTCGCAAAATTACTATTTGCAGGGCCAACATAAAAAGTTGTGATTTATGCACATACAAAATCTGTCAAAGAGCACCCATGGTCCTGAGGATTTTCTCAGTGAAGTTGGTGGAGAAGTCGGGAGCAAGGAAGCTTTCCACTCCTCATCCTATGGCCGATACGCTAAGTCGCGAAGACCCAGAAGAGGGTTAAAGAACCGCTGACGCTCAGTAAATGAGTGGGGATGGTGGTCAGTGCTAGGACTCTATCTTACTTATCCCTTTGCAACAGAACGCTAGGGCGACGGAGCTTTAAGCGACGAGTAGGAGGAGTTAGTGCAAAAGTAGGACTATAGGATTCGGATTTTCGGAAGTTTTCATGAATTTGGGTAAATTTAATAAGTCTAAATAAACCACAACAGTCTATTTATCAGTATCAGTCACAATACACAATTTCATTACATACAATTAAATGGTTACATGGTGTTTACATATTGTTATCACCAGCAACGTCATTTGTGCGCAAATTTAGTAGCGTTGATTTGAGGACAGCACTAAAAATAGAAATCGGAATAACGCATTCAGGAGGAAGAAAAGTCATTATGTGCTTATAAAATAGGCAGGGCCTAGTCATTTTTCATGACGAGGGAGTGGGGAGGGGTTAAGCCACGGGTGAATTCGAGTGAATATATTGTGAAAAAAAATAGTTCTGGGCATATGTACTAATTTAGCAATACTTATAATATAATAAGAGATATTTTCAGCCAATTTATTCCATACTGTACTTTACATTTTGACGGGCCATCACGAGAGGGTAGTACATATCATACCTAACCCTGGCGGGGAATAAGAAAGTGTTCAGTGGTCTATGACCTATGTAACTTTTCTTCGTGACGGGTACCATTATTGACCTAACTGACTCCATTTGTGATAAGTGTGTGCCCCGACAGCGCACCGAGTTCAGGAGAAGGGATAAGTGCAGTATATGTTTGAGGTAATTTACGTGGTTTTGGAATGGCTCTCGGAATCTAAGGGTAGGAGAAATCAGTCCCCAAAGAAAATGTGAACCGGGAAGAGTGCAACTAGGAAGTTGTGGTGCCCCAGATAAAAATTCCCAGGAAAAGGCTAGTTTAGTATGGCAGAAACCGGGAAATACCACTGGGAAAGAGTAGAAGCTGACGGCACCGGACCAAATCTATTCGGTTAGGAATAGAGTGGTGCAGAGGCTCAATAGAAAAGGCTATAAGTCTAGGAAACATCATTGCATGAGTACCAGTCCCGAGGCAAGCCAAAGTTCCACCTAATGTCAGCTCAGACGCAGGGTTATATATTGACAGTAGCAGAATTTCACATAGAAGTCCAACATAGAGGAATTTAACGTCATATATAGTAATGAACAATATATATATTCCATAATTGTGAGTATGGTTTTCTGCGTTTTGAACATCCCGATCAACAGTGCGCAATCTGTGATTTCTGCTTTAAAACTTTTATTATAAAATGTCGCTTAGTGTAAAAATAATGGGTTTTACAACCTGACCCAAACCCTTAATGATGTACGTTGTATAAAAGTTAGCCTCAATTTTTTTTTTTTTGTTAATACCTGTCTGGTCCGTTTATTGTCCTATTATTTTTAGCGAATTCATATTAGCCATTTATAATTTTTTTTTGATTTTGAAGAACAGTTATAACTTAATGTGTTTACACTAGCTGAGGAGTCAATTTTTTTATACACAATAAAACGATTTAACAATAAAAATATTGACAATCTAGAATTGATTCGATTACCGCACTGTCTCCTGGGCTAAGTTAGTCTCCTACCATTGGTAATAACTGCATAGAAAGGATATGAGTATTAAAATAGGATTAGACGCATCTGATAACTGAAGGCCAATCAAAAATAATTGTTGGGTATTCTTTTAAGTATATATACTAATTCTAAAAAGATTTCAATATACTATAATTCTATTTGTACGACTTATTTATTGAATAAGGAACTATTAAAAATTCTTCAGGAAAATGTTTTTTTTCTTTTGATTGTAGTCATGAAAATGGCTTAATTTTGAAAAGTTTACTGTTGACGTAATATCAATAATACTTCAGGGAGACTTTTTTTTAATAATTAATTTTTAGAGAGAATATACTTGAAAAATTATTTAATCAGGCGGTGTTATATTCGATTAGACTAGTGAGCGGCTTCGGAGTCGCTTTAAAGGCGTTACCTCTAACTTCTCTTCCCAAGTCGATAATCCCCATCAATCGTACTTCAGGGGTCGTTAACAAGGACCACTAACCAACCACACTTCACCCTCAGATGAACGGAATTGATTCCTGCAGGCACGACCCAGACCACACAGAGCCTCAGTGCGTGCCTACACCGAACAGCAAACAATAGGGCCTCCCTTAAAAGAGTGCTCCTCGAGCTGTGACAGTGAGGGATGTGGCTCTCAAGAGAGTAAGTCGCTCAGAGGCGGAGGTCCCTCTCTCGCCTTGGATAAAACAATTCTTTACAGTCGCTAGAAAATCTGAAACGCCTTCCCAAAGCGTCTATTTCCCCCTGTCTCTTTCCGTTATTTGATTTCGTCTGACTTCGGAAGAACCATGCGGAATACTATATTAGGATCAGCGATCTATAACTTTTCTAGAGACAATACATCGGTTTTACAAGGTCATTTTAGTCGGCTACAACTTTTGTAATGATCAAGAAAAACGAAATAGAAGACCAAAAGGCCTAAGCATAAATGATGTATAATTGTGTGTATGTGCTACTTTCTAATATAAAATAAAATGATACTATTATAAAATAGTTATACATTGTAAAATTAATTCTCTTACCTCAGGGTCCGGATGATCTAGTTTAAGATCCTTACTGTGATAAAGGGTAAAAAGCCTGTTTTAGATAGCAAGGATATGATTATTAGAGGAGTATTAGAACTGCTGATATATATCTGAAATCCGGTTAATTAATTAAACGTGATCTGATAACACATAAAAAAGGGGGGGTAGTAGAATAATCTATGAGTTTTCTTTTAGAATCATATACAAAGAGTAAATGAAAAGAGTAAAAAGGCTTATTGTTGTATCTGGTAAAAAACGATGGTGAAAGGGCTGAATTGCAGGTTTTGGAAGGAATTGAGGAATTGGGAAGAACGGCTTTTTAGGCTAGGCTGGATACAAACATCATCATGTTAATATGTAAGCTCTATTACTTGACTATGTATTTAAGAGGAATGAGGAGGCAAGAGATAGGAAATTAAAAAAAAAAAAAACCTTTACCGAATTTACTCTTTGTACATAGAGACCAAGTATTTTGTTTATCCCGGAAAAAGCTGTGTCAATTCTGGGAAATATTTTTTTTTAATGTTTAGCTGCTATCTTGAGAATTAATTAACGATTTGAAAGCACTTAAGAAATCTGACTAAATCAAGAAACAGGAATAACTTGTTCCGTTAATTGCTTTTGATTGAATAACTTCTAAAGTATATTTCTCACTATGTTTGTTAAGACTTTAGGTTTTATTAATATTTTTTGGCAACCTCTCTGATGTCACCCTTACTATAATACCCTTATAATAATACTATAATAAATAAAAACTCATAGCTACACAATAACCTCGTTTCTAGCTTTCACGTCATATTGAATAATATAAAAACCTTCATCCCAGCTCATTATATTTTACCTTTTGAAATAAAAGAAATGGCAAGATTAAAAAGAAAAGAATTTCACGGTAGGAAAATAAAAGCTAATGACACAACCAATTAGGAGTTTTGTTTGTACTCTCTATTTATTGACATATGGCAGGGGTTTTTTGTTCCTTTTAATTTCTCTCACTTCAGATTTCTTAAATAATAAATTATCGTTTTTCTTTTTAATATTTAATGAATAATCTTTTATCCTTGCTAATTGGCAATTGTAAGTAAACTTAATGAATTCAGTAGAGTACTTAATTATTTACATTCGATGAGCTCTTGTTATTATTGAATATTTTTATCACCTAGCAATATTTACTATTTAATACGAAGGATGTGATAAAACTTCTATTTTCTATCTTAACTGACAAACATGTGGTCGGGCATTGTCATGAAGAAGTAAAGGCCCTCTCCTGTTGACAAAGGCTGGAAATTTTTCTTTCAATTCTTTATAAAATTTGCCTATTTCTCAATAGTAAGAGAGGCGAAACCTCAAAACAAAGCAAAAAAATATATAAAAATCTGACATTTCATCCATTATACCCCAATAGATTGTCTATTACCTCTAAAAATCAGCCCCAATGAAGAAGAACTTAGATTTTTAGTTATATAGAACTGCAGGTGATTTTTCGGATGGCTTTCTTCCTCTTCTTACCTATTGAAAAAATTTAATGATATTAAAACGCTTACGATTTTGGGAACCAACAATACATATTAAGTTTAAGCTGGTAAGACTAGGACTTTTTTTATTTCAATGTTTTGCCTATTCATAGTTTTTTTTTTCATTTATTTATTAATTTGAATAAATCTACAGAAAGAAAACAAAAAAATGAATAAAAGAATGAGATGAGTATTTTGCCAAGGTGCCCAAAAATGAATGCTTGTTGGAGATTTAAAGGACAAAGGCTCACTGTTATACTTCAGAAGATTATAAAAGAGTCTTCAACTTAAGATATTGATTAAGGACGAGAAAATTATTTAGTCGTCAGAATGACAAAGTGTATGCACACAACTGAACGAGGACACCGTCCAAGCTCAATGGTAGTTTGGTGGGGATACAGTTTGATGCTACACACAACAAAACTTCATTTTTGCGAACTCGAGGAAGGAATATATTCTGGAGCGCGTAGTGAAGATCCTGCACATAAGAATCGAACAACTAAGCGGTGATTGGAGGAGAATGTCCCTGAGTTCATTAAGACTTCAGATTGGCCCCCGGTAAGTGCTTATTTGAACACTCCAGAGTTCCGACATAGGTCACATCTTGACTTATTGGCTTGCTACAGGGGACACACTAGTTTGAAAATCCTGAAAAATGCCCTGTGTTAGGTGCCAGTTACAGTACATTTAGGTGCCAATTTTGAACAATTTTATTTTATTTAATCAACAAGACATATTATATAAATAAATTGTACATTTTAAATAAGAGGTGTTCAAAAAGTAAGGCAAATATTGTCTTTCAAAAAATGTATTCAAGATATCGTTTATAGCGTGCAAACACTTCGAGGTACTCCTCGACCATGCACACATGTTTTCCAGTGGTTTTCTCTGGCATGGTAGGTTTCGACGGGATCTTCGTTCATGGTGATCGTCATAGCGGATTTGATCGTATCAATTTGGTAAAAACTGTGTTATCTGAGGGAGGTCTTAATCCTCGGAATTAAACAGAAGTCTAACGAAGCCAAGTCGAGACTGTAAGGGGGCTGGGGCTGTGCTGCCGAGTTGTACTTATGGTGGAGTGCCCAAGTAGAGCCGATCTTGTTTCGCACGCGGAGCACCCTTTTTCTTAATTTTTCAAGAACATCAATGAAGTAGGCAGCATTGATAGGCTGACCTGGAGGTACGAACTCCATGTGGACTACACTCTTAGCGACGAAAATGACTAGCAGCACTTTTTTCACTTTTGACTTACTCGTTCTTGCCTTCTTTTGTTTCAAGGACGTTGGGGTGTGCCTTTTGTTACTCGGGCGCTTTTTCTCCGGATCGGGATCAAATGCCCTTGTTTTATCCCCGGTTCGTCACTCAACTGGCCATATCACGGACATGAGTCACATTCTCGTCGGAGCTACTGGTTGATGGCCGTGGTCACCATTTCTCAGCCCTCCTTAAACATCTTCAACCACCTTCAAACTTGCGAAAACAATTGAGCACAGTCCCCATAGGCTTAATGGACCAATTGATTAGTGCACGCATAACTTTTGCCGAGTTTGGCACAGGGCTTCATCGCGTACTATAATTCGATAGTTTGCTCCATCATGCTTCACAAAATCAATGACCGTTACGCAGCCATTTTTTTTTTTTTTATTTTTAAGAAATTTACGAGAGTATATAACTTCTTTATTGTGCTAAGATTACAATCTGCCTTATTAGGCAATAACTAATTGAGATAAATGTTCCCATTCATACCATACTAACAATTCATCATTCACTCAATATTTATACTTATTCATACAATATTTACATACAGCCCAGAGGCCACCCAAATCCACATCCTCGCATGCGAAAGAGGAAGCGGAGTCTTGGGAGTCCCCCATGCTCCTCCGTCAGCCACGTCACCGGATGCGAGCCAGTGGAGGCTTACCAAGAGCGCGAGAGCTACAGACGCTCAGGACATGATTGGAGAAACTGGCCATTGCCAGGACTCCCACTGTCACGCATTTATAGCAGGACACGAGGCCACTGACGTTTCAGTCTCAGAGGAGGATTATAGGGATTAGTGGTGCAGTGCAATGACTGTGGTACGGGATTAGAGTGGTTGGATAGATTAGTATGTAATTTCGTGAACTTGGAAGGGATAAGTTCAAGAATGTAAGGTATATTAAGATCGTTCTAAAGGGTTGCTGAATTAATATGAGTCATTGACTTTTGTTCTCAGGACTTTTGATTGAGTTTTGATGGGATACGCTTGATGTTTGACTTTTTGCTGCCCCCATAGCTCTATTCCGGATGTCTAGATTGGCTTCAGTGTAACTTTGTAAATTAGTAATTTATTTTCTATTGAGAGATGGGATGTCCTTTGAAGTAAACTGTGCAGTTGTCCAAAGTGTCTGTTTAGTTCTTGTTTTTTTAGCCTCCGGTGTGGGTTCCAGGTCAGTCTTTTGTCGAGATGGAAGCCTAAGTACCGTACTGTCTCGGATACAGGGACAGGAATAGAATTAAAATAAATTAGTGGACAATTTGGGAACATTTTGCTTCATTAACTTTGATCCGCCATTGTTTCCACCAATGCTCGATCTCATCAAGGGTCTGGGTGGGATGATAAGACTGCAGTGTCATCTGCAAATGTAGCCAAGAAGGTATTGGGAGTAGAGGGGACATCAGTGGTATATAGGTTATAGAGGATGGGGCCCAGGACACTGCCTTGTGGAACTTCTGTTTTTATGGGATAGTAGTTAGAATATTTTAAACCCCAGCGGACATGGAAGAAGTGGTTTGAAAGGTAGGGCTGTAGGATGAGGAAAAGGGCCTGTGGTAAATATGTTTTGAGTTTGTAAAGTAAACCTGCGTGCCAGACCCTTGCTTGTGGAATTATACAAGTATTTATCAGTACTGTTTTGCTTTTGACAGGAATTGTTGAAATCATAATTTATCCAATAAAATTTAAGTGGGTAAAAAATAAAATAATATATTTAGTTTTTCTATAGGTTGTAGCAGTATAATGGTCGCTTTGTAGCGGGTGTTTTTTGATCTGTATGATTTGTGTTAACGTTATAGTAATTTCCCCTATTTTTAATTTGTAACCCTTTTATTCATTTGTCATAATAAAAATTTATATTTTTTTTCGTTTTAATAATTCTTTTTTGCCTAAAATATAGGGAGAGCAGACATATTTCTCTATTACATTTATGGGGTGTACCTCTCTTCAGGCATAAATCCTACATTTGATGGGGTGTACCTCTCTTCAGGCATAAATCCTACATTTTCCTGGCACTCTAGAGAAGGTTGATCCTAATCGTCGTATGCGACGAAAAGAGAGAAATCTCTCCCATGTGAGGCTCCTATATCTCTCATACAGGAGGCGGTAGAATAGGGACGGACTTAGCAGCAGGGCTGTGGCAGGTGGAAAGGGTTTTGGCACAGGGCCTCCCTCTTAGGGCCCACGGAGCCAAAGAAATGCCTATATATTCGCCGCGATGGCATCCCAATCAGTGAAAGAGAGGATTAGAACTGAAACCAGGAAACGGTTAAGCGGGGCCCTTCGCCCTTTTATCTGTTGTAGCTCCGTCTTATTCAGCCTCGATATATACCTTTTTCGAGGGTTTCGCGATAAATACGAACACAAACACCCGCCCGATCTCGTCGAAATATATAAGTCTTTTGTGTACGTTTTAGCAATTATATTAAAATTTATATTCATTTGGTTAAATTTATACCTAATGATGAAGAAAGATTAGATCACCTGGGTCAATTTGGTGCTATTTCTGATTGGCACTATTCTGAGCAAAGCGTTTCAAAGTATTTCTGTACAAACAAGACACTACACAACATTGGTCCATTGCAGCACAGTCCAAGGGACAAGAAATAAATAATTCAATAGAAAATTATGAGATAAAACTTAATGCAGATGTTCCTAATTATGTCAAGAGGAATTCAAATGGACGCTGGTGCTGGAAAATTGTTGATTATTTTTTAGAAGTAGGCGAACTAGATAATAAACAAGAGATTGTAAAGTTGAATTTATTATTTCTAATGTTTGTGAAATATATTATAGTTCTTTTTGAACACAATTGCCTTTTTGGATACTCGAGAATGGTATACTGATATAAGACGAAAGCGCTCATATCAGTATAAAATAAATGTATTTATTAATATTGCTTTCGTGATTTTCATTTTTTAACAGATGACCCTTACTCTATGTTGCTTCGGTTCTGATAAAGGAACATTGTATAATTCTCAATAAATATTATATTATGTTGCTGCTCCCAAAATTCTCTTTAATTAATTTCTCTTTCAATTACTTGACATATTTCTAAATATTATTATATTTACGTGCCTAGTGGTACGTATCAAATACCGAATCAGTAATCGATTATCGTAACAGCTGATCTGAGCTAAAACCAACTCCTCATAATGCAGTTTCTCTAAATTGAACTTTATTTCCATTAATATTTGACTATTACTTTACCAGCATATCAGCTTTCAACAGAACAACTTACAATGTTATTTATTGACTCTGGTATGGGCGTAGGCGTCTTAGCTACTACAAACAGTGGTGTTTTTTTTTTAGTGGGGAAGGATTGTAAAAATAGACTTAGCAAAATATTTTTTACTCTCTACACCCTTTTTTTCTGCTACCAAGGGGTTTCCACGGATCCTTAGTTCCATTGAAAAGTAAATACAAAATATCAAAGAGTTTTAATTGATTTTCAAAATCGACTGACGTTCGGAGGTTTAGATTAAGCTGTGGCGTGTTTTTTTCAGTATATGGAGGAAGGGTAGAGTGTCTACCGTATCTTTTATTTTTCCTGTCGCTATGCCACTCACCTCCAACCACCCCACCCTATTGCAACTTTACGCACTCGAATGTGTAGGTCAAGCAAACGTTTTTATCACTTATTTTCACCGGTCATTTAACACAAGGAACAAAACGTTAAATATTACATTTGATATCAACTAAATAAGTTTTGTTTTCAATTCAATTTGATTTCAATATGGGATTCGTAACATATGCAAACAGGTGTACCATCTTATTATAGGTGCTAAATCTTTGAGTGGTGTCGCGTCGAGGTGACTAATTATGCCCGTCTTGAATATAATCCCCTAGGGAATCTTGCACAGCCAATTTACATTTAGTTATAAAGTAACATTGGAGATCTAACCGTTGAATCAATAATTAACCAATACGTATACAGTAAATAGTAGTAAATATACGAAATTAATAAATATGATCCGTTGTGTTATCAAGATTTAAATAGTGATTTTGTTTTTCTATTTTTTTTTATAAGGGAAAAACCCTGACAGGATCATGGATGTATCCAAAAGCGTAAATATTCTAATCATATATCTTTTTAAATTAACAATTCCTGACTATGCTACTCTCTGACGGATCATTAGTGATTGCAATTTCCCAGTTTTTAGGATTGGGAGCTGTTGTGTCCTCATTCATTCCTCAAGAACGCTCGTGTACATCACCCCATAACGACCGAAGTCTGATATTATAAACGCTATTATATTTTTATAAGTTGCTGCCGAAAAATGGAACTTAATGGAGGTGGTAACACGTCATGGTGTGTGGATCGATCGAGCTCGAGTAGACGCAAAGATGGCGGTCCTGCAAATTAATATATCTATACTTATGTATGTAGTATGCATGTGACGTGTTACCCCTGGACATATGTATGTTACAGGCATTTAATTACAGGCGCTGTGTATCAACGGGTTGGGTTCATTTCCCGAAATGAGCGGTAAATTTCGTTAGTATTGTAAACATTCTCTCAACAGTTGGTATTTTTAATTCATCCGAAAATTACCTGTTTGGAGTCATTTTTGTAAGAAGCAGAACATTGAAAAAACTGAATATTAAAAACTGCTTAAAAACAAAGCAATTATCTTGAACAAAGTTATATTCAATACATTTTTTTTTTTAGCTGATATACGCTAATTATAAGTATTTTTCTGTGATTTTAGATTTGTGTGGACAGTATAATAGAAAAAAAGTAAGAAACATAACATATGCCGTCGATAGCGATGTTGATATTTGTTGTTGAGACTGAATTATACAGATATGCACAGCATTTTTTATATCAATTCAAGCCGGTCTCAAACACGAAATTAACTGTAATTAAACACCTTATACATGCAATTAATATCGGATAAACAGTGGTATAGCGCAATGTAAATGCGATAATTAATTAATCCTAATTACTACATGTGTATAATACACCCACTGCTGGAGGGAGTAACTGAGTTGTTTGACAAGAGATTACGCTTCCATATAGTTCATTATCTTTCAATATTTTTTTAGTGTATTTTCGGTTGACATAGGCAAATATCACTATTGTTAACACCGCCCTCTGTGGTTTAATAGAGGAGTCAATAAAGCTTATTCTTAACTCTGTCAAATGATTTATAGTCGTGAAAACATTAATTGTTTACTATTGAAAAGATAATTAGCTGTAGGGCAGGCGCTCATTTAAAGTACAAAGACGATAAATAATGATTTATTATTTTTTTTAAATTTTAAGGGTACACCCCCCTACCTCAAGGGTAGGATAGAAAACAAATCACTTCAATTAACGAGATTTCTATTGAATGTAATTTACCGTCTACTCAGATAGATAGATAAATAAACAAATAAAAATCCACTCATTTTTAGAATAAATAACTTTGATTACAAACGAATAAACAAATTTCCAAAAATCAAGTTGGTCTTTAAAACACACATTTTTTCCACCCTTTATACCCCCTTTAAATTTACTGATAATTATATCCAATTAAAGATCCTCAGGCGGATCTATTTACAAATTATTTTGTATTTCCTGTAGCATCGCTACATTATATACAGGTTTTGTTATTTTATAAAAATTATATAATAAATAAACAAGTATAATGATATACATTATACGTGACTGGACTAAACTGACTAATAAAGGTGATGGGGCTCACCTTTTTGATCAAACTTAAAACTAACTTACATACTAATTGTTAGCCTAATTTTTCCCCGACAGTATGTTACCATCGATGCGGGAGGTGTGCTGGGGTCTTAGTATTAAACACTGGGTTGGTCAGGTGCTGCAACGAGTCAAAAAACTTTACGTGTCTCAGGCGGATGAATTCACCCACCGACGCCACACCAAGCAACGGGTGCAGGTCAGCGTTCTTTAACCTCTCGAGAGAGGTATGTCGGACCACTTTTCGCATGATCCTATTCTGGAATTTAAAAAACACATTCAAACTATCTTTCAAAAAATAATGTAACTGTATTTTTTTTCATATTCCCTTGTTATTATAAATTATCGAATTCAGTATAGACTACATAAATGAATCTATTTACTATAGAACATATGTCACATACATATACAATGTAGCTTGTCTACATTTTATACAATTTTTAATAATTTTACATTGCGATTTGTGATTGTTACAAAACTATAATGTACATTATAAATTCAATCTCTAAACATGTGTAAAAGTGATGGGGCTCACCTTATGAATCATAAACTTAAAAACTAACTTACATCTAAGAACAAAATCTTAACCTAATCTTTCCCGACAGTCTGTTACCATCGATGCGGGAATAGTGGTGGGGTCATAGTGTTAAACACTGGGTTTTTTAGGTGCTTCAACGAGTCAAAAAACTGTGTCTCCAGTGGATGAATGTAACTGCAATTCCAAGCTTATTTGTTATGTCCAAGGTATGTTGTTTTATAAATGTATCTTCACAATGAGTGTCTGTCGTTAATAAACTATATCATGAGCTAAGGGATTGTCTAGTGACGCACGAAGGCATTTGACTCCGTAGATCATCGTACACTCCAGTGACGCCTGAACGAGCACGACTTTCCTGCGCAACTCCAGAACATCATGTCCTCCTACCTAGCAGGCAGAACATTTTCTGTGTGAATAGGAGCCGTCTTTACCACCAGAAGAGATTTCTTGGTCGAAGTTCCCCAAGGGTCGATGCTGGGACAGCACAAACTTATAAAAATAGGATGTGGGAAAAATAAAGGAAAATTTTGGGCTAATGAGTGCCTTTTATTCAGGAGAGTCCCCCCTTTGAAGGATGTATGAGAAGGATATAGAGTGTGGAATGCCTAAAGGAGGCGGGTGGAATCAGGAAGGTAGTGAGAGTCTACCGTATTAACGAGGATATTTTTGTTTTATATATATATATTATAGCATTTATGATGTTTGAGAATAAATATCATGAACCCTTACTGATGGTAGGCAACCACTTTCCCTAATCAACTATAAATTGATTAAATGAACAAGCCAAATTGATTAATTAACCTAATGATTTAATTATAAATCATTAAATTTGATGATGAAGAGATTTACGTCCTTTTAAATTCAACTAAATGAAAAGATGTCAAAATTCCAATTTTGACTGAATAAAGTTTCAAAGTATAAAAATGGAACAACTCACGTCGACAGGTGCCAACCGGCCGAGGTTAAATCTACAGAAAAAAGGATTTGAGCCAAGGATTCTTGGAAATTCGTGCACCAGTCCCTCGTCAAATATCACAAAATTTAATATTCTACTAATTAAATGAGTAATCGTTTGAGAGCAGCACGGTACAGACATTGATATCAGGGACGTGTAGTGCCGCTACTAATTAAAATCAAGTTACTATTAAATGACACAACTGAAGTCACAGGAATTTATGACTCAGGAGCAAACGTGTCATTAATAAATTTAATATTGTTTAAAATAAAAAATAAGGCTATTAATATTTTAAAATTAGTAAACTTGAGGACAATTAATGGTGAGAGGAAGAGAGGTGGAATGGTAAGATTAAAAATAAAAATTTACAACATTGCGAAACACATGAATGTCTTCATTGTGGACGATAAAGATTTTAATTATAAATTTTTTATTGGGCTAAATAAATAAAAAATAAAATAAAAATAATCAAATAAGTTTTAATGAACATTTAAATACAAAAATAACTCAGAAATCTCAGTAAATCATCTACATGTTAGTCAACAATCAAGAATACTAGGATTAATTGATAAGTATAAATCAATCTTAGCACAGCCGTCAAGAAGAACGTATCTGGCAAGCTCCCGTATTGGCGGTTACCAGATTATTGAAATATTGAGTTTAAAAGTGAACTAAAGTGAATATTAAAGTGTTAGATAAGAAACATTAAAGAATACATAACGGATTATAAATGAACTATACAATGGTTTTTTTTTTAAAGAAAAAAAATAACGGTTAACGGAAAACAAACGGTTTATTAAATTGTTTGGAAAATTATTAATTGGATCTAAAAGGAAAAAGCGGGAAGGTGATACAATCTTATCCAAGGCAATCTACTGGAACAATCATCTCTAAACCTCAATTGAATATAACTCGAAATCTTGGAACACTGGATTGGCGTGGGGACGCGAAGGAACAGAAGGCAACATGGCGAAAAATAACACAAGTAATTTTTTTATAAAATACCATGGTATATTGAAAAAGATAGGCAAACGAAATTATAAATAAGTGTCATCAACATGTATTAACTAAAGTAAATTCATTCATAATAAATGAGCTCAATTTTATTTTTGTAATTATTAATTCTAACATAATTTAAAACATTCTTGTATTGTCAATATTTTATTATTTAATTATAATTATTAATCATAACAATTTTTTTATATGAACATATATTTCCCAATTCCTGGTTTCTCAATTTTATTAATAAACATAACATTAGCCTTGAGATCGGGTGATTCAAATGAGATAAATTTTTATGTCAAAGACATACAACAACTTGATAAAAAACTAATTAAATCCACTTGTTATCAAGTGGTTGTTGGGGGCCGCTTTAATTTTAATTAATACATTCAATTCTTGAATCAAAGATCTCATGGTGGACCTGCCAAATTAATTAAATAAAGTAAAAAAGGTAAAGTATAAACGACGGTAAAAATAAGGTAGGTTACAATATATATATATATATATATATATATATATATATATATATAGAGAGAGAGAGAGAGAGAGAGAGAGAGAGAGAGAGAGAGAGAGAGAGAGAGAGAGAGAGAGAGAGAGAGAGAGAGAGAGAGAGAGAGAGAGAGAGAGAGAGAGAGAGAGAGAGAGAGAGAGAGAGTGAGAGAGAGAGATTGTACAAATAGGGGAGTTTTTAATTCGTATAACTTAATGGAACATAAAAGTTTCTAACAAATAAAAATTAGTGTTGAATGTTTATTAACTTTAAATGTGTAATTTGAAACATATTAAATCAGGCTTTTTTGCCAAAAGCGTTTTCTATACCTGGAAGGATTACCCCCGCGCAATTTACATCATTAAATCGTTTAGTTACATGCTTGTAAATTGTACAGTTGTTGATAGATGATTCCGGATTGCCCATTAATTATAATGTGAGTTGAGTTCATGTGATTAAGCATTCTATTTGAGACCGTCGGTTTTAAAAATGTTTTAACAATGTTGTGGATTCTTGTGGGTCTGTAATTAAATACTTCTGTAAGGTATTTATTGAGTTTATTATTGAGTGGTAATATTATTTATGTATTATGTAATGTAATGTCACCCCAAAAAGATTTTCTATTACTTTTGCTTACTTCTTTTGTTGATATGAAAGTGAGTGTCATGGAAGTTAGTCGATGTAGACATTTTTCAAGGTGTAATAATTACTTTCTTTGTGTGAATTGGCCATGATAAAAAGTTTTTTGTGGTGGGTTCTGGATACTTAGGTTTTTATTAAGATATATGTTGATGTCGTATTGTAATGCATTGATATTTTTATTATAAAATTTAATTATTAGAATTTAGTAAAATAAGTTAGTTTTTTGTTGCAACAATAGATATTGTTATAGATATATATCTGTGTTTAGAGGATGGATTTGGCCATCGTACCAAGAATATGCTCTGGGATTTTAAGAAATGTTGGGTGGGAGATTTAAGGAGACAGAATCTCCGGACTTTAGTCTTTGTGAGAGAGTCGGTTGAATTGTCAATCCTCTAAGAGACCTGATGTAGACAAGATCATAGAAGCCACATACAAGGAGGACGAAACCAAAACATTCGCCAATTCGACGAATATCCATGTTATTATTATTATATTCCTTTATTGTGCTATAATTACAATCTGCCTTTTATAAGGCAATAAGTAATCAATATAAATACTCTCATTCATACCATATTTACAGTTCATCATTCACTCGCTCATTCATACAATATTTACAGACAGCCCAAAGACCTCCCAAATCCACATGCGAAGAGAAAGCGGAGTCTTGGCAAGTCCCCCACGCTCCTCCGTCAGCCGCGTCTCCGGATACTAGCCAGTGGAGGCTGACCAAGAGCGCGAGAGCCACAGACGCTCAGGACATGATTGGAGTAACTGGCCGTTGCCAGGACTACAGTATTGTACTAATATGTGCTACAGTATTAGGGTGGTTGGAAATGCTACTGTGGAATTTCTTAAACTTGGAAGGGATGAGTTCTAGAATGTAGGGTATATTAACGTCGTTATGAAGGGTTTTGTTATTTAATATTAGATAACTATTATTTTAAACTATATAAAACTCTCCACCCATTTATGATTTTTATAAATCATTTATAGCACACAAAATTATGCTAGAGAGCCCTGAATTAATATTAATTGTAACATTATGAAACAAACTACTAATCATTACAAATCTTTTATGAATTATCTTTTTTATCCTTTATAAATGCAATAACAAAGATGGAACTGGTAAAAATTCTGAATATTTTATGAATTTCAGATGGACTATCACCTTCTGGTTTAAGTTAATTTACTTTTTGTACCTATTATTTCTGCCATTGTTATAATTTTTTTGTATAAAAAATTATTTCATTTATTTACTACTGTTTTGTTGCTGATGGAGTGCTGGAGTATATAGGGATTTCAACCCACTCACTGGCTGCCTATGAGCTAAATATCCCGTGCTTTCCATCTGATCCTTGAAAAATATTCCCATATTAATACCGAAAGAGAAAAAAAAAATTAATATAGCACCGTGGAATCCGGGTGCCATTTCCTTATCATTCCTTTTAATACTTGCATTGGAATACTTCTGATCATGGGTGCAATCGGGATAGACGGTGCCTTGTAGCCAAGGCAGTTTTTTCTCCGAACATACGGGGGAATGATGAGAGAGAAATTCCGGCCGGTTTCGGTAGCGGATGGATCAGGAGTACAGGATGAATAAATCAAGCTCTACAGCACGCCTCACCTTTGAGCCCTCCCCCAACCTCAATTATTTATACATTTTTGCCAGCTCCTCTACTTTTTTTTTAAATTTTTTAGTTCACATTTCTTCCACGTAGGTCGGTGGCGTACCTATAGAAAGCCACGTTCCACCATTTTAAACGGTCGCAAGACCTTTAATAATTTTTGGTGATTTAAAAGTTTCATCTCCGTGCTTCAGTGAATAGTATTTTAACAGATTCAGAAATTCAATCCACTTTTTTTTTATTCTTATTAATTTACATCATTAGGGTCCTTTTATGTTTTTTTCGCCGAAGAAGTCGGAGTTTGTTTGGCATTCTATAATACTAGTAATGTCTTTATTATTCTGGGACCATGCCCCTTTAGAACAAAAATTCATAAAGTGGGTACTTTAAAAGTATGAGTGTCCGTTAAAGTTTACCATTTTATTAATTAAATGTGCAGAGAAAGGAAGTAAAAAAAAGTAAGAAAGGATACAATAAACAAATTATTTACACACATGCTCTTCAAGAATTAAAAAATATAAAGTAAATAAATCTAAAGAAAAAACAATATGAAGAAAAAACAAAACAAGAGCTTAAAACTTCTATATAGATTGTATTTAGAATCACACTAAAAATAAAATTAAGACCTTTCGTCGATGTACTAATGCATAACAGTACCCTGCACAATACACTGTAAAATTACCAATATAAAAGTCAAAACTCTAATGATTAGTAACTAACACGACATTCTGACAGGAAATGAGTGACCTTAGTAAAGAACTACAAGAAATGAGAATCGTAGTTTTTAAAGTGTACCAAAGAAAAAAGGCTTTAGTGTCTCTCCGAAAATCATTTATTACTTTTTAGATCATCGGCCAATGGTTCGTCGATTCAATCATCTTGAGGACTAAAAACCGAACGCATTACTCTTAAACATATACCTAAATATCCAAAAAAAAAATTTATATGTATATATCAAATAATAAGAATAAAAAAAATAGACGTATTTTTTTAATTAATAAAATGGTACTTCGTAAAGATTTTGGGAGAGCCTAAAAAAAAAAATGTATTTGTCAAATAGCATAAATTTTTATTTATTTTAAAAACCTCGGGACCTTATATGAAATTTTTACATTAGGATACACCTTACTTCTCTTTGTGTATAGGATATTAAGTTGATCAACTTGTTAGAGTTCATATTCTGACACTTTTGACAAAGTAATTAGCCAAGTAGTCATGAAGGTGTAGGAGCGGAATTAACTAACTGTCTGCTAAGTTCAGTGGCTATTGAAGAGTTGTTTACTGCTCCAGCATCTTACTGCACTTTTTTCACCCTTATGTTCCGTGACCGAGATTTTATTTAAAATAGAAAAAGGCTGTAAGACAATTTCCCTAGCAACGATTTACACGCGGCTGCTAATCTATGAGCAATGAAAGTAAGGAAGTTGTGCTTATGGTTTTGCAGGAGTACCGCCGTACGAAACGGCTCCGGTTCAATTAGTTTTTAAAAGGAAATAAAAACAAATAAATAAACTCGAGAGACAACAAGCTTCACGGAGCTCCGTGAAAGTTTCCCGTCCAGTTTTCCCCTCGGGGGAATAATTACCCCACCACACAGGTAGGTGGTATAAATAGCAGGGACTATGTAGTGGCATTTAAAACTTTGTAAATATAGCGAGGTGGGGTGGGGGTGGCGGTGCTACGGCAGCAGGGTTGATAAAGTGCCGCGAGGCCGGGCGCTCAAACAATGCTGAACACTTCATACCCTCCAGATATAGGCCGCTTTCTTTAGCCCCTCCTCCCGTGGCCACTCGAGGATTAAAAAGTGCTCCACTTCCGTTTAGTTTCAAAGTCCCAACTTACTCAAAGTCTAGAGTCAGGGCTACGGGGATGAGAAACGGCAACAGTCAGCCCAGCTCTTTGTTTTGGCTTCTGAGTTATTACAACTTTTAAACTATCTCTCCCGGCCACGTTCCGATAGAGAAGTACCCTCGCACCATTTTATTTCTTATAATTATTCAGGTTTGCATACGCTTCTTGCATACTCCAAGTGAAGCAAAAACCATTATCTAATATACTGAATTAATACTATAAAATCATTACACATGACGTTCGCTCTTGTAGAAGATCAATCCCCTCTAGTAAAGTTTAACAACTAATCTTTATCCCAAACTGACACAGTTAGGACTTATTTGATAAGAGGCCGACTTGGGTTTTCCACTCGAAAATGAAACGTCATTCACTGAGGCTAAAACTATTGGGTCATTACTGGACCAACATTCAAATCTTCCTTAGTCCTGGAAACTAAATACTAACTTGTTCTGAAATCAATTTGGAGATATGAACCCAAACTACGGATATCCAAGCCCTGATACTAGAATTCTCTACAAAACACTTACCTGCTAACGTTAAGAGACGATGGGACATAGAACTTCTAAATTAATCACAATAAGATATCCTCAAACCTAGCTTCAACTATATAGAGGGACATTGTTCTCTGTCTTCATGTCAGACCATTTTATCACATTCCCAGCACATTGTGATGCTAGTCACAGTTTTGAATGAATAAACAAAATTTTAAAAATGTATGAGCTAGAAAACAAACGAGAAGTTCACAGTCGTATTGGACCTATAACCTTCTCGTCAATTTGGTCATATATAAATCCCCTACATGTCTATTCTGATGACTTTAAGTTTGTATGGTAATTTTAGATGCCTGTTTATCCGTCTTGACAATTGATCCCATAGATGTTCAATAGATTTTAAAACTCGACTTCGTAGATGACCACATCCTCCGAAAGAATGTGTTCGATGTGCCCAGCAGCTGGTGGGCTTTTAAATAATGTGTGGGGGTGAGCACTCCTATAAACATTATTTCAGTCGGAACTTTCCAATTAACCCCAGCCCCAATTATAACTACTCCTGCACCATAGCTTCTTGTTTGTGAAAAGGATGCAGCCGTATACTGCTTATTAATTGTTCTCCAAACTTTCTCCTGGCCGTCATGTGATTCATCCGAAAAAAAAACTTTTCCCTCCTCAATGTGTTGTCTAGGAAAGTTCAATCGTGCTGTCTTACGCCTTAGTTGCAATTGTGGTCAATATTTAGAAAGTCTTCGCCTTAATGGTTAATACAATTTTTTAAGGGAGGCGTCTTTTTTTTCCTCCTTGGTCACCATGAAAATACGAAACGTAATTTTGATCGAAATTGTTGAGTAATTTTTCAAAAGTAATATATTTAATAATGTAGAAACGCTATGAGGTAAAGATCCTTCCTTACCTGTAGGCATAGTCATAGAGGGACCAATAGCTCATATGTTTATTACCTACGTATAAATACATTTAATAATTACACGCATTAACATTGGAGGTATTATATTCACAATTGGGTAATTGACGAGAACAATGCTTAATTGCGGATTCATTAAGCAATATCAAAGGGAGCCCATTGAAATAGATTAATTTAACAATAACATTTCATTTACAATAAGAATGTGGTATTTTATGATCATTACCTCAACGCCTTATCAAGTTGATTCCTATGTCTTTACAGAATAACTACAGTGGCTTGTTATTAGGTATACTATGGCTAAGTGAAAATATCTACTCTATCATAGTAGAACTTTTTATAACTATAAGGCAACTTGTCCATGGGTGCTTCGATGTTACTGAGGTTTCCTCCTTGTCTCTCACACCGAAAGGTACCTGCTAGACTGCAAAAGAGGAACCATCAATGAGACACCTCTTCCAGAGGCCTGCGGCATCATTCCAGGCGTACAGGAGGTACTGACTAGTACAGGAAGAAGTCCCTGTGATATTGGTAACTTCCGCTTAGTTTCTTGTTAGTTCGCTTTTTGAGGGGAATTCTCCGGCTAGTTTCCGTAGTACTTGTAGACTGCTCCTCTAAAGGAACGCAGCCTTGACCGTACCTTTGCCAAAGGTTACGAGGTTTTATATTCATCTCGTTTTAATTAAAGAAATAAATTTTGTTTATGGTTTAAGAACAAAAACATTTTTTCACATATTTCTTTAGTCAGGTGATCAAAGAGGTGTATACTTTAATAGCACAGAGGCAGCCGTTATTAATTATTTTTTATTCTAGCGTCACATGAAATTTAATTTTCTCTATCGCTGTTGTACCATGAGACATTGAAATTGGGGAATCCACCTTCGCCATTTATTGAAGAAAACAACTCTTTGTTTGAAACAAGACACATTTATGATTTTGACTGAGGTGTTGTTAAGTGTTATGTTCAGTTTTATGTATTGTATATATGAGATTGAGAATATTTATTATAGACTTTGTTAGTTTAAGTACATGGTGTTTATGGTTTATAAAAAGAAAGTGGGTCCACTTTAATTTACTTGTTAGGAACGTAACGTATTTTTTTTAAATCATATCTAAGCATTTATTTTTAAGCTGATTGTTACTGTTTATAGGTTCGTTCATTTTATGTTTATTTAAGATAGGTATATCAAAGTAAATAGAACCAATGCCCAAATTCTGGTACATATATTGTAAATGTACAGAATTATTAGCACTTATTTCTACTCCAAAATTATTCTTTGTAATAAAGAATTTGCGTCTATAATTGAATGAATTTTATTTTTACTTTTTTATTTATTTTTTTTTTTTTCTAAACCCCTTGAAGTTATACAATGAAAATATTATAAGAAACTTTGCAAATTTCTCCTCATTCTGCTATGCGCAGATGCATTTGAAGGAGTTCGTGCTACTCAACAATACAGGTTGTGGTTAATAGGAAAATAACATGAATACAAATCTAGGTGATGGGGCTCACCTTCAGTTTAAAAATGGGAGAAAAAACTTACAAACTAAAAACTATACCTAGAACCTAAAACTAAAGCGTTCCAGCCACGACAGCGTCCTGCCATCGATGGGGGAACGGAGCGGGGGTTATCGTATTAAACACCGGGTTTGTCAAAAGTTGTAATGAGTCGAAAAATTTGATATGTCTACGCTGGATGAATTCATCCACCGTAGGCAGCTCAAATATCTCATGCAGCTCACTGTTTCTTCGCTGCTCGAATGAAGTACCTCTGACCACTTTCATTAGTATACCGTTTTGGAATTGTTGGAGTCAATGAATGAATTTTAAAATTGTATCTGTGTTAATCATGATTTAATAGTTAGGAATCGTTCCAGAACCTAGTTTACAGTTATTATCCCTTGTTGTATCCTTGGTCCATCCGGATATACATATATTGAAATAATGCATAATATTGCATTATTCTAGAGGTAGAATCCTTATCTACCCACTATGGTGGTTAGTATATATGTTTGGGTTCGATTCATTCTCAATTTGTTATGTATCGGTTTACCTAGGTGAATTGTTGCACTGTTTCGTTCTGTACAAAGTTAGTCACGCTATCTAAGCATAGAAAAATCTTAGGACTATCCAGATATAAATACGCTCTAGCCGGAATGGCTGGGAAGAATAACACCTATTCCGAGCAGTCCACGGCCAGATTCCGGTTAAATTGTAATAATAAACCAGGTCCTCTTTTTTTCCGGCCTCTTTTGTATAACATTCATTTTGTTCTTTTTCTTTTCTTATTATACAAGAACGTCGTTTAAAATATAATCTAAGCCTGGGAGTCATAACAGTCGCCTTTTGTACTTTCCTGCCAGGTTTTGTTCGCCAACGAACGAGTATGTTTTACTTTTGCAAGTGAAAGTAACCTTCCTCCCTAATTCACTTTTTTTTTATTATTCAAAAAGCAAAAATTAAACATTGCCTATATGTATCAGATGATTTGGTTATTCTTTGCTGTGCGATGTTTTACCTTATGTTTTTTCCTGATTGTGGGTAATTATTGAAATGGAAAACATCTCTGACATCCCACAAAAGTAAATATCCCCATCAACGTGCTTAATAGTATTTATTTCACATTTACGTTAATAGTACCGTATACGTTTGTGTGAAGCCATTAATTATATTGTGTGACAAGGTTGATAAGGTTTAGACCAGAGGTCCTTAAGGTTTCAAGAACCCCAAAAATCTAAAGTTAATAAGTATATTGCCTTCGAATAAGTGAACATACAGATATATTTTTGTTTCCGAGGCATACAGCTTAAAGTCAACGTAGCACCAACGCTAAGTCCAAAAAAAAATAAAGCAAGTCGCAACTCCTTTGCCAACCAAAAACATGTAAAGGAAATCCCATGAAACCAAATGAACATTCATCAACCGTTCTGTGCGAGAGTGCTTGCTTGACTGTATCTGCTTGAGTATTCGGGCAAATGACACCAACGAACCAACTCACGAGCGAAAGAAAGTCGTTACAATTGTAGCTACGGTACGATTGTATATTAGCCATTTTATTGCTGCCACAGAGGTAATTATTTCTTTGGGGAAAAAAAATATGTTAACAGTATATTATAGCGAAAGAGCTTTGAACAAAGGGATGTGTCGCACGGCTGAGTACAAAGCAGTCCTCAACCGGCACAAATGCCATACAGCAAACAGACGGAGCGGGATAAAAACAACATCGGCACCGTAGGGGGTGGAGTCGCTATTTAATAAGGGTAGAACTTTCATCCCCTCACCGGAGCCCCTAATAAGTTGAACTAGTTGGGTGTCTGGTTTTGTTTTACTTACTTAAGCAAATACCAACTTACCCGTCGCAATCCTAGCTCTCGGCTGCTTGTTCAAGTCATTAGCTCGGAAATGTTCAGCCATATTAAGCGGAAGAAGAAAAAGGTCTGAACGAGCAAATTTATGGAAAAAGGATTCACCTTTTTCATATACCTTCCTTTTATTCTTTATCCTTCATGATTTTCATGAATCATAGATGTTATTAGGAAACTTAGAAAATCTACATTTATGAAGATGTATGTCACTCCTTCATGCTAAAAGACACTGTGACATCTGTCGTTGGGATTCAAAAGGAAAAAAATTCAATGCTCGCAATCTAATCTCAGTATCTTCAGAATTGATAACTTATAATAAAAATGACACAAAAATCCAAGCTATCTGTTATCAATTATAAGTATAGTCAGTTATTAAAATGTTGGAGAATGTCCCGTCTAATATCCATGTGTAAGAAGAAAATTTAATCGTGACAAATTTACCGTTCAATACTCCAGAGAGGAAGAGCATTGGACTGTTTCCATAAACACAGAATGTTAAACATCTTTACCATTCACTGGTGTATTTCTATTTAAAATGTTTCTTCCGCCAAGGCTCTGTGTTCTAACAAAAATAAATCTCTGCCTGGTGTGTGATGATGGTGTGCCACCAGGATCCCGGATTTCGGGCGGCTTCTGGAGGCTCCGGTTTTTGAGTAGAGCTCGTGGACTCTACTAGACTACAATTAGCTCGTAACAGTTGAGACTTTAACAAAACTTTATTTATAAAATCAACATGCATGAGAGACATAATTACTGGTTTAATCACAAATTGTTATGAGGTAGATGTGTAGCAGGAGTTGACCTTTTTCTTATTTGGCAGCTTCTCAGGAGAACTATGCCCTGCAGTTCTACATAGCCAAGACCAGAAGGTGATGATGATCTCTAATGCTTATCTCAATAAAAAAAACAACAGCCGATCAACTTTACCATTCAATGTTTAACCGATTTTTGCTAAGGTTGAGCGATTTTCACTTCCTTTCGGTGTGTTATACGTTATTGATGATTCATTTGATCTGAATTTTTAAGTATAAGATCCAAAAAAAAATAAACCTAGAAATAAAATAATTATTTGCTGCTAATAATACAGAGACAGGAAGTACGAAAACAAAAATTCAAGTCTGCGATTATACCGTTCAATTATTATTTCCTACAAGTTATCATAACGTTAGTTTTTACACTTATGAAAGTATAGCCTCACTCTAATGGAAAACGTAATGAAATTTTTTCCCCTTCTTAAGTATGCGGTCTCCCCTGGCTGCGATAAAAGTAGAGATCCAAGGAAGAATCTGCTACGGCATACTGCCGGTCATATTGCCTAGAGGACACCAACTGATCCAGCCACTCGGTAATATCTTCAAAACTTAAAACTCCTCCAGCCAACCGTTATGGGGCCTCCCTCGTTAAGAAAGTTTTGGCTAATGAATCTGAGAAAAATCTCCGAGAAGAGGGAAAAAAAAGAAGTGCCATTTGACTCGAGGGTTAGCACCATCAAAGTTCATGCCCTAATTTTAACCCTTCCAACCCCGTTTTATTTATCAAGAGGCAGATAAAAAGGGCGAATTAAAAGCACTCCTTGCATTCATCGCGCCCATATCGGATGATTAGAGTTCAGGCACAATTTAAATGCAACGGCCAGCTAATTAGTTAACAGCTAATTAAGGCATAACAGTTAACCATCAACCGTACCCATAATTCTTGCCAAATATAATAGGTTGGCAAACAACCATATTAAGTTGAGAAATGGCTGTATTTTAACCGATAGTGTCGAAAAAGTGTACCATAACTAATAAGTGCCATCCGTTATTGAAATGAGAGGATATGAAAATGGTGGCCGAGAAAGCTGTAAAGTTAATTTCAAACGTCAAAATAGTTGAGTAGAATGTAAATAAAATGTGTACACTAAATTATAAGTAAATTAGGCGATTTCTCAATTTTTTGGGGAAAAATGAACTGGTTTTTCATATCATGTTTTATGTTGTTTCAACTTGACTTATCATGCTCCGGGACATGTTTGCATCTGCATCTTGTGTTTACATCTGCCGTTGTACTGGATTCGAGCTCCACAGAATAGTAGCTTATTGTGAACTCAGTGAGTTAATAACCCCTTTGGTCTCACGTCTGTAACTGTTAGACTACTGCCCGTTCCAAGATGAGGGTAGCCCAGTTGGTGCCTGAGCAATGCAATAGGAGATAGAAAGGTGCTAGTTTATTTGGTATGGCGAAATTCAGGATATTAAAGAAAAAAAGGAGCGAGCAGAGTCAAGAGGTTCCTGGCGTTGCTCTGTCCCCCAGTGAGGTCTTGGATGAATCACTATACAAACTAAATAGGAATGTACAGTGTCGGGTTGCCACTAGGGGAGTGCCTAATCACTCTAGCCCTGGTGACAAGTGCGGATTGTTGTAGTTTATAACATGGACCATTGTTCCATGTCGGCGTTTAATAGCTGACTCCATTTATGATAGGTATGTGTCCCAACAACACACTATGTTTAAGAGAAGAGGTAAAGAGGTTTCATAAAGAATAAGACATGTTCAGAGTTCGAGCGGGGGCCCGGCAGCGTAACAGGTACAAGGCGCCAGAGGGTCTGCAAAGAGGCTGAGTGACAGGGTGACAGGCTCAGAGGTGCTGCAGAGAGAGTAGGCCTACAGGGTGAAACCCCCTGGTTTAAATATTATTCCCCCTCTCTACCGGAAGGCGGAGCCTGGCCTGAAAGGGGTATGTTTATGATGTCACACCTGCACCTCTGTCACAAGGCGCGTGACCGGGCACAAGGGTTGCTTAGTTTATGGCCTGCTAGGGACTCACCCATTAAGGCTTATGAAAGGTGCCCCTAGGTCTACCGGGTCTGTTTTATGACGGCCAGGTAGCTTTTAAGCCAGTGCACCTGCTGTTACCTGACTTGTTACGACTGCCGGCCCGTGCGTTTATTGCAAGAAAAAGCTTTTACCATGTTTTACATCTAATTACAATACATTATATATGCACCAGAGTATAGGGTGATTTAACACTTATAGTAGTTTTAACACTGTAGTAGTTAGGGTAGCTACATACAGATTTAAAATTAATTTTAATTTATTATTGTGTGATCTATCTATTTTGTATGTTCTGATTCTAGTGTAATTTACTGGTGGATAAATAACTTTGTATTGTATATTTGTTTGTCTTGCAAGTTGTGAGTAGACACTTGAAAAAGTACTCAAAATCGTATGTCTGGTTCAGAGGTTTGTCAGAAAGAACCTGTTTGTGTTATTTTATCAATCAGATTTAAATAAATTGTTACTAAAAACCACGAAAAATTTTTAATTCCTTAAGTGTTGTTCATATTTTTGTATATTAGCGTGATACTCTAATATAGAAATAATATCAAATGGAGAGAAAAATATTACTTTCTTATTTAAAAACAAAATTGACTTTTTTCGTTCCGACGTCGCTCTGGATGTCACTCTAGAAAATACATAATTTATATGTTTTGGGATTGGGCATTGAAAAAAATTTGTCATCCCCGGATAATTTTAATTCAGTGATTCAGCATAATGGGAGGATCCCGTGGGACCGGGATGGTATAATAAACAGGCTTGCTGTTGACAGGATGTCATATCGGCCCCGCAGCCTGGACCCCTCATAAATACAAATACATATACACATTACTTCCCCCTGGTCCCAGCCCCCCACCTTCTCACTTTATATCTATAAACAATTTTTCCCCCTTATCTATTATCGGATTCTGTTATTATGTGAGTTATTGCCCAATAATGTGAGGGTACCCTGAGTACTTTTATTCATTCGTAGACACACTGAGGACAGAATGAGTCTCATGTACTTTCCTTGCAGGGCTTCGGAGAAAGTAATACGAGTTGGAAAAGAGTACTCGCACTGTCTACATTGCGAAGAATCACTCACAGCGGAACACGTACTTATCTTACGTTGAGTGATCCCTGTAACAAATAATATCATATGAACGGCGTATGGCAGGGTTCTATATCTTCATATAATCTGATTTTTCATCGTTAATTAAAGAGAGGAAAATTAAAGGACTTTTCAGCTCTTCTTCTATAATTAGATACATACTGACGTCCTGGGACACTATAATACCATGAGCAGAGTTTCCCAAGATGCACTTATATGATCAGAATTATTTGATAGTTATATTTCAGTAATGTTCTGGATGAATTTTCTACCTTTAACCTATTTCTGGTGGGACGCAGTGGTTGGTGACAGAGCTCCTTTGGTAGTCTTGTTGAGGTCTGAGTCACTTATATTCACTGTGTTACGTTGCGGGCGATGTTAGTTTTTTAGTTTCACTTTGTACGGCTAATGTAGAACTCATGATTACAATGTGTCTTAGCAACTTTAAGTACCAACTCCTTATAAAATTATAACCTTTACAACCATTTCCATTCTTATTACATACGTGCTATACGTATAGCATACATACGTGCTATACGTGCTATACGTGCTCATGAAAATAAGAGTTGTTTTACTTAATAACACTTAATATTTTATCTTCACTTGTGCTCACAGCAAATTTCCAATTCCTTTATTTAATATATTTTTTGTTACACTATTTATTGTTAGTTGATGCGCTAATTGTCGTTTTCTAGCCAGTTATAATTCAAGTTCGTCGTTCGGGTGTACGCTGTCGTTTTGTTGGTAGATAAATATTTATCATTACTCTGAATCTAAATACCCACTAATCCTGGTGTGCTTATCGCGCTTCATAGTAGCCAATGCGTGAATGTGAGAGAGTTTACCCCGTTTTTGCCAACTATCACAAAAAAATAAAGCCTACTAGACTTTCACTCGTTTCTTCTGATTAGTTCTCATATATTTACTATCAGAAATTATGATCCTACTAGGTGGTTTGGGCTGGTGTGGTCAAACGTCGAGATGCGTGGCACCTTATATTTACTCTGTTCATCCGGTACTAGTACTAACAATAAGCCTGAAATTGACAGGTTTATATCTGACCCTCCTTTATAACTGATATCATGTATGCATTATATTTAACTTTCAATAATGTGCGTATTCCAGCCTTCCATTTAAGTTTATTCTGTCTTTGACAGGTGTGCTGAGTGTGGACGTAGCTCACCAACAAACGAAGAGGTTCAGTGGTCTGTACACAGGCCCCTACTTCGACACCACTACAACTACAAACATAACCACACAGCTTGGCACGCACGCGTATCTACCATGCAGGGTGAAGCAGCTTGGAAACAAATCAGTGAGTATATATTACAGGATTATTCATATGCTTTTTATATATATATATATAACCAGCAGTTATTATATTTAAACAATCGTCGTCAGGTGGTAATCGGAACACGGGTAGCGTTAATTGTAGCATAAATCATGGAAATCCCAAAGTTGATTTACCAGTAGCATGATAGAATGTTTTTTATTGTGGAATATAATCTTTATATTTTGGCAGTTTTATTACTGAACTGAAACAACTTTTTCCAAAACCCATCAGTATTTTTAAGAACTATTTTCAACATGTATTGACAAATTATGTATATAAATTTAAAAACAATTTTTTTTTTTCTTCGTACATTCGAATATCGGACTATCTAAGACGCTACACCATTGTATTCCAGACAAATATTATATAATAGCCTACTGGGATTATGTATTGTCAATCTAGATAACTGTAATCCTGGACTCTTGGTTTAAAATTTAGAAATATGCAAATTAGAACTTTCACTGAGCACAGTGTATACTGCAATAACTGTATAGTAATTCATTTCACAGTATTTACTTAAATAGGACCATTGAAGGTTTCGGTGTAATATCATTCTATAGTACATTTTCACAAGTATAGTATAAAGGAAATATAGTTCCTATAGAAAGAAACATATTTCGTTGCTATGCCACTTTACACAGCTAGAATGGGCGAGTTCTATAATTGGAACAAGGGTCTATGTCACATTTGTGAAAGATACATTTTAAGGGAACCTAAATAAAGCGCTATTCAATCTAAAACTCGATTTTGCAAAAATATAACACAGATTATTGGCCGGAACTTTTCAATTGAATTTAAATTTCGTTTACGCTAGTAAGTAAAAAATAAGTGAGAAAACCAAAAACAATCACATAACAGTCATTGTGTTTTTTAATCTGAATTCCTTGTAATAGAAATCAAGCTATCTTTGTTCACGGGTCATGTCATGGTGGAGCAAAATAATGTCACAAAGCTACAAAAACAGCTCTTGAGCTAGAAAATCAATAAGGTGACTTTAAACTGTCTACTCCCACATCTGAAGAGCCTAATTATTAAGGAAATGGGTTCTATCTAATAAGACCTGCCATAACTTCAACGATAGTCCCAAGAACTTTGAGAAGTATGCGTTAATTATGAGCTTAGAACTCTTAAGGTTTCAGTAGCTTTTAATAAGCCAGCTCTAAAGTAATTTCACCTCTTCAGCGCCCATTACCGGAGATGAACAGTTCTGGCAAGTAAATTAATGAGATTCTTTTTCAGGGTGCTCCGAGGTGGTTGAGCTATCAATAAATGGTTTATCATCACTTCGTATACTAATTGTTACAAAAATAACAAATTCCCTATAGAATAAATCGTTACTTTTTCAATTCGTAACTAATTTTCAATACTGCGGGGGGAGGGGAATTAGTTACATTAATTTTTTTTTGCTCCATCACAGACTTGAATGTCTCGTTACTTTATTTCAGTTAAAATAATACAATGTCTTTTTTAGGTTCCACTGTTCCAGAGTATCAATGAGATTTATGGTTTAAAATTTATAGAAATAGGTCTTGATATCTTAACTTATTTTATTTGACAAATAATATTCATGTGTTTACATGAATGAATGAAGTTGGAATTTAAGGTTTATTTTATAGCGGCTTACAGACATCAGAAGCGTCTTACCCTCCTTTAATATTTACCATCCCCCATCCTTAACATCCTTCTAACTAATGATTACCGCATGTTAAGGATATTACATCCTCATATGCAATGGTAAGCGAATTAATTTAACATTCTCTGACTAATTTACTGTTCTATAGTTTAATTTCATGTTGCAAAATTACTCTTTAAACTTGCGCCCAAACAGATACAATAGTGACCCACTATATCTGAAATTATTAGATGGAAGATGGTGTATAAAATTAATGGAATCAGAAGGCTGGTTGGCTCCACTCAAATATACAATTCAATTCAAATCAAGTCAATCCAAAAGAAATGGACAGTACCATTCTGAATCATATTTCCAAGGAGTTTTCTGAATTCCCTAATAGTAACAGATAGCGGAAAATATTCTCCACCATCCCAACATAAACAGTAATATAACAATGAATTTATTCTTGTCGATAGCTCAAATGTGGCAGACAGCAATGTAATATCATAGACCATGGAAGAAAGAGGCAATGATACTTTTCAACTGTAAAATTTGCTAAAAGTTAAAGATGATGATCGCTGATAAACGATCAATAATACTTATAAAATAATAGAAAGTAAGCCTCCCATTTTTAGCAGTCATTCAATTATGTTGAATGTAAACGCCAGTTGAGGTGTTATTTTTCTATACAAAGTTAAACGTGATGGATGGAACAATGAAAACTTTATACAATGTTAAATTATTTCGCTTATCATAGTATTCGTGGCTTAATCTCCTAACATTGGAAACGATTGGATAGAAAGATGATTAGAAAGCAAGGAGGTGAGTATCAAAGTTATATTAGACGGTCCCGATGTTTGGGACCCTGAAGGGCTCTGGGATCGAGAAAAAAAGGACCAAAGGTTCAATGGTCCTGACCAGGTTAATAGACCCATGACTACATATAAATCTAAACATGTGATTTAAAACAAAACACTGCATACCAATTACATACACCAGTCAATTATAATGTATTCACCTTCCTTTTATAAGCCATATTCACCATGTACTTAACCTACAATTTTTATAATTAATATTTTACCAACAACATACAATTTTTCATAACATCGTTTCTTATTCGCTTCCGCAATCAATCTAACACGTGGTCAGCCTGGACAAAGACCACTGTTTTTCCCTTAACGATAAATATCGAAGATGGATTTCCTGAAGTGCAACCTCCTTGGTACAATCCGACCACATTCTACTGTAATGCGTTACGGTCATTTTAATTGAGATTATAATAATGGTTAGTTCAGTTATGATACCCGTCCCTGTAATCGCTTCTACATAAGCTTCAAGACGTGACAACGCTTGTGGCGCGTGTTAATGACGACAAAGCGGACGTTAGGGGGCTGAGGCGACATGTAGCTATTACCGTTTGACACTGATGGCATTATCTACGAGTCACTGGGCGCCCTTTAATCTTGCAATAGATTAATCCAACAGGTTACGTCAGCCCGCGTAGTTGGACAACCAAATATCGTAACTTTAATAGTGTCTAAAGTAAAAAAAATTTTAAATTAGCACATACCAGTTATATCCATAAGATAAGGCACAAGTTTTTTTTTCTACATCATTCAGTTGAACTAGCTGACTTAAACCCTAAACTTCCAGTGGGCCAATTGCCTCCCCATCGTCCCTAATGGATTAAAAAATTTTTTAACAGTGACTAAAATAGGATTATATCAATTATGTACTAAATTTTGTTTTTCTAAGTAGGCATATATAAACAAAATTAAGGACGTAGAAAATGAGTTTCATCTATGACTTTTCCTCTATCTTTATTTATAATAATATTTGTATAATACAACAATAAAAATTCCGGGTTTAGTGTTTTTTTTATTTGATCCATGGATTTAACTTAATTAGTGTGAATTTTGACATATTTATAAGTATACGAGGGTGGTCTGAAAAGTTTCCGCAGTCGTAAATAAAAGCTAGTGAATTTCCTTGTTCATCTGTTGTCAAAGTTTCAGCCATTTAGGACGCGCAGTTGTGTAACAGTCGTTTGAGTGAGTCGATGTGTTTTTCTGAAAATGGACCAAATCGAGTGTCGAGCTGTCATTAAATATTTGTTTTAGAAAGGCAATACGCCTACGCAAATCAAAGATGAGTTGGATTCTGTGTATGGGGACTCTGCGCCATCATTTACCACAGTGAAATTTGGGGCAGCTGAATTTAAACGTGGTCGTAAGAGCTTGGGAGACGATGAACGTTCGGGACGTCCCAGATCCATTTATAGTATTTTTTTTATTAGTATTGTAGTATTTTGCAGAGAAAAACGCCGAGTACTCTTTGGATGGGTTACAGAGATGGGAGCATCGCTGGGAGAAGTTTGTAGAGTTACAAGGAGACTATGTTGAAAAATAAATAAAAAAATTCTGAAAAACGTTTGTATCTTTGTTAGGTCGGAAACTTTTCAGACCACCCTCGTAACATATTCACTAATATGTTGTATCTTAGAAATTTGAGCTCCTAGGAAAAATCTAATGGCATATTAGAATGAACTCACGGCATCAAATTCATATGAATCAGCTCTAAATACTCCAGTACCAAAACACCGGTTGGCCTGTGTCATTGCAGAAACCGAAAACCTGCTGTCCAGAATCTTTTATTTTTGGGATATTAACAAAACTTTTCATTTCACTTAAAGCCGTTATTTTTTTTTGGGGGGGGGGTGGAATGTTCCTGAAAATAGAGGTCATACACTTATTTCGTAAATCTGTAACTAAAATATTTGAATAATTAAAATAAGTAAAATATTCAGAAAAAAAATCTTCTAAAATCGACTGGAATGGCGGCCACTTTTAATTTATATTTCTTAACAGATTCTTTCCAAATTTCACCCCGGTTATTTTTATACCTTATGAAAAATAGTACGGGAATCAATGCATTCTTGGTCTTTCAGTTATCTTCTACGTTTCTCTCATAACCTTCTAGAGTTCGGATCCGTTCTCGAAATCAGTCAAATTACTAGTTCGCTGTTTCAAAAAAAACGAAACCATGCCAAAACAAAATATATTTTCCACTACTTCTTCAGTAGTTAAGTTTTTTGTATTATTATAGTAATTGTTCAAAAACACATTAAATACATTGTGTATCCAACTGGAAGGAAAAAAACGAGGCATGCCCACCAATCTTTGAATCCATTGCAATAATATTGTATCTTTATTAGTTTTCCCCCAAATCCACATAAAACCTAATGACTCCATTCATCAAAGTTAACTTTTAAAGTAAACAGAGTCTTATCAATCTCAGACCAGGGAAATGGATAAAAAAAACAACTGCTGCCTTACCCTCAGGACAATTACATCTTCCTAATTGTCTATCTCAGGGTAGCCCATAATTACTAACTATGGTTCGCTGTAAGGGTAGGTAGTCCCCCAAGACCCCGGCGGAGGAGAGTGGCCTGCTTTAGCGTTAGCTGCTATCCACCGCGATTTCATAATTCTTCCTAAATCCTGTACTCTGGATGAATTTTTTTTTATGAAATTATATAATGAATAAACAAGTATAATGATATACATTCTACATGACTTGACTGAACTGGCTAATAAGGTGATGGGGCTCACCTTTTTGATCAACCTTAAAACTAACTTACATACTAATTCTTATCCTAATTTTTCCCCAACAGTCTGTTGCCATCGATGTGGGAGGGGTGGTGGGGTCATAGTGTTAAACACTGGATTTGTCAGGTGCTGCAACGAGTCAAAAAACTTAATGTGTCTCTGGATGAATCCTATCCTAAATCTCCTATTGCATTCCTTATTGAATTCTTATTCGGGAAGGGAGAGCTAACATGGATCGGTGCGAGTCCAAAACTGGTGAAGGTTTTGAACTCACATACAGAGAATATTCGGTGGATCGAGATCATTGTGGCACAAGAACAGACGTCCTGCTAATCGCCACTTGTATAATCATTATTGCCGTTCAGTAAAGGACACTTGGCAAACACCCTACCTGAACGGTTCAATTCCCACTCCTCCTCTTTGTACACGTGGGATAACTCCCTGTGGTATGCTACTAAAAGCCTGTTCCCACCCACTCCGCGTGGCAATGATCCTGGATTGCGTCAGACGGACCAAAGTCCGAAAAATTTCCTCAGCGTATTTCCTTACTTTCACGCCTCACATTATTAATCAAAACTCTACTCTTGCTGCAACAGTTGAAGAGTTCCTAATGTCTCTGAAGTGAAAAATCGGCAAGACAGAGCAATTCGATGTTCATCAGTTAAATTAAAAATAACCAGACTAGGAGTCTTGTACTTGTTGCCGTCTAAAACTGCACTGGGTGACGGGTTTCCACAATGTCGAGCTTCTGCGTTTATTAAGTTAGCGGTGCCCCTCTGGCTAAAGCTGGAAGTTAGTGCGCTTCCAATGAAGTAGTGATTCCATTAGCACTATTGTCGTTTTTTTTTTTTTTTAACGTTAAAATGTGGACTTACTATTAGAGACACCTTGATGTGAATACCTCTAATGTAAAGGAATTTCATAAACAGAATATTCAAGATATTTAAGGGCGAATGATATTCAAAGAAGAAATTTCATTTCCTTGATGCGTTTTTCGTGAATAGACTCAATATCCAAGAGGGACGAAAGCACTCGGCCAGTTGTCGAGTCGACACATGGACCAGATAACGCTATCTCAGGCCGGAGCTATCAGGTCCTCCCGTGTAGCCTCAATGCCCCCAGAGCAGCCCTCGGCATATTGGCAAAGTTTCCTCTTCTTCCTACATTCCTCTCCGTCCCCGATTAGATCCGGGTCGACTGATCCCCTTCATCTTGTAAGCTAGAGCCCGGCCCTTTCAATCTAGCGGAGGAAGGAGGAGGAAAAGAGGTCGCAATCTTGTCAAGTTTGTTTCAATAAATGTAATGAAGAGTGAAAATACTTCGGTACATAAGAAATTTACTAGTTTATGAAATTTCTTGCTTATGCGAAGAGTCTGAGTGATCCGAGACCTCGCAATTTATTTTTCTTATTTTATTAATTATTTCTTTACTAATTAATTGAAAAAATTTGATTGCTGAAATTTCGTTCCGTCATTAAAATGTACTTTTGATATGAAACATATGATAATGATCGTTTATTAGTGTTCGTAATTTTATTTACCTCACAGATTAACTTGACGTATTTAGAAATATATTTAAAGTTCATGATATTTTTGTTACAATTTGTAATAATTATAAAAAACTCTTAAATTATTATTACATAGACCCAATATTATAGAATAATTGTGTAACCGCTCGTTGTGAATTTGCAGAAAATATAAAACAGCTAAAACATTGATTAGAAATAAATATTAAAATTTGGTTAATTAATTAATTTCTCTTCACGCCACTTAATACGGTCTGCAGAATCCTAGGTGTCGAATATAGAACATCAATATCAATATAGAGACGCACATTTCTCGACAGGCCTGTTACAACCCCGTTGCTTTCGGCACACGTTGGGTACGGTGGGTGAGTTAATCCAGCGGAGTCTCATCAAGCTTCCTGACTCATCGCAACAAAGCAGATTCCACCACCCTTCCTGTATTGATAGCAACAAACTGTACGGGAAAATTTAATTAAGTCAGTTTACTCTAGAATCTTTATGGAGGGTGAACCCCACATCACCTTCAAATATCAAAACGATTGACTCATATCCATTAAATAAGTTAATCAGTTGTATAAATTCATATACTGTAAAAACAAATGTAGCATTCAGATATCATAGAAGAAACAGGTGCAATTTTAGTTTATTTAGTTCCCTACAGATTCTAATTACTGTAAATCAAAATATCTCAAAACAAAGAGGTTTTGAATAAATATACAGTAGAATCCCGATAATGCGTATTGTCAAGGGACTGACAGTTTGGTACGAATTATCGGGAATACCAATTATCGGGAGTACAAAATTAAAAAAAAAATTAATGCAAACATGTATGTATTAAGAAGTATGTACAATGTATTAAGGATAAAAACTATGCAATGAACACTGCTTAATACTAAACTAAACAATAAACAATACATGCAATAAAAAATATTTACATACTTATATTCTAGATTAAATAAACACCAATCAAACATTTGTTCGAAAAAAATCCGTAATTTTTTTTTTTTGCCGCAATCCTTACTATTGGATCCTAAACGGGTATTGTCAATTGCTTTGTCACGAGTGTTCAGAGCAAAAAATACCTCATCGCCAACATCTGATTTTGCTATAAAAAATAGCGCACGTTGTTCACGTATTGTTTAGCCACTTTAGCAGTAATTGTTGGTACATCATCTTCATCGCCCTCTCCATCTGCACCACCAACGTCTTCAGATCGATCTAAACGGTTAACATCCCCACTACTGCTAGGCCGTCGTCAAAATGGACGATATCTTCGAATGCTATGTGATTTTCATTATTCTGTGAAAGACGATCCCATTCCAGAAGAAATGCAACAACCTGTTCTGCATCTTCCATGTTGGCTGCCAACAGTATGGTTACACGTTCTTTACTGCTTTTTCGGCCATGGCACTTTTCTTCCTTGAAACACATGTAACGATCAGGGAGGCATTTATAGAACAGGCCCGTTTCGTCGGCAATGAATATGTTCTTAGGCTCATAAGGTTCAATTAGTTTTCTTAATCCATCATTCCACTAAAAACAAACGTTGTCTGACACACTTGCACTTTCCCCACTAAGCTTCTTAAATTTAATGTTGAGTATTTTTTTAAATCGATCGAACCGTCCATCACTTGCACGAAAGTCATCGATTCCCATTTGTTTTGCAAAACTCGCGCTTTTTCCCTTGCAATATTTTCTCCAACTGGTACATTTAATTTCCTTGCTTGCGCAAACATCTTTTTTCTCTTCAAGTTGTGGGTAATCACCAGTCTTGAAGCGTTTTACTTTGCTGCTTGATTTCTGGGAAGTGATTTTGTCCTTGTTCTTCAGGATTGATGTGATCGTGGAACGAGTGACGTTAAAACGCTTGGATACGTCAATTTGCTCAAAGCAACTAGCCACGGCGTTTATGTTTTGTTGTTTCTCTTTAATAGAGAGGCTAACTTTTTTCGGGGGCATGGTTTAACAACGATAACGAAAACGAGACTGAACTGTAGAAACAAAAGAAAAGCTTAGTAGAATTCCTAAAACTTTCCCTCTCTCCTCTCCTTATTTCCTTTCAGTAAAAAGAGTAAGAATTACATATGGGATATCATAGGAAACTTGCCTCTCTCACTCTCTCTCCCTTTTGCTGCTGTAGAAAGGACTACTTGATTTCCTAGAAAACATTTATCTCGCCCTCATTCTGCTCTCTGATCTCTCACTGTCCTTTTTCCCTTTCTTAAAACAGTACGAATTAACGAGGTTTTTAAGCTGGAAAAACGTATTAAAAAACGTTTTAAGTGACCTCGAGCATAAAAATAACACGAACTACCGAGAGGACTGAAAAGCATTGTTTTTATACCACTTACCGGGATTTTTTATGGGGACCGGCAAATTTGTACGAATTAGCCGGAAATACGAATAATCGGGATTCCACTGTATATAAATATTGTGATGGGTAGGATATGATAGAAAATTGTCTCTTATCAGTAGAAAATACGTTTATCACTTTGTACTTAGCAATTCACTCTATCAATGTTATCGTCAACGATTTATTATATACTCTTGAGTCCTTTGAAAAGTTTCAGAGCAGCATAATCATAGTCTACTGAATCTATATTAAACCTGTGTAGGTCAACAAGCACCTTTTTTATGACCTTCCTTTTATAGGCCTAAACAAATACGCAGTAGAAGCTAGTACCAAAAAAAATGTATACGAGCATTAAGTTATATTTTTGGATAAACGAACTAACTAATCAATTATAACTTTTACTATAAGTATACATTAGAAGAAATACCTTAATTAGGATGTGGTGCGAACAGAGGGCTCAAAGGCGCGACTAAAACGATCGGGTCGTGTCTACTAAAGGCGTACGTTGTGAAATTACGATCCTAAATCAACTATAATACATACGACCTGGATTTAAGCCGTAATTAGGCTAGATACCTTGCGGTAGTTCCGCAGTGACCAAAAGCCCCGACCAAGCAATTCATTAATGACCATATCATATCTTAATAAATCATTAGGATGGCCACAAAGATGAAGCTATGAAAAATGTCAGATGTGAATCTCGAGAATCAGTGACTTGTGAGAACGATTGTTGAAAAAGTTGGGGCCAGAATGATGTATTGATCTAGGGATTTGAGAAAGTGTCGACAACTTAAAGGTATTTGTGGGAAGTGTGAACACAGAAAACCACTTTGTCCCCTTTTCTTGTCAATACTCAAGTATTCCTCTATTCAGTAACAAGTCGGAGCTGAAGGAAATATCATCGCTTGTCCTGAGGACATTCGCGGGTTCCCTGGAAAACTTCGGGCAAGAAAATGGATTAAAGTATTAAATATTAAGAAGGGAGTGGGATAAAAGAAAATCTTTTTAATAATAAAATAAGGCTGATCAAATATTATTTTGCAACTGTTCTCTGAAACTCTGCATTCAAACAGGTATAGCACAATTGTAATTCGTATGTCTGCCCAACACGGTAACGCTAAAATCATCTAGGAAACGATAGAAATCCTGGATTTAACGGATTCCATTCCAGTTTTAACAAGTTGCTATTTTATTAAATATACATGACATACTGCCAACGAATGCAGTGACGATAGTATGAGGTTAGGCATTGCTCAAGAAAAGTAACTTTACATTGTTATAGGACGAAAACAGAGCTTGCGCAACTCCGAATGGAATGACGTCAAAGTAATTACAGGTGATTGATTACCGATCTGAGAATAAGTTAACCTTTACACAACTTTCTTATCAAACGTGACAGACCACCTGCGAGGAATGCGATAGTATACCCATTAACCAATAACTGCTTAGCATGATCATATTAATGAATCACATAATCGATGAGGGCCTCGAACTCCAAACCACTCCAAGGACCGGATAAGCACAAACAACTGGAAAAAAACAAAAAGTGATCCCATGAAAACCCACTGAACTGAAAAAGATTCGGCTTCTAACGAAAGATTTAAATAAACAATGGCATAATTTGTTTGTTTTTTGGAATTAATTTCTGTGTAAAGTCTTTGTTTTTATATTTAAATAATTTGGGGAGCTCACTGATCCTGGAGTAGTACAAGGAAAGAGCAGAGCTCAGGCTCCCTCTAGCCGGCCGGAGACAAGGAGACACCCCAGTCCCTCATGTTAGGCAGTGGTTATAAATAGTGTCTTAGGTATGATCCGAGGATATAGATTAAAACCACCCAACTTCGATAACATCAGTAAAATCCAGCAATTGACATACATATGGAGGTCCAAACCCTTCCATACTCATAGTCAATATTGCTCATAGTCAATGTTCTAATGCGACGTTAAATAAATTAATGAAATAGATTTCATTCATTCATTGCGTATATTCACTGATTGGTGGTATCGTGTGGAATGTGTATATTAAGAAATGAAACACTGTCTCTCAACACCTTTATTGATTTCTGCTTGAAAGTTTTGGCGGACCGTGCCTTCAAGCTGATGGTAATGGTTTAACAGAGCTAAGCTCAGCCGGCAAGTACGACAGTTTTTATCAACTAGAACCCTTCAGAATAACGGATCAGTCCGTTGAAAACGTTCGGGTAGGGATCAATAAAACTGTGGAAAGAAAAAATATGTTTTATTTATTAATATTCACTAGGAATAACATAAAATTTTTACTGAAATAAGAGTAAAAAAATAATTAAATAAAAATATTGGTTTAAGTCTTTAGTGGATAGTTTGCCCAAGCTGAAAGAATACTGCCCCGGAAGTGTAGCGTTATACAAAAAAAAAAAAATTTCTCATATTAGTTGGTCCAACAGGCATATAATTATGTTATAGCAAGACTACATTAAAAGTAAATAGCTTACCCCCGCTGCTACTTTCATCTAAATAGCGGAGATAAACAGAGAAGCGTTACTTCGTTAGCCGTGGCAAAGATAAACAGGAGAGCCCTCAATTGTTGGAACAGTCGGGAGGGAGGCTTTGGTACACACAGGAATACACCGACCATAAACACAGTCCGCTCGGTCTCTGCTTCGGCTGATAATACCGATGACATCTACAAAGCTGCAGAGCTGCTTACACCCGCTAAGCTGCTTACATCCACAGGCACGCCGGATAAAATCACCCGCCAATAAATTGTTATTTAGTCCTAGAAAGTTAATGCTGCCGTTAGAATAACATTTGTTCGCGGTTCCCATCGAGGTCACCACTGGAAAAAGGAAATATTAGTGCCTTTGGGAAAAATTCAAGTCGATTAATATCGCACAATCAATCGTTTCATTACACTTGCACGAAACTATAATTAAATTTTGCAATTGTTGTGACCACCTCTTAATTACAAATAATGATAAGTCACTCTCTTCTCGATCAGATCATATCATATCTATCATTTTTTCCATATGTTTAATAAATTAAGCTTTTGACGCCAGTCGGAGAGTGGGGGGATAAGTAGTGGGGGAGTCAGTCGTAGGTGGGGAGTTATCCCCACCCTACTGGCTGGCCTCCTTTAGGCATTCCACACCCTATATCCTTCTCATACATCCTTCAAATGGGGGACTCGCCTTAGTGAAAGGCACTCATTAGCCCAAAATAATTTTCCTTTATTTTTCCCACATCCTATTTTTATGAGTTGGAGAGCTAAGAAAAAAAAAAAAAAAAAAAAAAAAAAGTCAGAGCTCTAAGGTGAGCCTCATTACCAAATGAGTGTATGTGTATTGGACATATTAACAACAATCTGAAAGTATTATATTTTAGGCACTCCTTAATATGCATCTGCGAATGCAGCACGAGGAGACAGCTGTAATTCCAAATTTATTTATTTATTTTTGTCATTGTATATATATTATCAATAAAGAGGTTTTGAAAGGAAAAAAAAAAAAAAAGACATCAAGCAACCGGTACCGTGAGCACGTACTCTCTCTCTCTCTCTCTCTGCACTGGCGCCTGTGGCTCTACTCAAAACCATGGACTTCTCATTCAACTACCTCTGCATCTCTCTTTCCTAACCTGCTATGTTGTAGTCCGGTGTTGTCAGGCCCCTCACCTTCCTAGTGGGAATCTCTGCCTTCGTCTCGCTAAAACTAGCACCTCCTTGGGAGAGACCTCTCCCTCACGGACGACGGTTGCCGTGGCCCTGCAAATGCAGTGTCTCCCATGGCAATCCAGTCTGCCTCGTCGGGGCACACACACCTACTCAAGATCTTATGGAGTAAGATCAAAGCGAATTAGGCTGCCCTGCCGACTAGGCCGGCGGCCAGGGTGAAAGACCATAGGTCCACCCGCCTTATCTCTTTCTGGGCGCTCGCCGGATGGGGCTAAGAGGTTGTAGCGATCCTAGCCCACGGCGGGCGTCTCCTCGCCACTTGGGGGATACCCAGGTATACTGAGCCCCCTAGTGACGACCCGACAGTAATAATAGTCGGTCAATTCACCAAAATGTATATTTTTATGAGTTAGTCAAGGATCTTAGTGATATATGATAAAACTACGCAAGAATAAACGTTAGGCACATTCTTCAGTGCCTACTGTATCTTAATCTCCTACTTGTGGTAATCATTGGGTAGAGAGGATTTTTTTAGCAAAGCAAAAAGGTGACTAAAGGTCGATTATAAACTATTGTTATCTTAAAACCACTCTTTAATACACCTAAACCTTGCGCTGAGAGAACACAATGTGTTGCTTGGAGGAAAGTTTAAAAATATTTGCCTCAAAGAACCATAACTCCTCTTAGTGAGCTAACCAACTCTTAGGCTCAGCTGATATTCCTCAGTGTCTACTGCATCATAATCTCCTGTGGTAATTATTTGGTAGAAGGATTTTTTTTTGGACCTAAAGACGTGAGTATTAAAGGTGGATTAATATTAAACGTTACCCTCCAGGCCGTAGTGACCTCAGTTTTCTGTTAGTAAAAAATAACATTACATGCCTCTTTTTAGTGTTATTCTGTTATCGAGTTATATCAGCAACCGCCCGAGAGACTAGAATCAACATTCCATCCCATCCGTACCAAATCGAAAATGGTTTTTTCCTCCCTTGCGACCGCTTTGCCTATTAGCCTTTACTAGTGCTACATATGCAGTGTTTTCTCTCTCTGCTGCAATATAATTATTTTGAGTGTACTCACAACAGGCGAATTCGTATAACTCAAAATCAAGGCCCTGAACCAGGACTACAATAAATATTATGATAATAACAAATATTACTATTATTTTACTTATTAACGAAACATTTGTAGGTAGCTAAAATCAAGTGCGATTTCGTTTTGTGTTTAGGGTCTGCTGTTTGTTCAAATAATATCAACACTTATTTATAATGTTTTTCCTGAGTTGTTTTGTTTCTCGCTCATACTTATTATGGTTATTGTTAAAAAATATATGCACTAGTTGAAGGGTTAATTGTGCATTATAAAATAAAACAACGCCACAACAAAACTGTTAGACATTGTAAAATCGCTTCACTTTCCTCAGTGAAGCGAACCGTGAACATCATATATTTACAGTAGGAATAGATGTTGACACACAAGCTTATTTAACGTCAGCTACAATTATTATTGCAGTGCCAACCGGTATTAAAATATTTAGATAACTAGCCACTACACACGGAGTAAAAATAAACTACAGACCAGCTACCTTATGAGCATTAGGATTTGTTTTCCTATTCTTCTATATATTGTTCCGGTAGAAAGGTTGCTTTTAGAAGTAAAGGGGTGAGTAATAAAGGAGGACTAGAAACTTCTAACACCTGAAAACTATTCTAATATTACAACAAAAATAAAAATAAAATCTCCTCAAAGTAGGTCATTTTGCTAGCCGAGAGGAATGAGAACAAAAAAGACCATTACATATTACACTGACCAACCTGATTTTTGTCTCTCGAGTACCGATTGGTGTACTTAATGCATTAATTTATCCTGTTTTCAAATATGTATTACGAATTTCTCCATCACCCAAAGTTATTTTAATTTTTTTTAAATTAAAAATTTTTTTTCGTCTATTTGCCCATTGTCAGGTAAAAGTTCCTAGATTATTGTAAATATTATAGAACCAAATATTCTAACTCAAGGTTCAGAAGTGCAAACATGATCTAGTGTAGCACACATTCATCAGGGCGATGCCAGTGATAGTAGTAGACCAACAAACACGTCTATGTTAGTGCTTTGTGTGTCTCAATTATTACATATTACATGTTTACAGTTTTATTTCTTTTAATTGATTGTTAGTTACAAAATGTCTACAATTTGTTTATATCATCCTAACAATTTTGTAATGTATGAAGTGACGTTAAAGTTTTATTAACATTATTTTTTATGTAAGCCGGGGACTAAACAATGGCCTCGGCCCCGCATACATGTTGTTTATCGGGGTCTAGGCTTCTAACTGCACAGAAAAATGGCACAGGTCACATGCCATTTACTATCCTTATGATTTGGATGGAACTCGAAGATCACTGTTCTGACTCTTATTTCTGCTTAACTAACATTAAAGGGATCAAAATAAAACCAGTTTCACAGTCTGAAGAATTTCCCATACCAAAGCCTCCATAATATGTGACATTAGATGTAGAGATCTAAGAGTCTGTTGGAAGTAAGAAAAAAAAAGGTACTTATTCTGGTGATACAACTTTTGAACAAAGCAGTAAGATATGTAATTATCGTAATCGACATGCTGAATTTTAAGACTATTTTTCTATTAAAGACTATTAGAAAATCGTTTCTTAGTTTCTAGATGAGTGAAATGATTAAATGTTGTGTATTCAAGAATGCAAAAAGTATTGCAATTTTTGGATTTATAAATCCCTGTCTCTTAAAATGATGGGGAAAACCTACCATATTTGATTTTAGGAGAAAAAATATTTTCAGAATCAAATATTTTTCTTCCTGGGTCAAAAAAAATCATTTTTTGCTCCGCAGTGTTGTTAATCATATCATTTATACTTTTAATAGGATGCTCGATTCAAAATGTTAGAAAAATATTTATCAGGGTTATTACCTCTCAACCTATTAGAAGCATATATAAGTAATAAAAAAATTTTTTTTTTAATAATTGTCCATCTAAACATTGTTCTTTTTTCCTTTTTTGTTCAAACTTGTACCTTAATGTGGAAATTTCAATTTAGCATGTTGTCTTGGCTTCCATCAAGAGGAAATCTCTATATTACAACTTTATCAAAGGTATATTTATTAACTATTATAACAAATATATATGGACCTTTTTGGGGTAGTTTCTAAGCTACCAATGTTCTTCTATCTCATACAGCCAAATGTAATTTTCCTGAATAATTATTATCTGCGTATTCTAAACACCCTGCAGACACTCCCTACAAAGTTTAGTGGTATGTTTGATGGTCGGGGCAAAAACTTGGACTTGGTGGAGCTTTGGTATGAGTAGGTTGAATTTACAACCCAGTCGAGGCCATTTTTTGCAGCTTTTACATTATCCTTGTAAAATTTTAAAACAAGTTTCTAAATTTTCCTGTATTGTATTAATACTTAAAAAATCAACTAGTAGTTCAATGTTTGGCCATAGCTGTTTATCATTTATTCTCTTATTAGTTTGTATGAGTTCTAAACAGTCATATTAAAATAACATACAATTCAACATTAAGATTATCGTCATATCCCTGTGTACAGTAAATTTGACAAGAAAAAATGGAGGACTTCTTACAAATTGGAATGTAAATCTATCCTACAAATACAAGTTTAGCAAATATGGACGAATGCTGGAATATCATCCAAAATCATATTAATAATATTTAACTATCGTTTTATGAATTTACTAGAAAATTGTGTTAAAGGCATATTAATATTATTAATAAATAAAAAAAATTCAAATCTGATACAGAATAATATGTGGATCCTTTAAACGTTTCTAAGCTTGTGGAGATATTTGAACCAATATTGCTACAGAAGAGGTTAGCATAATATTGCGTAGTCGTGACCTCAATATTGCCTTTGCCGTCCAAATTCCAATGCATTGACTGAATTTGACTAGCTTTAACCCTAACTTATTATAGTTACTTCCAAATTTTGCCTTCAAAACCGGGTGACGTATGGTATTGTAAGTCATTATTAATTATAACTCATGAAATAAATGATTTCATACATTCTAGTTCCTCTAGACAAAAAATTCAGCATAATTTCATCAAAGCGCCCTCTTAGCTGTAATATGTAGACAATTATACTCCGTTATGAGAGATGATAACATGTTAGGGTATTTAGCTTATTAGATGAAGATGAGTGCTAATCTACTTTTGTCTCACAATGATGCCGTTATCAGTTAATTACGAACATATCCATTAGTGATAATTAAGTTTCCATACTATACAATTATCTAATTTACGTTATCTTTTACTATGTGATAATTAACTTATTTCTGTTGATTACAAAAATGATCATTTTTTTTTTTAAGTACGGGGTCTTTAGTGCTTGTCTATTTTATTTTTATAATGGCCATCCTTTTGTTTTTTATCTGCCCATCATGTTATCTCTTACTGCCCTCGGCGCGTTTAAGAGTAAATTGTCATTCTCAGGGGCAAAAACAAATATAAAAGTAAATATAAATAAAACCATACGTAAAGTGGGATTATAATAAATTATAATTTGCATTACTGATTAAAACATAAGCTCGAAATAAAAAATATTTCATGTAAACCCTAATTTTTGCAGTTAAACTACTTGAAAGAACAAGATAAGTATAGTAGTTCAATAAAAGTTTGAATAAAATGACTTTGAAATAAAGTTAACGTTTTTTATTTTCCAGACGAATGTTCCTCTAAAAAAAAACTATAATTTGCTTATACAACATTATTAATTATGACGTAAGAACTCATTAATATTTATGCACAATTAACAATCATACATTATCTATATGAAAATTCAGCCAAAGGTTGCCGGTACTTGGTGGGTCAGTATTTTTGTTTTGCAACATCTAGTTGATTAAGGTTTTATTACACCTGATTTAATGCGTGTTTTTTTTTGTGTTTTATTTTGATTATTTTGATCTTTACTAGGCAGGTGGTTTGTGGGGCGTTCTGATGTCCTTCGGTATGTATACAATTGCAAAATTGGGCTGTAATTTCAGAATAAGTGTTCTTTTCATCTGGTTTTCTGTAAATTAAATTTTCTACCTGTATGTAATGAACTTTTCGTCCTATAGTCTTATCAAAGGGCTGAAAATAATAATGAATTATTTATGCGGGCCGCATTACCTGGGGATTGGCCATCTCCAGCTTGCCACCCTATTATAACAACTGTGGGACTGCAAGGCAATTTCATCGCAAAAGAAAATTACTTCCAAGCTTGGGATTCAAACGGGTGGGAGTCGTTTTGCCCTCCAGCCAATCCCTGAGAATCAGAAAAAATAATATTATACGAGTATTATTAGTCTTAAATCATCCCAAAAATTCTAATTTGGTCGCATCAAACTAAATTATTATGAAATTTTATTAATTCTTGCATTTTGTTTCGTAGTCAATGATATCAGAACACAAAATACTTTAGAACAATGTATTAAAAAAATTATAAACAGCACTATTTTAGCCCCCCCCCCCTCCCCCCCGGAGTAGTAAGCTCGCAATCGCTAACAATCCTGCTGGTGGGGTTGACCTGCAACGCCTGAATTCCTTGGGTTTACTATAATATATAGGGTGTTTTTAAATATAACTTAATATTTCATTTGATTGTATTATGTTTACGGTAGCTATCGCAGTACACGCGGAAATACGATAAGCCAAAACTATTTACTGATGGTGTCCATGCGAGGGAGGTGACAACCATGTGGATTTGGGGGGCCTCTGGGCTGTTTGTAAATACTGTATGAATGAGCGTGTGAATGATTGTAAATATGGTATGAATGAGAACATTTATAGCAATTACTTATTGCCTAATAAGGCAGATTGTAATTTTAAGCACAATAAAGAAGTTTCAATCGAATCGATGGTATCCAGTTTATCCAAAGATCAGTAACCACCCCAACTTTACCTCATGAGATCAAAATTTCATTGTTTAATAGCTATCAATTTTGTTTTACTTCGATAATAACCTAATTATAATTTGGCTAACAGAAAAATGCTATATATAAAAAAAAAAAACATTTACTCAAGTGCATCAAAATTATTTTTTTACAACGTAGTCAGAATTATTGATTGAGGCGTGTCCTAAGCCTCCTTTTAGAAGTCACGTTGTCTTTTATGTTTATTGTAATAAAGTTGTGGAGTACAAATATATTATTCTCAACTTCTCGACCGAATATTCAGATTTAGAAGCTAGGCGGGTGAGTCTTGCTCTGTAATCATTTTAGTTTAGTGGTCGCAGTTTGACTGGGCATGACCGACGTGGGCCTTGATGACTGGTATTCCCATTGAAGGTTTGGACCAACCAATGCATCTCTCTTTTACATTCATTTTTTTTTCAGTAGTGTCTTAAATCGCCGCGATTCCCATTTTTTTTTTCAATTTACAGCAGTAGTAAGTGAAGGATTATTGCAAACAATCTTTTTTATCAATTTTTGTAAAGAACATATCATTCATTGTATAAAATATATTTATCACGCAAATTTTGTGTCATTAAAATAAAAAATGTAAATATATTAAATGAGTCGCTAAAACAATAATATTTCGTGCCGGGAATTCGTCAAGCGAGTTGAAAATAAATATTTATCAAGTCTTGACTTCCATGGCTTGAGTTATAGTGGGAGGTTATTAAGGGTTGTCAGTGCAATTCGCTGCTTGAGATGTTTTGTGAAATCTGTCTAGCCGTTGTAATATATTACTAAAGAATAAAATTTGCAAATTCTATCAGTTTACTATTGCCATATAGTGTAGCTAATGACATCTATACCTATTACTTGTGGTGTGTCGAAATCGAAAGTATGTTGTTTAGTTATACTGTAGTATGCTATTGCTGTAACTTTTATATTTTAGAAAGCACTTACCTGAAAGAGTACAGAACATTTGTATTCAACTTTCTCGACACATACTGCCATAAAATTATGTTCAAAGAATAAACTATAAATATAAATTGATGGCTTCTCTGTCAAGAAAGTTGTCACCGTAGGTTGTGGTTGACGGTGAAGGGCTTGTGAGTTACCCTTCAACCATAAAAAAATTAATTTTCTTCATCAGGTTCAATACTTTTTTAGTCAAGAAGCTCACTCGTTTGTTCTCACAAGGCTGAGTCACCCCCAATTAGACCCATCACCCAAAGAAAAACCCTAACCGCTGGAACCAGCCGATTTACAGCCATTCTTGTTTGGTAAAAACTAGACGTCCATATAGCGTACCATGATATTCACTAACAGCAGAGAAATCATTAAAAACCAAAACAATTGCTAGAGTATTAGGTTCTACCCTTTTTCTAAGTTCCTCGTTTTTACTATCTCCCTATAAAAATGTATGATTGGAAACCTTTGTTCAGTTCTGATATGAATAGGATCAGAGCTGCTCTTACTTTCTTCAAACGTCAAAGTTGTAAAACCGGGAATGGAATCATTGACTCCACGACCAGAAGTCATGCTAGCCACTAGAATTCGTGGAAGATCACAATTATATTTATACCCATATTAATATAACAGTTCGGAACATTCATACCAAAAAAAAAACCAACCAAAACAAAATAGGCCCGTTAATGAAACTTGGTAAATATATTTCCCTTTCTCAGGGCGTTTTTTCGAGGAGGAGGGAAATTAGTTTTTTAGTATTAATTTTTGGAAGGATGGTAACAAAAGCTAGACGATATAACCAGTATAGAAGTAGACCTGAATAAACCAGAAATTTATTCTCATTTTTATTTATGTAAATACACTCTTGATTCTTCATTCGCCATGACATTTTTTACAAAAGTTCATCAACTGACCAATTATATGTTATATATGTCATAGTTTACCTGTTGTACTGTACATGCACATGTCACTTTGAAACCAAATGTAATGAATTACCATATCACTACCTACTTATGTATTCCGACAGGTTTCATGGATCAGGAGGAGGGACGCACATATCCTCACCGTTGACAGGTACACCTTCATAGCCGATGACAGGTTCCAGGCCTTCCTCGTCGATAAGACGGACACTTGGACCTTGCAGATCAAGTACGTCCAGGACAGAGATGGAGGTCAGTACGAGTGCCAAGTGAGCACCGAGCCAAAGATGAGCCACTTCATCACACTCAACGTTGTAGGTGAGTACGCAGCATTGAAAAAATTAAGTTTTAATTGTTTCCCATCACTCGGTCAGTTTCCCAAAATGTCTTTTTTATTAACATGAAGTCATCAGTCGACGTTTCACCTATTCTGAACTGTAGTTCAAATAATGCTAGAATAGGTTAAATATCGACTGATGCCATGCCATTAAACAAGTTATTTAGATACAGAAGCCAACATACTACATAATACAAATACCAATACACAAGTGTCCCTGTTTTACTGTACATAACATCTAGATTAAAAAAAATACATAATGAGCACCGATCAATTAAAATCATGACGAGATGTCAATAAAAAAGATATTCAGAGAGATTACAAGCTTAATATTTTAGAGATCTTAAGTCTATATATTTACTTGCATTTGGTCTGTTGCCTTACTTTCTGTATCTGTTCAGGAAGCGAGTAAAACATGTTAAAGATAATGCTTTGTATAGTATATATGAGTTGAGTGCCATCAGAATTATGTGTTGTGCCTGTGTAGTATTGGCATCCCTTTTTCCACCCTTCCTCTCGTCACTTGTGAGTCAGTCAACAAATGAACTATATTTGCAAGGTAATTAACATAGTATGGTGTTAAATCTGACTGTGAAACGGCATATTAGTCTTTGACCAGACAACTATTTTGCTCATCGTTTCAACTGGCCAAGTACTGCACATTGCTCACCTGCTAACAATGACCACATACAGACAGAACACAATCAGGCACTTTCTTCCTCTTCAAGACATTCTCATATAGTTCATAGATCAGTGGACAGTGCTGTTAAAAAAACTATACCAGGAATATATCTACGGTGTTCTTTTTCATTTTATTTTCTGTTTATAGCATGTCTTTAATTTTGTCATTCTATTCAATAATTTAATTAAAGAAGGTTGATACCAAAGAACAAGAATTTTCGTTGTACAATAACGTAATTTTAATATTAACTAAAGACCTTTAAGTTTAGTACTTTTAGAAATTCCCTTAGTAAATACAGTCAATTAAAATCATTATAGTTTAAGGTATTTGAGTTTTATATTATTCATAAACCAAACTAATCTTCTTTTTTTTTTCCTTCCTAGCCCCTTTAAATTCACGGATAATTATTAAATATAATTAATAAATATGTGTGTGTGTAAAATATACTTGCTTTTACTGATTACTTAGCGAGTAGTTAAACCAAGGATCTGTTTAATTCAATTAAAATTTCAAATAATAAAAACTTAAATACACTGCCGCACAAAATAAGTGATGCAAACGTTTTCAATGAATATAAAACTATATTCAATATAGTTTTTGTGATATAACAACAACAAGTTACGATTGATTGTTGAGAAGGCTTTAGAAACGGAAAATTAGTGGGTGTATATAACTTCATTGTCTTTAGCTTGCACGAAATAGCATACTTCTTTTCTTCCACGGGAGCCAAAAAGCGATAAAAACTGAGCCCTAAAACGACCAAAGGTGTGTCCGTATTGTAAAAGCTGTAAATAACGCCGATATATTTTGTGGAAAAGCCCTTTCCCATTGCTGGGGCAATACCATTGTGGACATGTTATCATTTGTTCCTCTTTGTTAGGTTGAGACAGTTAAATGGTTCATTTTAGGGTGTTAACAAACAGTGTGAGAAAGTAAAACCACAATAATCACGAATGTAGACAGACTTTTTATTTAGACAGTTATGCTTCTTCGTTGAGGGTAGTTAATGAATTATTTGAGTATGTTAAAAAAAAAATATTTTTTCTAAAAAAATAAGGGAGCTTATTGTTTTAATGAAGTAAGCAGCTGGTACTTGACTTCGTAGCATGGTTAAATAGGTGTTTCTCGATAATAGAGTAGTACTTTGACGAAGTGCTCTGAAGATCAGGAGTGTGCTTAACAAGACAAGCACTCCTTATAGATACAAATTTATTCAGCTGCAGCTTGCGCGTGTACGTTCCCAGGATTGATCAAGAGTAAATTTGCTCTATTCATGACTATTAGTTCTAAGGGCTAGTTAATGTAATTACAGTTAAATTAAATATATCCTAATAATTTAACGAATACGTATATAAAAACACTTCTGTGACAAAACATTAATGAAATATCCAATTAAATAAAACATCTGTGTAATAACATAATATAAAAACAAAATTAACTGGAAAACGAAATATATTAACATTCCAGTTCGTTAAAATTAAAATTACTGACAAGATAATTTATATTCTCAAATGAAATATTTAAATTATTGAAATAGGGCACGTCCATATATACACTTTTTTGTCTGTAGATAATAGAGACCAAATGCCCTATTTGCTGAGGACAGCAGATGTACATTTTTTGGCACCATACTAGGCCCCTCGTCCTTTGCTAAGTAGGTCCTTAGGCTTTAGATCTTACCAGATAGTCGCCGTAACAATTTGTGATCTCTCAGTGCAAGTTGTTGCTTTTCTAGTGGTTTTCAAGCAACAGAAGTGTCTAATCCTCTTTTGATACTCACTTCCTTGATTCCTAAACATCTCTATAGTCAATTATTACCACAGGTAGGATTATGCTCGATCTTCAGATGCTAAGGTAAACAAATTGATTTTATTTCTGCCTAACATTTTTATTGTTGTATCGATTAATTTCATATTGGACAACCACTTATCAAACAGGCGTGCATATAAAACATTTTCCGATTTCCACCATTTAAATACTCAATTATTTCGTTAATTTGGTTTATATATCTGTACCTCGGAGGGATACAACACTATGTCCATTTTTTTCCATATTGACTTTATTACAGAGTTAAAATCAGCTTTTCTCATATATCTATTTCTTTATAGAGCACTATGTCCAAAACCAGTTAGAACCGGATATAGCATGTTTTAAAACAACACCAATAGCTGTGCCAATAACACTTTTTGTTGAAAAAAAGTTTAAAACTCCTCTCCTGTAAAGTTATGAAAATGGACATAGTGTTGTATCCCTCCGAGGTACAGATATATTTACATAACAAGTTTCACATAATATGATAATATATAATTATTTGGAAATTCAAAGGGGCTATAAAGGGGGAAAAAATTGTTATATAATATGATCAAATATTATATCGCATTGTTTACGAATGTATTAGTAATAACAAAATATAAATAATGATCGGATGCCTGAAGGACACTTCTCCCGCTACTGATATTTTAACCCAGCACTAACAAGTGAGACAATTTAACTATTCGGAACGATCCTCACTAACGTTTGGTAGTAGAGTGGGGCTGCCACTAAAGTGGTTGTAAACCAGGTGTGCCAGTGGATTGGAAATATTAGCCCCGCAGGAGCGCTGCACCGGACCACTAGCGGCATCCATTTCACCGAGCTAGGTCAGATGTTTCCTCTGACCTGTCTTCGTGGGAAATTATGATAATAAGATCAGATCGAAGACATAAACTTTCATACTCCTCCTTAAAAAAATACTAATAAATAATCATATAGTCTAATTTTATTGTACGACGCACGTAAAGAATTTTATTTGTCGTCAGTCTATGAAATCAGCTAAATTGATCTTTAAATAAATGGATTCAAAGAGACAGAAAATTCAGCTCTCCCACGTTACAATGAAATTGACACTAAATTTTGGTTCCGTAACCATTACGTTTTATTTAACCATATTATTACATACACTCGAAAATTATCCACGCAGAAAGTACGTTTACAGCCGCAAGTGCTAGTAAATTTTATCATTCTCTGCACAGATGATAAAGGTTTATAAGATTTATTGTTTACGAATGCAACTATTTTTTTTAAACAAATACGACATTGTGTTATTTATAAGTAATCCCACTAAGGACATGAGCTATATAGAGAGATTAGCGCTTCACTTAAGAAATTAACAAACACATTGCTCGCAATTTACAATGTTAGAACCTCATTATGGGGTTGTAGGGTCGAACGAAGAATGTTATTGATGATATTGTATATGATCCTTTATATCGACCTGTTTACCCTCTTCAATACACTACATGAGACTCTTTAACTTCGTGCTTAAAACTGAAATATTTTAAGACAGAAATTGAAGAATTGTTTTAAAGGTATAACTCACTTGCCCAATTGAGCAACAATGTCATATTATATTTAAATTTTCCCCATTATTTTCGATTACCTTCATATCTGCTCTTGAAGCGAAGTTTCTCTGTAATGAAATGAAGCTACCGAACCGTCTCCGTCAAATGCATGATACTGTGATACGTGATGTGTATCTAAAAAACAAAAAAAAACTACAGCGGGGATAAAAAACAACCTTTGTCGTTTTTTTTTGTTTTTTTATCTTTTCCCCATGTCCTTTCCTTATGACAGCTGAATGTCGATCAAATTGGTACCGGTCGGACCCCAGTGAGTGAGTGCTGTTTCAATCCGAAACCTGAAAAAATAACTGGTTTCAAAAATAACAAAGATAGAAAAAGGCGGCACCAGCTGCCCGTTCAGCCCGAGGCCTTCAATCAAAACTTCCGCCGATTTACCATCGTTCTTGTTTAGTAAATACTGGATTGTTTGGATGTCGTATCGTCATATTTAGATATAACAGAGAAATCAACAACGGAAAAAATCGAATTGCATTAGATCAAACGGAATTCCGGATTACTACATAAACCATGGAACTGTATTCTTGAAACCATTCCCTCAACATGATGAGCAGAATCAAAGGATCAAAGGAGCTCTGATTTTAACATTGGACGTCAAAGTTGAGGATTTTGTCTACGGCCGATACATATATATGTACAATAATATTTCGTATGTACGAGGTTTGATCAAGAATTATTGTTTATCTTAAAATTTTTTGACTTATTCATCGATAGATATTTTGTCCCCTTCGAAGTAATCCCCCTCAGATATAATACACTTGTGCCAGCGCTTTTTCCAATCGTCGAAGCACTTTTCAATATAGCTCTTAGCTCCTTCAGTGATACTTCTTTTGCCTCATCAATAATGTCGAAAATTCGTCCTTTCGTTTTATTCGGATATATTCGGAGTGGTAGTATTCAACTAAACCGCTTGTATGTTGCTGTTTGTACTATGTTACAAATAAAATAAAAGCTCTTAGTCTCTCCTAAATATATATATTTTATTCTATACCATCCTTTGCCGTTTCTCCTATTCATGCATCATCAGAACTACAATTTAGAAATTTACATGTCTAGAAAAACACTTACAAACAAAAACAACGGCACCAATTTATTACATAATAAGACTGGTAACAGTTAACCACAATTCACATGGTAACAGTAAATAAAAATACAACTGTGAATGATACTATCTTTTCAATTTTTATTAATACATTGTACATAACGAATCACAAAAATAAATTAACAAATAACTCTCTTGAAACAAAAAACATTTTACATATTTGAGGATACAAGAATACTTATTCCAAGAATTCGTAACGGAAAAAAAAATTACAATTTTACAAACATTTCTAAGTTGGCCAGCAAGTTATAGCAAAACTCAGAAATCACCAAGAAATTTATTCAAATATTTTTTATGAAAAAAACAAAAACCCTGAAAGTTTTTACAGAATTCAAACAAGTCTGCAATGTTCTCATCCACAAGAACTTAACACAGCGTCCTGCTAGCAACAATTATAAGCACTTATATTGATAGTATGTGGTTGACAACCTTGCATTTCCCGCTTGGCATTGTTAAATCTAATTTGTCAAAATTAACTATCAAAAAAGAGACTTAAAGTTACAACGATAATTTAAATACTAAGAAGACTGGAAGAACATGATATTTCAGTACCCAAACAAAAATTTAACTGTTGAGAACTATGAGCGTACAGCGTTGGAAAACGCAAACAGCCCGGTACAATTTTATTTCGCCATTCTATTTTTTCAGTACAAAAGTCGATTGTTTCCCAGAATTAAAAAACCGCCTGACTGAGTCAGTATTATTTTGAAATATTCGAAGAGGTATTTTCCTTTCCGATAAAAAATGAATTAATTTTTTTCCAGAAATATTATTTTTTCTTTATTTATTTCAAATTGTACGGTACCTTATCACAAATTCAGGCTATTTGAGATATCTATTTTATGAACACACAACACGGAAAGAGGTGATGTTAACACAAAAAAAAAATCTTTTCTTATTCCTCTGTCAGTAAGAAAATTTATGTGTTATTTTTATAATCCCCTTCCAGAAATCAAAACTAGCCGATACAATAGCATATGATATAATAATCATATAAATAACTAGAATATTAAAATTAATATCCTTGGTCTCATGGTATTTCATATTTTCATTCATTCATATTTTTATTAACAATTATCAATATGAGTAAATAACACTAACGTTTTAATAATTATTCACTATAGAAAAAATACCTCCTAATCAAGGTGATGTCCCAATGCCTTTCTCTTAAGTGGTTCACATAAAAATATTAGGTATTGGCATGGTTGTCGTACAATCAAAGATCTCACAACAGACTTAAAAATGATTAATAAAAACAACTTTCAACAATGACACAGCTTCAGAGTGACAGGCACGGACTTTAGGTGAGAAGTTGAGGAATAAAACAGTGTTTCAATAGGCTTTGATTTTCACCTGAAGTAAAGGATGGTAAGGTTCAATATTACTTATTTCCGTCCTTCTAATTAGACACGGAGGGTATTAGGTAAATGACTGGGCAAATGCTCGGGGTCGGTATTGTCAAATACGGCTAATTCACGTTATACGAATTGTCACAATTCTAGGCAATCAATTGCTGGCGAGACGCCAATTAACCTATATTTAGATCTTTCCTTTGTGGTAAGCTGGCATTGCTTGGATACAGAACCTCTGTGATATAACTGTACGTCGTAATTCAGTGTTGTCACTTGAGCAAAATCCAGAGGTCTCGGCCTAGCCACTAATCTCCTTTGCCAAAGAATTGTTAAGATATGTTTAATAAATATAGAATGTTTTTGCGTGCGATTAGAGTACATGGATTACAGATGTTAAGACTTCCGGAAATGAAGAATATTTATTCGAACACAAGTAGAGACACATTTGGACAAACAAATATTGACTACAAAAACAAACAACGAATCATGTAACTAAAAACAACTTAAATATATAAATGGGAAATATCTAGTGAGCATAGGTGAAGCTAAAATAGACCTTATAAATAAAGTGACTTACTTTTGGAACTGCAGAATAAAAACACGTATAAGTAACAAGCAAGGACACAAGGATACGGCTTATAAGGATTTTTTCACTTTTCGTTTCTGCTGCCCTCGTACACGTTATAAAGCCGCCTCGACATGGATGTGTACAACCACAGCTCACTCAACTAAAAAAGGAGACGACTCTCTTTTGACTCGCCACGGACTCAAAGAACGCCATCAGCATAATGTTGGTAGAAAAGATAGATAATTGTGAATTAGAACATCTGAAACAAAAAACAAACCAATTCTACCAACTCCTAGAGGAAGCAGAGCACCATGAGGGACTCCTATACCATTCAAATAGTAAAAGATTAATTAATTGAAATTATTGAAACAAAATTAGATTTTCTAATGTTGGATAATATTAATAAAATAGAGAAAATGCTAAGAAACCCGCCCACTCCTCCTGGACAAAACCAGTCGTAGAATGAGGAGCGTGTATGTACCAGCCCTTGTTAAAATCTAAAAAATATACTATTTGTTTATATGAGTTATATATCTCACATAACCACTTGGGTAAGGAGCCATGAGTTGTGTTTTTAGTAAGTTTTATTAATTTATTGATCATTTGTTGACAATTTTTTACATTTTACTAGTTATTTGATAGTTATTAATTATGCAAAACAATTTCATACTGTGTACTGTATAAGCACTGTTAGTGGAATATATTTTATATTTTACTGAATGACAGTGTTACGTTACGTGTGAAGTAGTGTCCAGTGTTACCTATAATAATAGAATTTAGTTTGTCTCCATATGCGCAGGTAAAACTTTTTATGATTTAATTTTTTTTTTTATCCTAGAGATAACTGAAGATTACAGCTTAGAGCTGTCGTAATAAAGAAGAAAAATTATCAGTTGTACAAAGACAATAAAGCAGTTTCATAACTTTACTATATCCAGCGTTAGTCTTTCATTTTACTTCTAGCGAAATAATGAATACTGTAGTTTTTTTTTCTATTTGAAAATACCGTGTTTCAATCTTGTTCGAGTATAATCAAGCTCTTTCGATCCTCTAAAGTACAAAATGTAGAGCCAGGTGATTCAGGAGTGGAATTGTTAACAATACAAACTGGCGGGAGCGCCCCTAGATTGTAGATGACACCCCTGACTGAGCTCTCAGCTACCTCAAGTGAAAATTCAATTTTCAATGTTATATCCCTGGGGGAATCTTAGGCACGTTCCGTAGACAGGGCCCGGTGGCGCCAGCTAACTAACTTCAATTATAGTATCCGACCCGTTTAACTTGAATTAATTTAAATTATTGCCCGACGTCCTTTAACTTTACGGCAAACTGCTTTCGGTGCTTTTGTTTTTTAAACTTTCACCTTGAAACTATCTCTCAGGGATTTCTGTAATTATTAGATTGTTGCTCCCTCGCTAATATATGGATTGATTAGATTTCGTTGAGCATTGGCTTAGTTGGAATAATCTTGTGATAAAATTACAATCGGCCTTATTTGGAAATATGTAATAGTGATCTTCATTCATTCCCTCATTCAAACAGCATTTACAAACAGTCCAGAGATCTCCTAAATACATATAGTTGTCACCTCCATCGAATGCGAAAGAGGAAGCGGATGCGAGCCAGTGTAGGATGAACAGGAGCGCAAGAGACGAGACCCTCAAGAAACGATAGGAGACACCGGCATTGCAAGGACTCCCACTGTCACGTATTTATATCGGGGACGTAGTGTAATGACTGTAGGAGATTAAAGTGGTTGGATCCATGAACTTGCAAGGGATGAGTTCAAGAATGTAGGGTATATTAAGATCATTATGAAGGGTTTAGTTGCTGACATAATAAGGGGCATTTACTATTGTTCTCAGGACTTTTGATTGAAAGGATTGGATACGCTTGATGTTAGATTTGTTTGATGCCCCCCATAGCTCTAATCCGTATTTCCAGATTGGCTTCAGTATAACTTTGTAGATTAGTAATTTATTTTCTATTCAGTGGGATGCCCTTCGAAGTAGTTTGTACAGTTGTCCAAAGTGTCTGTTTAGTACTTGTCTTTTTAGCCTTGTGTGTGAGTTCCATGTCAGCTTTTCTTAACATCAATATGGCAGAAACATGAATATAGATTTCTTTCATTATAGTATTTTTTTTTTCTTCATAGCCCCTTTAAATTTACAGATAATTATATATAATATATAATCATTATAGTATTAAGTTTCATATATATTTATTACTTATGCATTATACGAGTATTTACAACCGTTTCAAATTATACTTACATACAAATAACACACAAATAAATTTACAATTCGCCTTTATTTATCGTATTTATTTTTAATCTTTTTAGTGTTGGATGGACCTAGTTTTCCTAACAAAGAACATTTTTTTTCATATCTCTAAATTAATGAATTGATATATTTTAATAATATCCTTCAGCACTGCGCCTTTAATCGAGGCGTTGGGTCTACCTCACCGGCAAGACAAGAAGGCGTTGAGGGCTTGCAGCCAACTCCTTGTTCTGCTTCATTCCCCAATTAATTTGAGAGAAGAGACGAAATAGTTTTTTGAGACATACGTCTATACATATTACATTTTTGTATGTCTCATTAGTACATGCATACATTTTACGTCCACGTCCATTAAATTATAAGATTTGTTAAACTTAAATCATCACTGTTTGGGCCATAGTCATATATCATATATATACTTTTTATTTGCCTAGAGGTAACTTGAGGGTGATTGGTCTACTAGTCGCATTTTTTAAATACATTGATAGCCATGAAGTCGATTATTTAACTTGCATATGTCGGTATTTACATTTTTTTCTTTTAGTTTTTACTTTAATATAAATTTTATATCTATTCAATTTTTCCATTGCTTTAATTAATGTCTTATTTTCATCATTTCAATGGTCCCCTTTTATAGTACCAAAACTGTATCTGTGAAACAATTTTCTTTATCAAATTAATATTTGTGTTTTATTTAAATTAATTTTGATACTATTTCTTCATTTTGTTTTGTTAAAAATGAATTATTTAAAAATTACATTATATATAGATTTATTTCTGTCCTTTTTTTAATAGTAGTTTGGCTACAAATTATATGTTTAATCAATTAAATATAGCGTATTTCTGTTAAATATATATGTGACTATGTCCTAGACAATCATTGAATCGGACCTATCTCAGAACTAATGTAGGTTCAAATTCTAATGTTTATTTTCCTGGGGGGTGGTTCACTCAGCGTGGTGAAAAATAAACTTACAAACTACTTCAAAATAAAGAAGTGGCACTTCATCTTTACAAAACCAACAGTTCCAAACCAGCTAGCAGCTCCAACCAATTATTGAGGTGCGACGTGTAAGATGATAAAATAATTAATTTAAATATTAGAGTTTTAGTGATAATTTCTAATATAGGCTTTTCTAGATTTCATACTTTCTTTTCGTTACAGAATTTTTTTTTTTCATTTTCAGTTAACCATTGATATAGTGAGTTCCCGAGGTTAAAAGATAAAGCTGTTGAATAACATTTAGTAGGTCTGGAAATTAGGAATTTGACAGCTTCGTTCTGACAGGCAAGGAGCCTGTACAATAATAATCTACAATACATATACTCATTAGTTCTGATTGGCTTCCTGCTTTCCGTTCTTTTTCATCCACTCTCCAGCTGAGACCGGCCAAGGAAATTTTAGTTGTGTGGAATGCTTAATGGAAACCTCTTTTTTTTTCGTTTGGGCCAACACTTACTTCGAGTGCCCCCTTCGTTTTATATTGGCGGTTTGTATGCAGCCTATCCCTATCCCTTCTTGCATATTCCTAGTTTCATTCCAAAAGTTGCATTTAGACACTTCCATCCTCCTTTTTGTCAGATACAAGATAAGTTTTTTTACTGTACTTCATTTTCTTTTCAGAGCCTACCAGAAGTTATTTATTCGTCAGAGCTATAGAAGACAAAACTATCATTATTTTCATTTAGTGATGTTTAATCGGATTTCAAGAGCACAAAAGAATTCAAAGCTAAATAACGTAATTTTCATTGTGCCTCAAAGATTGGAAGATGAAAAAAAAAGAAAGATTCACCTTTAAATCGGACGGAAGGGGGTGGGGTTGTTTTAAAGGGATTTCGGCCGTCCCGGGGCAGTTTGTTCTTCGGGAAACCACTTAGGCTGACAAGGAGGAAAAAGGTTCTAAAATAATGGAAGGAGCCAATATCCACAGTGTGTCCTAGAAAACAAGGAATTTTCATCTTTTCCGGGACTCATCTCTAGGGGTATCTGGGTGCTCGGAAAAGCCCCATCGACTTTATTGGAAAGGAAGAATAACTGTATGTGTGGGGTAGCGTTCTGTTCCGGGGGGGGGAGCGTTCATGCTCGTTCTCCCCTCTAACGACCGAGCCTATCTTTCGTGATTTGTATCTGCTTCGGAACGACGCTTCTTTCTTGTTGGTTTTCGATTAAAATATAACATTAAATACTGAAATAAAAAAAATAGGTAACATTATAATAAACCAGTCGAACAATGAACCAGTTTCCTTTCCGTTTTTTTTTTTGTTTTCTTTACTGCCTTTGGTGACCAAACTATTGGCAACATTGGGTTACCTGATATTACCAAAGTGGGTTCTATATGTCTTAATTTTTTTTAATTTCCTTTATATTCAGCTCAAGAAACTTATCATTATATAGAACTAAACTATATCAGCATGTTTGTAGGTGTTTCGAATTGTATCTGTGCATGCGCTAGTTGATGAGTTAATTTTTCAATACAACTCAAACAATGCTACAATAATAGTTAGAAATTGTAAAATGAATTCACAAACCTTAATCTGTGAGGATGTGCCTTAATCTCCTAACTGTAATCAGTAATTAGAAGGATGTTTGGAAAGTAAGGAGGTGAGTATTAAAGTAGGATTAGAACCTTCTGATGTCTGAAAACCACTCTGAAAAACCTTCACTTGCACGGAGATTACACCACGCGTTTATTATTTGAATGTTCGATTAATTCTAACTTTTAAATGGCCCCTTCTAGATGAAGGGAGGAGGGTGGGTTTGCATCTAGAAAAAAAAGCCTCAAATCTCTAGCAGACCTAAGGACCCTAGAGATAAGGTAAAATAAAGAACATGAATTTATGGCTTTGACTTAACCAGTACCGTTAATACTTCCGATCGATCGACATCTGATCGCTATCGAAAAACTGACAGTAATACGAAAATATACTTTCTGTAACTTGTAAAAAGTAGAGCCTCTCTCTTCGTGCTTGGCAAAAATGTTGTGAAGGGAAATGAGACATAGACAAAGTCGCCGGTAACAGGTGCTTGGAGAGGGAGACAGAACTATAAATCTCACTAATGGCTGGATTAGTGCGGGACAGGCGCACTCACGCAGCACTTGAGCCACCGCCCTAGTAGTTGGAGATAAGGAATAGCAGGTACTTGCGTGATCCGGTAACTAACTGCTGTATCGGGGCTACACGATAATTATTTAATTTAAGTAGCCAATTAGCGCTAATATGAACTGCAGTTTGTTGTACAGCCTTATCAGAAACAAACGAGTGATGGGGGTTGGGGGAGTCTATACTCTATGGAAGGGGAATATCTTCTGTATTTTTGCAACTACTCTAGATAGTAAATAATCTATTTATGTTTCAACGGCACTTTTTTAAAGTAACTCGATGTTAAAACTAGCCTATTTTGGATTCTTCCTAATCGAAAAGCACCGAGCAAGTTTGCCAATTAGTACCCAAATATTTTCTTCTTACAAATCTACCATAAAAAGGTATTGCCATCTTGTGCATTACCTTCTTAGTCAGCCTTCAGGTGTATGTAATCCAATATCTTCGAGATGAGACACCCTTACTAAACATGTTTAAATTACTTGAAAAATAATCAACAAAAATCTGCTTAGTGCCACTCTTACAGACTCCCTACCGAAAATTCTGATTCAGCTTCATGAAAATTTACTTGTCAGTTACCAATTCAGTGAGCTACCGTCAACAAAAATACACCGCTGCTGCAATTTTGGACGGCGTAGAAGCATTCGACACTGCCTAGCAACATGCATTACAACAAATCGAAAACTTATTATTTTTGTTTTTGATTCGGTTTTTTCTAGAAAATAACGTTCTAGCTAAAAGTAAGTAGGCAGGAAGTAAATAAAAAGAGGCGATCGACTAGGAGCTATTCCTATCCTATTTTTTATGCATACTTACTTTAACGTAACGTACCAGAATCTCACGTAATGGAATGTTAGCCTATAACACCGTGATTGCCATCAGCCTCTAAAATCCTATTAAAGCGAAAATTAAAATAAATATCTTTATTAGAAAAAATACTATTGCTTGTATATCATTTTTTATTTTGATGAAGTAATTCATTCATGCTTATGTACAATTCACATTGATACCCACATTTATATAATATGTCCATACATCTGCCGAGGAGCCCCACCACTCTCAAGACAATTCCTTTAGCAAGCTCGTGGAAGGGGTGGACGCAGCGGAGCTCCCAACGCCTCCCTCCCCGACCGTTTCGTCTTGTGGTGATGAGGTTGGTGGCAGGACCCCACTTATCTTTCTGTTTAGAATAGATCGCGAGGTTACCAACGTTTAAGGGGAGGAGGAGGATTGAAAGGACGAGTCTTAATGGATAAGGAGTTGACAAAAGAATTTGAATGGGAGAATAGGTTTTATTAATTTTTTGGAAAAACTTGAGGTTGTAAGGTCAAGGACAGTTGGCTTACGGGGATTCCAAATTTTTTTTTTAAGTTAAACATTAAAATCTAATTGACATAGATGTCGGGTATTTTAGTTACCTGGTTAAAATAAATAATAATATTAAAAATGAACTATAAGCATAAACATTAAACTTATAAAAATTAGCGGCTGCTGGTGTATTTTGAATGCCAATTCACCTGATTAAATCAAAGCGTTAGGTCCGCTAGCGAATCATCGCCATCTGCATTCCTAGATGATGAACTAATCACAGTTTCTGTTTAATTGAGTTAATCAGGGTGAGCCGTTAATGAGAAAGGTTGTTAGGCAGGGCGCATTTAAATCAGCTAATCCCAAACACAAACCTAGTTTCGGCTCAACTGGCGGAAAATTAATATTCTAAGAGCGTTACATCGAGCCACGTCACACACGGTCGGTCTATTCCCTTCATGAAATGTTTTAGGAGCTCATTTCTGTGGCGAGTCAATAGATATGACAGTTACTCGTTAATGTTTAACATCAGCTATATTAGCTGTCTTTCTTCGGCTCAGAATTTAGCATTATAATGCAATGTTATATTTTTCAACGTTAATTATGTTTGGTATGTATCGTCATTCAACGGAGAATATTGCCATTCTGTTATTTTATTCGCGGGACATATATATCTTTTCTGCTACCATTATAATAAAGATGGATTTAGTCCGAATTCCGTGATATTACTTATTACTTATTTACACCGTAAATTGAGTGTGTAAATATAAGATGATTGCATTGTTCAACATCATGTATGCATGATGCTAAATCTGAAATTCATTTTTTTTATACTAGCGAGATGGTGCATAAATACATTTATGTACATGTACATTTTGCTGTTACTTCACAAATGATTTTTTTTTTTTCGTAAAGTCGTAGAAAAAAACTATGTATGATACATATACATCCAAGTTTTTCTGATTTCCAGTAATATCAAAAACAACATTGCATCCATTAAAATGTAATAACGTAGCAGGGATTTTTGCCCTTATTTGTTCTGTTAGCTGACTACGAGTAAATTAATATTTTACTTTGTTTTCTTAGTATTAAAATTCAATTAAAAACTACATATATGTCACACGTGAACTGGTAGTCGATAATAAACTGTTGGTGGAATAAAAAAAACATGGACCTAGTGGCACTAAAGTCTAATGAATATTCCATTGATAAGGTGCCATTCCCCACTTGGAAATTCTATTAATTTTTATAGCTCAGAGACTCCAGCCCTGGAAGGAATGTAAAAACCTTATGTGGTAGTTAAAACAGTCGTGAATTTTATAAAATGTTACTAACAAATACATAAATTAGCATATATCGCGTTACGCCTTTTCGTTGATGTTTTAATGTCATTATTTTGTATTAAGCTCTTTTCTATTTCCATTACAGCTATAAATGATTAAAAGTTGCTACAACTTGGGATTTGAGCCCATATATTTATTAATGTATTTAAAATAGTTTTATAGTTTCCTCATGAATAATTAGGTTTTACAAACCAAAGAAAGAAAGAAAATTTAAGATATTATTTATTATAGCACTGTTATCAATCAAACTCCAGATGTTTCACAAAATTTCTATTTATTAAATCGATTTCTTTAAATTTTAAATGAATTTTTCGTTGATTCGGCTACTCAATCTCTAAAAATCTTTTCTTCCCGAATCTCTTAACATTAATTTCAATTTTTTTATTTTATTCACAACTAGGGCAGTTCGATTCCCATTCCTGGGATATTCAAAAAGTGGTTCGCAGAATCATACCACTTCCAGTGTTTAAGAACAATAGTTGCAAGCGAATTGGTGGGTGGTTAATAGAAAAATCTTGCTGATATTCCTCGAAAAGTGGTTTTGTACATTTCACAAAATTATGGTTTCAGTCAAACTTTCATTTCGGCCAACAACCTATAGAAAATATGAGAACCAACTCATCATAATCATTTGTGTGAATTTACAATTAATTATATGCAGCACTCATAACTAGTTCTAAATAAATGAACATATAAAAAAAAATTATTTTCAAAATTGGTCCATATGTACATTAGACTTCTTAGCTCGACTGTGCCCGATATTCGATTTAGCATAAATCTTCAAATAATTCAGCCGGTCAAAATGTGCCAATTTCCCAATGAACCGAAAGCTTTCCACCCATGTGTTTTGCATTCATACACAGGATATGATTTGAGACTAGAATTGTTCGGAATGAGTTTCGATAATACTAAGTACAACAGTTTTGGTCGAGAGAACTTCTCTGCCATGCTGAATAAAAGTCCTAACTTGTTTCTACCAATTTTTTTTTTTTACTCCTCCGCCCTCTCTTTTCCCGTCTTTTTATTCCCTTTTCAGAGCTAAAGTAGCTGAAAGCTTCCTTATTACCTTCAATATGCCCGCACTAAACCCGGCCAGTGTGTGAGGCCCACATATGAAATTCTGTTCGTCTACGAAATATTTATGTAACTTTTTTTTTTCCCCCTCTGATGGAATAAAAAGGTTTATTTCTTTTCACAAACTGAGTACATTTCTAATGCTTTCTTCGAAACGAATAGATGTTTAATAATTCTTGGGATAAGATTCCAGTTGTGCGGGAGATTTATCATTCATATATCCACTATTATGGGTCCAAAAAAATGTATCCACTGTTTAAAAGTCCATAACTTGCAAACTAATTGACGGAGTTGTCTCATTTTTGGTAGTTTAATAGTTTGTAGTACCGGCAATCGCCGTACAAGCGTTGTATTGCGTTGTTTTGTTTTGTCAGATGACAGTCGCCAGATAGTTAGTGTTTCATTGTTAGTTGTACCTTGTTACTCGAGTAAACATGGCTGGTAAGGCTTACATTTGATGAAAGGAAGTCTGTTTTAAAGTGGTATTTTAAGTACGAAAACATTAATGAGGTTCAACGGCAATGGCGAAATGTGTATCAAACAGAGCCACCGACACGTTTAACGATTCGTCCCATTCGAGACAAATTTGAAGCCGAAGGCTGTGTTAAAGATGTACACAAACAACGATCTGGACGACCTGTAACAGTAACAAGTCCATTTAACTCCCATCTTGTGTTACAACAATTCACTCGCTCACCACGAAAGTCTGTGAGACAGTGTGCCCGTGAAACTGGAGTGAGTCCCTCAAGTGTTCGGCAAATTTTGAAGACATCAAAGTGGAAGTGCTACATCCCAAGATTGCTACACGCAATGAACGAGGACGACCCAGCTCGTAGAATGGAGTTTGCAGAGATGATTGTGTGGTCTGATGAGGCACAGTTCAAACTCAATGGTACATTAAATCGCCACAATTGCATCTACTGGGCCGCCGAAAACCCAAACGTCCATGTAGACAAAGCCGTAAATTTGTCAGGAGTAAATGTGTGGTGTGAGTTGTCTTACCGGGGCTTGATTGGGCCATTCTTCTTTGACGACACTGTTACCGGTGAGGTGTACCTTCAGAAACTTCAAACATCCATTTTACCTGCCATCCAAGACTTGTATGGAGACGGAAGATTTTACTTTCAACAAGATGGTGCCCCAGCCCACTACCACAATCGTGTTAGGGCTTATCTCGACGAAAATCTACCAAGAAGATGGATAGGCCGTAGAGGTGCTGTAGAGTATCCACCACGTTCCCCAGACTTGACTCCTCTGGACCTTTACCTGTGGGGAACACTAAAGGACGTCGTTTATCGACAAAAGCCACGCACATTGGATGAACTTCGAGAATCCATCGTACATTCATGTGCAAATATCCAACTGAACACGTTGCAGTCAGTAGTTCGTGCTGCAGTTCGGCGGCATCGTTTGTGTGTGGATGTTAATGGTGACCATTTCGAACACCTACAGTGATATCTTTAAGTTGGACTTTAAGCTACACTTTCACCAAAAATGAGACAACTCCGTCAATTAGTTTGCAAGTTATGGACTGTTAACTAGTGGATACATTTTTTGGACCCCTCTGTATATACATATATATATATAACGTATATATATATATATATATATATATATAATTATATATATATATAATTATTCTTGGCTTTTGCAGACAAAAAAAATGTTAAATACATTACTTTTCTTTTGGTGAGCCAGAAGGGAATAACTCGCCTTTCATTAGTTACGTGCCGATTTCGTTTGACTTTTATCTCTTATCTTCTAAGACAGTGGACCTAAAATTCACAGAATTAAAATGAAGTTTTAATGGTGTATTCCAAAACACCTTGAAAGCCGATTATATTTTAGTACAATCGAATAACGGGAAGTAAATAAATCCCGGCTCCTTTCGTTAATAACGTTTGTTTAGATCAACGTAATATATATGGTAATAGGACTTTTAAGATCAAACTGGATTTATTCATTAGAATTAGGTAAGTAGTTTTCAGTTTAAACCATCTGTACAGAATTGTACGGTTTTGGCAAGTAGCTCCGAGAGCGTACCTTAGGATCTGGGGCTAGAGACATTTGCAGTCGGACACCCTCCCTATATGCCTGAATAAGTCTTCTTAAGTAAAAGGTATTCCGAAGCAATCCAGCAAGTCGCGGTAGAAGTTGTACTGCAGTGTTCATTATAGAGTCCTCTTCAGACATCAGAAGGGTTTAATATCCCTTTATTACTCCCCTCCTTGCTTCTTAAACATCTTTCTATCCACTGATTACCCAGGCAGGGGATTTCACTAGATCCTCAGATAAGGTAAGCGAATTAATTTTACATTTTCTAGCTTTTTTATCGCGCTCGTCTCGTACACAAAGTTCAGAGTCAATCACATATTAATTATCAGTCTTACATATTTATTGAGTCCTTAATCTTATAATTAGAGAGCTAAGGAAAAAAATATATTTATTGATAATTATTATTTTCCGTAAAGTTGATTTAGATGCTCCACAGCTTTAAAAAAATTAAATAAAGTTTTGAAGGTCAATCGCGAATTTAACGTTCCAATATAAGTAGACATATGGATAGGGAGAAATATAAGTAGACTATAAATAAGTCGGTAAATATAAACGTCTTTGTCGATGGCAGTCAAAAGGTGTTATACAGACGAGTGATTAACACCCATTTTAAAAGGTTAAAAACAGGTCAAAGCCAGAAGGCCCGGAGTACATGGTGGGGTTATATCCGGCAAAGCACAGTTAGGTGTGAAGTTTAACAAACTCACTTGGATAAAGGAGGTCTGAAGAATCTCCCTTTTTTTGAGTGAGATCAAAGAGCCCACCACTTCCTTAAAAGTGGTAGAGGAGAGAGGGGAGTAGGAGAAGTGGTCGTGAGGAAGAAAGAGAAAAAAGCACTTCAACTTTGATAAAATTGTTTTATCAATATGGGTGTTGTGTTCGGGCAACGTTCCACACACTTCGCCCAAAATCAAAGAAGCAGATCAGGGAGGGCACAGGGTGATGAGCGAAGTGAAAGTTTATGAGCTCAGAACCGCTGGTCTTAATATACTGCCTATCAATGAACACACCGATTTATAGTGTGCAATAGATATTAATATTTATTTTATAAGTTTAATGTAATCCATCATTTTATCTATTCTATTTTTATTTCATTTAAATTTTCATTATTGTAAATACAAAACGTATCGTATCGTAAATTCTATTTTACTAACTAAATTCCTTCCATCGGTCAACACGAGATTCACCTTTAGATTAAAATTAATGGAGACAATATTAAATCAAATCAATATAATTTTAGTGTAACTACTACGTCAATGCAGTACGCTCAACAGTTTTGATATTATAATCAAATAAATTTAACTTAATTAAATAAAATATTTTAATTTGTCTACTTGATCGGAGGGGATTTTTTCTCCGGATAACGTAGTTAAACATATGTGGGTCTTTCATTAAGCACTTTCTATCTTTAAATTTAAATAAAACAAAGTGTGTGTGAGATATCATCGAAATGTTTTATTCGTTCGTAAGGCCTATCGATGCCATTATGTATGGAATGTAACATCGTGCGAATGTCCGCCGCGGCTTTGCTGGTTAGCGTCATAAATCAGGCTAAATTTGACCGATGGCATGGGTTATGTTAGCTTTGAGTACCGCTGTGGTTGGTGGCTTATTCGCATAGACCTCCGACTTGAGAAAACTCCACAAGAAAAAGTCTAACGGGGTCAAATCCGCTTGATCTCGGTGGCCAGTTCACATAACCTCCACGTGAGATGGCCATGCCCTCAAATTGCTCGTGCAGGATGTCCATGAGCTGGGTGGCACGTAGCGCCGTCCTGTTGAAACCACATGTCGTTGGTGTCCATATCATCCAATTCAGGCGAAAAGAAGTTGTTAATCATCGACCTATAGCGGCGATGTTTTCGGCAGATCTTGCGTTTCGTCAGTTAAATAATCTCAATAGAGGATAGTATTTTATAAAACTTTATTATGAATAACATTCAAAACACTGGTATATATACAAATATTAATGAATTACATCACTAGAACATTCCTTGACGAAGGTTTAAGGACAAGTGTTGGATCTTTGCCGGAGGCAGGTAGCAAAGGGTTAGGAAGGGTTGTAGCAGAGGGACAAATACAAAGGAAGGGTTGACCTTCCTTGACTGAAGTACACATTTTTAGCTAAAAAGGAATATTACATAACTCTTCCCTTTTTTAGGTCCTGAACTCCTGGGCAGGATAATAGGATTTATGGATGTTGGTGGAGGAGCTTGGTTAACAACTCTGGGGATATCTATTGGGATAGTTTTTAAACAACAGCCTTTACAATATTTGTGACATATAAAAAATAAGATTGTCACAATGATTACAATAATAATGGATAATATAGAATACATATAATTATTTTCATTGGTTATTAAAGATATTAATTCTACTTGAGTTACATTTAATTGAGGTATAGTATATTATCGATTTGTATTTTAAAGGAGTTATCATATAATTGGTGATATTTATGAGCAACAAGATGATTATGAATGGGAGGAATTTTTTTATAACAATCTACATTAGATACATTAATCAGAGCAGTGTCTGGAAGAAAAATAGTGTCGTTATTATAACAATTATCTAATTTAGGTGTTCTTATAGTTAGGTATACATTTAGTTCATCAATATATGTTAACATTAGGGTTAGTATATTTAATAAAATTATATTGAGATATTTTACCATTATAAAGGATATTAGAGGTAAGTAAATAGTATTATTTTTGTTGCAATTGTCTAAATTACGATTGTTAATAATAGTATTTGAATTTATATCGTGAATATAATTAATATTGGATAGCTTATGTTGAGTATAATTACATTGAACTGTAGAATCTAATAATAAAATATTTTGTTTATACATTCATTAAGCAGTAAAGTAGGGTTAGTAAAATAATAGTTATTCATAAGATAGTTACAATTAATGTTATAAAGATAATCATTTTTTTTTTTTTCTTAGTACTAGTATTTTTTTTTATATCAATAGAATAATAAAGATTAGTTTTATTTACAGGAATTGGTATGAGCAAAGAGGTTCTTACATTTATTTCTGCTAGTGGCAGATCTACAAATACATGGAGCATTTCCTCATGTATAATGCAATGTATTTTGCTCATAAGCCATCATATTTCTGATTTTTCTTGGAGTTACATTTGTTGTGTATGTCTTAGCGTCGAGTCATTTAGTTTGTTATATAAGTTGGTTAAAGTTATATAAATATCTTGAAAAGCTTCTTTGCCAATGCTTATCATTTTGCCTATACCCTTATTAAAATTTTCATTTATTAATTTAATATCCGTCTTAAAAGTCTCTATAATTTGTTTATTCATGTTTACTATCTGTTCAATATTATGTTCGGTATTAAAGTTGTTACGTTTTACTTTACTAATGACATTGTCATAATGTTGTTTGTCCGTAGCGTCCATAGTACCAGTTAGTCAGCTAATAGCCGTTCCTAGTCCATTCATCAATCCACGTCTTTGTCTTCTATTATGATTTCTCAGTAGGTCAATTTTACTCTTGGTTCCATGTATCATATCTACTATCAGAGGGTAGGTTTGTTAATAAATGTAAGTTATTATAGAGTAGAGTATGTTTTTTGTATATTGGTTAGTTCTTACTATAATAGGCATATGTTATAAAAGTGGTATATTTTAAATATATTTTTCAATTACTTTTACATTGTTTAATGTGTAGTGTAACATTCCGTTAATGTTAGTCAGGTCATTTACTTTCAGAGTAGTTTTTGCAGTCCATAGAATTGTCCGAATCAGTGCAAGTGTCTTTATTGCTATGTGAAACAAATTTTCGATGTATCAGATATTTCTTGCGAGGTTGTTTAATTTTGTTAACATGCGATTTCTTTATTTCATTTTTATCTCTATATTTTACTACTGGTTTATAAGAATTATCATGCTTTCCATGGGTAGTATTTTTTTTTATTAATTGTTCATTATAAATTGTCGGAATGTCTTTCCGATTTTGGTTTAGTTTTTCTATTCGATCAGTCTTATCTTTTATTATATTTGTCTTTACTAAGTCATTTATTAGTCTTTTATCATCATGATGTTTTTGAACATATTGTTCTTTTATTGATTTATTTTGTTGGTTATTTTGTCTAGTTATTCCAAACGGATTTGAAAAGTTAATAGTCTTTTTTTCCTTTTTTATGATTATTTGTTGATTTTCTATATTAACTATTCTTTCGTCATTTACTACACAAATTTGCTTATTAGAAGAGCGTTGGGAATGTGAAGTTGTTTCATTAGAACATAAGTCGTCTTGTATTATCTGTTCATCTATTTGTTGGGGAATAAGTTGCTCTAAATCTATAGTTATTGTGTCATATTCTGGACTATCTTTTACTGGGAGTAATTCTATTTCTTCAATGTCCATGCCATCATCACTATAGTTAGTTTCGTCTTCCTTATTTTGGGAAATAAGTTGCTCTAAATCTATAGTTATTGTGTCATATTCTGGACTATCTTTTACTGTTGTTGTTTTATTTTCCGATTTACTTTCCAAGTATTTTTGGTCTTTTTTTTCTTTTAATTTAATACCGTTTATTATTATTTCATCATTATGACATTTTATTTCGGCTACTACGTTAGTTTTTCCTGTTTTATCCTTAAGTTTGGGTAAGGAATCGATATGATTTACCGCATATTCTGGTCGGGGGGTTGGTTCTTTGTCATTGCGACCGTAGTCTAAAAAATGTTCAAATTTTTGGGATATCTCATTAAGTTGTTCTTTTAATTGTTTAATCTCTTCGTCCTTATCGTTTTCTGTATAGTGAACGCGATTGCTAGCTGTTCTCATAGAAACTGTTTGATTCTCTCTTTGTTGTTCTTGTCTTAGTTGGGGATTGAAATATTTTCTTTGTTCATGAGGTTTCCATGATTGGTTGTGTCTCTCGTTATTGTCTCGGTTATAGTTTGGGGTATATTGTCGGTAATTTTGTTGTATTTGGTCTTGTCTTTGTTCCCATGTTCTTTTAAAATTGGGATCATAATTTTTTCCTAGGTAGTTGGGATTTGTTTGTCGTTGGTTATGATATTGTTGTCTTGGTTCATATATTTCCCTATGATAACTTGGTTGGTATTTGTTTCTTATCTCATATTGTTCTCTTCTTTCGTAATGTTTATGAGGGTCAAAGTTTCTACCTTTATAATTTGATTGTTGGGGTGCGCGTTTTTGAGGTTTATCGTAAATTCTTTCTATAATTTCATCGGTTTCTCTTTTTAGAAATTGTTCGATATCTTCAAGCGTTTCGTATTTTACATGGATAAGTTGCGCGTTTAATTCTGGGTGTAAATGTCGCTTACAATGGGTAGCTATTTGTAAATCGTATTCAACCATTTTTGCATCTTTTTGTTCTAAAGTAAATTCGTCATTAGTTCTGATTCTAGCACTTAAATCCTCTCGTAGGATCATTAGTCTGTCAATATATGTTAAAGGATGTTCATTGTAATGGGGTTTGGTTTCATAGATTTCACAAATGCTTTTCTGGATGGTTTTAGTGTCTCTAAATTTCTTTTTAATGTCGGTTAGTAATTGGTCTATGTTAGTATAAAATTTTTTACATGATCTTGCTTTTCCTACAAGTTTATTACGGACGTGTGCTAATAATCTTTGATAGTTTCTTATTTTATTTGAATTATTAGCATTGCATGAATATTCGAATACTAAGTTTATACTATCTATAAAATCTACTAAAGTGTCTGATGACCCATCGAAAGTTGGGATCAAATGAAAATCTGAATCTTTAATTATGTAATTAGTTCCGTCCATTTCTTCTGTTTCTGTAATGTTTCTTAAAAGGTTAAGTCTGTCAGTTACTGATGTCATAAAGTCAGTATGTGTATAATAATTGTATTTACCAAGTGAATGATGTCTTCAGTGAAGTCCAGTTTTCTTTCTTCCTTCAACTTCCTCAGATATGTAACAAATTTCTTTAGGGTATAACCTGGTGAAAATCTATTGAAATAGATCAGTACCCAATATCGGTGAAGTCCTGTCCTGTGGGGTTTCTTTCCAGAGGGATTTGCATCGGTCTTCTCACGCTATCGGAGTGGTCTCACTGTCCGTTGCCAAGTGAGGGATCTCTAGATGGTGGACTCCCGTGAATTTACTGAGTATACTGCCAGGTGCCTGTTCGGTGCGCCAGTTAAATAATCTCAATAGAGGATAGTATTTTATAAAACTTTATTATGAATAACATTCAAAACACTGGTATATATACAAATATTAATGAATTACATCACTAGAACATTCCTTGACGAAGGTTTAAGGACAAGTGTTGGATCTTTGCCGGAGGCAGGTAGCAAAGGGTTAGGAAGGGTTGTAGCAGAGGGACAAATACAAAGGAAGGGTTGACCTTCCTTGACTGAAGTACACATTTTTAGCTAAAAAGGAATATTACATAACTGTCAGTTAAATAACCTTGTTTGAGGAGAGTATTTTAAAAAATTTTATTATGAATAACAATCAAAACACTGGTATATATACAAATATCAATCAATTACAGCACTAGGACATATCAAGTGTTGGGTCGAAGGCCCTAGCAGGTAGCAAAGGAGTTGGTTAAAAGACAAAAGGAAGGGGAGACCATATGTCTCAACTGAAGTAAATGTTTCAGCTAAAAATGAATATTATATAACCGTCGACGTATGGCTGTTGGTTGATTGTTTACCGACCCAATGGACACAAATTTATCCACCAAACTGCCTATAGTCCTCTCGATAGGATGGTTATAGCGACCATAAAATGGGTGAAGTGCGTGGAACGTTGTCCGAACAGGACACCTATATTGATAAAACAATTTTATCATTTGGACGTGTTGTTGAACGCTATATCCGTCCATGGTGATTTGGCAAAACAGACTGAATAAATGACAGCCAATTCGACAGATGCAGCTTCAACAATGTGGCCGCTATCAACTGTCAAAGTTCTGAAGTCCCTATTAGAAGACACTTTACATGTATTGATAGACAGATACATTTTAACTGTTTTTTTATTTTTATATGTATCCAAAATATATTTGCCCCGAGGGCGAATGTGGCATTTTATTAGGAATTATTGGGCAGAAACACTAGTAAGTAAAAAGTTCAACATTGCCCAGACAGGAAATACAATTAACTTTTAACCAGATACGGAATAGCAACGTGTGCTGCCAAAATCACTTGATCATATATGTATATGTACATAATGCGTGAGTACATAGGGGCTATGTTTTGTTTTATATTTCGCTACTATGAACTCAAACCTAGGCTAGGGAAAACCTGCTACTGTCTAGCCACTATTTGTTAGTAGACGAAATTACTAGTAAACAACAACTACTTGTGGGAATACAAACCTCAGTTTTGCTTCATGGACCTGCTACCATAAGCTTATGGAAGAATATGCTTCCATTCAGGAATGACCATTTATATTTGTTTGGTTTTCGATGGAGATGTTGAGTAAAACATATTGCTATCCGTCTGTCAAACATATTTTTTGTACTACAAAAATGAAATTTATGAGGGGGAAAATAACACTTTATTTGAACCTCTTTCCATGTTGAAAGAGAAAAATCCATTGTAGTAGATAATGATTACTGAGTATGCATAAACTCCAGGGCAATATTGGCGTATCCCTTTACTTTATATTTCATTAAAAATAAAATTTATACAGAAAATTATCTATGAAACTAAAAATTAAAATTTTAACACTTAATTTAAAAATTTTCAGGTCAGCTTCATAAAAAACACTAGGATGCACTGAAATTGATTTGGTTATATTATAGCTGAAATCAAGCTATATTATCATAAAGGTGTCAGATAATTTGAATTTTTCAATAATAGATTACCGAATAAATGGAGTAGGGTACTTATTTTTGTTTCCCTAATACCAATTACCGAAGGGGCAGCATATTAATGGTTATCATTAGGTTTATTTTGGTTATCATTCTGTTGGTCTATAAATTACAAGCAGAATTGAGACAAATAACAGTGTATAATATAAACAGGACGGTCGGAATTTCAAGCACGACTATTATCGGATATGAATTAACAACTGATCGAATTCGCATCTATTATTGACAGTAGGAGCTTTCATTGCGCTAGTAATTTCATCTGGAACGGTTTCTGTTATAGGCTATATTCAGTAACTAGCTTAATACGAATAAAGAAATAAATAGGCAGAAACAAATTATTTCAATCTGAACTTAAGAAAATCTCACATTTTCAACCGAACCATTACATTACGACGAAGATTCTTAATAGAACCACAATTAATTCGAAGCGTTTTCGGCATACAGACATAGTTAAGCACGCTTCAAAAAATATAAATTCGACTGTGACGCTATGAGTTAATTTTGTAATATAAAACGAAACGATGCAACAGTAAAACTGTAATTTGTTAAGCAGGCATTGTCAAATTCATTCGATTACCTAATTTTTTTTTTTTTTTTTTTTTTTTTCATAGCCCCTTTAAATTTACAGATCTTTTAAATTATATAGATCATCACGATGACGAAGTTGAGACGAAGCGACAGGTTGTCTCGAGGTCTAGCTTATTTGCCTCATAGATTTGATAGTCATTGGGTAGAAAGGATTTTAGGAAGCAAGGAGATGATCATTAAAAAGAATTAGAAACTGCTTATAACTGAAAGCTCCACTCTAATAACATACTTTAACTTCCACTGAGAGTACACCACGTTTTTATTTGACGAGAATCTGATCAGCTCTGGGTTCACCGAAGTGTCTAGTTCGAAGAAAAGTATCGCTAGCTCGTAAACCGATTATTCTCAAGTAAAAGGTGACCTCAGAGTAAATAAAAAATATGTATCCTAAACATGGACAAAGTATTTAACTAATAACAAACAATTCAAATATTAGTTATATATTTCTCAAGTACGCCTGAATCCAACTGAAGATATGTCCAGCGACAAGCTACTATTTTCGATTGAATAGAAGAATCCTCTTGACCGTCAAATGCGGTGGTTTCATCTCCAGGCACGTGCTGGATTGGTACACCACAAATGGCCTCGACACTGGTCTGCATTCTGTCTCTTATTGGCCATGTAGCTGTCCCGTTGATCTAATTGAATGCTTTTCTATAACTACTTTTGTAATATAACCTTAAAATGTAATATGTAAAATAATAAGTTACACATAAAACAAAAAGGTACACAGTACAACTTAATACTCTTATAACCTATGGGGTAACTCAGTAGCATCAGTAAGCACCTTCGTGCACACATCACTACACTTTATAACAAAAGGTGCGTAAAACCAGTTAAAAACTTGCTTACGGTGGAACTTGAAGCCCCTACGCTCATCGTGTAGGTGCATACGAATCGTGGATAACTCGCAAATAGTTCATAACTATGAAAAAATTGAGTGTCACGTAATCGAGGTGCCCCGAATAGAGATATCAATGGATTCAAAACAATGCTAAAAGAAATTCACGTATTGCCGAATAATACCTGGTCGTTTCCACAAACGAGAAGTACGTCAGAAATTGAAGGTTTATATATCTGACTTCTGGGATGATCTTTTAACCATTCCTTGAATTCATTTATACTTTTTATTATATGACTGTAAAATTTAATTGTATTTTCAATTCGATTGCATTGCATTGATTAGCCGTTATGGACAATCCCAATTGCTTATTTCTAATATATACCCAAATAGTCGTTTTCTCCAGGAAACTCATTGGGGTAAGTATAAATAAATATCAAGAGACATTATCTACCTATTACGATAAATATTTTCTATCTATGTAGAATAACAGTAAAAAATGCTGGGTAGGAATAGATGTCCTAATAAGAAATCATCGATACGTGAAAGAAATAACATTAAATTGTAAGTTAGATGTTATTACAGCAATGGTTTTTATAACCACCCTGAAACAATAAAGTGTATCAGGCACACAACCGTTTGGAAATGTAATTTGACGTAGCCATCAATTGATTAAATAATCAAATGTTAAATGTCAATTTATTTTACCATTTATTCCTCGAGCTGTAAAGTAATAAAAATATGCCATAAATTTGTTTTAAGGTGGAATTATTTATTATCATTTAAAGGGAATGAATTATTTGTGTGAAATGAAGTTAAAATATGCTTAATCGGCGTTATATAATACTATGATGAAGGTTAATAGTTTTTTTTAATAAACAGGAAGATCATATTTGTCTTAATGTCGTACTGGCGATGTGTTCGGTATATTTGATATTGATCTGATGGTCACGTCATCAGAAAACGATCCAGGCCACAAGAGACCAACGTGAACCCCACTAGAAAGTCAGCTAGCATTGCAAGGACGGAACAGAAGAAAAGAACGAGTAGACAACCTAATGGTTTTATATCAAATTTATCCCCACTTCTGTATTGGTGACCGTTCTGTTTCGTTTAATTATCTAGTGCTTAACGTATTTCCGAGCGTAGCTCTGAACTGAGGGCCTCAGTGGTGTCAAGTGGTTAAAGGTGTCACCCTCCCTCCTCGTAATTATCTACCTCTGGGTCGTTCACCTGAGCTCTTACTATTTTCTCTGTTGGCATAAGATTTTCCAAGGCCCCGTTTCTTTCCATTTTTATTATACAATGGTTCTTATACAAAATCTCGTTACGTAAGATCTCAATTTTTAAAATGGTATAAAAATGGATAGGCATCTCCATTTCTCTACTCATTTTAGTAATAAAATAGAAAAAGTACGACAAAGGTCTTACCAGCTATCGCACTTGCTAGCTTCACCTAACCTGTCACTCCGTCTCAAATTGATGATATATAAATGTTACCTCCGGCCAGCTCTGTTGTAAGGTGCCCCGCTATTTACCCACTTGACTGACAATACAGCCAAATATCTCCAACACTTCCAGAATGGGATCATGCGAAAAGTGGTCCGACATACCTCTTTCGAGAGGTTGAAGAAAGCTGACCTGCACCCGTTGCTTGGTGTGCCGTCGGTGGGTGAGTTCATCCGCCGGAGACACATTAAGTTTTATGACTCGTTGCAGCACCTGACAAACCCAGTGTTTAACACTATGACCCCACCACCCCTCCCGCATCGATGGCAACAGACTTTCGGGGAAAAATTAGGATAAGAATTAGTATGTAACTTAGTTTTATGATTGATCAAAAAGGTGAGCCCCATCACCTTTATTAGTCAGTTTAGTCCAGTCACGTATAATGTGTTGGTGTTCGATTCTACAATAATTAATTGTAAATTTCTAAGGCAACTAAAACAGTTGCCTTAGAAATTTACAATTAATTATTGTAGAATCGAACACCAACACATTATACGTGACTGGACTAAACTGACTAATAAAGGTGATGGGGCTCACCTTTTTGATCAATCATAAAACTAAGTTACATACTAATTCTTATCCTAATTTTTAATTCATTTTAATCCATCCAGGATACTGAATGGATCGATCAGTTCACATAGTTTGGGGTCTACAATGCGATCACTACCAAAGTGAAGGTATCGCCTTCTAGCTAGGTTATCACAGTCACATATTATATGACGTGCCGTTTCTCCCTCTTTCTTGCAGAATCTGCAGATTGGTGATCCCACTATCCCACCATGATCAGTGCCTGCCGGTCCCCGGAGGGCCTCCCCGAGGCGGACGCCGGGAGACAGCGCCAAACCCAGGCCTCCCCATCACAGAGGGCCCATACCTAGCGTGCCCCCCCAGCCCCCACCATGGGGCCACCCCCCGCAGCCGCCACAGTCCTCGCCTTGGGGCCATCCCATGCAGAGATTGCAACACCACGTCGCATCGAACGTCCGGAGCAACAGAGCTACCGCTATGATTTCACTGGACTGTTCGAAAGCTTTCGACTCTGTCGACCACTACATCCTACTCCAACGTCTGAGGGAATATGAATTCTCGGATCAGCTGCAGAACCTGATGAGATCCTATCTTACAGGCAGAACTTTTTCGGTTCGTATAGGCACTACGTCTACGACCCGAAGAAATTACACTGCCGGTGTCCCCCAAGGATCGGTGCTAGGCCCCCTGCTGTTCAACATTTACACCGCCCACATCGTAGGAGCCTCGTACCCCAACTGCGAGGTATCGGCTTATGCAGACGACATTGGTGTTTACAGCACTAGCATCAATCCCACCAGAGCCCTGGAATTCGCTGAGAGCGCCAGTCAACAGATCGCCGAGAAACTCGATGCCGTCCACATTAAAGTCAACCCGGCCAAGACGCAAGGAATTATATTCAGCTATAAATCCGGAAAAAAGAAGCTCCCGAAATCCTTCGTCTTAGACGGCAAAGAGTGCCATGTAAGCAACAAGCTATGCTACCTTGGGATCACCCTCGGTAGACACTTGTCGTTCACAACACATCTCGGCAAGAAGTTAAAGAGTGTTAGGAAGAAATTCTTCAGCCTCGGACACCTACTTCACAGCCCGGCTTTATCGGTACGCCTCAAGCTGCTGATATACCAGAGCGTCCTAAGACCTGCTTTGATGTATGGGACCCCTCTCTTCAAGTATCTGACTCCTAACACTCTCAAAACGCTCCAGCAATTTCAGAACAGAGTTCTCCGCACCTCCCTCAAACATACCCCGTTCGACCGAATGAAGGCAGACGAGATGCATAAAAAATTTGAAGTGCTCACCATTCAAGATTTCATCAAGAGAAGACACATCAAATTTTTTGACTCACTCCGACACAGCCACAACCCACTATTCTCCGACCTTCAACCACCACCAATGCCCGTCAGATGGAAGCACTGCTGGACCGCTGAAGCCTGGAGACAGATGGACGTGATCGAACCCTAGCCCCCTGACGGAGACTGAAGATCAACACCCAGCCAAGAGATCGAGGCCGATCTCCGAAGCTACAAGACCCCATCTACCTGTTTAAGCAGGGTCGACCTTCCGGCCGAGAGGCCGACTTATTTCAGGCCCCTGCCGGGGCTGGCCAGGCTTGACCTGGCCGACTACAAACCCTTGCCTAGGTACCCCTAGGCTCCACCCTCGGTAGACTCTCACTACCTTCCTGATTCCACCCGCCTCCTTTAGGCGTTCCACACCCTATATCCTTCTCATACATCCTTCAAATGGGGGACTCCCCTTAGTGAAAGGCACTCATTAGCCCAAAATAATTTTCCCACATCCTATTTTATAAGTTTGAGAGCTAAGAAAAAAAAAAAAAAAAAAAAAAAAAAAAAAAAAAAAAAAAAAAAAAAAAAAAAAAAAAAAAAAAAAAAACTAAGGCAACACTGCCTAGATAAGAGGGAGGTTTTTTTTTTTCCGCCATGTTTTTTTTCTGCTGTCGCTCGTTGTTCTGATAAGTGCTCTCTCACTAAATAATTTTGTATTACTTTTGATAATAAACATTTATTTGTACCACTGCTTATTAGTTAACCTTATCTAACAGGTTATGGGCCCAGCAGGTGAAATGTTTATTCTTTCGTTGTGAAAGTTTCGGGATGTGATTGTGGTTAGAGAGCACACGAGTTTGTTTCGGACTATTTCACATTCGTTTTCGGTCGGTTTAAATTATGACTTCACCAGGTTCAAATGTTTTACCGTTCGGTATGTTTGGTGTTAAACCATTTGATGGACCAAATTTCGCGAATTGGTTCTTTTGGATAAAATTAGTGTTAGAACAGAATGAAGTCCTTCACGTACTTACAGAGGGCCCTCCTGTAGATGCCAACGAATTGAAAACTTTCAAAACCGCTGATATTAAGGCTAGAACAATTTCATTGGTTGCATGTCTGATAACATCCTGATTTTAATAAAAGATAAAACTTCAGCAAAAGAAATCGTGGACACTCTGTCAAAAACTTATGAGAGAACCGGAATGAAAAGTGTTGTGATGGCACAGAAATGATGGAGAAAAATGGATTATAAGTTCGAGAAACCTCTTCAGGAATTCCTTTAAGAATTCGAGACTAGAGCAGCTGAACTAAGGATGGCTGGTGGTAAGCTAGAAAATGAAGATGTCATACATCAGTTATTGGGCGCCATGCCACCCGAATTTGATTCAGTTGTTTCCGCTCTTGATATTTTATGTGGCAGCAAGCAGACTGAAATAACTTTGAATTACGTTAGAAATACTCTTTTAGCTGAAGAAGAGAGAATATTGAAAAAGGAACGGTCTCAGCCTCACAACGCATTTTCTTCTAGGAGAAACCAAGGAACCATTAAGATTGCCCAAACTAGGGAAACCAAGAGATCTAAACATTTTGATGTTAGATTTCATTTTGTTAAAGACTTAATTTCTAGGGGTAGAATAAAATTAATCTTTATAGAGTCTCATAAACAGTTGGGTGACTTAATGACTAAGGCATTGTCTTTAAATAAACTTGTTTATTTTGTTGAACCTAATAAATGTTTAACTTTGTATTTATTTTTAATTTTTTTTTTTTATGATTTGTAGAATTGGGAGCCCCAATAATTAACCTTAACCTTACAATAATTAATTGTAAATTTGTAAGGCAACACTGCCTAGATAAGAGGGAGGTTTTTTTTTCTGCTGTCGCTCGTTGTTCTGATAAGTGCTCTCTCACTAAATAACTTTTTATTACTTTTGATAATAAACATTTATTTGTACCACTGCTTATTACTTAACCTTAATCTAACATAATGTATATCATTATACTTGTTTATTCATTATATAATTTCTATAAAATAACAAAAAAACCTGTATACAATGTAGTGTTGCTACAGGAAATACAAAAATAATTTGCAAATAGATTCACCTGAGGATCTATAATTATATATAATTATCTGTAAATTTGAAAGGGCTATGAAAGAAAAAAAAAAGAAAAAAAATTACCAGTAACGGGGTGTGAGAAAGTTGTCCGTCGAAGATTTGTTCTAGGAGACTGGAATAATTAGGCTAAAATAAAAACTATTTAACATGAAAAACAAGACCGAATAATTATTTGTTTACAATATAAACAGTTGATAACAATATGAACAAATATAATTAGATGAAAAAGGAAAAACTTCGAACTCCGTAATATTGGATTATGCTGCAAGAAGCTAACATCATTCATTACACACACTGTTGCAAAAAAAAAAAAGAAGAAGGCTAAAGAAGCTTGTTATAAGACCATTAAAGAGAAAAACACAAGCTCAAAATCTTTAAAAGAACAACACTCATCTAAGATTTGGTTCAAGACATTAACATTGATAGCTAATAAAATTATCAAACGTAGCAAGAGAGTATTTAACAAACGCATCTTTCGACCTGTTTTTTTTTAAGTATTTTGAATCTTTATTGATTTAAACAACTTCTGTCTACACACAGTTATGTCCTTTAATCAAATTCTTTTCCAATTTCTATTAACTATCTTTTATTAGCTGTCATTACAAGTGAAACGCTTTTTGGATGAGTTTGGTAAGGATCTTAGCAGTATTATAAATGGATCATTCTTGCACTGATGATTGCAATTTTTCTTTAGAGTCCGGACAGGGTTAACTCAGCCTCGTGTGGATAAATAGCTTACTTGAATAAAAGTAGAGAATCTTATTATTAATAATGGATTGAATGTGGACAGGTAAAATCTAGTGATATCACACTGTCAATTATTCGTTTTTTTTAGATTTTCTACTAATAAGCAATAAATCCAATATTCATTTTAGAACTTAAATCGATTGATATCTTTCAATTAGAATTCAGAATAATATAATTAGAAGAGAAAAAATGCCCATAAAACGATTATAAATGAAAAGAAACTTATTCTATTAATACAAAATTGAAATTATCTTAACGCTTTGGTATTTTATCCTTGTACTCTCTATAACACAAACCCTCTCTAGATTAATTTGCTATTAAATTTAAGTGTCCATAAGTCCTTATATGTTATGTGAAGCGTTATCAAATCGCCTTCTAAATAATTTAATCATTGTTCCGGCGGTTCATTAACTATAACGTAATATTTTGAGCAGGTTTTATTGTCAAGGAGAAACCAAGGCAAAAAATATTTTAACGACTCACATTTTTCAAAAATCTGTGCACTTTTATTTTGATTAACCTTGAACCAGCTAAGGTACCATATTTACCGGCGGTATTTTGTGCCTGTTTCAACTGTTATCTATTCGGGTACACAGTGGTTATTTTGAGTAGTCCTACTGAAACAGGACATCTACCGCAAGGTTTAAGATATAATTTTTCGGAATGTCTAATATTTCGCGGATCTCCCTTATTGGAATTCATCTAGAAACAATCTAATTAACCCAAGCATTTATTTTTTTTAATTTACACATTTTCATAATTATTAGCAGTGGTCTTATGAACTAATAATAAATTAGCTTCCTATTTTCTAAATTTAAATCACACTTCTTATACATTACAAAAATAATGTTTTTAGCAATGAGCCAATGGTGATATCACACTGATTGTTTACGTGTTCAGCGAAAAATAATTGTAGTGCCGGTGAACAAATGATAATTCGTAGATTTAAGGAAAATTAATAAAACATTAGTTTTATATTTTTTTTAGATTTAGGCATTTTTACTATAGTAACTTAAAAAATATTGTTAGCTGTAAGGAAATGAAAAAGGGGAAAGAGGGAGAGAAGTGGGACAATGCTTAATTGCATTTCTGAATAAGAAAAAAGAAAACTTATAAAATGAATAAAAACTGAATAAGGAAACGTAATAATAATTGAGTAAGCTGCTTAGAGTGTCAGTGTCGTGGCGACCGTTGAAGATGCTTGTCTACCCGTTTGGGCTGATCTCCCAGAGTGCGAACTTAAGTGAGCAGACAATTTTGTTTATCAGGCTTAATTTGTAAAGTTGTATGTTAATGTTAAATTGGTGAAACTGGTAAAAAATGGGTGGTATAATTGATAATAAATTAGTTAAAGGTTTATGTGAGTAAGTTATTCCGACAGGTGGAGCGTAGTAAGGAATGGTTGAAGGTCAGAGAGTGGTAGCGGGAAAGGTGGCAAAACAATAATTTAGGGTCTCAGTGTACCCTATAGCACTTTGGGTTCTGCATTAATTTGGCTTTATCTCCAGTTTAATCAAATATTATAAGCATCTTTTTATTGCAGTGTTTAAACGACAACATATACAACATTAGGTAAAATATGCATAGTTATATGTGTTATTGTTGTTTTCAGTGCCTAAGGTGGAGATATTGGGAGATTCTACAGACATCTACGTGAAGGCAGGGAGCACTGTGAACCTCAAGTGCTTGATCACGCAGAGCCTGGAAGAGCCAGCCTACATCTTCTGGTACCACGACAGCCAGCGGGTCCTCGACTACGACAAGAACCAGATAGACATCAGGATGGAGAGGATGAACCCTGATACCACTGTGGGCACTCTTACAGTCTACGAGGCCAGGCGCCAGAACTCTGGTAATTACACCTGCCATCCATCCAACCTAGATTCAGCAAGCATTCTTCTTCACGTTCTTAACGGTTAGTATGTCCAAAATATATTCTGCATAGATGTATTGAAATTACACATCAAAAACATAAAATTTTCAAAAAAAAAAGCTAACCCAATCTCTCCGAATTTGCACATTGATCGATGTTTCGTCTATTCAAACTTCCTCGGGACTAAGAATCAAAACACATTACATTTAAAACAACATATAAATAATTGAAAAAAATGTATGTAGGTATAAAAAAACAATAAATAATAAAATAGGTAATAATCAGACGAATAACATAAACAGACCTTTGAATATAATAATTTGTTTATTCAACTTTTCCCTTGTGTACCAAATGGAGTATTTCATGTTAAAAGAATGATTAGTGTTGTAAAATTTTATATCATACACGGTACTGTTTATTTTATTCGTTGGATTGTTACTAATTTTATTTTTTACTGATTTTGTTTATATATACATATAAAAATTGTAATTATCTGTATATTTTTACATCTGTATTTTTACATGTAACATGTTTTGATTTTTAGTCCTGAGGAAGCCTGTATAGGCGCAACATAGACAAATTGTAAAAACAAAATTAAAGTTTGTAGAGCCTGTAAAGCCTTCTTGTTAAAAATTTGTGTTTTTCATATAGTGTTTTTTTAGAAATGCGAATGTCTCTATATTACTTATATTGTGTTTCTTCAAACCAATTTTTTGGGATATTCCTTTAAATTATGGTTATATGAAGTATTTATGTTCAAAAATACCAAGTAATTTTTCCAAACCACACAGTAAGCTGATGAGGAGAATCCGACCGAAATGGAACGTCTCCTAATATTGTTCCTTGCCTTTTTATCACGTTCATTATTTTTAAATTACACCTTGTTTATTCAGCGGTAATAATTCAATTAATAATTAGTGATTTAAAAACTCATTCTCACCTTATACACAATCCCTCACACTCAATATGCACAGTTGTTCACTTTCTACGCCCTTATTTTTAATATATTTCCAAACATACAAGTCAGTTGATCTACCAGTATGTATTATTTTAGTATATTGTAAATATATTCCTTTGGGTCAATTTGTTGATTTAGTCTTTTTCATCCTCATATTTCCTGTCCCTATTGTTATTGGTAATTTTTTTACTATGCTCTGTTTAACCCAGAACTAAAAACAAATAGTAAATTGCAATCTGAGATTTGTCATGACACTCGTCCAACGGTCTACTAATTTTAAGATTATTTAATTTGCTTTAGTGCCTTCACTCACATTTTTCAAGCTTTGTAAGTTGTCCAGACTGTAATAAATGTAATAATCAAATGGAAATTACTTTTATATTATTTTTTCACGTTGATGCAAAATTTGGTCATTTTAAGTAAGTCTTTTAAATTTACCGCTTTATTTGTTAAACCATCTCGGTGACTAAGTATCAAATTTTCAAAAAATACGAAAAAATTTAAACTCATTAAATACTGACCAAAAATATTATCGTAAATCTTAAAGTGATGAAATACGATACCTACTTTTTTCACTTATAATTTATTTTCACCCAACAACCTTCATACTTAACACCGACGGAAACATCTACTCCAAACCCACTGCCAACAATCTACTCTCTGCACTTTTACCCCCATAAAACCACACAATTTCTTCGTCATAATCCTAATATCCTTTTGGATCCCCTTTCCCTAGTCACGCTTTTATGATTATTTAATTATTCGCTAGTGCTAACCAATGAAAGAGCATTTATTTGTATAACATTATAATGATATAGTTTAGGGTGCTATTATCTTTTGTTATTATTTTTTAATGTGTAAATCAAGGTATTTATTTTTTTTATGTATATTTTATTTCTTTGCATATTATGAATATTACTGTCACAGGCCCCTATGTTAAATAAACGTTTGTTCTTAAGGGGTATAGTCCCAGAATAATGAAGATATTAATATTATTGTAAAACAAAACATTGATGACATGAACCGCGGTCTTGTTAAATTTACTATACTGGAGGATTTCAGTGGCTAATTGCTACAATCACTATCGTAGGTCATAAACACACAATACGATTGCTCCGTTCGTACAAGTTTAAAATCATAACCTGTCCCTTCGGAGTCAGAGATTATAACACTTATTAGCTTATCAATGGAGCAAAGGATTATGTGCGCTTCCCCATGTAAGTGTGCCGTTGATAATTACATAATCAACATGTTGTAATATTCACCCGTTGCGCTACCGAAGCCTTAGCTAATAGCCCCACTAGCCCTGATGGGGCAAATGACATAAGCCCTCTAGCGGCCGGAAATGCAGTGATTAACCTTAATTAAGCTTTCAGGCCATTGGATAATAATTAATGTTCTATAGTCATTAGTACAGCCCTTAACAATGCACCTTCAGGCTTCAGCCGGTTGATTAGCGCTGGGAATATTTTATTTTACTCCCGAATGATAAAATGCTGTTTTTTATCGGGTTTTTTTTTCTGAATGGGCAGAAATCCGAATCCAGGTGAACAAAAGTCGGTTTTCAACTCAGAAAATTTGTTGATATTTATCACAAATAGTTGTTTATTATTTGGGAGTCCTCAGAACAAAAGTCAATGACCCATATTACGTCAGCAACAAAATCCTTCATAAAGATCTTAATATACCCTATATTCTTGAACTCATCCCTTCCAAGTTCATGAAATTCCATCGAAATCTATCCAACCACCCTACTCCCGTAGCGCAGTCATTAAACTGCGCCAGGACTCCACTTCCGCTTTCGCATGTGAGGGGGGGGGGTGACAACCATGTGGGTTTGGGCGGTCTCTGGTCTGTTTGTAAATACTGATTGAATTGTAAATATGGTATGTATGAGAACATTGAACACAATTACTTACTGCCCAATAGGGCAGATAGTATCACAATAACGATTTTGTAATTGTTATTAGTCGGGTAGAAAGGATTGAGGAGGGCTTTAACCTTTCAATACCAAGTAACATAAAATTAGATGTAACAATTCACTTTTCGTATCCGGCCAGCTAACCGCTCAATTCAGTCACATTTGTCTTTGAGGATTTTTTTCACGAATAAAATAACCTTGAATAATGAGCGCTGCTAGTTCAGGTAAGTTAATTATTACTTCTTGAACACAAATCAGGAGAATAAAACATACTTACTTTGTATGACAATTTAATGAGTTGCTCAAAATGTCCTGAAAAGTAAGATTTTAGCTGATTGTAAATTAAAGTTACTCAGAAATTTCCCTTGATATCTCAGGAATAAATAAAAATGATCAACAGCGTAAAACTGCACGAATAAACGGGTGACGGTAATTCGTCGCCAACCCTTCATGACAAATATCTGGTTTCAGCCAAAATTTGATTCGTCACTTCACAGTAATACTTCGTACTATAACATCTGGTAATCTAATTGATGCAGATAAGTTAGATGAATACATATTTACCACCGTGAAATCGTACATTGCTTCGCATTAAAGGTAACACATATACCACCTAGCATCTATAAACTCTTAATTCATGGTTCTCTAATCATTAAACACCCCTTGTTACCTTGGACAACTCAAAAGAAGCTCAAGAAGCCAAGGATAAGGACTGTAAAAGGTTTCTTGAAAACCATTCTGGGGAAATCTCAAGACTTGCAACCTTGACCAATTTATTTTACATGTTGTCTTTGGTGATTAAAGGTTTACATGATTTAATGGTTAACATGAATTACTTCTGGCCCCATCGTCACTGCCCATCGAGATCTTCTGCTAAAAATAAGTGGTCCTTTATCCCCTGAAGTTATATTACCTGCTCAGCCAGTATGAGTCCATTGCATAACAAAAAATGACTCAACCTCTGAATCCGAAGAACATTTCGATTAGGACTGTTTCATTAATTTTAATTAAAACTCTTCAAATCACACACATCTTACGTAATGTTACATAAGCAGACAGAAGCGTTACCTTTTAATACAATTGTCTTTATTTACTTTCCAAAGAAAGATCCTACATTTTTGTGGTTGTAGATTACGAATTTTAAAAAAAAACCGATAATTTGCATACTAAATAAAATAAAATCTCGGTTCTACGCAGGTATTTCTTAGACTTTAAATTCGTAATTCGAAACCCCATGAAACATGAATCACCTAATATAATGTACCAATCGGACAGTTTTCAAACGAGATACTACTTTTCCCCACCTAGATTTACGATTACACCCTCTGTGCGTAGTATACTGAGGGTTGTAATGTTGTAACCGCATTTTCCGGAAAGAGACCGGTGTTGCTAGTTCGATTACTGCCAAGAAAATAATTTTATTTCTACAGCCTATAGATAGCGCTAAACCTCCGACAAAACAATTCTTGCAACTTTTAACGTAATTTCGATCTTATTTCCTGCCACCTTATTTTAAGTGATTCTTTCACTTATCAAAGCTGTGGCCACCAACGACCCTTGTGGTTGACATACCCTAAAACAAACAAAAAAATCGATCTAATCCTTCATTTCTATTGGTATCCATCAAAACTATACGTTTTTTTTTTTAATCTTCAATATCTTGTTTTGTCACAGTCTTCAGTGTGTCCTTAACCGTGTGAATCAATAATAACGTAAAATCTTGAATAACTTCGGATTCACTTTTATTTGTTTTAATTCCTTTATTAGAATTAAAGAATTTATATGATAATTCAAACATTATTAAGTAAGAATCCACAATAATTTCCTTCCTCCTGTTGTATTTGTATGTATTATTTGGAAGCATTGTAAATACGTCATGCTCGATTAGGCAGATCATACATTTTATTTTCAATAAACAGTCATCATTCATAAATTATAAATATTTGTTATTATTATTTATTAATCCTAAAATTCAAGAGATAGAACTAAGGACATATTTTACTAAAAACAAGTCAAATTTTCCGTAGACAATTTATAAAAGTTGGTTATGTTGCGCGTAAAAACGTGAGACCTTAGCGAGTTCTCGAGCCTTTGATAAAACTTTATGATGTACCTCAAAGTAAATATTCCGGCGTTTAAAACTTTGGCCCGTATGTTTTGCATTATTTCCAATTCAAAGTTGTTCCTTAGTAGGCCTGGGGTTAGAGCATATTTTATGGGAGTCTCAAAGTACTTCCAGTTTTCCAGCTATTTCCAGGAGGAATTCCTGTTGATCTAGCCCGCAATGGTATTGTCTGAATGTTTTATACGATAATACAGCGCGAAGAGTGTTTGTCTTTATGCCTGAATAATTTGTATGCTGGCCGCAAGTATGTCTTCAACTTTTCAATTATATTCATTGATAACCCAACCCGACCGCATTTTACGTGTGCATTATGCATTATCGTTAATCATCCGTTGGAATTACCAATGTGATCACCACCATGTTTTATCGTGAGTTAATATATTTGAATAACGTTCTTTTTTATAATTTGGTATGTAACTTTAGCTTTTTTTCATGTACCGGAATAATTTGTTTGTAGCTATTTAGGTTCCTATCAGCTCTGCTTCCCACCTTCCCCTGAATACATCATATTTTAATTCGTGGTCATCCTAATTTGTCCATTTCCTATCCACCTATGTTCTTTCATGCCTAGTATTTCCACCTTATACCGTTCCATTTCCGCGGTAACATCCACCTACTTACCCGTGATCATCATCACATTCCTTCTTCCAGCACCTTTGTGTATCCTGCGTCACGCCGTGTCTTAACTATTATTACTGCTCAAAGCCAAAGCCGACATGATCTCTATGAATCAATCATTATTTCTGTTATCATCCCAGTAAAAGAGGACAACTGAACAGAAGGTAGGGTGAATTTAAGGATACAAGTAGGATGGAATATGGATAGATAGAATCGAGATATATTTCCCTTGGCGCAGGAGAGGAGGAGAGCCAAGAGCTCTCGTGGCCAGGGTCACTATGTCTGTGCAGTGTTTCTGTACACCTGTTCTTCGAGATCGCGAATAAATAACCCTCGCTTGCCACGAGAAGATTCGAAAAATGACAATTTAAAAAATTCCAGAAGTGGGTACGATATTCAGATTTTTCCTAAGTTTAAAAGCAGAAACCAAATTGATATTCAATTATAACCCGAATAATAAAGTTTAATGAGAGAATAATAGTAATCGCTCATTTCACTCGTCCAAGCCAAGTTTTCATTTTATTCTTACTTTAACCATTTCATTTTTTTTTTCAAATACACTATTCAGGGACAGATTTTATTGAACAAATATTATTTTTGTTAAAAGCAGGGGGAGAATCATAATACCAGATTAAATATAAGGTTGAGAACAAAACAAATTATCTTAATCCCTCCAGTCTTATGACGACCGAACAACTACAATAACAATGCTACCACCGGTTGTTATTTTAATATAAAAAATTTACGGCGTGACGGAAAAAGGTTGAAAGCAAAGGTCAAAATATGGCTTAGCATTCCAAATAGTTAGCAGTAAAGCTGAATAAGAGTTGTTTTATCCTGGAGTTGAGAATAGATTTATGTCGTCTGGTAGGGCTAGGGAGAATAAAATTAAGGTAAAATTCTACCCTGGAAGGCTCATTAGCAGAACGGGGAAGTTAAACTTAAAACTCCGGTGCTAAGCACATTCGTTGAAATACATTATAAATTATTCTTTCTTTTAGTTTTTTCTTGAATTACCTTTAACTTTTCCGTGAATGACAAAGGATTGCAAATGTTTTTGCAATTATTGTGAAAATATATTTCAAAGAACCACGATTCATCATTTTAATACGTAGTGCCCCTACCCCCCACCCAAACCCCAACGCGGGTTTGAGTCTCGCGATGGTAGTTGATTTAATATCGTGATATATTTACTTTTCATAATCATGGGTCTTAGAAAATGGTAGAGGCATTTAGATAGCCACAAACTGGCTAACATCTAATGTGGTCCATAATTTAGATGCTTTACTGAAAAAAAAAGTCGACAATTAATTACATATTACTTAGCCAGATATTTTAGTATTAAATTATACTATACACATTAAAGAGGTTACATAATGAAATACCAATTAATTGGCTTACCTCGATATCTGATCTTTAATCTCCTACCTGTGTGTGGTAACCATTGGATTGAAGGATCTTCAGAAACCAAGGTGGAGAATATTAAAGGAGGATAAGACTCTTCTGATGTTTGAAAATCACTGTAAATAAAACATTAAATCTCACTTGTACTGAGAGCAAGCACGTATCTTGGAATTTTGAATGGATGTCACTCCTTCCCCGACAAAACTCCGTTTTAATGGCACCAATAAAGTGGTATCGCCAAAAGACCAATAAGGTAACTGTACAGGTTGTTGGGTCCCAACTATACACATGGGATTTCAACGAAAAAGTCATTACCTTAAAATCAACCTACTAATAACATTACGATATATAACTGTGGACTAAAAAAAGTTCAAAGACCTGTTTGTGGTTTTGGTCTTCAATGAATAGGGGAGTAAGTTGTTATTTTTTTCTTCCCACAAAATATTTTAATTCTCATCCCGCAATCAGGTCATAATGGAGGAAAGTTGCTTGGAAGCTGGGCGAAACCCAGCTCTAATAATGTAATAAAATATTTAGGATACTTTTAATGCACTTTTCGTTAAGGCTATTAATAGTTTTAAGAAAAGCTCTCCGCTGTGGCAGTGGAAACAGATGAGAAAAAAAATCCAGAGATTTCTACTACCTAGTCAAGATCAAAGAAACGCTGATTACGAAACTAACGTTATGTTTTTTCTCCTTGGTCACTAACTTGGTTGGTCACTGGTCAGGAAAGTAAACATAAACTTAACGATACTCTTTTTTGGAACTAATAATAGCAATTTTGGGAGTTTCTACTAACGTTCGAGCCGATTTCAATAGGTTTTTCTTTACGTGTCAGCTATTTGCACTTAATTGTTGGAACGGCAACTTGGAACTTTGGAAATTGGAACATAGTAGAATAAAAAACTTGATATAAAAAAAGTATTCCATATAATTTCTACATGGCGTCTAATGCAATAAATGTCTGTGTTAAATGTCAATGGATAATTTGATTATGGATTGATCAGTCCGAGGTCACTATATATTCATCTTATACCCTTCCTGTTCGCATCATGCTCATAGTTAAGTAGGTACATCCGATTATTTTTAAATTTATTATCTAAGGCCCATACCCAATATTAAAGAGTCTGGCTAATATAATTCAATTACTTGTCGTTACTTACGTACGTTAATTTACCTCAAAAGCAAAACAGACTCAATCGTCCGAAACTAAGTCAGATAAAATAAATGATGCGTCGTTCTTATGTTGGTTTTCTCGTTGAAATTACAACATCGCTGTAGCGACCGCTAACTCCGTAAGATAAGTCGCCCTATACTCTATTGTATATATATTGTAAATTAATTTAAACAAATGTTAACATTACCAAAACCTAAGTCATTGTAGATGTTGTAAACAATAAAAGACGCAGCTGCAAGTTAATTAGTTATAGAGGCTGCGAACCCTTACCCTCTACCCAAGAGCAGGTAGTAGCGACCCGAACAAGGCCTGAGTCACTATAGGAACAAAGGCCACCACACACTGGACTGGCATTGGCCACAATAACGAGTCCCGTGATTGAATACTACTGAGGGACGCCAACTATAAATAGACCCGGAGGTTGGCCTGTAATTCATTCCCACAACGGATCTCTAACTGAAGGCTTGCGGCTGCATTGATGTTCAAGACTTGGCCATCTCCTTCATGAAAACCTCTGGACCTCTCTTCCGAACCTCGCTATGTTTTAGTCCGGCCTTGTCAGACCCCACACTCTCCTAGTGGGATTTTCTGCCTTCGCCTCGCTAAAACTAGCAGCTCCTTGGGAGAGACCTCTCCCTCGCGGACAGCGGTTGTCGTGGCCCTACAAATTTACCTAGTACTGTCTCCAGCGGCAATCCAGTCTGCCTCTCTCCGGTTCACACTCGCCTTTGAGATCCGGACGGATTTCGCCTACCCTCAGATACCGAGTGGTCAGACCACACAAACTACCTACCCTATACCTCTTCTCTTGAACATAGTGCATTGTCGGGGCACATACTTATCAAATATGGAGTGAGACAGTAAGACTCGTCATGAAACCATTGTCCAGGTCATAGCCTAATCAACCCTTACTTCGTCGCCAGGGCTCGGGTAATTAGGCACCCCACTCATGACGACCCGACAATCGGCTATAAACACGCCAAATAATAAAACGCCAATAATAAAACAAAATATCACATAGAAAATACCTAAACGTACTTGAATATATAATAGATAAGCAATTTATAAATAGCCCAGCCGATAATAATACCAGTCCGAAAGATCTCTAAACCACACACATGCTATGTTTCTCAATATTTTTTTTGTTGCAAGCTGCTTTAATGAATAATTATAAGTATTTTTTGGCCTAGATGCAAAGCAATTTTTTCATGATAGTTGAATGATGATTGAAGAATCTCTTTTGGCCCGCATTCTTCAATCAACTCTGTTAGTTTGTTTTTATACATTTAAAAAATAAAATTTAGTTCGCAATCGATGCAGAAAAAAAAAATCTTAGTAAGAATGTTGATCCATGGAACAACTAATTTTGGGTATATATCGTGTTTGCCTCTTGAGAAAGTGTTTTTCCGGTCGTTGGGTTTTGAAACCACCCGTATCACTATAATATTGCCATTCTCGGATACCAAACCAAACGTTTCCGATGTACTTTGCCGTCATCATCAAGAGTTCGAGCTGATGGTAACTACTGCCGGGTTAGCTATCAAACAACGTCAAAAAAATATTCTCATAAAGAAAATTGATCTTTATTTTGGTAAAAAACATAATATTGAGTTATAGGCTTAGATGTTAACAAATGCCGCAGCTATTTACATAATGAACGGAGTGGGGTGGGGGGCACGCAGGAGCTCTTTAATGAATATATATGTATAAGATTTGAGAGGGAAGTGACTCATGGGATGATAAGGACTACCGATGTCCCAACATGACAACTGCCTCTGAGATCACGGATAAGCCAGGAAGTGTCTGTTATAGTTACCAACATCTCGAACCCTTAATGATAGACAGATGATGTTTTTTTTCTTATTGTCATTCTCCCTTGTATTGAACAAGTTCATGGTAGGTTCTAGACACATTTATGTTAACAAACGATTAAACGATTAAAACGATTTTTCAATGATTACACCCCCTTTCAATATGCAGATTATAAAAGGTTTTTAAATAAATTCAATACGGACCAACGCTATGCTGGCCATGGACGCTTCTAACGGCCTTTATGTGTAGTAAATCGTTAAAGGGGTCCTGAGCCGATAATGGACCCTGTCCTCTGGCGTCAAATATGTTAATTCATTCTTCATTTAAATTGGATAGTAACGTTATTATCTCTTTTAGGATTGTTAACGTACTTGTCCATCTATCATCGAATATCATGTTGAATACTAGTGGCTAGAAACGGATTGGGGTTCGAGTTAATCACTCATGTATGGAATATTGATTAGTAACTCAATGGCTCAAATTTCACAAGGTATGAGTGGCGTAGCCAAGGGGATGGATTACGAGGATAGCTCCCACCTTAGACCTTAGTGTAATTTTGATTTCAATATAAGTTCCTTTTCAGTTACCCTGGGTCATCTATGTATTTTTCATGTTATTTCAACGTTATCATTTTACATCCATTATTGACGATTTTCCCCTTCCCCATCATTTTTACCGGTAAGGTTGAAATTCATTCACCGGATGTCCTCTGCATTAATGCCAAGAATGCCTCTTTTTTTATTATTTGAATACATTTTCTAATTTCTATTAGAAAAAAATAAAATGACTGATGGCTGACTCAATGACTCTTACAGCTACTGAGAGTGAACATTTAGCTCAAATTTCACAAGGCATGAGTGGCGTAGCCAAGGGGATGGATTACGAAGATAGCTCCCACCTTAGACCTTGGGGTATAAAAGATTGCTTGGCGGTTAAACCTTGCAGGGTGTTATTGACTTTTTAACAACAAACTGAAACGTATTATATCTATGCTATGCCCTCCTTTGAATGCATCTGTGTATGCAGAACGAGAAGAAATATGTAAATAAAAAATTATTTATTTTTTGTTCATTGTATACTATTAATAAAAAAAGGTTATAAAATTTAAAAAAAAAAAAAAAAAAAAAAAACTTGCAGGGCGCACAAAATCGCCTTTCCAAATGAAAATGGATTGTGACACCCGTTGGTTTCGTAGGAGAAATTTTATATTCTTGGACACTTCGCCAGGACAATCAATCCAACCAACCCTCCGACTACATATAATGCCTTTTAAAGCAAACAAAGCAAAAAAAAAATGTTCAATATAAATAAAATTGTCCCATGATAAAATCGTAGCCAGCCCAAAAAAAATCTCAATTTACTTTACGACCTGTTCAGAGATTTGACGGGAGAGCGTCACAACGGAAATCAGAAGATCTTTTTTTGAAACTATTAATTATTAACAGAATTTCAGAACGTTGAAGAAAATAAAAATTTAGTACATTTATCCATGCTCGGACCTGCTCTATTCTTTTTTTATGCCAGTATTTAGAGAGTACGCTAAATAAATGCTGTAATTTAATGTTTCTATTTTTATGAGGCATTTTTTTTATAATTGTAATTACAAAATGCAGTCAAATAATAAAAAAGGGACATACTTGGCATGAATCGAGATGAAATCCTGTGTATGGCCATCAACCTTACGGGTAAAAATGATGAGGAAGGGGGAAAACGTCAAACATAATGGATATAAAATGAGGATAACAATGAAATAACAGGAAAAATACATAGATGGCCCAGGGTAACTGAAAATGAACCTGTTGAAGACAAAATTCACAGTTGAGCCTTGAAAAGGGACATAAGTTATTAATGTGTAAGTGATATTCAGGGCTATTGTGCACAGTGACAAATGTCAATGACCATCAGAAACGGGGCTCAGGATTGTTTTGGTCTCGCCTCTTGCTTGGCTGATATGGCTGCTTGAAGTACCTCATTATTTGGGATCCCTGGGCCTTCCGACCTTACACGAACATTGTAATCGAGATCATAGCTAAAAAAGAAAAAAAATCAAAGTGATGCCTCTCACCCGATGTGCGCAATCTTTTATACTGTTTTTGGCCGGCCGAAAATCCTAATATCCGAAGAAGAATATCTGTCTTCGGCCCCGTTTAATCGGCTGGATACTCTCCTGTTGGCTGATGGTCACCAATCAACGATACCTTCGCAGTGTTGCCACTGAACTGGGCGGCGTGGTGATTTAAATGAAAATCCTGACATTTCCCGGAATCTAAATTTTGTCAGTGGCGATAATTCGGTGGTCGACATCTAATGATTATAAAACTACATTTAGGTTTAGAAGATTTCTACTTTATTGCTTCCTTAAGTGTTGTAAGGTGTAGACTTTTATTAGTGATTTTAAGTACCCGTTTAGTATTTCATGCCAGCTCCTCTACAACAATGAATTAAAAAATAGAATTCTCCACTTTTTTACGGTCCGCACAGTGAAAAAACGACGACTTAGTTTCCGGAGATTTTTCAAACATAGGACTTACTTAGGAGTTATGATGCAAAGTTAATTCAGTCCAAAGCAAGTATCTCCGAGTAGAGTAGCTAAATAATAACTCTTTTAAAAATCATCGCGGTATTAGATGCAGGAAGTCTTGCACTCTCTCCCCCTGAGTCAACTTGGATTCACTTTGAGAAGTTCAGTTTTCCAAGTTTAATTAGGTCGGAGCGGTCCCGTAGAAGAGTTGGCCTACATGCGGAAACGACGGCCGTTGATAGTTCGAACACGTCCTCAGGAACGGAGTTGCATGTAACCGGAACTGCTGATGGTGGTATGGTGTTACCTTTTGGGCTGCTCCCCTTTCCGGTTGGGCACTTCATTACAAACTATATCGTCAATTTCTGTAGTACATTTAGCAAGCGAAGTGCCCTTTCGCTATTGGATGTTGGTAGGGCTTAATTTGAAACAGCTAGGCAGTTTAGTTTGTTTTAAAGAACTCAAGTACTCTAATTTAGTTGATCACAAACATAAACGAGATTAAAGGAAATATTGAGAGTGATGTGAGTTCTGGCATCAGTTTCTTAAAAGCATATTAAATGAATGTGAAAAAATTACACTGCATTTTTGACCAAAAAAGAAAAATCAGAATATGAGTACAAAATTACTGTGTTCATTCGTATAAATCGTATGAACGAGTGAGTGAATGATGAACTATAAATACAGAATGAGTGGGATCATCGATCACAATTATGTATTGTCCAACAGGATAGATTATAATGTTATGTATGTTTTTGTCAGTTAGGCATTCCTATTTTTTTTTACACACCAAATTCTTCCCTTTTATTATTATTTTTCCAGAGCTAAAATATTATTTATATATTGATGATCAGTGTACATGTATATCTATGATGAAATGCCATGTAGCAGAGTGTTTAGTGACGTTCTGTTTGGGCCAGGAGAGCACCCAGCAGCAATGCAGCGTGGCAAGAACTCGGCCTCCCCTATTCCTGGCAGGTGGTGGAGCCCTCTCTCTGCAGGCCTGGGCCTGTCTGCCTGCTTCTCTCCAAGGACTGCGGCGACCGCAGTCATCGCCATGGGCATCCTCGGCCACGTCGTCTTCACATGAGGGGCTGGCTAGGGGCCTACTCCACTTGCTCACAGACTGACAGTCCCACAGCACTTCCCAGTCTATATAACTCTCTCAAGGGCCTGTCCTTGTATAATGCAAACTCTACATAAACCTCTCACATCAAAATCATAATTAACAAATGAGCCACAAATAACGCAAACTGTTTTAAAAAAAAAAAAAAAAAGGACTATTCAATCTCGGAGCAATCGTCAAATTACATATCTTATTAAATTCCTGTAAAAAAAGCAAAACAAAAAAAAAAAATGAGGTTTATAATTTGCATTATACATGACATTAGTTTGCTGGGAATGTAAACTATAAGTTATACAATAACCTAGGCTAGTTTTAATGTGGATATACTTCCAAATCTAAATATTGTATATTTTTTGTGCCCCGTACAAACATGTTGTGAATAATAATTTGAACTTATTTTTTTGATTTTGCCGTATTCCACAGATCTTAAAAAACAGTGGGGTTAATGTTGTCCTTGAATTTATCATTAATGTGTAAATAAAATTAATAATATAAAGATTAGATTTTAAATTAAGAATTTTAAAAAAATCAAAATTTATTCCCCTTTTTTGAAAATGTATAAATATAATTTAGGGTGTTTTATACTATTAATTAGAAAACCCAAGTTACCCTCTCCATAAGTAAAGAATATATTAAATGTAAAGCGATTCAGCTATTGATGTTTTTCACATACTTTTACCTTTAAAGTTGATATATATTTTTGTGTCTCATGTAGTACATTTATGTCAATATGAATGCATATATATGAAATCAAAACTATTTGATTAATCAAACTTTTACCTAAGATGGAAAAAAAATGATAGAAAGTTTTGAATATGGTGGGAAAATAGATCTGGTTGGTTCTAAGCATACAATTTCATTCAATTTAGATACATCCTCATCAGCACAGTAATAGAGCTACGTAATGAAACCATTGAAATAGTACACATTCATTACAAATATCTTAATATACTCTCAGTGTTGTTCATGTTACTTTAACTATCAGTGTGCACAAATTTAAATTTAGCAGACCAGTAAAGACAGAGAGGAAGGAGAACGAAATGGACTTTCAAATTGCAGGAAAACTGATTCCTAGACATTTAGATGTTGTGATATTTCGATAGCATAACAGGGAGTTATAGATGGAGAATTAATGACTATGAAAAAAAAACAATAAAATTAATTTAAAAAAGGTAAAAAGATAAAACTCTTTGTTATGAGAATAAAAGGACATGACAGTGATATTTAAACTATTTTAGAAGGAATGAATGATCTGAATTATTAAAGATAAATTTATTCCCTAGTTGTGAAAATGTAAATAGTAACTTGAAGAAATCCTGTTTAAATATTATGCACTTAGCATTTTTGTGTTGCTACAGATTTTCAAAACACAGTATATATATATATCTGTTTTTATTACTTATTAGATGCATATTTTACCTTAGAAAAGCTTCCTGATTTTGTTATTATTTTAGTTTATAAATGGCCTATTATATCACATATATGTTAAAAGCCTGTTGTTGAACTATTGTTTTTTAATTTTTTATAGAGAAGATAATAATTGTTACATATAAAATTGGAAATACCTAGAATTTCATTTTCTACTATATGTGGTTCTCTGCAAATGTGTATATTCGGCTAAAATTCAATTTGCATCATAGTTCTTAAGCGAACGTTAAAAAAAAAAAAATTAAAAAAAAATTAAAAAACAATAAAGCTATAAATAAAAAGTATTATTAAATTTATATTGGTGATTGAACGAGAGAAGAGATGTTTATGTTTTGTTATTCGGGATGAGATATCATAATTTGATTTTAAATTGTATATTTATGGACGATAAATGTTATTCACTGTTCTGTTATCATTCATTGCTATTTTCAAAGAATGATATAATAATACTGATGGAGTATTCTTTACATTCCTTTTTCAATTTCCTTTCCCATTACTAAATTCAATAGATTTACATTAAATATCTTGAAAAATTAACGATGGGAGAGTCACTATAGCTGTAGGTGAATAGTTTAATGCTTCTTCTTAACCTTTGTTTGGCTAGCAACAAACTTCAGGTAAGAGAACAAGTTTGTGCTGTTGCATGAATTTCAATTTAATAGTCGAGTAGATATTTACAGATGTAAACAGCTAATATATTCTGTAATAGGCCTGGCATGTTGTTAATAACAAATGTTAAAGTTATTCAATTAATTTAATCACCTAGACTAGTCTGCTTATTATCTCGGGATTTAAAATGGCTGGGAACAGAAATTTTTCACTACAAACTATTTAGCTATAAGCTGATTCTGAAGATTGACAAACATCATGATGCACTCTCTGGAATAACTCTTTTATACCATTTTTCAGTCAAGTTAAAAGATTTTTACGATACATTTTGACTTAAGGTTGGTCTTCAGGCTGGTCTTGGCTGAAGGTATTGGTTTGCTATTATATTTACTTTTGAATAAACCATATCTGCCAATGAGGAATACATCCTTTACAATTTTTTCACAATAATCAGTTATCTAGAATGTATTCAAAAAAGGCATAGCATATAGATAGAGGATAGATTTTGTTATACATTCTAATCATATCATTATTTGTTTAGTCATTTTTTTCCTCGCTTGCATCACTCCTTTATTTTATGAAATATTTACCAATTTATTTGTTTTTTCTCTGTCTCAGTCTCATTTTCTCACACTAAATTGCTTTCAATTATACTTCCTCTGTTTCACCAGTCTAATTAATGACACTTCACTATTTTTAAGATAATCTGGAGTTCAAACTGTACTTTGAAAAATATACCAACCGTATAGATATTAGTCTCATAGACAGTTTAGAAGTAACGGAACAGTTATATCTAGTTGATTCTCTCAGGTAAAAGTCAAGAAATATCAAATACTAGTCCTAAAGTAAAACAATAAATTTTAATAGGAAAGAGTTGTAAGCACTGCCCTTACAATAAAAATAAAAAATTGTATGATATATTCTGTATGATTTCATAAAGAATTGGTGGTTTCAGACATCAATGAGTCACTTGCTGCTAACCCATGTAGGAGAAAAAATACCATGCATTTATAACCCAATCAGTCATTATGAAATTATAAAATATCTGTTGATTACTACATTCACTCAATGTATAATTACATCAATTGGCTTACTTCACAGAAGTCCTATGTAGATCAAAACTGGTTTTCAGAAAAATTCAATTAAAAGCTCTCTCTTTTAGGAACATTATTATATTAATTATATAATTAAATACAGAAAATCATATTTTCTTTTTGGACAAATTTAGGTAGAACATGTTTTGTTAAAATAATTTTGCACTTAACACCAATGAGAAAGAAGTAAGACATCGAAACACCTACCAAGAGACTCCTGTGTCAAAACTGTCATCGATAAAAATAGTGTTGATTAAATGTTTTCTTAGTTGCCTTTCATACTCTATCTTGTTTAATTCAAAAAATGTAGTTTTAAGTTAATCTTATGAATTAATGTTTATTATTGGTAAATGCTTCGATGATTCTAACAGCCTTGCCGCTTGTCTCCACGACCCCAGCCTTCGTGCCTCTAACGATGCCTGTAGAGCTGTTAGGGTCCTTCGATGGGAACTTCCTTAGTATCTTGGCCGAAACCCTCGATGGTTATATACGTTTTAGTTTCAAGGCTGGTGTCTCTTCGCTGGGTTAGAGGAAGTCAGCTACAAGGTCACGTACGTTAGCTTTCTCTGGCACCTTGGTAAATGGAGATAGGTTAGCCTTATCTTGTTAAAGTGATATGATATGTGACAGGGCAATGAGAAGGCAGTCCTGTTGCAGTTTACCTGGCATTTACATTTGAAACATCCTATTGGAAGCACTATTCTAAGATTCTTAGTCACAATTATTTTTGGTTCTGTGCAACACAAAATGATTCATTTCATTATTTTTTTTAAATTATTGTGTCTACCATTTTTAGTACTTTCTAAAAACTAAATAATAACTGTCGGATCATCAACATTGCTGTTTGTATATTTAAACTCATTTGAGGAGTCGACCGATGCGAAGAAGCCAGTCGCACCAAGCCCGACCAGGGCTCAGAAGGCACCCCAGTCCTCTATGTCAGGCAGTGGTTATAGATAGTGTTTCATAAGATATTAGATATCATTCAGGGATGTAGCCAAAAACCATGTAAACGACCGAACTTAGACATCAATAGAATCCACCAATGTTTATATTTTCATACACTTGGAAAAGTCCAAATTGTACCAGTACTTTGGAGCTAACTCGCTCTGTGAGATCTGTTTGCAATCAGATGCCCCATAGCACCAGGATGCTTATGTCACTGACCACCATGGATCCACACTAGCAGGAGCTATCTTAGTACTGTTGGCAATCTAAGTAGAAGTTTTAGGCTATTTAAAATAGATCTATATTAGTGTCATTCCTCGAATATATGAGCTACGGTTAAAATCTTGGTTACATTAAATAAATGTATAAAATTTACATTCCTCTTTCATGGTGTGAAAATAATATTCTCTGCGAAGGAACACAGAAAAAATATACATATTGAAATGTAACCACTTCGTCTTCATGACCAGAAATGATGAAACAAAAGTTTTAACTTGTTAATATTTAATTATGAAAAATTAAAAACAATAAATTACTTAAATATATTAAGGCCTTGATCTGGAAATCCATTTAATAAGTTGAGGAAAACTAATTAAACATTAAACATAAATCAATGAAGGCTCAGTCAATCACATACAAAATATGTGAAGACTAGTCAAAGACTAAGATTTGCTTGTTTTTCTTAAAATAAGCATCAAACTTACCTCTGATAATTAATTTCAGGAAATCATTTCTAAAGGAGAAAGGATTAGGCACAAGGTATATCTTGTCAACTTCTTGTTTAAGAGAAGTGCACCATTATTTATTATAATAATAAATGAACTTGGTTCCGGAACCATCCATACATAAATATAGAATTATCAATAAAGTAGAAAAAAAATATTGCTGGTTTCATCAACAATGAAAGACTGCCATTTGACTGAGAGGAAGGCTAGAAATAATGAATGGTTTCAAGGGTAGAGTGTCCTATATGACCTTTTACAATAGTTGTCAGGCATCAAGATTGTGAAGGTAGGACTGTAGGAAAATTGTAGAACAGGCAAAGTCTGCCCAATTAGAAGTGCCACATGGCAAACCATGCAGTTGTCTACTTGGTTAGTGCTGACTGCTTTCACCGACTGTGGTCAAAGTTTTGATTTTCTATAAAAACTGGGATGCCTAAACCAGTCCACTCTCTTTGGCTCTTGATGCAATAATAATACTAGGGGAGTCGCTATTGTATCAACTTAATAAATTACAACTAAACAACTCTTGGGCTCTGAAGTGAGAAGAAGGGGCAATAGTAGATTGATCAAATAAGAAGTTATTTCAATAGGTAATAGAAATTAAAATAATATAAACATTGTAGGTCAAGAAATGATTTATTTAGGAATAAAAAAAAAATTGTTAGTAGCTATTATGTTCAATAAATACTCACATTTTATAACAAAAATAAATATAACTTTACAATAAAAAATAATTTAAATCAAAATAAATGCATCCTGTAAGTTTGCAATGTACCTATGTATGTTTATATACATTCCTTGCTAACTATACAATAAATGTATGTTTATTTACACTCTGTAACAACAATGCTATATACACAAACTATACAATAAATATTCATAGAATCAACTAGAAGGTAAAGTGACATGTACTTTCCTTAAATTTATTTAAGGAAAATTGATGATTATGCAATAACTACAAGTTATCATTTCTTACTATGCAAGGGTTCCTTATACATGATTTATACTTAATAATTGGTGACATTAAATATATTAAGATTAGCACATGTTTATAGAGGTAACCATTATTCACAAAAATACAAAATGTTCAAAACTAGAAACAATGAATTAATCAGGTCACATCCATGAGTTATTAAAAAATATTTTTCTTTATTTTACACTTGTTAGAGGAGGCCAATGCACTGTCTTGTCTCTGAGTATAGCTGGGTCATACAATCTTGGACTTTTTTTTATCCTGCACATAGACCTGCTTCTTGGTGAGCTTGCCAATCGAGAAAGATGTCCGCTTTGCCACCTTGGTCCAATGGCTACCCCAATTCTGTGATAACGTTTCTGTAAGTAGCCCAAAAAATAAATCATGGTCCTAAATAGGGCTAGACTCACACCTGTCTTTGTTTTGATGAACCCTCCTTCCTGGCGTTATACATTTAAAGAAATGTATTTTAATATATTGAAACTGTATGGTCACTCAGCTTTCAATGGAGTTAGCTTGACTAGACTGGCTCGGTGAAGGACTGCCTTGTTTAGTTTAAAAGAACTTTCAACTAACTAGAACCAGGTATTCAGATTCAGTCTGTACTTAAGAGATCATAAAATTCCTTTCCTACTACTGTTCCTTTAGAAATTTATATAAAAGTAACCATAACAAAGTAGATTGAGAAGAGAAAGTAGTAAATACAAATAATGTTACTTTGAATTATGAAATAAAATGTCTTGTCTCTCCATAAAGAGATAAATCATGACGTTTATTGCCATAATATTTTTAACTGGCCAAACAGGCACCTTCAGTGCTTCAATAAATGGGTTATCCCATAGAAGTGACACATTTAGCAATACCACACACCATGAGAAAATTAGATTATGAAAAAACATACGATTAAAATCACTTCATTTGTCATAGTGTGCTGGACCACTGGACATACTATTTTGGTGGATCCTTTCACTAAACACAAACCACTTTACTTCGGCTTAAGACAAAGGAGGAACAAGCTTGAACAACCTGCACAAGCTTCCAGTTGAGGAAGAAATGAATGAACATTTTCACCCAAAAACCCAACAATAAAAACCAAACTAATGCTGATAGAGTAGACATTTAAAATTATCTCCTGTATAGTAAGTATTTTACACAGGCGGTCTGAAAAGTTTCCGACCTCAACATGATGATGATAATAAAATAAATAAAAGCTTTGTTAGGTCGGAAACGTTTCAGACCGCCCTCGTAGAGTGACCTGGTTATTAACAGTAGTAGATATATACTCAGATAGTATATCTCAAAAAGCCATATAATTTACAAATTATTGTATTGATAAACCTTTAATTTTATACTTCAATTAAATAGACTTATCAAGCACTAAAGATGACCGTTTGATCAGTTATGCCAATAAGACACGTAGCGGAGAGACAATACTTATTATTATCCAAATCTACAAAATTGTGATAAGAGATAACATACAATTACTGTAATTAATCATCAAATGTAATTTTCTTTCCTTGAAAAGGAACAGATGATATAGACATCTTTTTTTTGGCTTCCCAGGAAGGGTGTAATTTTACATTTGTTGAAGCATCTTCATGAGGAAGACTTTTCCTTGATTTTGTCCACTCTTTCTTATTAGTTATCCTTTCATTCTTGCCCCCTAAATTTTTCACTGATTTTTTATAGTTATTTTCATTGGAAAAATCATTTTTTCTTTTCTCCCTAATAAGGGTAAAATTTTTCTTAAAACCTTTCTGAAAAGCACCGTCTTCATGTTTTTCTTCTATTTCTTTTTGTGGATTAACTTTCACACTGCGATATGTGTAGTACTTACTGCTATCCCTGTTCACAAAAAAAGGATTTACATGTTTTGCCTCTGTTTTGTCCTGATTGCAAGTAGTATCATTTTCAGCAGAACTGGTTTTTATTTCTTCAGGAATACTTTCCTTCCTTTTTTTAATGGTTGTTACAGGATTTGAACAAACATTTATTGTATCAACTCTTTTTTTCTTTATTTTATTCAATAAATCTAAACTATCATTAACGGAATCAGAGTCTGATACCGAAAATTCAGGCCCCATACCATCAGGAGTATCTTCTGGAGACCAATGATTTTGTTCAACTGAATTTCTTCTTTCAATCTCGTTGTGTTTTTTCTTCTCTTCATTGTTAATTTTCTTCCCCTGGGCTTCAGGAAGTTTATTCACATTATTTCCTATTTCATTAGAAATATTTTGCATTTCCTTTCTTTTACTACTATTCAATAAATCTAAGCTTTCATTAATGGAATCCGAGTCTGATAATAGCAGTTCAGGCACCGAGCTGTCAGAAGGTGTATCTTCATGAGACAAATGATTTTGTTCGACTGAATTACTGTTTTCAATCTCCTTTTGTTTTTTTTTCTCTTTTTTATTGTTTTTCTTCTCCTGACATAAATATCTAGCTTCGAGAAGTTTATTTAATAAATCGGTTTCCTCAGAGTGTCTGGTAACAAATATATGTACAGCACTTCGCAAGTTTTTTCTTAGGCACAGTTTGGCTTTGGCCTTTGTTTCAGGTGCGATTATTGGCTGGAACAGAAGATTATTCAAAGATATGTTTTAAATGACAAAATAAATAATTATATAATATAATTTACCTTGGAAACAAACATTTTTAAATCATCTTCTTCGAAATTGCTAAGTGCAAACAAAGAAATTTCATCAGGTTTCATATTCTGAAAAAATAATTTTATTTTTATTTAAACATTTAAATTTATTTTCATTATGGTTTGTGATCATGCTAATATTTTATCATATTAAAATTTATTACTTAATTTATATATATATTTATATATAGCATTACTAAAATAGTATCTTTAAGTTCTCATTGTGTGTTTCTGTTGGACTTTGTATATCATGTCACTATCTTGATCTTGATGATAATACCATAGGTACATTCACTAAGTAGGTCACAGTGTTGAACTATAACCCAGGATCTTAACTAGTTGCAATTATAATAATAAGTCTCTGAAAAATTCAGTAGGCTTCTCAGAGTTAAAATGGCATGCAAAGAAAAATAAAGCCTTTGCCTAGACATGTGAGCAAGGGATATAAATTTGAACGCCTGGACATGAGCTGGGTGCGAGTCTTAGGCCTACATAAAAAATAATTCACTTATAATATTATAAATTAGAGTAAATGACTAATAATGGGTAAGTTTGTATTAATTTGTATAAAGAATTCTAGAATAGAAAAAAAATTCTATATACAATAGAAACTTTGAGGATACTGTTTTCTGCTTAGTGTATAATATATCGATTCGGACTCATCTGCAAATTATAATAGGTTAGTGTGGTCTGGAAATCTTCTCTCAAAGGAAGAAAAATTAGTTCAAAATATGAATTTCCAAGGAGTAAGATTGTTTTTTTTATTAGCTAACGGTCACAAAATTTAATTTGCCAATTAACATTTATGTACTTAAGCAAGCTAACTTAAAAATTATTGCTTTCTAAATTTCATAAGGCTATCATATAGATTAGATTTCTTTAAATATTTGTATAATATGTGATATTTGGTCATACTGATAGTCGGATACTTATATCATTTGGCAGACTGTAAATATATTTCCAATAGTCAGTGAACAAACATAACACAATGGTGTGTTACATTATTAACATAGGGTTGGTCCTGATTTGTATAGAGATATGAACATGTCAGTCACGTGTCCTATTTTGAGTCTAATTAGTAAAATTTACTGTTTTTATCACCAATCGACAGAATTTATTACCTTCAATAATTTTATTTCTGAATACATGTTGTTAGCTTTTGAAGCATTTTTTTCTTTTTGTACATCTGTGCCTTTTTTACTTCTCAATCGTTTTGCAGCTGTAGTTAAGTGATGGATTTGGTGGACCACTGCTCTCCTCACTTCTTTCCGCAAAGATATGATCTATAATAATACAAATAATAAACAAAAACAGTTAAGATATAATAAAACATTTACAAAAAGAATACCGGCAAAAACGACTCACCAGTCGTTTTGATTGCACAGCAAAAACAATAGCACTAAACAAAATTTAGGGCACATTATCACACAAATGAAGCAGAGTTGGGAAATATTGAATATTTCTTAAGTAAAAAAAAAAAACACATATTTCCAACTTATTTATTTATATCTAAGTTGAAAAAAAAAGTATTTTGATTAAGTGTCAACTAACTTCTTTTGCAAGTTGTAATTAAATGAAACATTAAATCATCCTCTCTCTCCAAGAGTCTTCAAAATCATCTGAGTCTCCAAGAAATTATTACAATGCATAGATTCATTTCAAATGAGAAATTTTGTTGTGGTATAGGTCCCACTATTTAATTGTACAATTAACAGTCAAATAAAAATTATTCTTGCATGACCAACACTCGAAACTGGACCTCAACTAATTCAAGTTGGTGGCTTTTTTAATCTCCACGAGAGGATGGACCTCCCATTATGAATGTTCTTTGAATACATCTTTGAATATGAAACATTTTGATATATATATATATCATTTTTAAATGAGAAATGTTTGTTATGGTATAAATCCTGCTATTATACAAAATTATTACTAATTATCAGCCAAAGGTCTGGAAGGGCCCAAACCCAGACCATTAATAATTATAATATATAAATAATAGCATGACATAAAACTCAACAAAAATTTCTCATTTAAAAGCAATAAATCAAAAGATTTCTAATATTTCTGCTAGTCCCAACCTTACCAGCATATTTTTCCTCAAGCTGTTGATTATTAATAAAACATAGTCACACAAGCTTTAGCTTCCCCTTATTGAAGGATTTCACAATTTTATTTATAGATAGTTTACATTCAATTAGTATGAAGAGAATCATAAAGGCATTTATGTAACTCTCCTAAATATTGCTTAAAATTCAATAATCCAATTCAGTTCAGCTTAAGGCTACCCTTTTAAATATTGCTTAGGAATCAATAAATAAGATGTTTATAAGTGAATCACACACCTGGTCATTGAGAACTTTAGAAGAAAGTGGATCCATGCTTAGATGTTCCAAAACACAATTGAAACTTACAAACCACCGGTTAAAATGTGTAGATCAAGAACGAGAAGTCACTTCGCCTCAGTGATACACTGATCTGGATACTAATAGGTACTAATTTGATAGAACATGAGTATGGTTAATATAAAAATCAAACATATCACTTAAATTAGTCATCCTGAATAATAAATATCAAATTAATGATAGTTCATTTCTCTGGTTGAGTTCAGCTTTCTCCGCCAACCATAATAATACGTCCCTACTTCTAAAAATCTAATAAATATGTTACAAGTTATAGGAGTAAATGAAAGAAATTAATAATTAATGAATCCCAAAATCATCATCAGTTTGAGATCCAGTAATAAATTGGGGGATTTCAGGAAGTATGAGAGCCGGTGAGACTTCGTGCGTTCTTTGTTCTATTTTCTCGCAAAATAACAATAGTGGAAGCGCCGGTCCATTTCCATTCCCAGGGAGGTTCTCGGGCAGGACAATTTTTCTGTGTTCGTATATTGTGGGAAGTAGGCAGCATTTCCTTCCCCTTATGTCATAAGAATATTACGCAGTCTGTCTCTCCAGTGTGCATCTTCTCCAGTTTATCAGTGATTTTGTTGCATGCTGTTTCTGCCTGAAGAAGAGCTTTCTTGCCGTCCATGCTACTACTGTACACCACGGCGTCATCAGTGAAGGCAGTTACTATAGAGTTCTTGTACCGGGATCCAACGATTTAAAAAGTGCTGAAGACCACATTGCTCTTTAAGACAGCCCACAGGTCAAAGACACATATTTAGTCTTAAATACAGTTATCAAGGTAAAGCTAGTATGGAGAGAGGTAACCTGTCTATGTACCATTTACTTGTAATGGTGATAGCAGAAACAAAGGATTTGAATGAGACTGGGCGTTCATATTTGTCTTTCACAGCATCAACTTCTTCGTAAAGCTGTACCTCACAACCATTACTTCGTTTATTCGAAGACCAATATACCACTGGTATGTATTATATATCCAGCATATCCTTGATTGCCTACAGTTCCCAAACCCACATTTCCCCTAAATCTATTGTCACCCACCACATGAAACTGCAAATTGAGATCATTGTTGGTTTTCTTAGTCTATTTATATTTTTGGTTTGAATGTCTGTGAGCAAGTGGGGTGTCTGGGGCTAAAGCTGAGACATATATGTATAAGAAAAGGACAATATTCTAAAAACCAGGGAGGTATGGGAAGGAAGCGGTTGCTTACTTACAAATAACAGGGAACCATCAGTGACTTCCATGAAGTCACAAGGCAGGTATAGATCTGCTCAAGACCCATCCTTCCACTTGTTCACAGCATTACAAAACTCTTCCCCTTTTTAATTCCGGAACTCCTGGGCAGGATGGTGAAATAACATGTTTTCAGACAATTCATTAGTTTCTAAATACATTTTCTCAGTTTGGTTATAAATAGTTTCCTTGGTATCTAACTTAATAATAGAGCAGAAGAGTAAGCGTGTAGGTAAGGTACTATTGCTTACAATCAATACATATGATAAATTAAAAGTTAAATATACATCTATAAAATCGTAATACTGAATGAAAGTAGTTGGAGTTACAATAGTTGTGGTAATACATTTATCTAAGTTTTTATGCAATGCGTTAGATATGCAATCTCAATGCTAATACAAAATAGGTTGGATTTTATATAGTTACATGTTTCAACAAAGTTTTCTTGTATATGTTACAGAATTAAATTGTTCGGTACTTTAGTGGTTATTACATGATTGTCCTTTCGTACAGACACATTTAAAAGATAGATTGAACTTAGTTTTGATTCTTTATGTAAATGTATGATGTAATGAATTAGTTCGTTTCGTAAATCAAATGAAATTTTACTTGTTAAGCAAATGATTTCAAAGTCTTGTAATATAAGTTGGTCATCAATTAAGTTGGTATGTTTTATCACGTTACCATGAGAAATTCCCATTCTACACGTTTCCAAAGACTGTTCTGTCTAGTATTTGTACAGTTAAGTAATTTAATATTTCGTATAGTTTGGTGACGTGCATAGCATACTGGACCCTGTCTATGCAGTTGATTACTTCCATGATTTTATTACTATTATTAGCAGCTATTGTGAGTTTCACTGTCAGAATCAATGTCCATTTTGTTCTTGTAGTATAGATTGTCTCTTTCTTTTTTTTTTTACATTATTTCTTTTTCTTTTTCTAACTACATATTTGTGTGTACTTTTGTTATTTTGTTTCGTTTACAAATAATAAGTATAACAGGTATGTATCTGTGTTCGTCTTTTGTTCTTGTTATTCGTTTAACGTAGGGTTTGTCTTTTTCGGGGTCTTCTCGATTTTTATTCAGTTTGTCGGTTCTTTTTTATTTTTCGTAAGTAATGCTTTTTCTAATGTTATTTAGAGTTTTTCGAGATAATTGCTAACAAGTTGTTCTGTTATTAATACCTATTCTTTACTAGGATCTTTTATTATACCAAAAGTAATCTCATTGGCAGACATTTTTAAATTTTGATTTAAAGAATTATTAAATATGATTAATGCTAGTTTTCAATTTGTTTCTACAGATTTGGCTTTATTTTCTTCCTTAATGGTTCGTAAAATTCTATCAAAGTGGATTGGCTTTTATCTAGGAGTCCTAGTGGATTGGGGTGATTGGGTGTTATGTAGTATTCTTCGATCCCTAGGGATGTTGGTAAGTTCTTTATAATGTTGTTATTGTATTCTCGTCCGTTGTACATTTTTATACGAATAGGGCTGGGGAAATGAGCCAAGTACTCTGTCAAAACTTCAAATACATAGATAGCGTTATAGGCTTTTCCATTTCTGGCGAAAATTTTTTTTGAAAAGGCGTCTCCTTTGTGAAAATTTGTTTTCCTTGATTCCTAAGAGTGTCTATCATTAGTTCTTCGAATGGTCTGTCTGTCATTGGGGTAACTTGGTATTTTGTTTTGATAGGTTTGCGTTCATATTTAACTGCTCTACATACAGGGCAGTCCTTGATAAAGTCTGAAATGTGGTCTCTCATGTTAGACCAATAGTAAGTCCGTTTTAGTTTTTCGTACTTTTTAATTCTACTTCTGTGAAATGATTGACCAGTATGATAATTTTCAACCATTTCTCTTTGTTCGTTTGCGTCAAGTAAGCCAAAAGTTTTTTCTTGTAACGTTTTATCTCAACAGTTGGAAATTTTTCTCTTATTAATTCTTGTATTTTGTTATTCCTTCAAATTCACTTCTGATAGTTTCAGCATTTGGTTCACAATAGATTCATAGTAGTATTTGGTCTTAAAATTTCCAACATGATTTCGTCCAAGTCCATAGTCCATGGTATGCTTTATCTACAACGTGGCTTGTCTTTTGAAAAGATTTTGTGGTAACAATGTTCTTTCCTCCTCATTGTATAAATATTTAATTTTTTTCAACATTTATTGCTTTGTCATCAGGGGCTATAAAAATTTGTTCGTTCCTGGAGTCTTGGGAGTGGTGTGTAACTACTACACTAATTTTTTATTCTATGGTTTCTGGGTTGTTCTTGTAAAGTTTGGTTGTATTCTTCTGAGCCTATGATTAGGTGTTGCTTCTATTAATCTGTCTATGTCTTCTTCTGTTTCCATACCGTCAAGTTCTACAAAGGTTAAGTCATGTGATGATTTTATTTTATTATCTTTAGTTATATGTTCATGTCTTACAAGAGTTTCAAGTTCTTTATTAAATATAATTCATTGTATATTATTTGACCATTATTAATTATTACGTTTATTTTATTCATTTTAAGTCCATTATTCGTCCTTAATTTAATGTCTGTTTCTATGGTTTTGATTGTTTCCATCCCTAATAATATTTCGTATTTGTTACTAAAATTGCAGATTTTAAACTTAACTAATAGATCACGGGTCAAACCCAATCTTGGTGCCAAATTTAGAATGTCTGAGCCATTGCTTTTTTCGATACCAGCTGGTGTTACCACTGTAAAATCTTCCGACTTAATTTCAGTTACTACGGGTACGGAACATGGGTGGAAGTAGTTAATTGCTGACCCTGTGTCTATTAAACAATTTGCTCCGAGTAAGTCAGTTAATGATGGAGTTCCTTTCACTAGTTTTAGTTGATATTGGGGGACAGGTTGTGGTTCACTTAGTCCTTAAAAATGTTCAAGTTTATCCTCCAAGTCTTTAACTCTCTCTTTCAATGTTTCGTTCTCTTGTTCTAGTAGGCGAGTTTCGTCTTCGAGTCTGATCCACTTCGCTACTTCAAACAGCATTGACATGGTGTTTTGTGAATGTCAAATAAAGGGTTGTGATAGGAATGATGTTTGTTGAGGTATTTGAAAGTTAAGTCGTTGTGGATTGTTTCTAAAGTTCTGTCAAGGTTCATAACGTTGCCGATAGTTATTGCGATGTTGAGAGTCATTGTTTTCTTTAAAATTATGTCTATAGTTATTTTGGTACTGTCGGGGTTGAAATTGTTGCCCATTATAGTCATTTCTCCTATAATTGTTTTGTCTCAAGTTTTGTCTAGGTCGGTATTCTTGTTGACTGCTGTTAATGTTTCCTAGATGATACAAGTCTTCCATTATAATCCTATAGTTATTACACAAAACGTTTTTCATTTGTATCAGGTCTTAATAATAAGATGGTTGAGTGCGTCCTTAAGTCTTGATGGTAAATTTTTGAGAACGTTATCTACAATTAGTAACTTTTGTGATAAGATTTCTTGTTCTTTATTACAAATAGAGGTGTCAATCATTATCCGGTTCTGAATTAAAATTTGACGTGGGATAATGCTGTTAATAAAGTCAATTGGGTGTTTGTTTCTGTACATACGAATCTGAGAGATTTCATATTATATGTGTGGTGTTATCTGACTGTCCTTAAAATGATTTACTAAATGTAATTTTAAGTTTTTATTGATAGGAAGTCTTCATACGTGCATAATTGTTGCGCGTCACCAGAGAGTCTAGAAAGAGCTATTTGTATGAGTCTTTGTTCGTTATGATTTCTGTTGGCGATTGTTTCGTTACTTACTGTCGAATATAATTTTTCTAATGGTTTAATGAATGTTATTAAATAAGGTGGACCACCATTGTAGTGTGGAAGGTGTCCACAATCTTTTTTAGTCATATGATAGTTGTAAAGAGCCATTTCTGATTCGTTGATGTATCTGTTTCTATCTCAAATATCTCTTATACCTGTTCTTGTCATAAAAATAAAAGTATAAAATTATGCAAAAATAATTCCTTAAAGTCTTTATTGCTGTTGACGAAGTCTTCCGTGCATTCTATATTAAATTTAATGTTTCTGTATAACCTGCGTAAAGCGGTAAAACGCCCCTTCAAGGGAACAGTCCCAGCTCTGTTAATATTGCCTCGAGCCTTCTTAGCCTGTCCGTCAGAGTGGTAGCCAAACAATCCCAGATCCTGTTACCTAAGCAATCCTATAATTCAGGAATTACTCACAGATGCAGAGAATATTTGTTTGTATCTTCTCGGGTTGATGACGAAGCGTCTTCTTTTCTGACTTGAAGTATGCAGGTCCCAAGTGAATGATGTCTTCAATGAAGTCCAGCTTTCTTGCTTCCATCAACTTCCTCAAATATATAACTAATTTCTTGAGGTGGTTCCCTGGTGAAAATCTATTGAAATAAATCAGTATCCAATATCGGGTAAGTCCTATCCTGTGGGGCATCTTTCCAGAGGTATTTGCATCGGCCTTCTCACGCTATTGGAGTGGTCTCACTGTCCATTGCAAAATAAGGGATCTCTAGATGGTGGACTGCCGTGAATTTACTGATAATACTGCCAGGTGCCTGTTAGGGGTGCCAGTTAATTAATCTTAGTAGAGGAAAGTCTTTTGAAAGAAAAGCTTTATTATGAAGTACAAGCAAAACACTGGTATATTCAAATATTAAGAGTTACAGAGTTGCAAGCATACTGGTTTGAATGTCTATGAGCGAGTGGGGTGTCTGGGGCTAAAGCTGAGACATATATGTATAAGAAAAGGACAAGATCCAAAAAACCAGGGAGGTCTTTAGAGGTCTTTAGAGGAAGCGGTTGCTTACTTACAAATAACAGGGAACCATCAGTGACTTCCATGAAGTCACAAGGCAGGTATAGTTCTCCTCAAGACCCTTCCACTTGTTCACAGTATTACAAAACTGATGACGTTCAGTTTAACCTACGGGTAAGCTGATGGTGTTGTTCTCAGTGATCTCCCCTATGCCACTGGTTTGATCTGAAACATCCAACAGCTTGCCTTCAACAGAAAGAAAACCGTAAGGTTCGGGTTTTGGAGCTGTAGAACTGTGGGTTGCTGTGTCGCTAATCACTATAGGCTTTATGTTTAGACCTTTTCTTGTAGGATTTATTATTTAAGACTCTTTGTTCTGTGAAAAAAAGAAAGAAATGAACTTAACACTATCTATTTATTGTGAAGTGTCCAATTCTTAAGTATATCACATGAATAGAATAGTTAGCAGAATTTGTTCTGTGATAAGACATTCACGTTAATGAGGTAGTTGATAACACAAAACAGCTGAGCTGAATTCGAGAGTTTGGGTGAGTCTTCAGAATGGCAGGTATGGAAGGCTATTTCGGCCCTCGGAACTATAAGCAGAACTTTTCGTACAGGGAACCCTATGATGATTTGGAATTTGAGCGCTATAACAAAACAGAAGCCCAGAGACCAAATACTATTGATTTGCATCAATCACTTCCCAGACCAAACTTAAACATACTAACTCCTGTTGAAGATGATGGTAAGAAAAAATCATACTCCCTTCAGGAACTGTATTATTAGTATGGCCAACTTATGACATTTATCCCAATCACATGATAATTTAATTTTGAAATAAAAAACTAACTTTTAAAAATGTTTCATAATCTGGCATTGAAGTGTTATGATCCCTTCAATAATGCTGTACTTTCAAAGTTATTTATTGTTTTCTTAATCTGATTAATTCTTATTCAAAATAAATCAAACAGTATTAATCACAATAAAGTACTAAGCAGTGAACAAAATTATAATCTGGGTAGTTATTATATCCCCTTATTCTTTCATCATCATGAGGTCATAGCTTTTGATTAAAACTTAATGTAGAATACACATGTTAACATAATTAAGGACTATTAAGTGAAAATAAGTACTCTGATATGTACAATTTTAATATAATTAAAACAAACAACAGTCTTTAATTAGAAATGTTTAATTTTATTTGTTAAACCATCTGTTAATCTCCGTTTTAAGATCAACACTTGGCTCTTTACCAATTATCTGTCAGTTTAATTACGAGTTCTTAGACCAAAATTTGTAAGAGTAACTTTGAAAGTTTCAAACATGTCTAAGAAATTTAATTCGAAATGCACTTAAAAAAGGGCCAAGGGGATGAGGTTTTAGAAAAGGCAACATGAATGATAGAAATCATTTAAATGGATTTATAAGTTAAAAATAATCCTACTACTATCCTGTTTAGAGATATTTGTCTAGACATTTGAAAGGTCTTCGTTGGTAATAACTACACAACACTCGTCGCTTGCATTTACAAAGCTGATCTCAGATAGCTCTAAATTTAAAAATAAAAAGTACATCTGTGACAGAAAATTATGGAATCTATAAAATAACTTATTATGAAGGATTAACACAGTAATATCTTATTAACTATTATACATGCTGGATTTTATAATTTAGAACATTCGTCGATCCCATTGAGGTCTTCACCTTAAGGATGCATTGTAAATATTGCCTTTAAGTACTTCTCCCAAATCACTTTCGAAGAGTAGTCTCTCTTGAGGATATTAAATGAAAACCATTCGGGTTCAATAATTGGATCAAACTTGGCCACAAATACTTCTGCACTGTATAGCAAAAATATTAATGAAGACATTCCAGGACACTTTGGAAGGATCAGATATTCAATTAAACTTGTAACTGAGGCAAAGATTCTTTTTTAATAGGACCAATGACTCTTCCGTTTCTCAGGCATTCTTGCAATGGAATCTGAAAAAGTTAGTCAGAGAAACAATAATTATCATTTGACAGTAATCATCTGAATAGGCTTAGCCACATTTTAATTTATTGATTATTATGATTATTTGGGAATACTACCAATGTTGAATTAGAATCTGCCTAATAATTTAGGTGGTCAATTTAGGATCCCCCTGCCATATTCCGATCTTGGGGCACTTTTATTACAAATCTTATCCACAACAATCGGGCAAAATTACTTTATTTTTTATTAATGATTTCTTTCTTATTCTGAACATATAACTCATCTAAGGAAATATTGTTGGAAGAGATACCATCTTTCCTGTCTTATAAATCTTGTGTATCTGTCGATAAATGTTATGAATCGTTAGTTTATTGATCCTACTATCTTTAATAATTATTAGTAAAAGATAAAAGATTTTAACAAGGCCTCTGGGCTATCCCTCTTAATATGGCTACAATAAATATTTATGTAATGTAAACATAAATTAACGTAAATCTTTATATTATGAATTATTAATTGTGGTATTGATCTCACTATTTTTAAAAATTATTAGCCAAAGCCAAGTGATTTTGAGAGGGGTGAGGCTCGAATCCCAGGACCTTCCCAACTTCCCCTCTCTCATCATCTGCCTCATGAGTTATCCCTGCACGAGCACATGGTAGACCTGCAAAATTAATTAGTTGTTTTAATTTTTCTATGGTACTATGAACCTTTAGGACTTGTCCTTCCCCAATGATAAAATCATTATTAATGGTTGTTGTGGCCACCTCTTATTTACAAATAATTAAAAGTTATCCTCATCTCGTCCCAGAAAATATCTGTTTCCATATTTGTACAAATAAAGATTATGACGTCAGTTGGAGTGGGAGAGAAGCTGGCGGGGAAAACAGCCGCTGGTGGTATGACTTCCCACTACGGCTAACCTGCCTCTATAAGAAACGCCCTGTAGGGTAAAAACCAGAAAGAAACAAACCGGCACCTTGAACACTTCTCTCTCTCTCTCTCTCTCTGCACTGGCGCTTACTGCTCTACTCAAAACCATGGTCTTCTCATTCAACTACCTCTGCATCTCTTTATCTCGCTATGTTTTAGTCCGGTGTTGTCAGACCCCACACCTTCCTAGTGGGAACCTCTGCCTTCGTCTCGCTAAAACTAGCACCTCCTGGGGAGAGACCTCTCCCTCACGGACGACAGTTGCCGTGGCCCTACAAAGTTATCATAAGCGTCTCCCACGGCAATCCAGTCTGCTTCTCTCCTGTTCACACTCACCTTTGGGATCCGGACGGTTTTCGCCTACCCTTAGACACTGAGTGTGAATTCGTGGTCATTCCAAGACCACATAAACTACCTATAAACCTACCCTGTACCTCTTCTCCTGAACATAGTGATTTGTCGGGGCACACACCTTCTAAAGATCTTATGGAGTCAGATCAAAGCGAATTAAAGCTGCTCGCCGACTAGGTCGGGAGCAAGGGTGAAAGACCACAGGTCCGCCCGCCTCCCGCCTTATCTCTTTCTGGGCGCTCGCCGGACGGCGGCTTAGAGGTTCTAGCGACCCTAGCCCGCGGCGGGCGTCTCCTCCCCACTTTGGGGATACTCAGTTAACTGAGCCCGACAATGGTTTTATTACATTAATTCTTATTTATTAGTAAAACTAGCTTAAAGTTAACCTATCATACATGCTATGTATTTTTAGATGCTGCTGTGCAGAAATATGTAGGAATAGGTATTGGCTTTGCTACATTTATTACTGAAAGTCTCTTATGCCATCCTTTTGTTGTTTTGAGGAGACAATGTCAGGTAAGTTAATGATTTATTTTTATTATTTAAGTAAAACAGTGATTCACATGTGGCCTTGTAACCTGAAAATTTCATAACTTTAGATTAGATTGCATTAATAAATGATGAAACTAGTTTTTGCCATGAGCTTCATGCACTTTATTAAAAACTTATTAATTCATTCTGAAAATGATTAGGAGGAACTTTTGATTAAAAAATACTTCATTTTATTTTTTAAACCTGGATTGAATTGCGTCAATGGACACAGGACTGAAATTAATGGAGAAGCACTATGCTCCAATTGGAGTGATAGGCTCTATGTCAAGTCATGTCAAATAAAAAACGTAGAAATTGGGGGGTAACAAAAAAACCGCTGTAAAGAAATATTTAGGGGACAGTTTGTTGAAAACTTAGAACATCTCGGCTACTAAAACTTGGTGTTTCAATTATTTAAATTGTACAAGAAAAATATTATAAATAACTAAAATATGTGTCTTAAAAACCTATTTAATGCTCGATTTCTATTGTTGGTTCTCAGAACTTTATCTAGTGGAATACATTTGAAATTATTTTTGGATTGCCATATTTATTGTGTTGTTAACCATGAAAATAAATCAAAATTAATCTTAAAAAGCTTCTGTGCTGGGACTTAAGAAAGTTTCAAAATTAGTGAAACGGGTCCGAATATTTGAATGGTAATTAAAATACTTTCTGTTATTGTATTTTAAGCAAAAACTGATCTAAATATTTTTTGGGGGTTGTAGAATTTACAGTAAAACCTCGATTATCCGGGGTAATGACGGGGAGAGTATTCCCTGATAACTAAAAAACTCACTTTTGTAGCCTAACTTTGATATAAATAAACAAAACTCACCAATTTTCTAATCACAAATATATTGGAATTTTTAAAAGAACAAAGATTTTGCTCTTCAACTTCCACTTTAACTTATAAAATATTTCTCCTTGCAAGTTCTGTTGTTTTTTAAGGCAATCTTTCCCATTCTTCAAACAGCAAAAATCGCATAGTTTATCATCCACATTTTCAATATATCTTTCATGGATTTCGGACATTTTTCTTCAAGATCCAAACGAAGAAAAGTCTTTCTGTACCTTTTTGAACTGGCTACCTTGATCCTTGGGCTGAATTGAACACTAGGTAGTAGATCCTAGACATAAATTTGTCTTTATCTGTTTTTAAAATGGATTCAGATGGGTGAGATGGCGCATTGAATTGGGCAGTTAAAAAACAGCCTTACAAGAAAGTCCGTTTTGCACTGATATTTGCAGACATATGGAACAAATTTTTAAATAAAAATCTTTAAAAACAATGTGCTTCTTCCTAAAAACCCAGGCTAATTGAGGTTGTACTGTACCTTTAAAATTTCAGGTTGATTGAATTACTGTTATTACCACTTTTGTAGAACATACATTTGTAGAATATCGCCCCTTACTCGAATGAAAGCAGAGCCTCTTCGTTTGGGCTCAGCAATTGTTTAGTGTATGTCTTATGAATGTTAAATCTTAAAATTTTATATTAGATAACTCTTAAAAATTGTGCATATATATATATATATATATATATGAATATATATATATGAAAAAGTCATAAAAATTGATTGGAATTTCATAGGTGAATCACAACGCCAAAAGGTTTCACTTAGTACCTGTCACACTTGTCCCTGTGATTATACATTTACATCAAAGGCAGGGTATAACCACACTGTGGAAAGGAATCGGTAGTGTATTCCTTATCAGAGGGATTGCTTTGGCTGTTGAAGATATAATTTCAAAAGCTACAAACTGGCCTAAGTAAGCATATACCTAATTTCTGATGTAGAATTCTTATTTTGAATACATACATTTTATTTATCTACCAGCTATTATATCTTGAGTTAGAAGAAAAATATCTTACATTCGAATTTTTTTCCAGAGAAATATCTTGGACCACAGCCTCATGGAAAACCATGGGTCAACATATGTTATTGAAGTGGTAAGCATTAGTGTTCTTTAATACTGTTTTTTGGGGTTTTATTGGATTTTTCAATACCAGAAACCCTACGTTTTCACCCCTGCTTCTGTCTGTCCTAGTGATTGCGAGATCTATTTGATCTCTGAAATTTTACTTGGAGATTTTATTTGATATCTCAATGAAATCAAAAGTAGTGCCAACTCCATAAAATATGATTAATTATCATTAAGTAATTAATTACTTCTAATTAAAAGATTATAATTTCCTAGCATATTCAGTATGGTATCAGATTTAAGATCTTGACATCTTGTTTAGTAATCTGGTTTAGTTTGGATGAGTATAATTACAAAAAAAGTCTTTAAAACTTTTATTGAAATAATTAACACAGTTAGTCATCATCATATTTAGTTGTGAATGGATTATAGACAGATCATCCATTTTAAATTTGATTTGATAATTCTAATCAAAATCAAGGATAGTAAGATCATGTGACACCTTTGATTGTTGTATATTTGGTTTCAATAGCCTCATGAAACGAAAAAAAACAATCTTTATCCTGGGACTTTGTCCTCTAAGAATAACAAAAAGTACATAAGAAAATTTTTAGCTGACATAAATTATGAAACATAAAACATGATAATAAATAAGCAAACTAAATAAAATTACTATAACAATGCTATCATAAGAATAAAATGTAGGAGTATTTACTGCAGGAAAATAAGAATCTAAAGGTGCCTGGGTATATTGAATTAGGGGAAGGTCAATATACCAGAAAGGAGAATATGGTGTGTAAATAAGATTAATCAGGCACTTCAACCAAGCCTTAAAATCCTCTTAAGATGCCAGGATACACCACACAAATACAATCAAAACAGGGGAAGAAAAGCAAGGTGACTAGAAGTTGTAGTGTTTGATATGGGTGGAACGATTGATCAGTTTAAGGATGGACATGGATCATCAGATGATTGGGGATATCTGGTCTTTCCAGGATAGGGTTTGATTGAGGGTCAAATTAAAATTTGTGTGTATTGTGAAGAAGTTTATAGGACTGGAATTGATTGTGAATTTATGGAGATCATTTGTGGAGGGACCTGAGCCAATGATAATTACCTTGTATTTCTTAACATTTAATTTAAGATGTTGAGAGAGGCCCAGTTCCTCATTCAGTTCTGGTCTTCCTGAATCAATAGGGTGATGGTGGTTTTAAGCTCATTGTGTGGAGAGGATAGGTAGATTTGGGTGTCATCAGCATAAATGTGGTATAAGCTGCCAAGATGCTCAATGACAGGCCATTGATGTAGTTACGGAAGAGTAATGGAGAAATGGATGACCTAAAACCACTACACCAGAATTCAATGGAAGGGGCTAGGAAGGGGGTTGATCTGAAACAAGGACTACTTCCTGGGTAGAGATGTCATACATCTCTTTTTCGTTGTTTTCATAGCCCCCCCCCTCTCACTACTAGCCGGGTGTGGTCAGAGATGAATGATTTGAACCAGCCATGTCTGACTTACAGCAGGAAGGGTGGGCTATTTAAATGTTAACACAGTTTTATGTTATTCTTCTTGTAATCATAATTTAAATCCAATTGACATACCCCATGATGAAATTTAAGCTTAATTTCGAGGTTTTAAGCACTTGTGTATTCCAACTTGGCAGAAAAGGCTACCATTCATATCAGAATTTACTGACTTTTAATTATTATCTTCTGGGTGAGACTTATAAATCATTCCACTGAGCCATTTTAGCAGTCTGTTCATTTATGTGTCATTCATTTCAATGTATGGATCCCGGCTCGTTGAAGTTTATGCATTTATGTTTTATAAGAAAATAGCTAGTTTTCATTTATATTTGTTAGCATAGTGAGCCCACTCTTCCAAAGTTTGCACCCAAGTTTACTTATTTATGCCTATGAGCTGCACTTTACAGACAACTGAATGGAAGTGTGCCGGCCTGGTTAAATAAATTTCATCCTAATTGGAATTTGTTCTAATACATCTATGGTATTCCGCTAATACATATATTTTCCCTTATGTTTTAGTGTTACTCTCTCAATTGTCACTCCATTCTATTCAGCTAGTCTGGTTGAAACAGTCCAAAGTGATATCGCAAGTGAGACACCTGGTGTTTTTGATGTTTTAAGGGAAGGACTTTATCGTCTAGTTAATTGGAGTTCTCCTCAGAAAGGTGAGATACTTTACTAATTTTTTGTCCCTGCAAAGCATTAACTTCTTTAAATAAAAAAGTTATTTAAAAGTCATTTTAAAAGTTAAAAAATAAAATTAATATCCATAGAGGACGAAATTTTAATATTTTGAATGGTATTTTTTTTTGCCAAATAAATATACCGTGTCTAGAACCTAGGCCTTCCCTAATCCCATTGGGTGATCTCCCATCTGTGCTTGTCCTATGTGAGTAAAGAAGGAAGGACCTTACCAATATGTATTCCTCTAAAACTCTCGCTATTACTGTAAGCATTGTTATTCGGTAGGGGGGGGGGGGGGAGTTGCATGAGCAGTATGAAAGGGGATTAACCTGCCATAGGTTGCCCTCGAAGACCTCAGACATCTTGTTTTGCAGTTTCACTCTGCTCTTTGTCCTACTGAGAGTTATATTCATGAGTCTCGCCAACTTCCTTGGAATTCCCAAGTTACGTACTTCATCTTCAGAAGATTTCCTCCATCCCGACCATTGTAAGCTAACAGGTTATAGAGAGTGAAGTTTTCATAGCCTTTTTCCATCAGAGAATATCTGAGCTGATGGTGATTGTTTGATTCAGGAGCCGCATTTACTATGTCCTAAAACCCTTTCTCCCCATTGTGTTATTACATTGAGCGCAGTAAGATTGCTGAATGTATTCCTTTATCATACTTTAACTCTGTTAGGGAGGGATTAGTCTCGAACAATTCCTGTCCAAGAAAATTATATCCTCCGTACCGTATACTCCAGCACCCCAGCCTCCGTTAAGATTAAAATTTCATCTGTTTGTATTCAAAGTTTAATTGTATGTATGATGTGATTACTATATTTTTCTTATAGGAAGAATGTTACCAGTCTGGAGTCTAGTTTTACCAACCGTGATGCATGGGGCTTTCAAGTATATGTTTCAGTCGCTAATAAAGAAATTTTCATCTGATTATATGCAGATTAATTATAGACAGGACTATGAAAGAAAGGTACTAGATGATTTATAATTTTATGAACTAAATTTCCAGGTTCTATTATGTAAATATAACTTAAATTCTAATAATGATCTATAGCTGACTAGGCTTCCTCATTTATAGCTCTGTATTATAGTTCTGCTCTGTATTTCGACTTCTTTTTTCATCAGGTCATCCGTTCCATGTTCTTCTGTGAGTAGAGGAACTATTATGATCACTGCTTGAACAAATTCTTCTAAATTATCAATTCATAGCCTTAATTAAAATCACAAATAGAATAAAATAAAATTTTCTTTATTTTCAACTATCAGTAACAAAACAGTCTCCTTTTTTTTTTTTATTGATTATTTAGAATTAATGATACAATTCAAATACTTAAAATTGAATCTATCTTCCAAAATAATGAATCTAACTAAGTTTACAAATTTTAATAGGCAATTATGCTTAACCAATTTTTTTATAATTATGGCACAAAACAGTCTTATCGGTTTAACATATTCTAATAGAAATATAGTTAATAGAATTATGGAAGAAGATAGATTGTATATTATGTTTGGGAATTTCTGTTTTAAGGAACTTGATTTTCAATAATTGGAACAATATAATTTTAATTCTTATTAAAAATATTGTATCGATAACTGACCAAGAATGAAAAATGAGACTATTTTGTCCTTAATTGTACATAAAGAAAATTGTATTTTTTTATTTTTGTTTTTAATTTACAGTCATGAATCCGCTGCTTCACTCTAACTTGCTCAAATAGTTAAGATAATAGCAACTCTACCAGTAAAAATTGACAGAACATTTCCCCAATGATTCCCATGATGCTGGACATATAAATAGCAATTTTATGATTTATCACAAAAAGGCTTATCATTATACTAGCCATGCTGAGTTTTCTAGGTGTGTATTTTATTAAATAGATTTTTTAATAATTAATAATAATAAAAACCATTGAATTGAAAGCTATATTTGAGGAGTGTCGGGTTGCCACTAGGGGAGTGCCTAATCACTCTAGCCCTGGTGACAAGTGCGGATTGTTGTGGTTTATAACATGGACCATTGTTCCATGTCGGCGTTAATATCTGACTCCATTTATGCTAGGTATGTGTCCCAACAATACTCTATCAAGAGAAGAGATACAGAGGTTTCATGAAGAATAAGACATGTTCGGGGTTCGAGCGGGGGCCCGGCAGCGTAACAGGTACAAGGCGCAAGAGGGTCTGCAAGGAGGCTGGGTGACAGGGTGACGGCTCAGAGGTGCTGCAGAGAGAGAGTGGCTGACGAGGAGTCTAAGAGACTGCCTTCCAGGGCCAAGTGGCCCTGGCGTAAAATGACACCGAGTAACTGCGGGTGATGAGACTAAGAGAGTAGAAGACTGAGTGGGATTTAGGGCTAGGAGCCCCGGGAATAAATACTATTCCTGCTCTGTGGGGGAAACCTAGGCCGACGTGAGGAAATGCGCACACCTGCATCTCTGTCACAAGGCGCGTGACCGGAGACAAGGGTCGCTTAGTTTACGGCCGTTTATGGCATGCTAGGGACTCCCCCGCTTAGGTTTATGACCGCCTAGAGGCGACCCTAGGTCTAACAGGGTCTGTTTTATTACGGCCAGCTTTTAGGCTGGTGTACCTGGTTTGTTTTACGACTGCCCTCTGCCTACCCTTTTAGTTTTATGACTGCCGGTCCCGAGCATGATTTATTGCTAGAAACTTTCACTATGATTTACATTAAATTACAATATATTATATATGCACCAGAGTATAGGGTGATTTAAGTTATATAGTTAGCAGTCGCTACAAGGAGAATGTTAGCTTAAACCCAAGATGACCAAATCCTAATGGGAAGTGATTAATTAATAAATCTTACTTTCTTGGCATGGTGTTGGTTTTATTTTTAATGTCATCAGGGCACCAAATGGAACAACCGCATAATATCATTCCTCTAAATATAATGCGTTGAGTTAATTTCTCAACTTTTTGTAATTATGATTTAATAAAACAAAAAGTAAATTTCATATTTTTGATTAGTCTTAGTCCTTGATACCATAACTAATTAATGACAAATAATTTTTTTTTTTTTCTAAGCTCTTTAGTTAGAAATTCAGGATGAGGGAAAAATATAGAATATTTAGGTTAATCGGATCCTTGTACTAGGAGTACCTGCTTGAAGGTGGTGTGAGAGGATTAAGGGGTGTAAAGGACAAATAATCATGTTTTATGGAGATAATATTATTGTTGATGTCACAGCATTAAATGGGATGGGGCATTGTTGTTGAATTTAAAGTCCCTAGGTCAAACAGGACACAAAAACTTGTGAAACCCAGGCAGGAGCTGTAAAAAAACAAAAGCCTAAAAAAAACATTTTTCAGATTAATAGAAAACCTTTGCTTATATTTATCCATGCTTTATCTGTTCTTCCAATTTCATTGTAGAATCATCACCTTCATCATGAGGTCCTACCATAATTACATCCTCTAACTGATTTGTTTTTATTGCAGGGGGCGTATCCGAAGGATTGGATGAACCAGTCTGTATTGCAAGAGATTGAACTACGGGCACAGTTGTTGTCTTTGGTATCTGCAGACATCTTATTCTATCCCTTAGAAACAATACTACACCGGTAAGGGCACATCTCAGCAATTTTTCTCTTATTTCAAGTTTTATTTTCCAAATAGTTTACTTCATATTTTTTCTTTCTTACTTTCTAGAAATTTCTTTTAATAAACAAATTATTACTATTAATGAACTATTTATTTCAAATTTAAGTCATATGTATTGTTTCATTTTAGGTTACACTTGCAGGGAACGAGAACAATCATCGACAACTTAGACAATGGCTTTGCGGTTGTCGCAATTTTGACCAGGTAAAATAGATATGTAAAATCACAATTTTTTAAATAAAAATTATCACTCAAGAATTGATCCAATTTCTCTGATTAATTCGGGGATTCCAGGAGTTTGTATTATTGAGATGAAAGCATTTCGCCTTAATCACCTCCTGGAGGTTTTTCATAATAGATTTATAGCAGTTCATCCCTCATCATAACCCCGTTTGTGGTTTTTACCTCAGGAAGGGGGGGGGGAGTACCAAACAGTAGCCTTGAAAACCGGGTTTATCTGGTTTAAAAATGTATTTTTTTTTTTCCATACAATCCAAATTATTTTTAGTGGATCATTATTTGATGGAACTGAAAATTACTATTTTGAAGAAATTTCATTCATTTCAACTGATCTTAAATAAAAAAATATCTCCAATTTTTACTGTTCAACTTTCTCCCGACTGCAACCATTAATGTTGCTCTCAAAAACAATTTTTGTATGATACATTGGATAAATGATAAAATAGGATTCTTTGAAATTATTGGCACATATTTTAATGTTGTTAATTATGGCAGCTGTGAGTCTATCAAGAACCAATTAATTGGAATTACATTCAAAATTTTGTTGTAGTTTATAATCCTCTTTGGGTTATAATGTACAATTGGACATGATGAACAAAATATTTAGTTGCTCCCACAAAATAATATATAGAAAAAAGAATTTATGTTACTTAAAATGAACACATTGGTTAAAGCAAACATACCAGGTAGATCTCATACATTTCTGTAAGCAGTGGCTGTTGAAATGTCAGTTGCACCGGACCATTTAAGGTTAATAAGGTTAAAGTTCTATGAAATGAAAACAAATGCTTTGTTTACTTTTCACTTACTCACCCAACAGTTTCTCAATTGCAGTTGTCTCTTGTGTTTATAATTGAATACATACTACAGAATTTACTATCGAGGAGCAGTTTGGATTAAATTGCCAAGTCGATTCTGGTGATTCTGCAAGCTCGATTGTCCGTGAATTTCAAACATCCTCCTCAACAATTGCTGGAATGATGAAGTGCAAAGAGAAAAATATCATGCAATTTAAAACAAATTGTAAGTGCAAAAAGGCAAAATGCTTTCGGTCTTCAATCAGACCAACATTGAAAATGCTTTGCATGATTGGCTCAGCTAACAACACGCAAACAATGTATACGTGAGAGGGCCCATGCTTCTGGCAAAGGCTGAAGCTTTTACTGTGATTCTGAAGAAGGTTTCCGATCTCGCCACAACATTGTTTACATATAAATATTTGGTGAGTCAGCAGCCTGTTGACTGATTAATCACAAATGACTGGGTTGAAAATATGTGGCTGCAACTCAGGGCTGGCTACACTGATAAGGAAATTTTTAATGTGGATGAGTTGGGGCTATTTTTTAGACTAACACCAAACAAACTTTGAAATTTAAAAGAGAGAAATAGAAGAAGGAGGCGGTAAACTATTAAAGGATCGAGTTACAACCAACATACAGGGTTCCATAAAAAGGAAGCTTTCGGTGATTGGAAAAAGTAAAATGCCACAATGTTTTAAAAAGGTAAAAAATCTCCCTGTTCAATATAATTTTAATAACAAAGGCTGGATGACGTCGACTTTCTTCAAAAATACTCTGAAAGAATGGGACAGTGAACTTTCAAAGCGAAACAAAACTATTTCACCCATCGATAATTACCTGCACTATCCTCCAATTGACTGATTGAAACGAATCAAACTCGTATTCCTTTCTCCAAATTCCATGCCATTAATGTATGTAGTTCTATGCAAATATGGAAAATGGTAAAATTAAAAAATACGAATTGGCAGTGTAAGGGTGAATAGATGGAAGGATTTTGACGGTGATCATCATAAAAAGGGTTTGAGTAACATCCTTTGTGTCATGAGAAACAGAAGTAAAAGGAGAAGTCAGATCAACGGCCAGACAGGGTGGTATCCAGAAAGAGACATGTACCCGCTTGGTTTTAAGGAGGAGTTAAAAAAATCCCTTTGTCACATACAGAAAAGAAATGAGATCAAAGAAAGGACTGCCTTTTTTGGTCAAGGACAAGGATGGAGTAGTGATCTCAATCTCGGAGGAAAGGGGATGAAGAAAAATTACCCTTTAAAAAGAGCAGGCTCTCAAATATGTCAAAATGTGGTTTTCATAAGCTGAAAGGTGAGCCTCATCACCTAGTGTCGTGGATGTGTTTATGACTTTTTTACTACAGATTGAAATGTATTTTATATTATGCCCTCGTTCGAATGCATCAGCGCATCGCAGTACGAGGAGCAAACTGTAACCCTATACATTTTTTGTTCATTGTATTACTTATCAATAAAAGAGGTTTTGAAATTAAAAAAAAAATATGTCAAAAAAGAAATGAATCTATTCACCAAACATAGCAACCTGTACTACAGCCAAAGTCTTAAAATATCCTTTCGAAAAGAATTGGTGTATAAAATTATTGAAAAAATGTAAAATAAGGACGATACAAAAGTTAGTGTTCTTGACACTACATTAATGGTATCCAAGGCATGGAATTATGTACGAAAGGAAACTATTGGTAACTGTATTCGGATGTCTGGTTTAATTAAGGATATATGCTCAGGAACCACATATGAAGATAAAACACACACTGGTTGGTAAGATGCCATTTCACTTTCTAAGTTCTGACTGCTCTGCTGTTGACTATGTACAGGTGTTGATGATGAAATCATAATATGTGAAGAATTAACAGATAGAGTACACCAAAATATAGAAAAAGAACAGACTACTAATTATACTTGTCAAGAATCAGGAGATTTTGGAAGCATCCCTACAGTTGCTGAAACATCCTAAAGTGTACAAAATCCTTCTCGGTGGTTTCCACCGCAATCGAAAAAAAGTTTCTTGCAGAAGTAAGAGGATAACTACAAACAAAAATAACAGATTTTTTTTTTTCGTTCTATGTTCTTTTGTATTAAGATGTTTTATCCTTTGTTATTTTATAATTTTTTTTTCTTTAAAATATGTCCATAAATAAAAATTTTGTTTTAATTATAAATTCCAAATTTACATGTGAACGTAACACGTATTGTAATATTTCTTATAGCCTTAAAAAAATGTAAATTAAACTTAGAATTTCTTAAATTATCTTTCTTAAATTTCTTAAATCTGGAGGGTCATTGACAACCAAACTTTTACATGAGATAAATAAAAAAAAAAAATTAATGCATGTACTGTTTTTGAGTTGTTTACAAATTTTCTGTCAAGTGCTTGCCTCGCTTTATCAAAGTATTGAGTATTGTGATCCCAAAATTCCAAATGCTATGCTGCTTTAATGGTCTCCTGCAGACTCTGCTAATATGCAAATACGATGAAACATGGTAATACAAAGAAATAAGAGGTATAAGAAAATAAGTAAAGTATGAGGGCAATCATGTCAAATATGTTTGATTATCCACAAACGGCACAAAATCGTCATCCACATTTCTCTTCTCAAAACAATTCCAGAACTGACAACCTCTCCTTTATAGCCTCTCTCAAGTAACTATCAATAACTGAAGCATCTCTCTCAGCTGTTCCAATTATTGACACTTCCTGCTGTTACATTCACTTGTTTTGAATTTAAACTTTTTATAATTTATTTTATATTTTTTAATATTTTATACAATAAAATATTCTTTTACTGCTTAAAAATAATATTACATTTTCCCTCCTTCAAATTAAAAAAAAAAATTCTTAACTCATTGAACTTTTTCCCCCCATTTTAAGGCTTTATTACCTTTTTGACTTAACTCAGTCATTGCTTAAAAGTAACTATACTAATGCATTATTCTCAATTGGTTCATATACTATATAAACATGGCATATTTTTAAAACGAAACATATGCATATCTTCTTACAGGTAGTGACTTACATATAATTGATATTTTATATAATAAAATATTCCTTCCCTCAATTTACTGCTTAAAAATAACATTACAATATGTACATAGTATATTCCAAACACACGGTTATATGTATACATTTTTATAATAAAGATTTTCATAAAACATTATACTACCAATACAGATTGTTTATTCATTTCACTATTGTGTACTTATTATGTACAAACTGACTGTGGTAACCAGTGTAACACCATTTACAGCAAACTGTTCATTATATCTGTTAATAATGTTTAGAGAGGACATTGCCTACAATGTACACAAACCGCCAGTTCCTTGAGGCTCGTTATAAATGATTTTGACTGTATACTGCACAAAATTTATACAATATTAAAGGAGCTCAGGATTGCAAAAATTTGAAATACTTTAGTAATATTTGCTATATTGAATGATGCATAAGTAGATAATATTTAAAAAAAAAAATTTGTTATGGATTACAAAAGTATACAATTTTGTATTCATTCATAATTCCTTGTTGCGATTTTTCAGACCCAATTAGTCCATTATGTTTAGTCAGTATATATTTTGTTTGTTTATAACTATTATAGCATGTAATAACTTCTACCTACAGCTTATTATTATACCAAATTATGATCATACCAAAATTTTTTTCTTCTTCATAGAAGTTTCTTGATAATGAACTAATTGAGTCCAAGACATCGAGGAATTATGAGTGAATAAAAGATTTTGTACAGAAAGATATGAACAATTAAAAAATAAAAATAATTCAAAATATATGATGATTTGTATAAAAATTTTCAATGTATATTTAGATTATATTAAATTTTTTACTTTAATATTGACTATTAGTTACAATTGCTGCTGTGTTAACTATTGAAGTTTCCACGATTTCAGATACGAAGGTACAGTAGATTGTTACGACACAACGATAGCCCAAGAAGGCAGTGCTGGTCTCTTCAAAGGATTCGGAGCATTGATCTTACAATTCACTGTGCACTATGCTGTTTTGAAACTGGCTAGGCTACTGCTTACACAAGTAGCTGCTACCCTTGTGAAAACTACCAGTCCTCCTCCTCCACCTCCTCCTATCGAAAAACTTAAAACTCCCATCAAGCAAGAGTTCAAGGATTTGGTTCGGACACCTACAAGATAAACTGCCACAAATAAATATTTTTAGATAACTGTACATCCTGTATAATTTTATTTTTTTTTAGTTAAACTGTTATAGTCAATGTTATGTTTAATATATAAGGAGCTTTGTTGTTTATTTATTTTATATTTTAAAAATTATTCTAACTATTACTTTTTAGATAAACAGTTTGTTGAAAAGTTCTTGCATACACGTTTTTATGATTTATGCAGTTATTATTTCAATTATTTTTATTTCTGTTCAGGAAATAGCTTTGAACTTTTGTACTAACTATATTTTTCAGATCACTTGTTTGCAATGACATGTTTTGACTAGAAATCAAATATATTGCAGTCATTACTCCATCATTTTTATCTGTTCATTACCTGACTTGATTTTATGCTTAAAAAAAATATTTACAAGTGACAAAAAAATTTTCATATGCAGAAATTTGTAGAATATATTTAATGAATAAATATTAGTTTTTCTTATCAGTTCTTGGTTGAGTATTTTAAAATTATTATGCCTTACACAAAATATGTATTACAATTCAGATCATTTAAGATTATGTTATTAATCTTTTGGTTACCATTTCAAGGGTACTCTGTTCAAAATTTCTAAATGTTTATGAATATAAGCTCCAGAGGTCTCGAGTTCCCTAAGTTTATAGTTGTAAATACTAAAAATGATTGTATTAACATGAAATTTAAAATTAATGCATAACAACCATAAAATATTTTTTACTTTTGTGTCCTTTAAATTACATAGTCTTTCAGTAATATATTATTAAATACTAAAACCACATTGGTGTATATATACATATATTAAATCAATATATATGTATATTGAGACATACAAGCACTCAACTCAATATATTATATTAAATAAAAAAATGTTTACTAATAGTTTTTATTGGGGAAGGCGTGCTTTAAAAAAATTTCACAAGATATGTACTGTCACATTGAATTTTCGTATAAACAAAAAAAAATTATTTATCACATTTTTGTTTTGCCAGAATAGCAGAAACAATGAGGCTTAAGTGATTGAGAACTAAGTTTTTGTTAACATTTATTATTAATTACATTTAATGCTTATTTTTAAATAAGCTGATTTGAGTACCCCAGTCCCCAAGTTTGTAATCTTATGTTTTTAGGGCTGTTATAAATTTGTACAATATTTTGAATGCTGCATAAATCTATTAATTAAAATTTTAATAATGTCCTAACAAGAATTTCACCTTGACAAACATTACTCATTGGTGTTATAGGTGTTAAAAAATCAATTTTTTGTAAATTGTTATTGTTATAAATGTATGTTAATCATAGACCAAGTGTCTCAATGAATTTTTTTCTCTGTTTGTATTTTATCACATTTTAATTTTGAGATGTAAACAATTAGTTAAAAAAAAAAAATTACATTTTGCTTATTCAACAGTAATAATTGTGATCCGAGATCTTATTTCATATTACTCTAAATTAAAAAAAAATATGTTCTTTTTCAATTTGTTAGTAAATTGTATAATAAATTCTGATTAAATGGATAGTTTATATTTTTTATGTGCTTAACCTTACCTATAAATACTTCTGGAAATGTGAACCCATCTCCAGTTTTCCAAAAATATTCAATATGTTTTTAAACTGTTATTGAACTTTCTTGAAAATTGGTTTCTCCAAATGCGAGTTTATTAATGAACCATGTTTTGTTTCAATTATTTTCATCAAAATCAGTAACTATAGATGATGCATATATTATATAAGTGATAAACTTAATTCCAATACTACAATTCGTTAAGAAAATTGAATTGTTACCTAGGGCTCACCACACTAGAGCCACTTAGGTTTTTAAGTATGGCGACAACCTTTGGTCTGCTCTAACTCTTAATGAGGTGGTACCTAATGGATATTTTTTTAAACTGCAATTGTAAATATATTCTCTTTCTGAAAATATTAATTAAAAATACAAATGACTGTGGGTCCACACTAAGTTTATAAGTACCAAAATATTATTTCAAAAGCTGCCCCTACTGCAAAATTGAGTATTCTCCAATTGATCAGAAAATCCTGCCTACCCACCCTGCCTTTTATTAATGAGGGTCAGTTCAAAACATTTTTGATTTTTAAAACCATTCCAATGACAATCATTAATTTGCTGTCCCTAAATTTTTGGTCAAGTTATTATTAAAGTTAAAATGAAAAGCTAATAGGTATTTTCTTTATTTACAGTAGACAAATTGGCTGTTAGACTTCAGAGCTGGGATACCTGGTTTGATGTTAGTAAAAATGTTAGGTATTTTCCACAGATTTTTATGTCCTGGGCCAAATTCGTTTAGAGTGCACGACCAGTTTTTGTTTTTCCACTTTGCCAGTTAGTGTCTAACATAAAAATTGAACTGTTTGGAAAAAAAAAAAAATTACCTAATCGGCTATTTATATGCTGATCTTTCTTTTTGATTCGGTTTTTAATTTGTATGAGTGCTTTCAAACGGTTCGGCAATCGTATATATACATGGGCTAGGGAAGTCCTGGGGATGGCTGTTATTGCAGTTTTGACTGCCTCATTTAATTAGGTTATGGATTTGTCAATATCGGATGAATCATTAATGGAGGGGCTAATGTCAATTTGTTTAACTAATTCCTTTCAGTTTGCTTTTTAAAGAAGAATTTTCGGGAGGAAGCATCTTTAGTAATTTCTTTTTCAATGCGGGAAATCCCCGGTTTGTGGTCTTAGACAAGGCAGAGAAATGAGTCTTGACAGATTCAGAATATTGCTTATGAGGGCCAAATCAATAATGTGATATGGGCAGGGTAGGTTTGAATGGATGGTGTAATTTGACACTATGCCTTGGAATAAAATTTAAATGGATTTTACCGTTTGTGTTGTGGCGATTACACTACATATTTTATGAATTTAGGTCTCTAAAAACTAACACCTGTTTGCTTAACCTGAATATTTTAAATAAATCAGCGGTGTATAATTTGTTAGGATGGATATATGTTGCAATAGCCATTACATTTTTATTTTAAAGCTGGAATGGAACCCCGAACACTTCAGTGTGAACAAACCTATTCACTGTGCTCTATGACTGTGGTATGTTTGTTCTAAAAATCATCACTCTGCCACTCACTCAGCTTCTATTTTTCTGATAGACGACAGAAAATCGGTTTTGAGCTGATAGTCTCACTAACAGAAACTAAATGGGGTGGATTGTGAAGTAGAAACAGTTTAAATTCTGTACTGCTACAACGTATTGTCTGGGAATTCCACATAATAAAAAGCTAAATTAACATAAACATAATAAAAAGATAAATAAAAACAACAGTATGGTAGCAATAAATAAAACATTTGATTTGTTATGAGTTATGAATTGTTTATGGAGAGATATTATCATAGACAGAGTATCACCAGTACTATGAAGGTAGGAACTGGGAGTGGATATGAATAAATTAATACGAGACCAGATGTTGATAAATATATTTCTATTGTGTTATTTCATGGTATAACAGAGTGTTAGGATAACTTAATATTACTTATACCTGAAATAAGATGTAGTGTGAGTGTGTGGATTTAAATACAATCAGTATTAGCAGATGCCAAGTTAAATAATAATAAGTATATAATAGTAGAGACACTTATTGTCCATTAGTCAAATAATGAAAATATTTCTTCAATTAAAATAAATATTTTTGACATACTGCCATCAGCTATTCTTATTTGGTTCAATATATTTTAAAACAATTCTGTTGAAATTAAAGAAACTAAACATAATTTTAATTTATTTTAAATAATCTGTTATGGATGGCTCACTCACACTGTTTTCTTCTCTGAAATTTTTTTGAATTCATTTTGTCAGGTTTTGTTAGTGAATGGAATTTGTTGAGTTTCGTTATATATATATTCTGATAATCTGGGTTTAGAGTTGGTCTCTTCTTACTGAGCTTCATTACCAGGTTCCTTAAATAATGCAAACATGTTTTGAGGTGGAGCAATGTGCTTCTTGGCAATTGGTACATTTTGGCACAAAAGTGTCTATTGAAGCGTTAAAGCAGTCTTTTGTGAAGTGTTCTTCTGAGCATTTTAAACGTTTTGGTTTCCTTTAGTCATCCAAGGCGACCGTTCACATCCCTAGGACGCATTAAAGGTGAGGCTAAAGAAATTATATGGTGGAGGAAGATGGACCCCGGAAGAGGGGTGAAAGAGGGGGAAGAGGCATAAAAATGGACCGCCACCTCCGTTTTAGCGGCCATTTTACCAGGAAACAAAAACTAACACCCACAAAGTGTTACCGGCTTACAAATTTATTAATTATTGTCATTACCCCTTAAGCTAATAATATATAAGAGTGTACCTTCAGGCCTGCTCTGCTGTACGGTGCACCGCTTTTTAGTCATTTGACAGTGAGGAGACTCCAACAATTTCAGAATGGAATACTCATGAAAGTGGTCAGACACTACATTTAAGCAGTGAAGAAACAGTGAACTACACGAGGACTTTGAGCTGCCTACAGTGGATCTGTTCATTCGCCGTAGACAAATCAAATTCTTTAACTCCCTACAACATATGACAAACTCTGTGTTCAACACGATTACCCCCGCCCCGTTCCCCCATCAATGGCAGCAAGTGGTTGAGGCAGGACGTTATAGTTTGTAAGTTAGTATGTGAGTTTAGTTTTTAGTTAACCTTTATTGTAACCGGAAGGTGATCCCCATCACATAGTCCCCTTTCAATGTTTAACTTTTAACCACAAAAAGATGGTTATTTTTTAAGACATGCACTCCTTAAAATCCATGCAATGCATTAAAAGGAGAAACCCTCAGCTCATATTATATCCTATTATAGTTTTGTATTCATTTTAAAAAATAATTACCCAAGGGGTTAAGAAGAAGAAAAAAATAATATATATAGAACAAAGTCAGTTCATTTCCAGAAGAAGTGTTGTTACTCTGCCCAACCCCCCCCCTTGTTTTTGAGTAGTTGTTCAGTATAATCATAATTACGGTTTGTCGATTCCCAAGCAGCCATCTGGTGTTGATGAACATCATCGAGGATCTATCTCACGTAGTGTTGAGTTGAGGGACTATGAATGAGCATGGTACATGATATATCATATCATCTGTATCCTCTTGTTTGCTGCTGATCTGATCGTATCTGTGACTAACAGCTGCATTGGAGCCATAAAAAGCACTTTAAATAAAGACTGAGATGCAGGTGAATACCAAACTTTCCTAATGTTTTTCTCTTTTTTTTTTTTTGCCAAAAATTGGTTGCCACCAAAAGTGGCCAAATATTCCTTAAAAAGGTTTTTCTCTGTCCCAAATTTGTCAAGATGACAAAAAGATGAAACAGAATAGTTAGATAGATGAAATGATGGCAAAGGGGAAAAAGTTTCCTTGAACTCTTTTGAGGAAAAACATGGGGCGCTTCACAGATCTTGCTGAGCCTGACCTACATTCATCCAGTAATAGAGTACAGCTACAGTCAGCCATATGCAAACCTGATTTTGCTCTATAAAGCTGTATGTTCTGCAAATTATCTTTGGTGCTTCTTAGTCACACCTATGAGCTACGTATCCCATCTATGGGGTTTTAAGCTGTAGTTCAACCCACATCTGAATATTGCTAATGTGTGCATACTTGAACAAATTCTAAGAAATTAATTACTCCCATTTTGATATCCCATTTAATACCATGAGCATGTTACATATCTTTCAGTGAGTGGATCCCAAGCCACTATAAACCTTTCAGAAACAATGAGGTTGACAAGCTTGTCAAATAAGGGGTTTTCACCAAAACTTTTGAATCAGCTTGTCTTTCCAAAAACATTTGCATGGAAAAAAAGAAAACATGAAAAAAGTAAGTTTTCAAGTTTGAAAAAATATGAGGGACTGCCAAAATAGCATATTTCACACTACCAGAAGAGACATTTTTCAGCCTAGCTTAGTCATCTATACAGAATAGACCAGCTCCTACACCAAATTTGTGTACCTAGTCATACAAGCACTGGAGATGGGGGTTCACTGCTTGGACACTTGCACAACTACTTTCTCTCTATGACATTCCAAATAACAATTACAAAAGTTGCAATCTGAAGAAATCCAAGCTCCATTAGGCTAATTGCAATTGATTGGAGAAATTACCAATGATTTAGGTATAATTTTGCAGATTCCTCTCCTGCTGCCTTTTTTTTAGCCTGTTGGCTTATTTTTACCTGCTTTCAGCAGCGGCTAATCTCACCCTAAGTTTCCTCATGATGACCATCTTCTTCCTTCTCTAGATTCCATTGTGATATGCTGAAGTTTGGAATATCTTTCATTAATATAAGTTCATATAAATATAATTCTCTTATTTGCCCCTTAACACATAGGTCAAATGCCTCCTGGTCAAGCTAAATGGTTGTTTCTATGGTTTGCATCAATTGTCTCAGGGCAGGTTGTTTTCCTGGCCATAAAAGGAGAGTATAATTACGTCTGATGTATGTAAATCTTTATCCTCCTCCTATAATGTGGGCACACTCTGTCAGCTAGCTATTGAATCCCCCGTGTCCTATTTGGTTCTTTGATAATAACATAGATCCAACATGCAATAAATACTGCACATTTAGGCCACAACGTGTAGTCTTAGTTGAGAGGAATGGGGAGAGCAGGCTTGCAGGTAGATACCCTGGTTGAGCTTTGCCAGCACTTTAATGGTTGAGCCCAATCCCTGTGCTGGTTAGCTTAGACCTTCCCCTCATTATTAGCTTGGGTCACACTAGCATACTGAAGCCAACCACCCCACCAGGGTGGAATGACTATCATCTATAATGGTCCCCAAAATTGAAAATATCGGCCTCAAATATCTTTGAAGAGCCCAATAGGCAAAATTCAAAATAATGGTGGAAATTAAGGAAAATAAACAAACAACTTGTACCTGATGATAATATATACATGATTCTTTGGATCAACACAGATGACAACTATTTTTAAGAAATGCATTCAACTTTTTATGTATTTATTATAGTGAGTGGTGGGTGGGTTCAGAATTCTGTTGTTTGTTTCTAGATGAAGTTCACAATGTGAAGTCTATCATTAACTGATTATTTGAACAATATTGGACAGATGATCACTTGAACAGCAACATAAACAATTATCCATCAGATGTTTTATTATGAAGAAATAAAGTATTCAAATGACACTCGGATTTAATGATATCTGTTGTGTTAGATTACTTAAGACATGTTAAAAAGTAATAAAATTATTCACTAATGATTATCAATACATATACTATAATTATTTATATAAGGTAGGGGGGGGGGTAAATCATAAAAACAACACATTTCAAAAGATTCTGATTTATTATAGATAAATTATGGCTGCTAATGGTTACATTATCCTTACATTGTATGGTTAAACTAAGCATGATAACCAAAGTAGGGGGTTCTTACAACATAGGTAAAGATCAAGCTTAAGTGAAAACCAAGCGAGGTTAACCTTCCTTAAAATGACTGTTTTATGTTCTTTTCGAATCCCTCAAATTGCTGGTTAATTCCGCAACTGACTGTGTAATCTACAAATATTTACACTTTACATCTTATTGCCATAATTGTCTACAAGGTGAAGGAAGGGTTTTATGTCGAAAATTATTGATAATTAACTTTAAATACACACTATGTACAATACCTTCTGCTTCAATACACAATAGGGTTCATCTGTATAATACACATAGGATGTTTCCTCTTTAAATTCATTTTTTTATTAGGAATGGAAATATTTCAACTATTAATTATTTAAAACATTGTCTTAGCAGTTTTTTTTTCTTTTTAGACATTTTTTCATACATTAATTAACCCAGTGTCATATGGGGCAACATGTCCCGATAGTAAGTAACACACATTTCTATAGCTATTGTCACATTAGAGTGATGCCTAGAAGGCTCCACATGACACCGGACTAAGCAATAAACACTGCTCTGCAAAGATTTCATGGCTTGTGACGTTAGTTTTATTTATTTTATTTGAAGATAGTGTAAAGATGAAATTACAGATTATTAAACTGACAAATCATCAAGGCACATGAGATAGGTACAGATGTACTGAGACTTTTTTTGCTGGGATTTAGTCATGTGATTAGAAAATTAAAAAGTACAGTTGAAAAGATCCATTATTGAATAGTTGACCTACCATTTACAAATAATTCCTATTTATTAATTTTCCAACTCATAATATAATCAAAAGCTAATATTTTTTTTAAATACAGAAGAGTTTCAAAATTCAATAAACTGGGTCTATAGAATTGACTCTTGGTCAAAAAAAATTTGGTAAAGAGTCAACATATATTATGTTCAAAGGCATCTGCAACTCAAAAACACATTCTCTTAGTTATTGAAATTCATTGCATTCAACTAATGGATCAAAATGTTATTGTATCATTAAAAAAAAAAGAAGTTGAGAGATAAGCATAAACTGCTACTAACTTTATTCATCTTAAAGTTAATAACATGAGTCCCATATAAAGTTTTTGTAAAATTTCCTTGCATTCGAATAATTCAACTTCCAACATGGTCGCCCCATAAACACCTAGTTCAGAGCATTGACACTCAACTACACCAAATTATATTTCATGGTTAAATCATTTGTTTGAGGATCCCTTAATACAGTAAACAAAATCAGATGATGATTACTTGGGGGGGGGGGTACTGGTCAAAAAGTGTAAACAATAGAGGCTTTTACTTGAATTATATTTATAATAATTTAACATGTATTGTTTTCACAACTTTGCTCTTTACAAATAATAATGGTAATGACTTCATTCGCTATAGTTAGAACTGATGACCAATGACTAACTATTGACTAAGATAGGCAATAATTGGGTGATGAGGCTGGGATAAAATTAATCAAAGAATGCCCAATTAAAAAATGCAAAAAATATTACTCCTCAATATCCCAAAGGGGAAAATATTGAATATATATATGTGACGGGGTCATCATGCGGACCTTCCAGTCAAAGAAATAGACAGTTTTTCAATTCACAGTATTACACATGCTATTCATATGACAACAAAATGCACTGAATATACTTGATTGTCAGCTTTAAATTTCAATAACACTCTTTAATTTAGAATATTTTCCAGAACTTTTGTAGAGCAGTGTTATTTCTATCAGATATTGAATATTAAAAACGAAATATAAGCACCAATATTACTAATTCCAGTTTCCTGAAATGAACTGTAATTAAATTTATATACAATATTTTCAATTCACAGTTTCATAAAATAAATACACAATGTACATATTACAATAATAACTAAAATGATTGAATTCGAACAATTGTATTAACTAAGAACTTTTCAGTTTTTAAACTGACAGTTATATACAATTTAAATAAAACTGTAAAAACCAAAATAAAACATTATATAAATATATACATAACTTTACTCCATTCCATCAGTAAAAACATACTGATTTATTTTACATACCACAGTCGGTATATTTTAATTTTTTTTATACAAGAGGTAAATACAAGTCTACTTAGATTTCATAAAAGTTATCTTTCAATCAATTTATAATATATTTATATACAAAGTATAAAAAACAAAATAAAAATGAGAAAGGACAATATAATATCTAGAAGAACACGGAATCACGGGTAGCTTGTACACCTATAATAAGTATATGACAAATATCATCATGTCTGCTGTACACTTTACTCATTCACCGAGTTACTTTAGTCACATAGTTCATTTTTATCGGCTTTGTCTTTTACATCCGTATCAACATGATTTTAAATAACCAAATTAAAACACTAATATTTAAAGTTTTGATATCACAGACCCACTGAAACCAACATGGTTTCAATAGCATTAATTCATTAAAATCACTATTCAACTTTACACATTCATCACTATTGAGCTCTAGTAACAAGAAGAATACATTTTATTTGGAACTATATATTTTTTTTTTAATGTTTCTAAAATTAACAAAAAAAGACAGCAATTATGCCTATACACTACTTAAACATATGCCTTCTTGTATCAATATTAAAATATTCTTAAATTATTGATTAATTTAGATGAAAAAAAGAAATCATAAGAAGTAAACATGAATTTTTTTTCTTAGTTTTTTTTTATACAATTAAGTTATAAAAAAGAACTATCAGTCTTCAAGGGACGAAGGGTATCTAAATGTAACCCCCATAATTTTTTTTTATTTATCATTATTATTATAGTTTTTCGAGGTTGGAGAAAAAAATATAAAAACTCGATTTTTGTCAACTAGAGCTCATAATTCACTCTAAGGATTGTAGAAATTTTATACTAAGGGCGTTCGATGGTAGATTTCATTTGGATGACTGTTCTGGTTTGCAACTGCAGCTGTGTCATTTTGTCGACCGCATTGCTGTGAATAATAATTGTTTTTTTTAAATGATTGCACAGAGGAGAAAATCAACATTTCAAAATCAAATCAAGAACAACATTTAATAAAAAAAATACAACTATTGGATATGTTATTTAATTTCTGACTTCAGATAGAAATAAGGCATACTGATTTATACATACTGCTTGCCTCCTCTCCCAGCTTTTCATTGCATTTTTATATTTCTCAAATTCGTGGCACCAGTCTGAGTATATTTTGTGGTAATCATGCGACTTTCCTGGTGGTGCACACCTAGAAATAAAAAAAAACTTGATGAATATCAAACCTTGAAAGTAATATACTTGTCCAACCTTAACTTACATAATATAAATAGGATTGTTTCAGTAGGAGAGATCTAAGCAATAATTAACAGGATTTTTTCTACGAGAAAAATAACCCTTCCAGTTAAAAAAAATTAAGTACTTACGTCAATTGAAAAGTGATTGAACTTAATCCTACTTAGAAAAACAGATTGATGTTGGAAGAACAATCGTAATATTTTGTTATAATCCTAATTTATGTATAGCTATATATTTCAGCTTTAATTAATTAATCAATGTTTTATGCAGTATTGATATTTCATAATTAAAATAATATATATAAATATACTTCCTATAATGTGCTGTTTACTATAAGTTGTATATTATATCGATGAAAAAAAATGGCTTTGTTGAGGTAATATTAATTTTATAATGATACTAGCTACTATGGAGTTTTTGAAGGTATTGATAGTAATAAGTTTTTGTTTACAATAGCAAAAATTATTTACATAAAACTGGGAACTGAGGACATAAAGATGTTCCTGGAACAATAGAAACGATCTAGATCCCGAAAAAATTATGAAAAAGCATTGAGAAAAACTCGAGAAAACAACTCGTGCACGACAATGGTAAAGTGGGTGTTATGGTCATTACTTGCATTGTGTCGAATCTCAAGTCTAATCAATGTTAGTTAAGAGCTCGGAAAGAAATGAAGAAATTTTATCAATGTTTATTGCATCATTAGAGAATAATAGAGATTTAGATTTTATTCAAATAATTAAATACTGCTAATTGTAGAGATGAATAAGTTTTAAAGGATGAAAAATTTTCTTTCTCAGATGTACAGTGGAATCTTCATATTAATTTATAAAAACAAATTATGCTATATTTGTAGTTATTAAACCTATTAATTCAAATTGAACAAACACAAGTAATCGCTACAACATAATTATAATTGATTAATAATATTACCTGTGTGTATCAACTGTTATGTTGTAGGCACAGAGGAGTGAACCACCAAGCCAGCAATCGTACCTGCCAGAGTCAGCTTCGGTAACACTTACGATCACTAATCCTCTCTCGCATGTCTCAATGTATTTATCTCCTCTGTGGAAGAATAAAGCAGTGATAAGAAATTTATGATCCACAGTAATCTTTTGATAATATACAATATAACATCTTTAAGTTTTATTTATTTAAAACATAATAGCATAATAGCTCGGTTCAGTAAGTAAACATAAATACAAGGGATGTGACAGTTGTACAGGTTTGGGTGTTCTAGGGATTTGTATGTATCGTATGATTGAGTGAATAAGATCATTGGTGGCAGTTACTTATTGCCCAATAGATTGTAACTTTATTTCAATTAAAACATTTTCTAACTTATGTTAAATTAATGACCAGAAATATGTTCATACCTGTATACAATCTGATAACGTCCCTTTTCTTTGCTGTAGTGATACCATGTGACAGTTTGAGATGCCAAAACTTGGGGCATTTTCACAAAACAACCAAGATGTACACTTTGACCCCAAGTGACTGACAGCTTCTTTTTCACAACGGAACTATCACAGACACTGGCACTGCTGTTGCTGACATCTTGGAGCAATCTACAGAGAAGAAAACAAATTAATCATTTAAAAAAACTACAAGATGTTTTGTGAATAAATTTTTGCTATGTTCAACTCACCCAGGGGTAAAAGGCTTGCAAGTGTTGGTGTCTTTATCCCAACCGCAATATGGATCATGGACACATCTGAGACAGTTATCGTATCGTCGGTTGCACATCACCATGTCAATTTGCCTTACTCTTTCATCCGAAGCAACATAGATAGATTTGTGCTGGAAAGCATGATAACAAGCATTTAGTACCAATAATATATTTTACAAAGCCACAGAATGCACGATTGCTATTTGAACAATATTAATAGCAGTTAAATTTTAATTTGTACCTTCTTTGAGATCTCCATAACTCTGATTGGTTCTCCAGGGGTCACATCAAAAATGTCTAAAAGTACAGATTGCGGTTCCCCTTCTTCACTGTACCACTGAACAATCTTGAACACTCTTCCAAGGTCTAAAGAAACATTTAAAACAGGTTAAATAATGATAAAATATTAAGCAATAGCCAGAAAACTGTATATTAATTTTATCACTTACTAGTTCCGGCATAATAGACAACAAATTGTAGCTTGTCTCCAAAAACGTCATATCTTAATATGTCGACGACTAGATGAGTGAATAGCAGGTCTCTTTTGAAAAATACAGGCCTGTCATTCCGATGAGCCACAGCAGCATCCATCAATGGATGGGATCGAATGAAATTCAACACAGTATCTGAAATTAAAGTATATTTTTAATAATATAAATACAAAAAAAAAAGATTATAAATAAAATATTATAAAAATAACCTTTTGTACAAACTAAAAAAAAGAAATGGTTTATAGTTATGAGGGTTCAATATTAATAATCTAGTTTAGATGAATTGGTTTATTTTACTTTAAAAGGAATAGAACAAACCTGGTAAGGTTTCTGTGTCGTTAACGCATTGACCAGGTCGTGGCTCAGGAACTTTGTTTGATAAGACAGGTAACCACGCAGAGCTTGAAGTTGCTTGCTCTTTAAATTTTCCAGCAAAAGCTTTTTGAATCGCTGAAATATCAAATTCACAGATGGCACTGCCCATCAGGCCTGTTGTGCTGGTTGTAAACGTGCCATAGAACTTGGTGTTGTCTCCAGGGACTTTGTATATGCTCTCTGATTAAACAAAATAAAGGAATTGTAAGTTGGAAGAAAAGATATATATCCAAAAATTAAAATAATATTAAATATAAATAAATATTAAGGGAACAATATTGAAAATTACAGTGATATGATAATATTCACACTAAAAAAGTAAATTTAAGAAGAGTTACTTATCAGTAAATAGAGTACTTTGTCTCTTTTTTAAATTTTTATTGAAAGATATTTGTTTATGCTTATTATGTGTTAAGATTATAATCTGAAGTTTATGTCAACTATTCACCATTACATAACAAATTTTTAGTCAGAAATAAAATCAACAATAATTTTCATTTTTTTACTTACGTATTTCATTGAAGTAAAATGGGAACTCTCCTGGTATAGAGCAGTTGAGTCTGGCTTTGAGATAGGTGGCCCAGTTCTGGCTGAGGATGTTCTTGCCACCGGTGTCCCTCTTGCAGACCCTAGCCACACGAGAGTAAACACTTTTGCCGCAGTTGATGTACTCCACAGCTGTCTCACGGAAGAAAAAGAAAACATACTGGTCTATTTCAAATGATCCCACAAAGTCTGGTTCTGGAAAATAAAAGGAAGAACACATTAATAGACACTTCAAAAGTTGATATTAAAACTAGTTTTCGGGCATATTTAAGCATTAAAATATATTAATATATCAAGAGATGTTTAAATCACACATAGGAGCCAGCCTAATTCGAAATTTGTAATCATTACTTATTTATAATTCACTCTAATGCATAGAATTCTTCTGTTGTGTTTTCGTGTCTAAGGGAAGACAGGAACACATTACACTTGCAACTGAATCCTTGCAATGTAACAACAGTGGAACCTGAGTGTTGATGAGAGAGCCACAGATACTCTAGACATAGTTCGAAAACAATGGCCATCATAAGGATTGTTAATGACATGCTTGTCGCAATAGATCCCAAAATCACTTTTGCCTCAATCTTCGAGGATGGTTGTACGAATGACTGAGTGTTGCTGGATAGTGGAGATTAATTGGTCGGATATTTTACCCACATTGAGGGACTGTGACCGAGTATAGTAAAGCTATTAGGGGTTGAAGATTTCTTCTTGCGGCATGGTAAAATGTAACCAAAGAATTTCTACTGAGTTGCACTTATTGTTAGTTGGGGTTAGCAATCAGCTTTTCTGCATGACTGTTACCCGCAGTCAACTGTGCTAGAATGCTTACACCAGAATATCTAGCTGGGATCCCCTCAGCAATGTCTTCCTCATAGTTGAACACAATGTAATAAGAATCCCCAGCTTCCAATCAAACAGTTGTACAGTGGGTACATTTATTGAAAAAAAAAAAAGATTACTTTGAATAATTGATTGATTAGAATTATCGCCTACTCATTTTAAAACACAATTTAGAACATGCCATCACAGAAAGATTATTTTGGAATACGATAGTGTTGAGAGATTCAAAATTAGCATATTATCAAATGGATTTGGGAGAAATATTAGGTCCTGGGAGATTCCCAGTTAAATTATTCCCTTAGGGAGGGATCAAAGTTCTGTTTTCCAAATTGCTATAATTGGAAGGGATGCCTGCTAGAGAATGAATGGAGCAGCCAAGGCTATTCAGCCATTATACACCTGGAGTCGGTTAAACCAGACCAAATTGAATCAATACGTAATGTCATCCGATTATCATACGTATAGGAGCGCTGAGGGTGTGTTTGGTACAAAGCGTTCGACCCTCCCCTCGGGTGAGAACCTGGAGATGCCTTGCGGTTGACAATGCCCCCTGAGTATCGCTACCTCAGCATTCCGGATTATTAAACAGACCCGCCGGAGGAGTTAATAGAGGTACAATGGAATTCATCTGCGTGAGGACTTCCTCGCAAATATGCCAGGAGCGAGCGCAGTGCGTGGCACCTTGTTATCTGACAAACAGGCTTCAGTATGTCATTAACAGGTGGCATTAATTATATAGCATCCCCGGCCTAAGACCTCCTGATGATGAACTACAGCAGTTATTAATAATTACTAGTTGTGAACTGTAATCTTACTGAATTTATAATTAATACCCAATGAAAATAATAAATGAAAATAGGGCCGGGAAAGGAACCCCGTGGAACCTCCTCAATGCTCTTTCCAACTGGAGCGTCACTGCAAACCGCTACTTTCGTCCATATCTAATCTATTTAGCTAGTCCCTCATAGCCTGCGAAAAGTCCCAAAAGCGACAATATCTCTAAGGAGGCCACAATGTAATAATAAGTTCTATAGATTTCATTTATGAAGTAACTGCAATATTCTCAACGCGCAGCTGCACGGTTTTCTGGTTCAAACACGCAAACAAGACTATTTTGTTAACCTAAACAAAAGCCAACTGAAACATCGAGAGAGAATACAGCAGGTATACACAAGAGAGAATGAGCGACATAGGGATCGAATGACATTTTCGAAAGCCCCATAAACCTTAACAGAAATGATGGCCTCCCATTAAGCAGGATGAGTAGCCGCAATGAAGAGCATGAGAAGGTCACGAAGGTGACAGAACACTGGTTTGACGACTGGAGTCTCTCTCCATCTCTATAAACCATGGGTAGGGTGGGAGTGTAAAACAAAGTATCAACCTCGTTTTTAAAATGGATTGTTAATTTTTGTTTTTACAAGAGCTCACCCTTTCTTCGTTTTAGGTTACTGAAGGGAAAAGTGTAAACAGTATTAAATTTAGGAGGTCATGTACAAATATTGTTATAAACTTTCCGTTTTTAGGTTTTCCAAGAATGAAATCAATTACCACGTTACTCGTGAATTTGTTATCCAAGGTTTTTTTTCCCTCCATATCCCCTGTTATTAAAAACTGTGGAATTCAATATAAATTCTATATAAATGAATCTTGTGATTTGCGATTGTTACAAAGGTATAATGCATATTATACAATCATTTTAAAAAAGTGATGGGTGAGGTTATAGCCTATGGGGGATTGAGAGAAATTAGATCACGAGATAAAATCACTTTCCAGCGCCGGCACTTGGAATCGGGCAGGCTTGTTAGGTATGAGGAGTTGTTAACAAAACTTCTACATGCTCTACAAATCAACCTTTCTTCTCTACAAAGAAATCCATCAACTGATGGTTCCAAACCTGAGCAAAGTATGGAAAAACAATGGCCATTCGAGCCTGAAACATTTACACCTACATCATAAGAAAATCCACCCTATGGACTCAACAAGTCTCCGAATTTCCACAGAACCATCGGGTTATGAGCAAAGAGAAATGACAACCCTTAGTAATTGAGGGCGTTCGCCAGATGATTACCTCCGTTCGGTACTAACACAGCCACTGTGGAAAAGGCAACGGTGCATTAGTATTCATCAAAACTTTCCTGCCCGCTCCGACTTACAACCTGACATACAATTATGGATCCCTCCTCCGGATTTATAATAATTATGCAAATCTATTCCCTGTCTTTCTGCTCTTTAACACAATTTCAATTATAAAGTGCTTACAATTCAAATTTGTCACTTTTTCCCGGTACGTAACTTGACGAATGAATAAGTCCTGTTACCCCACCTTCTACAGTTCCTTGACAGAACTTTAAATATATTGAATAAAAACTTGCAAGAATTACGTATTTCTCCAACCTATCTAACGATCTCCTCCTCCGTGTCGGCCTTATCTCTTCTGGAGATGTACCACGAATTTTATTATTGTTTAATAATTATTTACTATTTAATTATATAAGTATACTTTTTTTTGAATAGATTTCTATTATAACTTGAACAAAAGAAAACACGAAGATAGTAGTTGTCACTCGAACTACTTCGAAGGAATCAAAGGCGGGCCACGGATCAATGAGAACGTGGGCTTACGTGGCTTTGATTACCCATAATACCTTCCCATTAAAACACGAGTCGAGCTGTCCACAGTGCTATTTATTCTCTCAATGATTTGAAGCCGTTTGCGATTCCATGGCTGAGGGAAGTAAATCATGCAGCCGAAGATCGACTCAGGGCTGTAAGAGGCTTTGAAGGCTCGCCGGACCCCCCCTCCCCCAATAATTGGGTACCTACTTCTTCGATCCTAATACAGATCATTATAGGGGTACATGTGTGCTCAATCTGCATATAGCAGGTAAGAAGTTTTGATCTGCAATTCACAGAGCTGAGTCATTTTTGATCTGGTATACAACTTCAATAACGACTAGAGGACAATTTCCAACCGATAGCCAGTCAATAATTTAAAAACTAACGATTACTTAACCAAGACGAGACGTACACAGGATACAATTAACTAATATACTCTCAATGTTAAACATTGACATTTATCCACAAAGACTATGGAGCCAATCTTCGATGTAACATCAACACTAACTAACTCCAGCTCGATTAATCTAACTGCGAAAAGTTATCTAAGCAATTAATTCTTTCAGCCATTTGTTCTGCTGGCTCCGGTCCCAACAATGGGTGCCCCGATCGTCCCCCCAGGAATAAAAGTTTGCCGCCCAACTAATAGATAAGATAGCCATTGCAGTTATGTTGCTGACAGGGTGTTCCTCCCTGATTTTATTAAGGCAACTAGATCAATCTATTAATATATAAATGATCTAATGACATTTCTGAATTATTTCCCCGTCCTCCATGACTGTTTAAACCTTTATGAAATATAATTTTCTCTCCTCTCTCTTAAGTTCGGACACTTTTGGAATACATGTTCAACGGATCTCGGTTTTCCGTATAGCAAACACGTTGGTGAGTGTAGTCAGAAATAATCAAGAATTGCTTGTTTTCGACCAAGGTTGGTTCTTGGTTTTCCGGCTAATTTTTTGATATGTAATCGGTAGCACACACTATAAAAAAGGTAGTAAATAATTAAAGTTTAATGCTTTGGTTAAATTAACACCAATACTACGACTTGAAGTATATTATTTCACTGCATAGAGTACCTAGCTAATCAAAATATTAAATAAAGTAAACCACTTTGAGTACTACTTTTAGGTTTTTGTCCTGTTCTTACTGCTGAAAATAGAATAGAATATCTTTCATTAAGAAAAAAATCGAGGATAGGGCGAAGAAGGGCAACCCTATATATATATACTTCATATATATTTATTAGGCAATAAACTGTATTTTGTTCCTAAATGTTTATTTTCCAATAAACATATAATATGCAATGATACTTTTATATTTATTATTGTTGTTGTTTTCAGCAATTTGTTGCTGAATCTTTTGGTTGAATATATTTTGCCTTTGTGTGGATTTGGACCATTGTGATATAATTCCGATTTATGTCCGGGAAATTAATCATTTATAATTTACAAATTAATAATTATGTATTGCCTCAACATTGATTTCATAACATTTTCTATGCTCGTACATCATTCAATATGATTGAAAAGCTTCATTCGTAAAATATTTTATATGGAATAATTGTTTTGATTTAATGTTATTACTTTTTATTTCTATGGCGGATATGCCTAAGCAATATGGCCGGTAATAATCATTATATATAATTAATAAATTAATTACGAACTTCTTAACAATTAAAGCTGGAAACTTTGGAACAGGAAAGTTTTCCGAGGACTACATTAATGAAAGAAGTTAAAAGAAAAAATGAGACAGAGAAATTATGCTGACTGCCCATAATGGAAATTGATTAAAAACGAGTTTGGTTGAACCACGACTATACGGGTTATAGCGTACGAGCTTCGTATCCATAGACTATCAAGTAGGCGTGCATAATGTGAAGATTCTATTGGATTTATAATGATCCTTCAGTGAAATCCCACGAACTTCAACAATTACACGAGCGATAAGATCACACTGGGACATTCGCAATGGAAATGCTCCAATTAATTGGGAGGGAAATCAGCATGTCTTCATTCCTGTTTACTTACAAGCGTGAACTAATCCGCTAGATACTAGTTGTAATATACGGCTTTGTATAATATATAACTTTCGACAATCTAACTACTGCTATATATTACTACTAACTCTAACATTCGCCGTGAACTACTAACTCCCCACAGCCCGCAATGCAGTTAACAACGACGGCGCTTTAGGGTCTATCCACGGATAGAATACATTATTTCAACGTACTCTGCATTAATTTCAATGAATGAATTGATCTATTAAGCGTTCATTGCATGTGTCTGTGCTCTCGGTTCACGGTCAATTCAACCGAGTTCGGATTTTCACCTTTTCTCGGCCACAAAAAGGAGACATTTCGATTTGTGAAACCCACTAAGTCATATCTTTATTATTTTTTCAAAGTTTTGTAGTTACACTAAGTATTATGATAATTAGTCCTGTACCGTATCTATCCTGAGGATAATAACATAAAATAATTATAGCCAAGACTGGTTCACGGTTAGCAAAAAAATGCCACGGTTTTATCTTAATTTGATCAACTAATGTATCACCAAAGAAGTTAAGAGGAAAAATCTTTGATCAGGGTTTTATCCAAATCATGTTTTTTGACTGTGAGAGTGTGTTTCACTTATAGCACCACTATATTCTTTCACTACTTAAACAAATTATAAAACAATTTAGTTAACATTTCAAAATCTGACGAATTCATAATTTTTTAAAAAAACAACAACATACGTTTGACCTTACACATGTCATATATTAAGAACGTAATTAAATAATATACGTAAATAACATCACTATATCCTAGTTCTGAACAAAAACAGGAGAGCCCGAAAGAAAACTGAAGGACAGGTGTTCAGGGAGTCCATTACCCGAGGAAGGCCGTCGACGAGCGGTCGAAAACGATATGGAAATTGGTGAGGATGACAAGAGAGATAAGCCCCTGTAATCCAGCTAAGTGCCAGAGAGTCACTTGTTTTTACAGAAGATAACACGGCACGTCGGCGGACTTTATCATAGCCCCCCCCCCCGTCCTCTGCTCCAAAATTTAATCAACCCCACCAGCCTCGAAATAGAGAACTTTACGTGACTCTAATACCGCAACATTCCCTCCAGCTTTACTACCTTCAAATTCTCGAAATATGTACGACACAAAGCAAACCGTGCGCAACCTCGTCATTCACAGCCACTAAATTCTAAATTAACTATTTTATAATTTTTTTAAATATTTAAAGAATATATTATGGCAAGAGCCCCCCCCCCCCCACGTTAACACAAAGTCCTTATTTTATGTATTTATAAGTTTATAAAGACTTGACTTTGGTTTCCGGTTTGACGTTTAGGCATCACAGTTCTTATGCACCTTCCCCAGAGATTTATTTCCAAACTTTACCATCTTAAATAGTAAACACATATTTTCTCATTAAGCGATTTATTAAAACTTATTTGTTGATGGCCACTGGACCACGTATTTTCTGTCTTCCTCGATGAAATCGAGGGCCTTCTCCTCGTCCCAGACCATCACAAAATGATTTAACTGTGTGTGATAAGATGTGTTATGAAGCGCGGAAAGTGGAGAATGATGCACAATTAAAATTGGGATGTACTTGGACCTACTTGCAACATGAGTCTCTAGGTTTTAGGGCATTCACCGTTGCATGCCTCTTCCTTGCGCACTGAGGTGTCTGGCTTGTTGCATTCACAAACAAACAAACTCAGCCCCATCCAAGCTTCCGTAAAGCCTTGTTCCTCTAGCGGGGGGAGTGACAAACCTTGAGGTGCGTGAGGTTCGTACTTGTGGACTTGTGGTCGGTCAAATTCCGACCAGGAAGCGTGGTTTGGCAAATCTTAATTGGTCCTTGTAGCGACCGCTGACTACATAAGATAAATCACCCTATACTCTATTGTATAGATATTGTAAATTGGTCATAATATGTTATGTATTATAATAATATATTACCAAACCATAAGTCATACCTGTGTAAATATTGTAAACAATAAAAGACGCAGCTGCAAAAAACTAGTCCGAGGCCCTTGAAGGGGGAGTCAGGTAGCGACCCAGGTCTGGGTTGGTCCCGGTCTAGAACAGTCCAGCGTCACCGCAACCCTGCGGTTTGGTTGGTCAGAATGAAACCCCAGATCATTGGCTACTGGGGCTATATATACCCCCTAGTTTTAGCCGATAAATCATTCTAACTACGGCTCTCTGACTGCTACCTGCAGCTGCACTGATGTTTCAAGATTTGGTCTTCTCATTTATGAAAACCTCTGAACCTCTCTTTCCTAACCTCGCTATGTTTTAGTCCGGCCTCGTCAGGCCCCACATTCTCCTAGTGGGATTCTCTGCCTTTGTCTCGATAAAACTAGCACCTCCTTACAAGAGACCTCTCCCTCGTGGACGACGGTTGCCGTGGCCCTACAAAATTTACCAAGTAATGTCTCCCACGGCAACCCAGTCTGCCTCTCTCCGGTTCACACTCGCCATTGGGATCCGGATGGTTTTCGCCTACCCTCAAGTATCGAATGGGCATTTGTGGTCATTCCAAGACCACATAAACTACCTACAATACATACCCTATACCTCTTCTCCTGAACATTATAGATATTGTTGTTGTATATCTTGTATATTGTTGTATAGATAACATGTCGGGGCACATACCTATCAAATATGGAGTCAGATAGTACAGTAGTAAGGACCCGTCATGAAGCAATTGCCCAGGTCATAGCCTAATCAACCCTCACTTCGTCACTAGGGCTAGGGTAACTAGGCACCCACCCCCTCGTGACGACCCGACAGTTCTCTTTTCCACTTAGACGCCATTGCCAAACGTCCCTTCTTCAGTTTCATTTGTTTCGTTGTTCCAAATGAATGAAATTTATGAAGGGGACCGTGGCTTCTATAATTCGCTCGTGCCAGCCCCTTCTATTGTTTTTCACTTTTAACGCCAAATTCATGAAAGTAGCTATTATATGTTATTTCTTCATTTTAAGTTCTTTCAAACAACCCTCCATACTAATATTATTTTGAATAAGTTTCCTAACATCATATACCTGGTAACTATTTTTATGTTGTTGATGTTGTGTACTTCACATATACGCTCTCCCTCTTACAAATCCAAGTACCCCATTATAACTTCATTATTCCACTCCATTGTTAACTTTTTAAAAATTTATTCTACAAAATCAAACATGTTGAGGGAACGAGTGCACGAACCGTACTGGCTTGTCATCTATCGGATGGACAACCATTTGATGTCCAAAGCATTTACTGAAATTTAACGGGAAATGGCAAGAAAACCCAAATCACCTGGAACACTAACGAGTCTTTACGTTCACGGCGCGAGGTATGACAAACTTCAGACAAGGCCCACCAAGCCACACGCCGTGGGAACGTGGCTTGAAACTGGAACGCTGTGCCATCCCCAGCTTTGTTGTGGGAAGTTTGTAAACTACAGACTCACTGGCAATAACTCCAGACACCCTCACGACGTCACCGAATGTGTAGCCCGGCCGACTCACATTTCATCGATTGCAGATAACATTGTTTAGAATGGCCAGCTGCCGATCTTATCGCAATCGCATAGATCCATGTATTTATTTCAATGGTTTCCGAATACAGATGGAGCGGGCAAATATGGCTGAGGGAGGTCACCTGACAATGTTAATTCTCATTTCGCCTTTGTTTTGCGCGGGGGGGGGGATGAAGTATGGATCTGATACATGAGAAATTTTATGTACTTGCACATGGAAAGGATGAGAGGAAACTTCATAAACATATGTAGCAGACGATTTCAACCAGAGCAAAATAATTCTCAGCAGCTCAGTCAATTATTGGCTATCCAATTTTGTTGATCAATGACATTAGATGGGTCAATATCAGCCATTGATTTTAATGATAAACTATCCTTTAATTCTGTCCATTCTGTATAGTAACAATTGAAGACAAAAATATGTTATTTATATGGCAATGAGGGTTGTCCTGGCTTATATCTAATTGGGTTGTTAAAAAAGGCAAAATCTATTCTTTTTATAGAAATAAAATTACAATCGGCCTTTTTTGGGCAATAAGTAATTATACCCATTGATCGTAATTGTCTCATTTTTACCGTGATCCATTCACTCATTCCTTTCCACGAAAAATACACACATCGAAGAGACCACCGACCGAACTCCGCATGATCATTTCCACCCTCGCATAAGAAACAAGGAGTTCCCCAATTGCAAATCACAATTGCATTCTTATTATATTAACTAACTGTTAATATTTTTTCAAAGCATCTACATTGCTTTTTGCTATTACTGCTATGTAATAATTAACGAATACTACTCGATGCGAAATGGACTGAATAGGAATAGCTTTAGCATATACGTTTCGTTTTCAAGCCGTTCGTCACATATCCAATTTACATTTTATCATTTACAAAGGTTCGAGTATTCCCACTTTCTACCAATTAAAAACTGAAGCGCGCCATTCTTTTTTTTCACCTCAGCTTTAAACTCAAAAATGGCGGATGATATCCGAGAAGGGATATTTAAAAATTCTAAAATAATCTACCGAGGATGTACATAAAGGGCTGTCGGGTTCGGGCGCCGTCTTGAAGCCTCTCAAATATTCAAGATGGGTGGGTTTTTAATTATGGCTTGAACTTGAGCTGGCCGGAATTGGTATCAATTATTCAAAGGCTAAAAGACAGGTCACTCTGTTGGTTAATTTTTCCTTTTTCCTTCATCACTAATGCGTCTCCACGAAGAAAAAGATATTATAACTTCACTCCCTCCTCTCTCTTCTTCTCCCTTTTTTAATGTTAATTATCTACGACCCTTCTATAAGCAGTAACACAAAAGGGGGAAAGTGCCCAGAAAAAAATTTGCAATTGACGAAGTCAATAATACGACTGTAAAATCATTGGGTTTTAAATATTGTAGATTGTTATTAATATGAAATAATAAACATAAATAAAACAAGTATTGGAGAATTAATGATAAAAATGCATGTCTCTTATCTAAAAAATCAAGGAAACCCCTTTTTTTTTTCTTTTTTTTTTTTGGTAAATGACTATGATAAAATTACTATCTGCCTTTTTGGGAAATGAGTAATTGTGGTAAATGTTCTCATTCATACCATATTTGCCATTTTCATTCACTCGCTCATTCATACATTATTTACAAACAGCGCAGAGACCTCCCAAATCCACATGTCACCTCCCTCTTATGCGAAAAAGGAAGTAGAGTCTTGGCAAGTCCCCCACGCTCCTCCATCATCCGCGTCATCGGATACGAGCCAGGGGAGGCTAGTATGAGCGCGAGAGCCACAGACGCTCAGGACATGATTGGAGAAACTGGCCATTGCCAGGACTCCACTGTCACGTATTTATAGCAGGTCACGAGGCTAGGTTACTATGGAATTTTATGAACTTTGAAGGGATGAATTTAAGAATGTAGGGTATATTAAGATCGCTATGAAGGGTTGCTGACGTGAAAGGGGCATTTACTATTGTTCTCAACGAAATCCTAAAAACCATAATTTGCTCTCCAGATCTGTATATTTTTTTATCAATGTTTCTTGACAAACAATCTTTGTATAAATAGGGCGAAGCCAGTTAGAGATCCTACTGCTATATAAAGGGTTTCTTTTAATTTAATAGGCTCCATCTACGAATTAATTTACTTGAATGCTTCAAAACATTTTTTCAATTGGGGTTTACACTTTATTTAACTTTACTATTCTTCTTCATGTTATATTTAGTTTTTATAAGGAAGAATTGATTTATTTTTTAATTTTTACAAAATTATTATTCAAATGGGGTTTAGTCCCAGAGTAAAGTTTTTCTTATAGCTATGCATCTATCTGTTACATTGAAGGGCCAAAATTAGAGACACAAACCAAATGCATTTGTGAAAGACCGAATATCTTCGACAAGCCAAGAAGAAACAGCAAGAAAGAAGCAACAAAACGCCAGTTGTAATATGTGTTGCAATAAATAATATTGTATAACGTTATTGTGTGTTAGTTTATTATTGGTGTAATTTTCTTTTCTGATTTAAAATGTAATGTTTAGTTTAGATTCAATAGATTATTTACATGCACTGTTACTCAAGATTTCCCCTATTCGTAATTATATAATATTTTAAAAAGTTGTGTTTTTATGTTAACGTAATAAAAATATTTTTTCTTCAACATTCATTATCAACACATGATTAATGTCAACGTTTGCCGGTTCAAGTGAATGAGAGAATTTAGCAAATGCTTCATAACGCTTAGCAAATCCACCAAGCGACTATGCGTTGAAAATGTCGGTGTCGCTATTCACCGGAAAGTGTTTTATTTCTCTAATTTTTATCTTTCATGTTACCTATCTACCTAACTACAAGTTAAAATAACACGCTGAGCTAAGGTATTAGGCTGTTCTATGCGGCGGAGAATTAGTGACAATGTCGTAGAGCCGAGGCGGGAGATGAACCATTAGCGGGAGCAAACAGGCCGTTGAAGCGGACACGGGGCGGCCTAGCACGTCTAATTCGCGAGGATTATCGTTTTTGGATGTTCACCCCCCCCCCCCGACGGCTCCTTTGAACTTGATCAAAGCACCCTTTCTCAACTTGTTACCCTCTATTGATTCCCTTTCCAGCCTGTCTCTGTTCCAGGCCTGGAGACAATTAAAACGTTCATCAGGGATTTATCGCACCTGTGACACTGTTGGCTCGTAATTGGCGGTTTACATTTGAATTTGTTTGTTTGTTTTAATTTTAACACAATTAATTGCCGAGTTCTGACGGAGAGACTAAAGTTTTGAACAGATAAGTTGCCAAGCATTTGGCCGCACGAAGACAGTTTTAAAGTAAATTTTTTGTAGTTATAGTCCACTAAAGTACTAACACTTGATGAACCCCCAACCCGCACGCTTAAATCTTTAATTTAATACAACTACTAAATATTTCATGAAACTATTGATAACTTAATTACCAATTAATTCGTGATGGTACTACTATGCAACATACAACTCAATTTCGGCTTAGTGATGCAAAATAAACATCAATCCCGTTTTCTTTTTTGTGAACTAGTTGAAGAGAGCCAAGAAATGTAGTCCACTTAGAGATAGAAAAAATGTTATTGTTATTTCAAAATTTAGTTTTATTTCGACAATATTTGTTGGCATGTATTGCTTGATAGGAGAATCTGTATCGGTAGTGATAGCTAATGTTCCTATACATAACCTTGTTACGGTTTTGTGAGTTTTTCCAAAATCAGAAATCCTTGTTTTCACCAGTGTGTCTTTCTATCGATACTGTCTTCCATCAATATAGCTCTCACTGTTGCTCCTGTAGCCATTTCTGATTTTCAAAAAACTTTATACTTATTTTTACGATTTTTATTGGTCTCTTTTTTATTTCGTTGCCTCCCCATACTAATAAACCTAGTTATTAGATTAAAAATTGAATTCTCGTATGGTGCAAAACTCTCAAAGAATGCCTACTTTCGTCTTGTTCTGCATGTAAGATTTTTTAACCATAAAAAATGATGTACCGTCTCGCCATCTAGGGAAGATTCAATTTTCTTCTAATAACGATTTAAATAAAAAACTATTAATAAACGATAGTTTTATGCACTGAATAAAAAAATTAAAAAATGCAGTTCCTAAGCGATCATCTGTAACCAAGCCCACATATTACCCGTAATGAGGTGTCCAGAATAAAAATAAAAACGGGACAAAGGGGTAAAGGCTTTAAAAAATGAGTTATTTGGGACCAAGGGGTATTTTAAGAAAAGGGGGACAAAGGAGGGAAATAGACGAGAGCGGGGAAAGGATGGACCGGGAACAGATGGGATGACAATTTGGGCAATGTCCCGGCAAATCGCCCATTAGACGCCCGCCCCCAAAACCGTTGCCAGAGAAAACAGCCTTCGCCCAATAATCCCATCTTGTTGCATCCTCTCTCAGGCGGGATTCTTGTATAATTCCATATTTTTTTTCTGCACTATTGGAATGGATTCATACTGCTCATTGATACTAACCGGTGCCCAGTGGGTACATTGGAAATTTCGTGTCCGAAATTTTAAATTCCTAAAACGACTTTAAAATGTATAAACACTTCTTCTTTTGGCTTTCAGGTACAGGAGCGATACCAATGAGTTCAAATAACAAAATCTCAATAAATCTATTCAAAATTGGGCACTTTAATTAATATAACGTTACAATTGTATGTTTTTAAATTATAATGGTAGCGATCTTCTCTTGTAAATAATGTATAGTAAATACACTATTTCCAGAAGGGTTTAAAAAGAAAAAAATAATAATCAGATAGTCTGTATTATTCGGTAATTTATTTCCGGATTTACATTTTTCATGTCGATAAATTTTCACAAATTCAACAATTACAAAAAATGTACCGAATTGTACCGACAAAAAGACTTGACAAAAATTATTGTAAGGTATTATGTAAACGAAACTCCCAACAATCTCATCCGATCACGTCCGGCATGAGAAGGTATTAATATTTGAACAAGTGGGGCCGAAATATATATAATATATGAATAATATATAATAATATAATAAACGAAATATTTAATATACATTGTTATTTGTTTACCATCTCCCTTCTACGCAACAAGAAGAAACTTCAAAACAAATTGTCATGTATAAATAGATCAATCCATAACGTTACTTCTGCCCTTTAGTTCCTTTGGAACCTTGAAATGTTAATGGAATAAATATATGAAAACGTTCATAGAATTTTATAAAATGTTCAGAACAAACCGTGACCTTTTCACGCCTATAAAAAAGCCACGAGACCAAATATTAATAAAATATCATGGGCGTATTTTGGACAGCTAAGGAATACACCTTTATGATTCCGGAAAGAGGTTTATCATTTGTAATTGACTAATTTATAATTGATCATTCGGAAAAATGTGGAATTATCCTGTATAATATGCCAATCAATAACACAGACCCACAAGCAACACACTTATGTCTCCAAAAGCTGCGCAAAATGGTGCACATGTCACTGAACACATCCGGGAAATTTCTAAAACGTAATTTTCGAGATTGACATTGCCCAAGTGATCAAATACCCTCTTTAAGGCGGGACCTGAAGGTTATTAGTTCATTTGACCATTGCCCGTCTCCTAATGGCGTCATTAGTGTTCTTGAGTTTTCTTTATTTGCTCTTATACCCTCTCACCCTGTTTCCCTTTTTCTCCCTCTAGCACAAACTCTCCGTTCAGTTGTCTTAGATGAGTATACATTTTTTCATCTGATTATTTTTCGCAATACAATCATACATCTGAAATTTGAGATTAATGCTAAACGTAATTATTCACTATTTCCAACACCCAATTGTCAGTGGTATAATGAATTTGGGATATGCAGTACGTCTAGTTAAATTGTTTATTATTCTTAAGAATTTATTATGTATTCTACGCATTTTAAAGCAGTTACTAAGATGGCGATGCATAGGTTAAATATTTTTACTGCTATTCTAAACAGTGCGAACAATACTTTAAGCTATTCAGCTAATGAAGAAAGTTATGAATATATTAGGGTAGAAGAGGATATGTAAATATACGAGGAGTTTTTATGCCTTGGTACTAACTAAATATATTAAATTTATTGTTCAGTATAGTATAATAATCACATAATTTCTTTAGCAATAATTTAACCTAATAAAACACAACGAACAGCTGAAAACTTGAAATAATTAAGAAAATTAAAATATTCAAGTTTGAAATATCTAAATATCGCGAGGTTTAGTTGGTTTTATTCAGGGAACATTAAATCCAAGGAGCTAAAACATTAATAACCAACTCGCACTAGCATTAGCGTGCTAATTTAGTCCTAGCCTCCAAAGCTTTTGTTTTAGTGAGCGGGGAGAAATAAAAGAAAAACGCGAATAAAATAAAGAAAAAAAATATAAAGAGGCGGCGGGGAGTGGGAAGAAAAATCCACCAGAACCAGTAAATCTTGAGGAGGGGCCCATTAACCCTTTACGATGGGCGTTTTATCAATTTGTTCCGGATTTCATCGCCACCTAAGCCCTGATAAATTATTGGCAAAGGTCGATCGGCAATCACAAGGCGTACAATGAGAATCTTTCCACTCCGCCCCCTCCAGCCAGCTCCTTGAAAAACCCATCGACCAATCGTAAAGGTCTCGCAAAGGGAGGGGGGAAAGTTCACAGGGCAAAATTACTTAAAATTTAACGCAAAGATTATCCCTTCAGGACACTTCAGATCGGCTAAAGTCCATTCGAAAGGGGGATTGAGTCCTTTCGTTATCCCCTAAGAAGAATACCGTCGCTGTAATATATAATTGCTATGAGTATTTAAAGTTATTGATTAATTTTTTAACTATTATGACACTGTGATCATACACGAAACGTTATTATAAAGACATAGTAAATATCTCAATTACATTGGCAACTTTTGGCGAACAAAAAAAAAAACATTCATAAAAATGGTATAAGATTCAAAGAAGTGTCATTGTAATTAATTAATAAATCATATACTTGGGATGATTACTTTTTATTGCAACGATCAAAGGGTCAGTGTAATTGTGAAAATTTAATAATTCTCGTTTAAGTATACTTCTTGTTCCTTATGAACCTTTCAGTTAATTACCCAGCAATATGATTTCTATGACACTGAGGTAAATGGTAACAGGAAACAATTCTATCGTAGTGCATATTTTGATAATAACGTCAAGTTTTATTTGAATGACAATTATGGTTAGTTAATTAAGTAAATAATTACACATCACCTACCCTAAGGTCAGAATTAAATTAAGCTTCGATGTTTTAATGCCCACTTTAAGAGGAAATCGAGTTAGGTTGGAATACATCAATTTTATACTTAATGACGATTTGCAGATAGGCAGCGCTAACTGGCAGTGACTCTATGTCATCAGCTACTTCCTGGAAATATTAGTTTTGTAGCACCTAAGAATATCATTGAGAGCTGTCAAAAGAGTTAGAATTCGTAGGAAAAAAATCTGGTGAGTAATTATTTATTTAATCATAACCCATAGGAATACTACTCTTAAATCACCAACCTTCCAAGAGGCGTCGAACCAACGCTTTTGATATACACGGCCTTGCTGTCCAGGACATAAAATACAAAATCCAAGAGTAACAATACATAAGCAATAAAAGTAATGTATGAGTGGCGACTAAAATTCATCAGTGGAAAAACAAAATGTTTGCATTTCAGTGCTGTGGTATGCCGAGAGCTGCCGGTTTTTGGACTTGCGTAATACTACTACCACTATCAAAACTATAACAACAAACTCATAGAAAGGCTCACGGATCACGTCATGTGATAAGGTAAAGCATCTGTGACGAAGTTGATACATTTATCGAATAATGGTAAAGGAACGAATCTACCTCTGGGTGCCTACAAAAGGCATTTTCCTATAACCTGCTATGAGGTATTATTGACTCCCGATTTACAGGTGGGCCATCGAGCTTAGATCACGAATTAAGTTAATATTACAATTAAAAGGCAGTTAAAAGACTTATTAAAAGTTGAAGCAGGGGGGGGGGCTTCTTATCGGCGTCACGTGAGGTAAATTGCTTACTGAATTACAATGAGCCTTAAAGAGCTGCCGACGGCAAAGATTTACATATTAAAAATATTAACAGCCTACCCGGGTTGTTTAATTTTTCTACAACTTCCCGGGACGGGCGACAATCCATCAGCTTAAAAGTGCATCCCCCACCGTTAATAAAAACCGCTCAAGGATAGCGACGATTTCCTCCTCCGTGGAGAAATTGTACCAGACTTATATCCGAAGGGTCACGCAGGGGTAGTAGGTGTGTCACGACAAAAGAAATCTCATTTAGCAAATGGATCTACTAGGCTAGCGGCGAGAGAAGATCGAAGTATGATTTCTCCATTATACCGGTCATCATGAGGAGTGATACCTTTCAGTATAACAGCACCGCAGAAGGAACCATTTCGATAGTGGATCTGCTGTCAAACGGTTTCGAACTGAAACGCCTATAGGAACGTACTGTCTTTGTAATTGTGTCTATACAGATAACAAGACTAAGCACGACCAGATCATAAAGAAAATGGTCACAGGAGAGACATAAAAATATAGATTGTTATGTTCCAGGGCATTTTCAAAATTGTAGCCCTGGAGGCGAAGCGTTGACGGTTTTAGGATATTGTGTCACAATAAAAGAATGATTTATAACTGAGCAGCCCCCAGTGCTAATAAACACATATTATATTAATTTGTTATTCCTCAAATTTAGTCATATTTTAACAAAGCAGTAGCTAAGGATAGTCCATTAATACGAGAAATTGGCAATTGCAGTAAAACTTTTAAACGATACACCGATACCGTCATTGTGATGTGTGTCATCTTATAATCTTAAACAGACTATTAGACTCAGCTGGGATTTCAGAAATGTTGAGTTTGCAATTTTTTTCATCTCTATACTACTGTTATGTTTTATGATTACATTCTTTATTGTGCAATAATTACAATCTGCCTTTTATAAGGCAATAATAATACAGATAAATGATCTCATTCATACCATATTTACAGTCATCATTCACTCCCTCATTCATATAATAGGACATGATTGGAGAAACTGGCCATTGCCAGGACTCCCACTGTCACGCGATTATAGCAGGTCACGAGGCCACTGCCGTTTCAGTCTCCGAGGAAGATTATAGGGATGAGTGGCGCAGTGCAAAGACTGTGCTACAGGATTAGGGTGGTTGGAAAGGCTACTGTGGAATTTCAAAAACTTTGAAGGGATGAGTTCTAGAATGTAGGGTATATTAAGGTCGTTATGAAGGGTTTTGTTGCTGACATAATAAGGGGCATAATAAGTATGTTATGTTTTAAAAAATAAAATGTAATCTCGATATGTTTGAGAATATTTCTTTAAAATCACTTTATAAAATTCATAGAGAGGCTATAGCTTCGAGATCGGCAATAAAATTAGTGCGCCGTGCTATTGGCCAGGTACCTTCAAAGCCCTATAATTGGACATTATTGGATTATTCATGGGGCTGGGGCTGTAGGAAGCTGCAGGAATAAGAAAAGGACTTCTTGCCGAGAGGAAAAGAATTTTTTAATTACGGGGGTGGGAGTCGGTCCTCCTCCTTGGGGACGCTATTTCATTTCCTGTTGACTTATCTAAACAGCCGGTTAATCTAGAAGGCGGCGGTTCCTCCGTCTGACGAGGTCTTTCTCTGCGAGCTTGTCAAACACTGTGGGGAACCCTCTCCTCCTCAGTTAGTAACGATTAAGTCAAATTTACTTAGCAGGCAGTATATTTTCTTCGACGTAAAAAAAAAAAAGAAATCTGATACCAGACGTTTTTTATTAGACTTTTTTTTCCAGATGAAACCCTTTTTTTATTATGTATAGTGCGAGTTTTTATTCTACCCACCAGGCCATTAGGATACCAACTTGGCAGTTGGAACTGGAGTTGAGTCACAAATAGCAAACATTACCAAAAAATTATATTTTAAACTTAGAAATGCAATGATTATTGTCTCTGTTGTACGGTGCCCCGCTATTTACCCACTTGACTGACAATACAGCCAAATGTCTCTAACATTTCCAGAATGGGATCATGCGAATAGTGGTCCGACATACCTCTCTCGAGAGATTAAAGAACGCAGACCTGCACCCGTTGCTTGGTGTGCCGTCGGTGGGTATTTCATCCGCCGGAGACACATTAAGTTTTTTGACTCGTTGCAGCACCTGACAAACCCAGTGTTTAACACTATGACCCCACCACCCCTCCCGCATGGCAACAGACTGTCGGGGGGAAATTAGGTTAAGAATTAGTATGTAAGTTAGTTTTAAGTTTGATCAAAAAGATGAGCCCCATCACCTTTATTAGTCAGTTTAGTCCAGTCACGTATAATATATATCATTATACTTGTTTATTCATTATATAATTTTTATAAAATAACAAAACCTGTAAATACGTAATGTGGCGATGCTACAGGAAATATAAAAATAATTTGTAAATAGATTCGCCTGAGAATATATAATTATCTGTAAATTTAAAGGGGCTATGAATGAAAAAAAAAAGAAAAGATTATTGTATTAATGTATCATATATTGTAAATACGATATGAATGAAGGAGCAAATGTAATATAAATTTATAAATGTGTTATGAATGCGGTATTTTATCACAATATTTTGTTGTCTGGACAGACTGTAATTTTCTGCAAATAAAGATTTTATGGAAAAAAATCAGTGCAAATATACTAGTTGATTTAATGTTAACCAGCGTCCAACTTTTTAAAGAGTTTTTTTAATTTATTTTTATAACGTCTTTAATGTCCTTAACCGTATTTAATGTGAACAAATCAGAACTCTAAACCCTTAAATAGTTTCTTAGCTTTGACTTCAAGTGAAATCCTGAACATTTAAATATATTTTTTAATTTTTAGATTATTTGTTCAACTTTAAAACTAAGAAATTGTTTTAGAGTTATCAACTTATTTCTATAGCAGGAGATGAACTGTAAATCCAATAACTATAAAGAATATAATAAAGTTGAAATAACTTTTTCACGCACATAAAATTTAAACTTATATTCAATATACACTCCTAGTTAGCGGGATTGCAGGGAACTCGTAGTAATTGATCGTAAAGTTTTAATAATGGAACGTTTAAGGAATATAACTGCGAAATAATAAAATTAAAAAAAAAATGAGCTTGCGATTACATTTATGATTGCGAACTGGAACTTGTTAGTTCTATAAATTGCTAATTAAAAAAAAAAATATATTGAGCTCTGTTATCGGCCACTCATTGAGATCACGGGCAATCACGAAAATTGCACATCCAACTCGAAGCAGCCTGAATTTCGCTTATCACCAGATGGATAATATAACCCTAACTTAGCGCAGAACGGCTCACTTCCGCCCATGATAGAGCAATTCCGAAATTAATAACTGTAATTATAGCTTATAAGTTATGAGGGTAGGATTTACCAAACGATAACGATAACGTTCGTGGGACTGCGGAACCAATAGCCTCGAAGAGTAGACTCCCGATCGCCCGGGTAAAATCGTAATGCCGAAATGACGTGAGACCTAGTTAGCGGCACGGATCCTTAACTAAATTTACGGCAATTTGAATAAATTAACATATTTGTCTAGCGTTCAAAAAGAGGAAAAACAATTATTCGCAATTATATGCTGTTATTTCCCCATGATTCTCACAATAACAAGGGCTGCTGAAATCACGGAGGATCTGAGCGCATGAAACATTTAGAATTGATCGTTTTTAAAACTATGGTTTGAAACTATGTTTTTATCGGACCCAACCGAATAAAATCAGGCTTCATCAAAAGCCTGAAGAGTAAGAACTAATACCTTACACCGGTTCCTACATCAGACTGACCTCCAAGGATAACAAAGTGCAACAATATACTTAGAATATTTCTTTCATAGCCCCTTTTAAATGTACAGATAATTATAGATCCTCAGGCGAATATATTTACTAATTATTTTTGCATTTCCTTTAGCATCGCTACATTATATACATGCTTTGTTAATGAATAAACAAGTATAACGATACACATTATACGTTACTGGACTAAACTGACTAATAAACGTGATGGTGGTCACATATACTTAGAATAAATTATGTAACTGTTGAGTTGTTCAGGTATATTTAAAGTTAATGATGCCGGAATAAGTTTAAATATAGCCTGAACAACTCAACAATTACATAACTACGGTTGAAAAAACAATTGGACTCAATTGACAAAAACCACCTAATCAAGCACATCTAAATCAATTATACGAACAATAACATGAAACACAACCGTAATACAACTACAAACTGACAATGTTGCGTAAACTAAAACATTATTAAATATTACGAGATATCAACCAAAGGCTGCTTTGAGTTTGTGGGGCATCAGGTCCTAAGAGGATGTTTTTCTTTTTCCATGAACCCACCATTGTAAACATCAATAATATGGTACAAATAATATCAATACTGGTGTATTCCTATGATATGTGGTAGGTAGTGAGGTGGTTTTTTACCCACATTCTCCGTCCAGCATGCATCCCGTAATAATAAGAAACCTGGCACGTGGACCTGGTGTGCCACCGGGATCTCAGCCACCTTCTGGAGGGGGGGGGGGTCCGGTTTTTGATTAAGCACTGTTGAACTTTATTAGATTATGTGTATTAAGAACAACGGTGTTGATGACCATTTGGTTTTACGCCATTAAAACTAAAACCCTTCCATCCATTCTGCAACAGTGGTTTGATATAAATAAGTAGGAAGAGAATCCATACATCTCCAAAATTACGAGATAAGTCATATGCTGCCAAATTTACACGAAATCCACTTGTCTTCAAATATGAAGAGAATATTACTTCAATATGGAGTGAAGAAAGCAACTATAAGGTGGAAGAATACCACCGTGAATAGAAGCGCCCCGCCCCGGAAAGGTATACAACAAAAGTTTTCCCATCCTGGAAAATAACTGAATAAAAACTGATCCCTGAGGAATCTGAAGCCGGGAAGAGGTGCAGTTGGAAAAAGGGTAAATGAGAGGCCGTAAATTCCGGAGTTGTGAGGAGGGAACAATGTCGAGAGGAGGAGGAGGCAAGGAGGACGGAAGAGGAGGAAAAAAGTTGGTTAGTAGAAATTTAATGACTCTACTCTTAACGAGGCAACTTATCTGTCTGCGTCCGAAATACTTGAGACTACCCTGTCAGTGGATGAGCATCGTCGGTAATGGAGGCTCAATTTACCTAGTCAGTAATTTCATTGTTTCTCAGTGCTCGACCTCCTTATAAACCGTCAGGAACATTTTCCTGAAATACTCCAAACATTGTTGTTTTTTTATGGAGATATATAGATCAGGTATGATGACTGATTTATATTACGTTAATATATATAAATAATCTAATTATTGGTTAGGATATATAGAACTATTAGTATAATTTTTAGAACGATGTTGATCAGGATAATAATTAAAGCAGGAATACCATAAGACAATGCACAGATAATTCAGGTGATATGTGATTCTAGAAAATAGGCTGACAAGAAGTGAAAGATGAAGTGGGAAGAAATTTAGGCTATTTGGCGTTTCTATGGAATACTGGGAAGTGGAAGACGTCCACATCCAGCAGAAATGGCAATACCAATATTGCGAATCGGAAAGGCTCGTGGCTTCCTAATTTCTGAAGATGGCTAAAGAATGTACCCTGTAGGGAGGTTAACAGTAATAACAGAAGTAACAATAATACACATAGTAGAGGATTGCTCAAAAAAAAAATATAGCATTTTTTGAAATAATAAATTTATCGACTTATACACCATAGTTCAGCATCCATTAATTGCTGTTTTCTTTTTAAACGCAACAAACTCGATTGTCGATTCTGCCATATTACAAATCTGTTTTTGCCACTGTATTCCAATACAAAGTCACTGGATGAGTTGGTTGAGAAGTCATTTTGCAAAATAGAAAAAAACTAAACAGTAAAATTAAATTTTAAAAGGTTCTTGATCTTAATCTCCTACTAGTAGTAATTTTTGGTTAGAAAGAATGTTTCAGGTACCATTGGGGGTGAGCATTAAAGGAGGATTAGAAACTGCCGATATCTGATCAGCCACAGCAACAATCTAAATTTATACTGAGAGTACAGCACGTGTTGCTTGGACTAAGATCAGTACAAATCGCAAAAAATGCCACACTGTACGCAGACTGTTCTTAAATTCCTCTTGTTCTCCACAAGTATACTTGCACAAGAAATAATATTATAATAATATACTAGGTAACTTTAGAGACAAGGAGTAATGTGCATTAAAATGAAGAAAGCTACAGTAACATGAATGTAATTTAGTCGGGTTACTCACTATCAAGCCACTTGGAGTCGTACTTGATGGTCCTCTTGAAGGAGTATTCCCTCTTGCCGGTGGTAAAGTTGTGAAGGTCCGTCCTGAAGATGACTGTGTCTGCCTTGGTGAACTCCGCGTTGGTGCCGGAGTAAAGAGCCGGGAGGCCGCCTGGGTTCCCTTTCTCCACCCAGACCGCGGTGCTGTTGTCTGCCGGGTCGTAGGGGCACTTGGCTATCCCCATGCCCACCCCGGGCACGTACTGGTTCCTTCCAAGGTGTGTCAGGTTTGACTGAAACAGATAGAATACGAGTTAGGGCGGTTGTGAACGCTTCGTGAAGCTGATGTGATAGTGTAAATGTTAAGGACAAAGATAAGCGGGGACTCCGCTGGATCTCTCCTGAAAGGTCTCAGTGTAACTGGATACAGTTAGAAGAGGTCGGTTGCGGTAGACGCAGCTCAGGCTCTGGCAGTGACAACACAGTAGCTTGGTGTTGGGCACAGAGCATGCAATCGATGTGACAAAAATGTGAGCCATTTTTGGAAGCGTACTGCTTCTACTGACAGTTATAGGTTCCTATATGTATATTAATTAAACAAAAACGTTTTTTTCTCCAAACAAAGCATGCTTAGATGAAAATAAATGGCAAGAGTAGAATTCATAAATAATTTTTAAAAATACACCTATTACAAGGAGTTGGTCTGTTTCAGGACCCACACGTCAGGTTTTTCCATCAATGAATTTTATTTTTCTACTCATACATTTTAATAATAATATAGGAATAAAACACCATTTTTTTTTTCTTCATAGCCCCTTTAAACTTACAGACAATTATAGATCCTCAGGTGAATCTATTTACAAATTATTTTGTATTTCCTGTAGCATCGCTACATTATATACAGGTTTTGTTATTTTATAGAAATTATATAATCGAATAAACAAGCATAATGATATACATTATACGTGACTAGACTAAACTGACTAATAAGGTGATGGGGCTCACCTTTTTGATCAACCTTAAAACTAACTTACATACTAATTCTTATCCTAATTTTTCTGTCTGTTGCCATCGATGCGGGAGGGGTGGTGGGGTCATAGTGTTAAAAACTGGGTTTGTCAGGTGCTGCAGCGAGAGAATTAAAACACCATCTGTCTCTGAACAGCTTTATTTATTTCTACTCAAACGATTTCGACGGGCTGTGGTGTCATTCCCAAGGGTTCAAGCTGATGGTAACTATAGTACTAGCCGGATTGGCTTTCAAACTTCTCTTTTCGGAGTTTGTTGGGACTTTACTTGACAGCTCATTCGATAAATCCTGTAGTTACAATCAGCTCGAATCCTTGAAAATCACGACATAGTTGCTCGAAAACGATCAGCTAGAAATCAATAAAGCGGTGGGGACATTGAAGGGGTTCTACTTTTTAATATACACACTCCACAACGCCACCATCAATAATGGCTATCAAATTGAATATGGAGGCAATTCTAATAGTCACATTAATCCAAAAAATACTGGAGAACACTTTTTTTTTATTTTGTAGACAATTTCGTTATAGTGGGGGTCCTAGTATTATTATTTATATTGTTCAGTTTCTGCATTCCTTTCTAGCATGGATAGGAGATTTGACTAAATCAAACCCGAGGTTATCAAAAATAATAAAACAAATATAGGGGAAAAGCAGGGTGTAAAATATTAGGTATATAATTAGTAATATATATATTAGTTTAGTTATTATTTCTACCTTCCGAAAGATCCTTAGAAGGCTTTGCAGGGTTCAGTGTGATGGGAAATACTAAAAATCTAGTTTCAATAATTATTATTTATTCATAAATAAAATGAATTGCCAAAAGTCCATTTTAGCTGTCACCGTATCTCTAATAATGGTTTAATCCTACTAAATGAAATTTATGAGCTATCATTAACGCCATCCACGAGGTCAGAAAAATTCATTTTGAGGGTTTTTTTTTTTCACCACGACCTCTCCCCCCTCCTATTACATTACCCTCCTTTTTTTTTTTTTATGGTGAAATAATTTTCATCACGTACTCAATTAGGATTCTTCAGGCCTTTTCCGCCACTAATTATCCCTAATGTACTTTATTTTTATTTTGTCGGGGGGTTGTTAAGGGTCGCCGGCTGGAGATTAAAGTGACGAAGGGACTTTATCCGACCGGGCTTTCATTAAACGGCGAGTGGGTAATTAAACATGGTTGGGCACGGACGCTGGTGGAGGGTCCGGCCGGTCGCTCGCATAATACCCAAGGTCGCCTCCGCGGGCAGATTGCGATCCATGACCATGTTCAATTCCGGAAGCGGTCATTAATTCACTGTCATGGTCGCTTAACGGAGATGTCAGCGGGTTGGATATTTCAATGCAACGGATTCTCAGAGGCCGAATTGGATTTCACTCATTTGGCAATAGAAGGGTTCTGATACTTCAAAAATATCATGTATACTCATCTATAGTATACTCTCTCATACCCGGGCAGCCAAGTACGTTAAAAAAATGTGAAAAAAGCGTTCAAACAAATGGTCAACTTGAATATCATCGCTAAACGTCAAAATTTTAACGCTGCAAAAATGTTGGAACAAACTTTTCAATGAAATTCCAGAGACAAACGCTGACAACATTGATAGCAAACTAACAGCTGTTGTCAAAGGGACAAAGGGCTGCGTAAAAATCACTGACACTGAAGTTGCAGAGTGGATGACGTGTGATGTTGGACATGAGTTAGATGGCGAATGCCCTTAGAAAAATGTGTCCCTTTTAGGTACTACAGAAATCTGTTTGGTGGAAGGACATTGTTATGTTGCTTACAGTTATTGCGAGAGTTAGACCGGAGATTCGTGTTGTGAAGATCAGAGGGGAGTAGTGGGTAGAGTTTAATAGAACTGAGAATAATTAGTTTAATAGAATAGCAAGGTTCGTTTACTGGCGCAGTAAACCCGACTGCACTAGAATACAAAAACCACAAGCTACGAAAAACCCCATGGTATCGTAAGCCATATTTTTTTAATCTATGTACTACCACTTATGTTATCTATCGATAAACCAATAGCTGCAACCTTTCAAAAAGGTAATCACAAATGTTTATTTAATTTTATTGCTATTATTTTATCTCCCTATGTGATGTACTGTTTCTTTTTTTGTTGGCCAGGGTTGTATTTATTTATTTGTGCCTTGTTATATAGTCTTACTATAGTCAACATATAATATAGTAGCTCGTAATGCTCTCGTAGCTTTCCTTGTTAGTCTCCTTGGGTTGGAAAAAAAAGTCTACTTTTCTCCAAGAAATCCCGCGGGTGCTGGATCGTTTCGGGTAGGGTAGGCGGTTTTACGTATTCGGATCGTAAGGCGGCCATAAACGGCGAAGAGCCTTTATTAATTATTGAAACGGTGGTAAAGTGGAGCTGTAAACACCTGAAATGGTCCCGTGGGCCTCGCAGGTCCCTGTCTTTATTTTCTTCCGCTGCTTCTTTAAATATTCTATTCAGGCAACTTTACTGTCACTGTGAGTTCCTTCCGGAACGAGGTGTCTGTACCTCTTGGCTTCCTGTGACTATTTCTCACTAGGAACGATCTCCTTACCTGGGGGAGTTTTTTTTTTTATTTATTTTTTTAACCACAGAAAACGGCTTAAATTCAAAATCGCAGCCTAGCCTCACAGCATAAACGATACTCAGCTGATCGACCTTCAGCTTAACAGCTTATAACAGAGTTAAAATGTAACATTAGTTCAATTGCCTCAATGCCTTGATCCTATTCTTCTTTCTGTAGTAATCATTAGGTGGTTTTACGAAGCAAGGGGGTGAGCATTAAAGGAGGATTGTAAAAACTTAAAAACTTGCAATATTTGAAGGCCACGCTCTAATATCTAAAACATGCACGAAAATTACAACACGTGTGGTATGATCAAGGTCTCAGCTGTAGAGTGGGAGTTTATAAAATTGAAATTTACAACAATCTAACATTCGCATTTTAATTATAAGAATACGAACGGCGCATTCTAAGCGAGAGCGTTTCGACAAATTTTAATAAGAAGAATTGATGAGTACAATGCCTAGCGTAATCCTTAGGTGCGGTTGTTAGTGCAGTCTCGTTGGTGGCTGGTCACACTTTTCTTCATACAAAGGCCCTTTGCTGGCGTAATTCATGGTGACGACCCCCCCCCCCCCCCGGCTGCTCTACTTACTAATTGCTCATATTGTGAGTGGATCAAAAAAAAAAGCTATAGCTGTTTCTAATGGGAGGGCTTACACCCCGAGTGTTGCCACTATACAAGCAGCGTAATGAAAGGGGGGTGGGGGTGGCTTGAAACCATTGTAAGTTGCTGGTTCTACAGGTGCAATATTACTATAATTTATGTACAGTAAATAAATAGGTAGACGATATGTATGAGTAGTAATATATCTATGAAAGAGAAGATACATACAATAATTTTCCAGTCCAGGTAGGTGCGTGTACAGTAGGCAGTGCGCCCTCATACCTAAGGAATATATAATCAGATTTCGATCCAACTTATTTTCGTGTCTTCCACTTGGGAGAGGGGTGGACTTTTTACCTACTTAAAATAATTCACAATAGCCGAAACGAATTTAAAAGTTAGAAGACACAATAGTAAGGTCCTTTTTCCACGTTTGAATGTTTGATGGGAGGGAGAGCAGGGGAGAAGAGCCGCAAGTAATTAAAAGTCCGACCCGAATGAAGAACTTTTTCGAATCAATCTTTTATTAGTCCGCCTCTGCTGAAACCCAGTCCGAGCGAACTACTCACGTCTGTATTCAATAGGTAACCTTGTTGGAAACTTCTCACAGAAATTATCACAGTTTACTGGAGAGAGGTGTATTTGAATAATATAATACGACGGGTATTAAGGCGTTTCGGAAAGTTCGGTTAGTTGAATATTGAGGATTCGAACTACCCTTACACAGTATAAATATATTCAACAAAACTGGTACTTCGTAAGTGGCTATTACAATGTATTACACGAAAAGTTTTAAATACGGGATAAATGCTATGTGAAAATTTTCAATCTACTTCAGTCAAACACCCGACATGAAAGTCCCCCTCATAACGATCGCGAAGAGGTTGGTGGTCTGAAAAAAATGTTGACGCAACATTCCGAAGGATATGAACCCGAAAGAGTAAATATGTGCCGATAAAAGGAGCCTGAAGACATCGACAGTGACTTTGGAAACCTTTTTGTAAGCACATGCCCAATAACAGTTTTTCTTTGATCTGCGGAAGGTAATGCGGGCACAAGCCGAGACCCGGCCCCTTCATGGGACTGCATACCTCACCCACACGACGCCTCTGTGTTCCATTCCTGTTTTCAGTGTCTAAAATTTATTTCTCAACATAAGTAAGTCAAAAGCAATTTGAGTACATTAATGACATGATTACTCTTCGCTATTTCATTGTAATCATTAGTAAACCTAATGTCTGAAAACTACCTATATAATTAAATGTATTTATTTTCAACGGAAAAAAAACTAGGCAATGCTTAGAAAAAGCTGTGTGCCTGAATGTCCGTCCTGGCCATGTTAAGTGTTGTTGACATGAACTTAAACATGAAAATAAGTCTGAAAATCACAATAAGCGGATCAAGAATATAAATCGATCATTTGACAATTTAAAACGCATATAATAATTACCAGTATTACTGGAAACTGTCAATGAGATTTGCATCATTGAAAATGAATTTGCATGTAAGAAAACATCTCTTATAAAGCGAGCGTTTGAGTATTTTGTAATGACATAATTGCACATGTAAAACAAATGAAGTGCAAGATGCAATAAATGTGGTGGTGTGGAAACAAAATTTAATAAACTATAAAAATGAGCTAAATTTTATCTGGAGAAAGAGGGAGAATGATATTTATCCCAATTTCGATCCTATTTTGTTTAAAAGAGTGTTTACTGGGTGGGGACATTTGTTTAAAATAAAATTTATAAATGGATCTATAGTTGTAATTTTTGATTATCCGTGTCAACCTGCAATTCCAGGGTAGTGGTCTATGTTTCCTGCTAGAATCACGCAACGAAAAGTTTATCAAAGTAAGTCATTTTATCTGGGATTCTGCATTGGAATGTTCAGAAGATGCCTACATGAAATTACGTTAGTAATAAAACGACAAACTATAGTTATTACTAGCACCTCTTTCATTCAACAAGTACATAAAGATATATATATATATATATATATTTGACCAATCAATTTCCCACAACTGAAATGCTCATTGGTAATCACTTGGCCACTACAGCAAGCCCGCAGTCAGTTCTGTATTATGATTAATTATTGTTATAATAGCATCACGTGTCCTCTGTATCGGTGAAACAATTACAATGGGAATAACAAATACTAAAGCTCGCATGCTGAATATTCGTTCTGTCGCACGAGAACTAAAACCCGGGAGCGTTTATGAACAAGTCACACGACTGAACCGTTTCTCGTAGTAACAGTGTAACGGCTGAAACGCGATGGGTAATTCCATACGATTGTTGCATTTGAAAAAGAACAAAAAAACAAACAGAAATAACTTTAGAGAAAATTATTTGTTTCCATAAATATGCTCCTGGATTGACCACACTGATTATATCTTTGAAATACTGAATAAAATGACTGAGCGTTTGCATGTACGATCAATCATCTAATGACTAAGAAAATCGTTAGTAGGTAACATCCCTGATAAGAGTCGATAGTGCGTGTTATTCATTTCAACAGTTTATTCTTTAGTCGACGCTGCCTATAAATTATTCATAAAGTGGCGTTATTCAATAATGCTCCATCAAACATGAAACAATTTTACTTTAAAAACGAGCAACGATTTAACAATTTATTGATTCAAAAATAAAAAATAGCCATTAGAAATGTAGTTATAAAGTACTCTGTCCGATCCAATATGGATTATTACAACAATTTTAAATACATTATAATACATAAAAATAATGTGTTGACAATGTTAGATAAAATCTAGGGTCAGATGTCAAAATGTTATAAGTAACTTTTCGTAACAAAGACATTTTTTCACATTCGGAATCTATAAGTACTATAAGTATTAGCCAACTATCATTGGTAATACGTTCAATCGTGTAAAACATCTTTTTAATTTTTCATAACACTATGGATCTTCGTGACTAAAAGTGACTTAAGTTAGGCTATAAAAAAGGGGGTTTCGATTATCCGGGAATACTCTCCCAGTCGTTACTCCGGACAATCGAATTTATCCTGTATTACCCGATATCAAATTTGAGTATGAAGTTTTTTTGTTTTTTTTATTCTCAGCCCATTCATTAAAATGGAAATTGTGACACATATAGGGAAAGTTCTAATTCGGTACATGAATTTTTAGAATAATGTTAATTGATGCGTAATGAAAAAATTTTAAGTCATATACAGTCCCGAGGATGTCTGAACTAGGCAGAACGTAAACACGCCGTAAAAACAAAAAAAAATTTAAAGACTTTTAATGAAGAAAGCCTTGTAAAAAAAATTGTTTTTGTTTCTCATACAGTTGTTTTTATTATTAAAACGTTTCAATGTACTGAGACTAACACGTAAAACTTTTTCAAAATTGGGATATATCTATCCCAGTAAGTGATCAGCCAATTAGTTTAAATGCTAAAATTTAATTTTGATGAGTATTTCAAATCACTGCAAGTCTTCTAACAACGTAACCTCATCTACATCTTGTATGAGTGTCTTGGCGACTTCGTCCTTGGACATATAATTTTCCAAAGTTTCGGTACTAATAGCTTATTGAATATATGTAATCTCAAGTGAAAAAAAAAGGTCCCAAAAATCCACCAAAAATTGATTTAATAATTAACATCACTTACATATATGACCCAGTCCTTCGGGTTGTGAGCGTTGGTTCCACAAACATACAGCCTTTCACCGTCTCCTATCGGCTGGATGACTCGGATATGATTCCGGCAGTCGAAATGCTAAAACAAAAAAACAAAATTCGTTAGAAATACAAATAAAAAAATAAAATCGAAAATTATAAATATTTCATTAACACACCGTGAATATAGAAATGTAATTCGGAGGATATACATGCATTTGAGACTGAAAGGATTCAACATAACGGAGCAACGATTTCAAACAATTTACATAAAGTTTTATCCGTCACAACCGTGTGGACTTGGGGGGCCCCTGGGCTGTTTGTAAATATTGTATGAATGTGCGAGCGAATGATGAATTGTAAATATGGTATGAATGAAAACACTTATCTCAATTATTTATTGCCTATTAAGTAAAGGCAGATTGTAATTTCATCATAATATAGTTGTTAACAAGTAAAAAAAAAAAAGTTTTATCTGTAATGTGTTTTCCTTGACAGTACACAAACGCGAATTTAATTGAATGTTTCGATATCTGCCATAAATATGGATATATTATAAATAATAAGTGTCATGTATCATAGGGAATAACAATTTCAAAAAAACAAGACTACCATTAATTAATATATAAATAGGTTTCACCCTGGTCCATTTCATCATAGGAAATCTGAACAAAAATGAGGAAAACGCTTTGAATACTAAGGTTTATTTTTTTCACATGTTATCCCAACTGCTTTATGAATCGGCGGTTAATTATGCTCGTGACACCGGTGCCGCATCAAATATAATCTGGCAATTAATACCGAAATGAAACATTTGAGTATTTGCTAATAAAGTAGATGAAACGTTAATAAATCCCTTTATGAGTTCAATGCGCTCTACCAATGGGGAATTGGGGGGGGGGGCACTTTGGCAGATTACCGTTCACGGAAGTGGATTATTAAATATTTGAAAAATAAATCAACCCTGATAATTATTTAATTAATTAGAGGGAAATTAGTATGGACCGGGACAACTGGGCTTCGGAAGTGTTCATGGTCGTTCGGAATGGTTCAATAAATCTCAGATTATATACCCTCCCAGGATTATTGCAATGGGCCACATATCAACGTTGAGCCATTGTGGGATAACTGGTTATGAACTGATAGAAGGAGAAGGTTGAACTATTCTAGGAGAGCCTGCCACCTACAAAAAGGTCAAGACAGACAAAAAATAAATACCAAAAAGGAGTTTGTTGGCATGGTTATTAGGATTGACGTGTCTACATGGTATGAGGAACGTGTCCACTTTGTGATACCGGCAAAGAATTGCACGTTGAAGATATCGAATATGATTTAGGACACATATCAAAACTAAAAGTACAGTCCACTATCAACATTTCGAAACCAAAGGGACCACAGAAAATTTTCGAAGTATTGAGAGTTTCTTTCGTTAAGAAGTTCCAAGAATTACCAAAATGAAAAGAAAAAAAATCTAGCAATCTGATTTTATTAAATTATGAGACTTGATATTTTCACAAATACCTACAGTATATAAATATGACAAAACAATGAAAAACTGCAGAACTCTACATTTCAATATAAATGTACATACAGTCTGCATAACAAACTGATTAAAATGTGAAGAAAATTACGTTGCAAGGATGTGAACGAATCGCTTAAAATGAGAGTAAATAATATGAGGAAAATTTCCAATCGTAAATAGAATGACCTTTCTCTCCTGTCACGAAAAGGGTGTAACGAGTGTAAAATTCACAGGGTTATTTGGATTTACCAGACTGCCAGCTTAGCAGTCCCAATTATTATGACATTAAAATAATCAAAAACCAACTTTATTGGGACGCACAAGTTAAATATACCAACCTGACTGGGGCCAGGAAAATAAATAATGAGTTATATAATGGCCAACAAACTTTTTCAATAGAATGCTTCACGTGAATCATGAACGGGAATTATTATGAATCGCTTTGTTGGATAAATGGAATGATTTTAAATATTCGTTTCTCTACGATGAATTTTCAATTATAGAAATAGACAAACGACGATTTAATCGTATTGAATCAATTCAGAACAGAGTGGCAATAGTTTTCTTCATCTGATTAGAAGAGAAAGAGGTCAATTCTGTTCAGGATAATTGGTGTTATTAATTTGAATCAAAGGAGGTTACGATTGTAAGTGGTCCACTCGTCGATTCATATTAGAGATCGTAATCCATTTCTCTTCCCCTCTCCGATGTCATTCATCGAACCGTGGCCTATCATTGGCCCTCAGACGGTCGGACAGACTGCCAATGACCGATCCTTCCTGTAATTGGTCTACAAATGTTGACTTCCTCCCTTGACCGGTCGGGGGTCAGGGATAGCGGACCAAATTTAATAAGCCTACAGACTCACCTCCCCTAAAAACCACTCGAACCGATTTCAAAGGGGGGGTTGGCCACCCCTTGGTACGGGCATTGACGGATAATTCAATTTGTCTAAGTGGAAGCAGTCAGCTGTCAGTCTTCTAGCAGGTTATACCTCATCTTTAATACGTTCCAACGCAGAACCTACTGTTTTTATATTTATATCCCAATAATCATAAGAGTGGCCTCAACAACGATCCTTATGTTATAACGTTTTAAATCTACAGAAACTAAACTCGTGTGGATCTGGGAATGTGATTCAAAACTATTTATTACGCGGAATCGGTATGAAAATTTAAATTATATTACAGTTTACGACGAGGCGAAGAATGGCTAGAATGAATTTACTACCGTTTCATAGTTATTACCTCACGGCCAAGGGTGAAATACAGCCGGAGCTAGGCGAAGCTAAGCCATCAAACCGGCCGACTACTATTACTGTCCCGTTAAGATATCTATTGCAGGGCCGGCCGTACATAAAATCCGACGGTTAGAGCCCTCAGACCTTTTTAAAGCTGCCCATCAGGTCTCCGGACAAGGCCCCCGGCCCTACCTCTGTGCGGATAAAACCCGTTTATTTGACCATAAAATAAAAGTCTCCGCTGGTGTAAACTACAGGTGGGACGTTACAAATCATATTTAACGGGGAATGTTCACTGATTAGAACAACTGGACCTATGGATACAGCAAACGGCTACAACTACTAGAAAACAGATGAAGCTGCAAAACTATCCACGGAACTCCCAATAAGCGACTTACAGAATGATTCAGTGAATGGCGAGCATCATAAAACTTCAAAACTCATCAGTGCGTTGTCAAATTGACAACATAGGTACACACCTTATCATTCATAAGCAACAGAGTGGAAGAAATTGTACTTTTTAGATTTTTTTTTTTTTTTGGTTTCACTCAATTTTATTAAGATAAAATTACAATCTGCCTTTTATTAGGCAATGAGTAATTGAGATAAATGTTATCATTCATACCATATTTACAATTCATCATTCACTCGCTCATTCATACAATATTTACAAACAGCCCAGAGGCCCCCCAAGGTTGTCACCTCCCTCGCATACTCCTTGCCCACGCTCCTACGTCAGCCGCGTCACTGGATAAGAGCCAGCGGAGGCTGACCAAGAGCGCGAGAGCCACAGACGCTCAGGACATGATAAGAGAAACTGGCCATTGCCAGAACTCCCACTATCACTTAGTTATAGCAGGTCACGAGGCCACTGCCATTTTAATCTCCGAAGAGGATTATAGGGGTGAGTGGTGCAGTGCAATGGCTGTGCTAGGGAATTAGGGTGGTTGGATAGGTTACTATGGAATTTTATGAACTTGGAAGGGATGAGTTCAAGAATATAGGGCATAAGTTTTTAGATTAAGAATTAAACATATAATACTAGGAAATACAACATAACTTTACAAAACAAAAACATACCTTATGCGGGTAATACTGTGACACATCATTAATTGTTAAACATTGACTTATAGTTGCCGTCACATCAGAAGCCTGATAACCCGCAATACATGGTAAGGCCGATTGCCGCTATGGGAACTATAGTTCCTCACGTGATCCCTTTTTGATAGTGCCAATCACCAAGCAAATAAGCAAATTAGTGATTAGCCCCCCCCACAGGTACGTGGCAACATCGCACCAATTAGTCCCTTCATCCCAAGCGTCTAATTTTGTGAGAGACTATAGTTAGAATGGAACGTATTTGGTGTGCTTAACAGCAAGGCAATTTTCCAAAGATAATCAATTCCCGGTCGGATTTGTAATATAAACTTATATACGACTTATGCAAACAATTTGCATATGACCCAAAGTGGAGGTGGATAACCTACCGGTATCAAAGCTGTATTAAATAATTAATGTACCACGGAATAAAAAGTCTGATCTAACGTACTTGGGTTGTTTTAAAGATTTTCTGAAAATGTTTCACCGTGTATCGGCGATATTTATATTTTTCAGACAATTGTTACGAGACACCACTAGCACAGAAGAGGAGTAACTAACACAGAATTATAGAGCCGCTAAAATGGGGAGGGCCGACTCCAGAGGAAATTCCAGCGGTCATATGTTAGCCCGGGACTACTGGAAGAGGCAGGTACAAGGGGAGTGGCTCGAGGCCAAAAACTCCGATTCTATTTATCCAGCCACTTCGCAGGGATTTGGCACCGGAGGGGTCCCCTTTTATTTACCGGGCCCACCTAATCGGTACAATTGCCCCTGTACTCGGGCAATAGTGTCCCGGGGGAAATTTTTTGTCAAATCGCTGCGCTGCACCTTCCAGTACACACTCCAACGGCTCTCTCGAGCGTCCTCGTAGGGCGAGTCCGTTATCGAATCACACAGATAGAATTGTTTTCTCCCCCCCCCCTCTCTCTAAGGAGGGCAATTCCAGAGGCAATCGGGTTTTAGTTTTGACAATACATTTATCCTATGACAGTTTATTTCGATGAATGTCTCTGTCACTATCGTATACGGCCTTACCTAGCTGTGGAGAAAATTGCGAAGGATTACTGAAAGCATTTTATTCCTCAAATGGCTGAACTATATTCTGCTTTAAATACGAGCGATAATAAAATAATATAGCTTTAAGCTATATCATATAGTTTTTATATAAAACTACTTAGAAACTCATGAAGCGAACATCAGCATGTGGACCTGGTGGGCCTGGAGTTCGGTTAAGGCCTCTTAGACTCTACGAGACAGCATATAACAAGACTGCAAGGCTATAGTACTCGTAGGACCATGATATAGTCTGACCACATGGTATGACGCCTATTCCATTCTTTAAGTACCCATCGGTGGATGAACAAAAGGGATGTGTTTCATTTTGGGTTTATTCAAATATTTATATATAATATAATCAATACATCAGTGATAGTAAACAAATGGTCAATTATTACCAAACTAACTAAATTCGGTAATGTTAAAAAAAAAACAAAAAAACTCTGGTTTCTCTATGTCTGAATATGACGATTGTTGTTTGGAAACCGTCCATTTAAAGGATACACAATAATGCTTTAGTCTGGTAAACAATATTTTGTCCATCAACAGGTTCAAATAATTAAGCGCAATAAATATTAATTTAAGTCCTGTAAGGCTCCCGATGCCACGACATTATAATAAATTCTATGATATACTCCCTGTTTCGAATATACGAATATAAGTTCTTATATATAACTTTACGACACGGAAAAAAAACCACCCACCTCTTTGAAATAGCAATATCCAAGGGATAAAAGGAATTCATTATTTGCAATGGACTTGATGCTCAAAAGGGAGAGGGGTGGGCGAAGTAAACTTAAATATCAGCATAAAAGGTGCAGTTTGTCATCAACTTTATGATCGTACATTTAACATTTGCTGCATTGGATGCCCGCTGTCCAATAGGCGTTTTTGCGGTTAATTTATGGCACGGCGATAGCGTTATACCATTTGATGCATTTTTTTTTTTTTTAAGGAAATAACACATAATATGTCGTAGCGCCAAGCGCCTTTATTATCGAACGTAACCTATCAGAAATGAAAAGACTATTGGAACATGACTTTTCATCATTCCTTATGGCTCGTAATGCCTTTAATATAGAGTGATACCCTTGCCATAGAGTGCACTCCAAAGATCCTAAGCCGGTCCAGCGGCGTCAGACAGTCCACAAGTGACGATTCCACATGCCAAGGCCAGTGGCCATCAAGAAGGCCCTTGGGATAATGCGGAGACACATAAAAAAATTAATAAAGCTGGTACAAACAAAACGATAAATAGGGATATTGGGCGGTGACGAGGGGCGCAGTATAGGGGCGTTAGGGTCAGCATGGATAAGGAGGCTTGGACTAGGGCCAGCTTACAGGGCTATATTGGAGCCGGCCACTGCATCATACCCAGTACGGCGGAACGGTCGCCCAGATCTCGGATCAACCGGCGAGGAAGCTCCCATTCCGGGATATGAATCTTTTATAGTCGGGTGGCTCCCGTCAATAGCGTTTTCTCTTTCGTATAAACTTCCTTTATCTGTGTACAAATGGGCAGTTCTCCATTCTTCATTCCTATTCTTCTTTTTTGGCCATTTTATGTTCGACCACATTTTTATAAGTAATAGCCAACATTTATATCTTTTGCCTTACGTCTAATCTACTGTGACCGTATCCTTTGACATAGTAAAAATGTATTGGTTTTGCAGTTGAATTGAAAAGTAATTAATGTTCATCAAGTAACCTAGATTGATATATTTTTTAGAAATTTAAATGTTTCGCAGGCAAGGGGGCCTTCATAATGATAATGTATGTAGCATTAGTTATGATTGAACTGCTTTCCGCGCTTTTTTTCCCGCTCCACGTTGGACCAGTAAATCTCTCTTTCTGTCTTACATAACATTCACCTTGGGTACCTTCCATAATTTCACCTATTCAATATCCCTTAATCCTCAATCAACCCTTTCATTCTCAGCTTGACCAGCTACTTCAAGGTAATCCTTATTACTTTAATCCATTTGCTCTCCTTATGGGAGCCATACCAGAAAACTCAAAACTTGTTTTATTTACCTCTTTGTTTGTTTTCTAATTTTTACAGTTATCTTTGAAAATTAATGCTATTATTATTACAAAACATACGGGAAGGATGTCTTGAAGTTCTGCAGAGCGATCATTGAGGGTTCTTTGTGGATTATTAAGTTGTACACATTTTCATCAAATTCATCTTGGGCTGAATTGTCCAGTTATCAGTGGAGCTGTTCCCTATGCACCATGGTGCATTCGTTAATGTCGTTATCCCCTTGTTTTGACACTTCTGTAGTTTGGTTGCTGCATTGCCAGGCCGTCAGTATTGGCCAAACAGCGTATTCATACTCTTTTAGGATACATATTATTTTTAGTCGTCTTTGATGACTGGGCGTAATTGTGTTTTGCTGTGATAGTTCATATTTTCATAGCATTGAAAAATGAAACTTCAACAAAACTTCTGCTGATTATATTCATGCACGAGCACAAAATAGCAATGAAAACGACTAGAATTTGTAAATGAATAAATTATTATTTCAATGTACCTAACGGAGCGTAAAAATGAATTGAATATAAATTTCTTTGAGTCCCTCCAGTTTCTTCTAGTAAAAAGATTATTACTCTGACAGAAGGCGGATCCATTAAAGAAGACTAATCGGTAGCAATTCGCAGAGTGGACACAGAACTCAGGATGAAAGCGAAGGAGAAGATCAAAGAAATACCCATTGATGAATATCTAGACGTCAATAGTAATTCTCTCAATAGAACCACCCATCATAGATCCAATATAAACGTTTTGCTCTGAAATCATATAACATTCATAATCTGCCCTCATAATTGCACACAAAAAAAGAAATGGGGTTCAACCATGTACTGTTGGATTGAAGTTAGCTTAGGTCAATCTATTCAAAATGGGGTCTGCGTCTCACCGTCAACATTTATAATTATTAATTGTATAGCAATAATATCAAACCGTGTAATGTAGTCGAAGCTTTAAAATCCTGTTCAGGAAATTCAATCAAAGTTGCTGGTGTGAATTGATTGCTGGATTACGGCAAAAATTCGTTTCGTATGTGGGGTGCAAATCATTGTGAAAATTGTTTTTCATCGGCATTTATCCTTTTCGTAATGCTATTTATGAATGTAAGTTATTAAAACGTATTATTTTACTAAGACATTTAGGCTAGTGATACAAACTCCACAGCAAATAACTATTTTTTAAAACTTTTTAAATCTTCGAATCCATGATGCACAAAAGACATCTCCATTAAATAAATTCATGAAAAAAAAAAAAAAAAAAAAATGGAAAATATTGCAAATATAAAATAATCCAATGAAGTGATAAAAACTACGGGCATAATTTTTGTTTAGAGTATCCGAAAAATAATAGTCAAACTGTGTTCTTATACTTTTGAAATACATATGACCTTAATTTCGTTATCTTGTAACACATTACACTCAGAATTTAATTTATAAAAAGACGTATATTATACGACACCCTATACTATTAAAATGTAAGCAGTAAAAAACGGATGTATCTGTATTCCTCATAATATTTTATCTTACTTTGCACTACCCCTTCTTATCCTACATGTAGTCTTAGTTTATGGACAAGGGTTTACAACAGTGATAAAGCATGTAAGATGAAAAGCATGTCACATGGCGCAGCGAGTCGGTATACAGCCAAGTATCTTTCGGGCCTTCCCATCATTACCAAGTTTATGGAATCACGGGAGGATAGCAACTGCTAAAGTTGCACAGTATCGCAAGCAATAACTGTGGCAGACCTCACTGCAGCCGCAAAACTTCTCCTGATGGCCGTCGCTAACTTGGCCAACTTATGCTGCGGCAATTTATATCTTGCGCAAGATGCACACTAGCAATAAATCATGCGGAGTGCCTGTTGATATATGGCCGCGCCAGGTACTTAAAAACGGTTGTATGGTTTTAGCTGAATAAGATAGTGACTCTATGGTTTGTTATTGCTAGCCTAAGTCAATCAGCTCGAATGAAAAAAAGAAAACGAAACGAAGTACACCCACCAGGTTTAGCTAATCATCTAAAACCTTGAATCATTGAAATTCGCTTATAAGATAAAATATATACAATCATGCGCCACTAGACAAGTCAATGCCTATGAAGTCAGATGCCTCTCTGTCGAGAGTCAATGTACACAATTTAGTTTAAAATGATAATATGAGCGATATACCAGCAATACAGCATTTCAGCCAGGATGGATCGGGCTCAATGAATACATTGACTGTCTTCAGAATAACGGAGTGGGAGATAACTCTATATAAATTAAAGAACAAAAAAAAACATGGAAATAAAATAGGTTATTACGTTTCTGGTAGTCTCAGATAAGATACCAAATGATTTTTTTTTTTTTTTTAATGAAATGTTTATTGTGATAAAATTAGAATTTGCCTTATTGGGCAATAAGTAATTGTGTTCTATATGCTCATTCATACCGTATTTACAATTCTTCATTCACTCACTCATTCGTAGAGTATTTACAAACAGCCCAGAGACCGCCTTATCCACTTCTTAATGGTCATTAATCAAATGACATCATTTGGATGTCTTCTAGTGCATCTAGTATTCGGTAATAAGCCCGCACCAGGTCCAATCTTAATAACACTTGATTTCTGATAAGGTTTCTATTGAGGTCAATTAAACCTGGGACTCCTTTGCTCCTAAATAACTTGACATTTAATTGATCCTTTCCAGACTGTAACTATTAGTCCGCCTCCAGCCGACGTATCCTTCCAAAGGGGCACCGGCGGCTGACCAGATGCCAGAGGAAGAAGACTGACTCAGGGAGATAAAATAAGAGGCAGTTACACGTAGACCTCGCTGTAAACAGAGGCGGAAGGCGGGGGAGATTTGTTGGCCAGCGGCTTCCCCTCCATTCAGCCGCTTCCGCCCCTAATACCGCAGCCCCTCCTAGGACTTACTTCCTCGCTCTTTTTTTTTTCCCTGGCCTATTCTTCCCGACTTTTTGTCGGCTTAGTGTTGTTGTCTTCTCAGAGCCCCCTCTTGGAAAAATCAACGCTCAGAGGCTCAAGTGTATCAAGTACTTTTAATTGTGTATTTGATCCATTTAGAATTGGGAACGCTTCTATTGCGCAACTCATGAAAGAACTCACAATGAGGTGCTATAAACAACTCTTCTGAGATAGTCTTTTTTCAACTTGGCCATCATATCCAGGCAGAGACTCAGTAATGTATCAAAATCTTTATTTTTGTTTGTCATCTTTTATTGTATTTTGTTCCTTTTATAAAATCTTTTCGATATTATAATACCTTATCAATAAATTTCTTGATGAATTTCCCGCCCCCCCCCTTTGGGGTTGAGAATGTTGATCCAAGAGCGTCTTCCTGATACCATACTGTTTCTGACTCAAGGAAGACTCACTGCATTGTTTCCTGAAGTGACTGACGGAGCTATATAGGTAGTAACTCTCAGAGTTGAGAGCCGTGTTCTTTGTGTCTGTGGTCAGACCAATTGAGACCCATCGTTGGTCGGTAGTGACCGGTCGGTTGTTTTTACACCTCCAGGTTGAGTCACTCCTGATAGGTTTCTGTTTCTGTTGATAAACCAATATTCTCATAACCTTGTTTCCTTTCTTGTAACGTATAAGAGTTTTCTATCCATTTTTTAACTTTACCTGTGCTCACCAAATATTTCCCATTTATATATTCAATCTGTTTTATGTTTTATACTCTCTATTAGTGTTATGATAAACATTCTCATTACCGGAAGTATTAATATTTTTAAATTTAAAAAATATCCGTGTAAAATGATAATGTATGTGTTCAAATAAAGATATACATTGATATTTAATTGTGTGCTAAGTCCGATCTATAGCTCTCAGAATGAGTTTCCCTAAAGTCGAAACCCGTAAATGTAAGAGCCACCCAATGTTATTCATCATTTCAGGACTTGCTAAATGGTGTCTCATTTAACAAGCTCTTAATTGTCTTATTTAAGAAGGAGCCAAAATGTAGTATCTTTTAAATTGTCCATTATTTTTTTTATCTAAGACATGTAAACGCAGATGCAGAACGCTAAAAATGAGTTTAAATACATTTCAGCACCCCGGAATAAATAACTAAACTTCAGGGAAAAGGGGGGATAGGAATTGATTAGCTAACCATTAATAAAAGAACAGAAGGTAGAATATTTCTACGTGCCTCAACGCTTTCCAGGTTTAATACAGGTAAAATGCCGGAATAAAAACCCTAACGTGATCAGTCGACCAGTGATCATTATTAAATTTATTTTTATAACATGAAGCATCATGAAAATCCATCTAAAGTTCGTAGTTGTTTTCTAAGGAATTTAAATTTATTATAAGTCATGAACAGTTTACGCCACTGTCAATTTTGATATTGTTATGTAGACCAGCCTCCAAGAAGTAAGAAATCTTATCCTGGCATGTGGACCTGTTGTTCCGCCAGGATCTCGGCCGGCTTCTGTGAGGCCCCGGGGTTCGGTTAAAGCTCGTGGAATCTACAGCACATAACAAGACCGTAAGGCGTTGGTTTACGTTTATAAAACATCCTAACTCCTGTCGTAATGTTTTTTGGTAAAGTAACAAGTTTCAGTAACAGCTAGTAATAATATCATCTATGTACTTGGCAGGAGTTTCTTGAAATTCTTTGTTAGTGTCACTGTGAAAACACTAATTAATTTTTGAGGTGCCGAATCTTTCTCCTTTCAAAATTTATAAACTGACACTCTGAGATAAGTCATTATACAGAAAAATAGCTTAATGTCAAGTGCAGATTGTTATTAAAATGGTACCTATGAAGTTGGAGCGACTGAAAAAGAACTTCAGGCACTCTTCAAGAAACAAAGGCCCTTTTGTGCGATATAATTTTCGATTAAACCTCCAATTATTGTTATAGAAATTACTCCTTTAGCAGACGAAGGACTTTGGCTGGATAGAAGTCAGACGCCCTTTACTGAACTCGGCTATAAAAGTGACACAAGCTCCTCCCCATAATCCTGAGAGGGAACTTTATTAGGGGCTTACCTCTGGGCTCTGACGAACTCCAAGGATCGGCCCGTTCGAACGTAAAGTTTATCGGTTCCCGGCACAGCTTTCCTTCAAATTAAACTTACTTCTCAATTATCCAAGCATTCTGCTGGCCTCTTCGCTTTATCAACGCAAAGCAAAGGTCTTCAACAGGAGGGACCTTAAACACAGAATGACGGTTCTCTTGGAAGGCTTTGCCTATTTCAATCCAAAGAGCTTTACTGTGCAGATTTGGCTCAGGCAAACTGTTATATTTTTGACCCGTGACAGATAATGATAAAACAACCAAAAAAAAATAGGATAATTTGGGATTTTATTTATCTATACGAGAGACTGGGCAGAAAAACCACGGAACTCTATCTAAAGTCTTCGAGATGTATGTGCTATTTGGAACGTTTTCGAAGGCCGTTAAAGACTTAAAGGATAAACTCCTAAGACAACCAATAGCAGTAATTCACTAACGAATCCCGCTATCAGTTATTTTTATTGCCTGACGGATATTGACTTTTTTTAGCATTGAACTTACTGACCACTTACTGACGCTGTAGTGCCTAACGTAGAAGCAGGCCAAAGCTGCATTCAAGCTGTAATACTAAATGATTAGCCAATGGTAGTTAAGTGAAGCTTGAAGGAAGAACTTACTTCTGCCACCCAAGGAACAGGTAAGATAAAAGTCTCAAACTTACTTTCTCTTACCACCTATCCCCAATACCCACAACAATAATAAGCATAATATCAGCCGAAAATTCTTGAATGCAACCTTAATTTAAACTGTGTTAATTCCTAAGTTAGATTGTAAGGAATATTTTGTTTGATGGTTAAGTAATAGAGTGAAAAAAATACATTCGATAAAGTATCGAGGTTCATAAACAGCATTATTTATTTTGGTTCACTTATAAATTTAAATATATTTGTTTCCAGCTAATTATTAATAATTATATTTATCTTTATTTTATTTTCAGCAGATTGTTTATAGGGAAATATACTTTCTTGGGGAACTGGCATTTGGAGCATCATATTAGGTCTTAAAATTCCTGGGACTGTGTCCATAAATTGTATTATAGCGTCTAACAGTTTATTTTTTATAATATATAGCCTGTGATGACTTGCTTTTGTATTTCTGCTACCTCCGACGACAAAAGCTTTTAATCGCATTTATAAAAGATCGCACCGTTTATTCATTATTTGATCAATAACAATTTCTTTTAATAATGATTTGGTAGTAATTTAGAAAATTTAATGCACATTGGATATACAGCAATAGTAGCGTAAGTGAGAGGGGTACCTTTAATGTCAAAAAGAACAAAAATGTGCGATCCATTAATTTCCATTTTAATAATAACAATGATACAATTGAAATATAAAAAGGAGAAGAAAAAAAACAGACTCAAAAAAAACGAAACGAAACTTCAAAAGTAGACAGGAGAGTGAGGTAATCCTGATGCGAGTTGACACCTCTTAATAGATCGGGCTCGGTCGGTGATGCTAAGAGCTGGCGAAGGAGGGCCTAAAAGTAATAATAACGTTATTTGTATGCAGTAATCATTCATGATGAAGTTAGTTTTTATCTCGTGAGTCGCCGCGGGCGGCGGCGGTGGGGCGGGCATGAGTTAATTGGAGGAAAAGGAGAGACCGAGGAAACCGAGAGAAAAAGAATGAGATGTAGGAGAAAAAGAACAAGAGTAAAAAAAAATAAAACAGGCATGGTTTAAGAACTAAGTCACGACCTGTCTGTATTACTTCACGGGCAGGTTTCGGATTAGTGGTACTCAGGCAGGGATGTTCAAAGCTTGATCACGGTTACATCTTGAATAGTAATTTTTTATTGAATAGTGTGTAGATAGCAAGCACTGTCTGTAAATAGCATGCCTCACTTGTATCAACAATAAGCAGAAAAAGGTTCTAATTACAGGGTCAAATTATTGGACATAATTCAAACGTAATCTTAAAAAAAAAGAAGGATGTATGAATTGTTATATATACACCTGTACAAGCAAATTGTAATTTTGCAGGTAAAGATCTTTATAATGTTTATAAAATATTCTCAACATTTTGCAGAATCATTACTCAATAGAAGCTAAACTAAACAAAAATATGTTTTGCTACAAAAATTCAGGGGCTTCCTAACCTCAAATTTATTCAATGTTTCGATTATGTTTTCAAATATGATGACCTAAATATCTCAAATTTACCAAATTTGGAAATGAAATGTATCTACCAGCATTTAAATTTACTAGTCTGTAATTAATTAGGTAAAAGTTGACCCCACTAACACAACACTTATTATTTGTATTTTGATTTGACTAGGAAACGTGGTTTCTATGGATTGTTATATCGATCGACTCAAAAAACTATCGTAATTTTGAATAAAAAATGACAGACATAATAGAGGTAGGATGGTTTCTGTTCATGGAATGTTTGTAATAGAATCAATTATATCCATCTATATTCTAAATGTAAACATGGCATGAATGAGAACATTTATCACAATTACTTATTGCCTGATAAGGCAGATTGTAATTTTAGCACAATAAAGAAGTTTAAATATATTATTCTAAAATGTAAAGTGAATGAATAAATGTCTCTTAATTATAGTTCACCTTTATCAAACGGTTAACAGACTTATTTTCAGTATTGGTGAACATTTCTTAAATAAGAAATCTATATTATATTTCTTAGAGGCCTCATGGAATAAATACAGCATTTCCTTTTTTAAAAAATATATAATCATTTATTCACTACATAAATCTGAATATATCTGAATTTATTCACTGATTATGTATTTTAACAAAGCCGAAATGGTATATACTCCACAAAATTTGGGATAGATGTTAGCACGTTATGAAGAGGTGTAAAAGGGGCATCCTTAAAAGGTGCTATTTTGCAATAATCACGTAATGGATACTAGTAGTAACATCAATGAAAAGGAAACTGGCCTTTAAAGGGTAAAAAAAAGACCTTTTGGGTTTCAAGTAATGAAAAGCATACTTCCGCCTAATCAGGAGAGTATCTTCATTTCCTGTCAACTGCCCTGCCATTTTCTATCATTTGGCCCAGCCTCGAATATGAAAATTGCATGTAATCAATGGCCGACTATAAAGTGCTATTTTTACTGCCCGAAAGTGGGGTAGCCTTCAAATACGACTGACGACTGACAGGAATGAGTCGAAAGGTATTAGCCTGGAGGTGACAGAAACAAGTCGTCGAATGCGATCCCGTGAATGCAAAGTCACGCGAAACGATGTCCCTCTGATGACTAGTAATCTGCCAAATGGCTTTCAGCGGCATTTCCCTAATGGTTTCCGATCTTTCACATCGAGTGGCCTCAGATCTGGTTAACATCTTGACATCTATCAAGGATGGCGAATCAACATACTTAGATCAGTATTATAATATCTTATTCGCTTGCTGCCATAAGGTAGAGGCTTTCCATTCAAAAAGATACGGGAGTCTAATACCTGACCATGTAATGTAAATAATACAACACCAGCACAAATCAATTATACACGAAAGCACTCAATTATGAAATCGTAATCCGAAATTTTGAAGGTATATTTCATTATGCTTAGGATAATGATAATGATTAGGAAGCAACAGAAAAAATTAGTTAAAAAAAACCTGGCTTAAAATTTTTGGAATCAACAAAAATTTATTTTTATTTGAAGATGTTGGATCAACTTCCCCGCTGTTAGGTAGAAGGTAGAGGGCAGCTTTTCACGGACCCGAAAACCCCTAACTACCTTTTTATGTCAATAAAGCACTCGGTGTAGATAGACCCAGAACTGTGCGAGCGCACAGAGCATTGACGTAGCCGATCCTGATTGGCCAGAATAACGACTTACCTGATTGGTAACAAAGGGGCCTCTCATCATCAAGTCACAGCCGAAACTTACCCACGCCTATGATTTAGTTAGACTGCAGCCAACCCTTCAACTCAATGCCGTGAGACATCACTGTATCACGTAACGTAGACATATGAAATTCTTCGATTCGCTTCAGTACCTACCCTGTGTTCAAAACATCCCCACCTCCCTTCCCCATCGCTGGGAACAGGCAATCGAGGCGGGAACGCTATAGGTTTAAGTTAGTTTGTAAGTTAGCCTCAAGATAGTTTACTATTCATTACTCACTTATACTGACAACATGTTTGAGCACTTGATAACGGGACTATAGCTGCCAAAAGCTCTTATAAACTTGTGGAAGATCAAATTGAACGTTGCTTATTTAACCTAGACCCAGAACCAGAACACCCAAAACCATAAAACGCCCTTAATGTATATATATAACTATACATATGAAATAAACAAAAAAGAAAGTTTAAACTATGCATTAATGATCGATAAATAATAATAAATGCCAATACCAGGTTAAGGGATACATAAGGAGCTCATTTACAAGGGATTTTATGTAACTCATTAAGATAGGACTTTCCAAAGGCAAGCTCTCTCCCACTTGGGGAAAATTAAGTGTTGAGATGATTCATTCCCATCGTTAATCTTGCCGGAGCCATCCTTTACCTGCAACAATTTCATTGTCTCAGGTAGCCAATAGTCTTTAATAATTTAACCAACCCCTAAGACAAAAAGTATAGGGTCGTTAATTCATAAAACATCACCCCCCCCCCACCACAGTTAATTAGCCCACCGAGTGTAAGAAGCGAAGCCCTCCACTTCTGAATTATAATAAGTCGTGTATTTCAACCGCCCTGTAGGGTTACTCTTGGTTCTTTTTTTTCACGGAAAACGGGAATAATCAACTAGGCGTACACTTAGTTTCATCAGGGGGACAATTAGGATGAGCCACAGAGGTTCTTAAAGAAAAAATAATGGGGCAGCTCTGATTAAAACCTTCAAATAAGAACTTATCACGAAATAAACCATCTAAGCCAAGATGTGGAAGGAAAAATTATAAACATTACTATGAGGTAAGGGAGATCTCTCTGTTAAAAAGAGTAAGGATAGTTGTATAGGCTTCAGAGCCTTTTTGAACTGTGTTCGACTAGGATTGAAACGCAGTATCGAAAGAGAGCCATGAAGCAATAGTAACGTAATGTAAGGGCCTTGTGTTACTGAATTAAAAGGTGGAACACATTATCCAGGGTAAACTAGCAATAGATATTATTTTCCAGGAGAATGTAAGGTTACATGAACATGACTTCTAATGACAACTCTTCTGACTCGTAATTTGCTAGTTTTTAAAATATTGTTAAATAAATCGTGGAAATTGTTTGTTTTTTTCGTCTGTTTTAGGTCTTGTCGAAATACTCACGCGGGTATTTTCTTGATTTTTGTTTTACTACAGCAGTTTTAAAAATTATTTAAAATTTTTATTTTACAGTAACTGGAAAGAAATTTGTAAACGTGTTTTAGGTTTTTAATACTATTAAGCACAACATCTGTATATCTGGATCCGAGTTAAATGTTATAAATGGTATGGTAGTGTAAAGAGAAAAAGTAAAAGTGCAAGAGAAAAACGACAATACAAAATCTTTATTGTGATAAAATTACAATCTACCTTATTGGGTATTAAGTAACTGTGTTCAATGTTCTCATTCATACCATATTTACAATTCTTCATTCTTTCGCTCAGTGATACTGTATTTACAAATAGCCCAGAGTCCTCCAGGTACCGGGGTTAGTTTTATTAGCCAGTAAGTAGCCATGGGAAATTACTTAATAAACGAATGATCAAACTATTTCAAAAAGTTCATTGTGTTCGGATAAGTAGGTATAAGCTTATAAGAGACACGTGATTGGGGCGGGGGAAATCTCTACCCCTGGTTGTTCTCAATACCCGCGACCTTTTGTCTTTTTTCCCCCCGAATTAACAGCATAATAGAAGGTGGTTTTCACATTATTTTTTCTAAATCTTTGACGCGTAATATACTCTAATCCGTAGACCTTGCATGATAATACAATTCTAAACTGGATGTTTGAGCGAGGGGTATAATACCATGGAACCATAAACTGCTATTCATAGCTTTTCGGCAAAAGTGGGCCCTGATCGCCCCCCCCCCTTCTCCCTTCATTTATTCAGCGTTTCACACTTCGGTTATTTATTCGCCACTGACTGAAGATAAACTGACAAGAAGAAGCGTAGGAGGGAAGGAGGCAGCCGAAGCATTGTAAAACTGAGGCGGACTTGTATATTTAAAGAGCCGGCTGGGAGGCCCCAAGGAGGAGGAGCTGCTGAGGCGGGTTCGTGATGTCACGTGCCAGTTCCGTGCAGTATTCATACGAGCCACGGGCTGCCAGTCAAAAGGGCGTTTCTGATCAAACATTTACCCGGGATTACCGTCTTAATGGGATAGGGATCTCGGTAGCCCCGGGGCATCGCTATCCCGACGGGAAGAGGTCGTCTGCAGCAGGCGTGGGTTCTCAACCTCTGGTCGACGTAGGAACAATTCATATATTCATAAATTAACAAAATATATAGGTTATGTTCTAATGAGGCAAATATGACCGATAAGTGTCTAAACTATAAAAATAAAAATCATCTAATTTGTTCATTATTCACGAATGTAACGTCTTAGGTTTATTTATCCAACTCAACATGACCCACTCTAAGGAAAAACCTTTACAGATAGCGTTTACCATTTTAAAAAAAAATACAGAAATAGTAATTAGATAAACAAACTAAATTCAAACGAAAATAAATAAAAATATTACATAACAAAAAAAAAAGGGTAACCTTATTTGCTTTTAAACCCTTAATGGGAGTGCTTAAGTGCTTAAAAGCTCAATTAAAAGGAAATGACCATTAAATATTATTAATAGGGTCGACCCTATTAAGCAGAGTATCCCAATCAGGTTCATCCCCTTTAAAATAAATCCATTGAAGGTTCGACCATTGAAACCACTTGGTATGTGTAAATAGAGCTGTATGGTCAATAGAGACTAAAAAAGTGGGTAGCATGTAAACCCCATGTACATGCAAATCCAATGTACTCACGCTAATAATTGCTGCACCAAATTACTTGAGCAACTACCCACTGCACAGAGAACTAAAATTTCCTTCCATAGCTACAAACACAATTGTTTATATGCTTTCATGACAAACTATTTGACCATTCAAAACCACTGATCCAAAAACTATCTTACTGCCCAACTCAGAACACACTATGACGACGAAAAACAGGAATAGGGACCATATGATGCCCAGCCAGTCCTGCCGTACTATTTACATACGGTAGCACAGGATGTTTACACATAAATTTTTTTTGTATAATTCATGACTCACCGGAAACTTTTTGCAGTGTTATGCCTTCTAAATTATTTAAATAAGTTGTTCATATGCTACACGTCTATAAATGGTATTTGTGTTACTTTTGAATTTTAATTAATTTTGTAGAAAGGTTATCAATTCAATATATAACAATGAATGAATAAGAATTTAAAGACACTATCATTCACAGGTGTGTCGTTTTATTCTGTGGATTGTTGTCGATCTTATTATTTTGTATGTAATTTTTCGTTATGTACGTATGGAGATTTATGTATGTATATACACACACAGTCTATCTTTTAATATAATAGTATATTAGTATAATAGTATAGTATAATAATAATAATATAATATAATAATAGTGTAAGTTTAATATAATAGATATATGTTTATGTTTATATATATATGTATATTTTTTTTAATAAATTACAAAAAACGAGTAACCTTATAGGATGGGATGGAAGTGAACATAAGCCTCTTGCCAATGTTTGATAGTGGTGGAGGCCTAACTCCATCTATTTCTCCGCAGCTCACCCCCCCCCCCTCACAACAGCCCAGTAGCTCCGGAGAAGAAATAGTGTCACCATATATTATTCACAGGGTCCGGCAGAATGTGTTCTCCCAGCACTCCGTTCAATCCTTCCTTTGTTACACATTCCGACTTTTTCAAATAAACTAATGGAATCACCCACTCCATAACACCCCCCGGACACGGGAATCCAATTCTTCTTCGGAATCCTGCCACGACTATCTACTTTTTATTTCTGTGGTTTTTTTTTGTACAGGACGAAAAAAATCTGGCGTACTCGTTAGGTGCGGCTGTGATCCATTTGCTAATGATGACAAATTAATTCTTAAGACCCGACTAAATCCGAATGTTCAATAATTATATTGGCACAGTTCTCATATATATACACCTCCCAATATGGTTCAATATATGAGAGATCGTGTGATTTTAACGTAATGTCACCTTCCCGGTTATTTAGAAGGAGGGAGTAACAGTGGAGACTAAAACGGTAGACTCTCACTACCTTCCTGATTCCACCCGCCTCCTTTAGGCATTCCACACCCTATAACCTTCTCATACATCCTTCAAACGGGGGACTCCCCTTAGTGAAAGGCACTCATTAGCCCAAAATAAGTTTTCCTTTATTTTTCCCACATCCTATTTTATAAGTTTGAGAGCTAAGAAAAAAAACAAAAAAAAAAAAAAACTGATCAGTACCAGCACTCCTAATGACTACGTATTTACAAAAGTCAGTTACCTTCAATGGGATTACATATCGACGAAAACATCAATAATCGAACAATATAGTCATAGTTAAATATTAACAATATATGTTTACATATCATTATATTCTCATACCTACAAAATCCTCTAGGAGTAGCTTGGCGGATCTTTGCAATACTTGCCTCCTTCTCCATAACCGGGAAGGTGACATTTACATGTAGGGTATGTACGCTTATATTGTATGAATGTACTTTGTAAATACGATATGAATGATGAGAGTAAATGAATATAATAAATAAATTCCTTCTTTTATAATTTTCGTGAAATAAAGATTTATATTGCTAGATAATATCAGTTTTAATTTGACTGAAATATTATGATAATTATTTGTTAGGGTTTGTTATTCTATATACATTTATATATTAAATCTGGTGATTTTATTTCAAAGTTAAATTGTGCGGCCAAGATTACAAATCAGAACAACGAAGAGAAGTCTCAAATTGTTTCAACGATGACATTAATAATAATAAACATAAAAAAAAAACGCCTTTTGATAGTAAGGAGTGAAGATAAAGGAGAAATGGCTGTTAAGAGCTAAGCAAGGGAGGCCAAAGAGCCCCAGCCATTGAATATAAAAGGAAAGAATTAGTTATTCTAAGGAGAGGCCAGCCTAATTTTTTGATATGTGCACCCCCAAGAGGTAAAGCGGGGTTAAATTTACTGCCACGCTCGGGAAGGGGGTATTTTTAATTAATGTCGGGGGGGAAAAGGAGGAATTAGGGATTATTGTGCTGTAAGCAAAACGGAATTGCAGTCCTAAATTCAGACTACCGTAGGGCGGAAGAAGAATTCGGAGGACTCCGGTACTCTCACCCCCCCCCCTCTACTGCTGAGAATACTAATTGAAATTTAACTGGTGTCGGGGATTGGCCGGTGGGGATAACCCCTCCTCATCAAACATCGCCTTTTGAGTCTTCAATCCCTAATCGGCGCATCTCTTACCTCCCCTCTCTCCTTTATTAGCAGATCCAGCTTGCCGCGGGAGGATCTTACCGTTTAAAAGACAACCCAAGCTTTAGTACTGGGCCACGTAAGTGAAGTTTTCATTAATTAGGTTAAGAATTAGTATGTAAGTTAGTTTTAAGTTTGATCAAAAAGGGTAGCCCCGTCAATTTTATTAGAGTCAGTTCAGTCTAGTCATGTATTATATGTATCATTATACTTGTTTATTGTATTATATAATTTTCATAAAATATGAAAACCTGTATATAATGTAGCGTGCTACAGGTTATACATTCGCCTGAGAATCTATAATTGCATATAATTATCTATAAATTTAAAGGGGGTGTAAAGTGGGGGAAAAATAAAAAGGTTTTCACTAACATAAAAGCATAGTTCAACATTCATTTATAGTATATAAAAAAAGGCGATAGCATTACATAAATTAATTCTTATGGTTATCCCAGGTGTTTATTAAATTAGCCCTTATTTTCTTAGTTCAATTCGTATTTAGTAGTCCAGTATAGGAATACTAATATAGGCTTTCTGATGTTTTTTATATAAAAACTAGGAAAAACAAGCAATATTTAATAGGGTATACCCATGTAATCACACATATAATCATAATTTTCTATAAAAGAGATACAAATAAACTACCCCAGTCTTCAAACCTAGACTGATCAGTTTCTTATCGCCCTCCGGTCCAAAAATTTATAATTTCCCATTATTGTTCATTTTATTTATTTCCGATTTAATACATCGCTGTAAAGGGCCCTCCTAATTCACAAGTTACAAGTGCAGTACCACAACAGTATTTTCAGTACCACAGTCCAGTAGTAACAGTAGAATATAACTGCAAACTTAATAAGACACTCGAAAACGACTTCAGGGAGTGAACTGCACGGTTATATTCCAGACCCCGATCTAAGGTAGAAATTGAAACTACCCACATCCGTAAAAAGTTCCGATCAATACCTTGTACGTATGAACACGCCATACGGGTCAGTAGTTACGTTGACAAATGAAATACAATAATTGTCTAACTAAATAAAAAATTATAATCGAAAGGACTTTAAAGTATGAAATAATTGATTCGATCGCACTCTACTGCAACAATTAATGAAAGAAAAGAACCAATCGGCAATTTCTATCCAATCAATTTAACTTTTCTGCGACTGAGGGGGTGGGGGATCCATTGCCAGCGGTATAATTAGCGTTTTCCTCCCTTTTGGTGCCCTTGAATAGGACCGGGTCATTTGAATAGAAGCATTTGATTTTCATTTTTTCCCCTTAAGTGGTCATTCAGCCAGTCCCGAACGAAGAGGGTTAGGACGTCCTATATAATACATAAGGGCTTATTAATTCCGATGCAAAAGTCTCTCTGATGAGTGGGCCTGTTGTAAAGACGTGGTAATACGCTTCTGGGTGCTTGTTTCACTTCAATGGAAACCCTGAATCGCCCTTATTATAAATGATGAAGAGGAATAAAAAAACAAAAACAGTATAAATTATTTCATTCATAGCTAGGGCCTTATTCCAGCTATTTATCAGCGAAGGGTGGAGTAAACGTACTTCTCTGTTTTCGACAATTTTATGGGTTCACTTAATCCAAAGATCAATTGCTCCACCGTTTTATTTTTTTCATCTTAGATAATATAATTTTATTTCAGTTTTTGCTGATCAGTTTTTATATTATTAGTATTGTTTAATTGTTTTTTTTTATGAGGAAGTTCGTTATTTTTAAAATTACAATTTCCATAACCAGCGTTAATAATTGTGATTTAAGAGAATGAGCTCTCGCGCACAATTTCACTCCCTATATATATACAGGTTACACTCGTGGAATATCTGCATGCTGACATGCCCCCGAGGTATCCCCCCCCCAGGTGAAGCTAGTCCAATTGTTTACATTAAATTTTATTGAAACAAATTTCAACGAGGAAGAAAAGCTCAATTAAAACGAAGATGGTTCGAGTTTTGGTTCCTAAATACTTACATACACTGCCTGTGAACAGTTTAAGACCACTAGATAAATTTTTGTAACAATGTAAAGAAACATTCTGGAAGCAATTAGATATTTTCATGTAATATCTTGAAAAATCCGTCTTCACTTTTAATTGGTGTTTTGACAATTCTAGGCATCATTTCAATGAGTTTGTTTAATTTTTCAAAACTAACATTTTAATTTGAAAAACTAAAGAAGTATACTAAGTTACAAAGAGATTATTACAATGGGGGTTTTTATTCATTTTTGTCTTGTCATTTTTATTTTTGGTAGATTTAATTATACTATTAAGACCTCTCACAATAAAATTATGCAAAATCATTCCACAATCAAATTTAAAAATAGTATTGCAATTAATCAACAGAGGATTACAATGTTTATCATGGTCTTAAACTTTTGACAGGTAGTGTGTATTTAACCTTGCCCTCTCGGTACTGAAAAATATTTTTCATACAGAAATATGGGAAGTAAGTGAAATAATGTCAACAAGTTTCTAGTCTGGAATTCATACCTTAATCCAAAACAGATGCATAGTATAATCCGAGGAGTTGATACATAGATTTAAATTTTATATAATGTTTGTGTTACTGCTATGCAAAGAACACACATGCATACAAATCCTTGCTAATAACGTTTTTCTTAGCTGAAAAAAAAACAGCTCTCATTAGTGGATTAGTTCCACGCAAGGCTTGAAATAAAATGGAGGAAAATAATTCTAGAAAAATAAAATTCCCTACTTATAAAATATCGTGCAGGCGAAAGGTGGGGGATTATAAGTTTGTGTAGACCTAACGATAATTTGCCGTTGAAAACTAGACATGATGGAGTTGAGAAAGATTCTTACGCGCACGTTATACAATTTACAGCAATTCCCAGCTATAGTAAAGTTTCGGTTCTAGTTAACTTGCGCCTCATCACGGTGATTGGCGAGCAGCCCTGAACGTGAGCAATCAAAACGCAGACTTCACGCGGCAGAAACGAAATTAAGAGTTCCCCGGTAACGAGCAGTCTGTTAAGTTTGTCAAGTAGTGATGTAATGGCCAAGTTAGATTTACTGAAACGCTCTGAAATGGATTTATCTTCATCTCAGGTCTTATAACTTCGATAAAATTCGAATTTCTCTCGGAAAAAAGTTGGTGCTTTACAGTGCTTTACTGGTAGACGGTCCTCAACAAAAAAAAACAAAAAACAAATAGAAGGTGAGCCTCATCACCTAGTGTTATGAACTTTTAACAACAATAAATTTTTTTATTATATTATGCACTCCGCCAAATGCATTTAAATGCAGAAAGAGGAGAAATATGTAATCCAATTATTTTATTATTTATTTTTGTACATTGTATTATTTTGTTGAGGTTTTGGAAAAAAAAAAAAAAAAAAAAAGTGCATTAGAGAACACAACTATGGATGGTACTCATTAAATATATGAATTATCATACTAGGAGGAAACAAAAAAAAACTAAACTTTTATGCATTTTTCTAAGAGCTTTTAAATTCATTAAGGGTTGGAAAGACTATCCTAACGGGGGGAGCCGCTTGTACTAATAAAGTAAATAATAAGGGGTAATTAAAATTGATTCACTTCAACGATTTGAGGTTGAATTAATAAAACAGCTATAATAAAGCCGTACTACTCCATACCAATTTCTTTCATCGTAATTTTATCCAAACTAATAATAAATATACACTTTTATTTCTAATAATAATTGCTAATCAGTAGCAATCAAACTGTTTTATTGTTGAAAACTGTTTCATGATAATAATTAATAGAAAATTGATTCATAAAAACCATTCCTCGTTTTTTTTAAGGCTGCAAAGGAAGCCTGTAATAAATTAGCGTAGGCATTAATACCAGAATCTAAGAAGTGTTGCTACTTTTTTTTTGTAAATTTTCGAATTCCCGTTGATTCGCCTATGAAAAAAACTATCTTTGATACAATGGCTAAAGCTGCTTAACAGAAGATCACTGAATAAATATGACTTTATGAACAAACTATGAATCCCTATGAAGGGGTTCTGATAGTTACTCAGTTGTGAGTAAATAAATATAATAATAATGGTATAATTATCATCCTGGGACTGATTCCCTTAATAATAAACAGTTATTTAACATGAAGTGAGTTATTTGGCAGTATCAGCCCCGCTATAATCTTACTATGTGAGGAAAAGTAAAAAAAAAAAAATAAATGATAAAATAATATACCTAAAATAACGTTCTTCAAGAATCTAAAATATTCAACCCCCTCCCCTTCCTGAGACTCTTCACATTGGGTCGTATTAATAAAACTAAATAAATTTAAAAATAATTGAAATAAAACATGAACGTTCTTGAATAACAAAAATAAACTATGTAGACAAATGTACACACACACTCACTAATTCACAAATAAACATGTTAATACCTACATACCTAAATTAACACATAAAAAACCACCCTAAGAAGATGTATACTAATGCATAACAGTGCCCTTTATTATATAATAAGAATGAAACACAACCCTCTGACATTAGTTAGCATTTTATTTAACTAATTTGTTCATAATAGCACATAACTAAACAAATAACTAAATATTATAAATATAATTAGCTTTTTGAAAATTGACGAAGAGACAATTTGGCATTTCTCAATGAGGATAAAAGGCAGCAAGGACATTAGTTGTAAATTTCGACAGCAGTTAGAGCCTTCAGGAGTGGAGATGGCTCTGTGGTTTGTTTAACAAGAGTAATTAACAACAGCCCGGGGTCGGTATGGTCCTCGCTGTTTAAGATAACAATTTACAATTTATTGCCGAAGCCCGAACGCCAAAGTGGTGGCTGAGAACACTGTAAGCAGCGCCAAGAGCTCAATTGAAAGAGACTGGGCCATGAAAGGTGACCGTTAAAGAGCCATTGGGTTCCGGACGAGGCAATAAAAAAGATGATGAAGGCAGAGGGAGACAAACGCCCCACAGCCGCGGTTAAGTGCACTATAAAGCCCGCTCAATCATCGCCTCCGCTTTGCCGTGAAATAAAACTTAGCTGTAGAAGCGCTTAGCGCCAACGGTTAAGTCCCGAACACTTGCTTAGCGGCCGAAGGTTCTCTGCAGTTAAAGCTGCCCACTCCACCTGTCCCGAATACTCACATCTCTTCGGGTATATTACAATGGATCTATAAATATAACACCTCAAATTGTTTTTTTTATTGATCAAACGTAAAAGTGTCTACAGCGAGTCGGACAGACTTCTTAGGTAAATTGCATAGTTATTATAATTGTTTATTACAATATTATTATATTATTCATTTAAAAAAAATCCTCCTGTTGACTCCTTCGCCGGAGCTAAGTTAGGACAAATACAGTATTAACTGCTCAATTTACAATCCCTGTACCAAGGAGGTGTAAGTGGTATATCCACCCTGCTAACTAGCGGCAAACGCGGATAGCTACCATCTGAAGCATTGTTTGTAGCTGCTAGGTCTTATAAACATTAATTATAGACTTGGTCAAGTTAAGTAAATGTGTATAGTTTATTATAGTAATAGTGTATAAAAGTGGTTAGTGCATTTAATAGGTTTGTATTTTTTTTATTTTAGACCTTAAGCTAACATTTTAATGCAGATTGGTTCTATCAACATTGTTAGTTCATCAAGTTAATGTTTACGGTAGTGATTGTTAATAGTCTTACGTATTATGGTAATGGCATACCTGGTTAATGAGAACAAATGCTGGCCCGCAGGTTGTAAATAGTAGGTATAAGTTTTATACCTATATAAATATAGAACAATCCATAAAATAAAATAAACTAATAAGTATAAGTTTTTATCTACGACACTACATATTCTTTTGTAATAAAGTGTTTGGTATCTTTTACTACTACTGATACATAGTCAAAGAAAAATATCAACACAAGATCCGGGAATAAAGTCCTTAATGGCGTTAATCTCCAGAGGCGGTATCCGATAAGGATTATATTTTATTTATATTTATGTTTTAGCCACAATACGCGTATGTGTGACTGTCTACCACCGCGGACAGCGGGCACATAAATAAAGTATATTAAACGAATGTGGCTAAGTCCTGAGTGGGCTTTATACCGACGTAAAGTGCCATGCAAGTAACGTATATAACTTTTTTCCACTTCCGAGGAGCCCTTTATGAAATCCAGGTGCGAGGAATGGTAAGCTACTGCTCCCACCTTCCACCTCTTTATTTATTTTATCTCTCAGTCTCATCTACCTTTTTCTCTCTCTCTGTCTTTATTTACCTGTTCGATATCGGAAAAAAATATTTTTATAGCAATCTCTACCAGACCCGGTTCAATATTGGACCTGGCCTCAAGTTCGTAATATTACTTTATTTATGTTTTTACTTTTTTAAATCGTGTTTCGAAAGAGATTAATTAAGAAGTTGTGGCACAAACGGACACAGATACAACTCTACTCTCTGCTGAACGCTATGATACGTTATTAAAAATCTCGTTGGAAAATAAAGTGGGTTCGTATGTTTGCTTAAGTAAACAAAATTGCTTAGTGTCTATGTATTTTTTTGTCTGAACATGAACAAGAAGTCTAGCTCTGCAGTACTTCAAATTGACTGATGCCTGGTACAGACTGGAAAATGTGAACAAATCAAGCAAATACCCGTAGTTATTCCATCTCCTTCAGTTTAAATCTCCCATCACTATTTGGAATAAACGCGAGATATCGTCCATCCGACCGCTGCCTTTCCTCCATGAGTTGAATGCCCCTTAAGCAGCTTAGATTCTCGGTAAACAGGAGGTTTAATAAGTTAAGAAGGTTTAGTTTAAACACCTACATAGGTGTGGCTGAAGAGTCAAGGAGGCATGTGGGCGGCACTGGGGCAGTTTAGGGTAATCTGCAATTAGGGGCAGCTGGCCTCGTACTGCACCACCTGGCACGGTCGATTCCGATCCACGCATAATTATAACTGTGGTTGTCTAACTCGTGGCCGGCAAGGCTTCCTGGCACGGTTTAACATCTCGGATGAATCCGGATGATCTGGAGTAGTGCAGGTACAATGTACGCTCCCCGTTCAGAGGAGTCGGGAAAACAACAGAATTATAATTGATTTGTAAACGTAACCTAACCCCCGCCCCCGCACCAAACGAGGCCTTCCTCGCCTCAACTTAAGCTTCCAAAATTTAACAGCGTGATTATTGAATTAAAGTTTTATTCTGGCGTATTAGCCAAGTGTCATCGATTAGTTTTCGTTGACTAACTTCCAAGTCGTCTTTAATTTGTACTCAATTGGCTTGGCCATTTGAAATTGATGCTTAACAATTACGTAATATTTTCCCGTGGTTATCATAATTGTATTTTAATTACGAGGGTGGTCTGAAAAGTTTCCGACCTAACAAAGCTTTTATTTCACTAGCTTTTATTTATTTTATTATCATCTTCATGTTGAGGTCGGAAACTTTTCAGCCCACCTGTGTAATGACTAGTCAGCATATTTCGAGGTGTAGAGACATAAGCTGAATCATTTTTACAACCACCATCGTAAAAGATGGTTGTATAGTCTGTCTAAATTGAGTTTGCAGGTAAGGGAAGGGAGCTCGCGCACCCTTTCACCACTCAAGAGTCCCCTCTACAAATCTCACCTAGTAGAAGATAAGTAGAAATGTTTTACCTGGAACTTAAAATATCTCGTACTGGAACAAACGTTATTCCAGTCTTTTTATTTATATAGTTTTCCTTAGTCCGAGTGTTTCGGAAGTATGTTCTAACTGAAATGGAAGTATGAGTGGAGGGAAGAATGTTGGGCTAGTGCTCATGTCTCTTCCTTACCTCATTGGCAAACTCAACTTAGACAGACTCCAGCTAAAAACAGGCAGGCAAATATAGCTTCTTTTTGAAACCTAACTTGATTAGAGCAAGCAATTAAATTTAAATTAACTTATTTTATTCGTGAGTGGTGACCATGGAAATCTGGTATATGTAATATAACTGAACGGAAAGAGAGCATTTTCAAAGCATCTGCGTAATGAAAGCCATTAAAGTTGACAACTGTAAGTAACGAGTTCATACGAGATCTTACACACGGTGTAATTGCCGTACGGAGGACTCTCGAAGCTATGAGCACTGGAGTACACAAGAAAATTTCTCTAGAGGCGGATAAAGTTGAGACTTGCAAAGTACTTTAATTCTATTTAAAGTCTCCTCGATATCCATAATGACAGCGAGAAACGGCTGTCTCTGGACCGGGGCTGTTCGGAAGGGGACGGGGGTTGGGTGGAAAGCGGGCTTTTCTATTATAGTCGCCGGGAAAGCCCTTGAAAGCCCTCGTTGCCGCTAAGTTAACAGAGTTGTTAACTTAACAAGAGTTACGCTTAAGCACTTTGAGGGCGGACAAAGGTGGTAGCCAAAAGGAACGAATAGATACTTAAAACTGTTAGCCCTCAGATCATGATAGGAATTTAGGTCAGGAAAGTAAAATTGTTTACTACTCAATTTACTTTTGTTTTTGCTTCATTTTTATTATACATTATATTATAAGATTGTACATATATCAAAAATGTACTCAACATTAAATGCAACGAGTTCACTTCATATTAAACGCTTATGATATGTGACTTGACTAATTGTGTAATCCAAAGGAAACGCTTCTCTCTAAAATTGGCACAAAAACTCTTTGCCTTTCTGTATGTCTGCATGTGAAAAGATATTGGCTTTCTTGTGTTCCGCTATTGTTTAACATTCGTAATTAGGAACTGGGGATAAGTATAAATAATTTTCTGTAATTCTACAGCTTTATAGCTCTTTATTACCTTAGCAGATTTTTAAGATACATAATAAATTTTTCTCTACAATGAGTTAGATTAAAAAAAAAATGTGGGCAGATAATGTTTTAATCAATTATCGAGGTTCAATCTACACCGGCAAACCCTCCAATGAAAAAAATATTGCCCTCATGATTGAAACAGGTAGGCAAAAAGTATCTTGATTGGAAATTTTAAATTTATTTCAACAATACTTTTTATATCGTCCGGACTGTGTTTTGGTTTAGATACATTGGCTGAATTACTTCGAAATATTCTTTAATCGTGTCAAGGTGGTCAATGCCCTGATTAATAATATTCAATTTTTCGCAACCCGGTATCACGTGAAGGAATAATGATTATTTATGGACTAATGATGAGAGATAAATTTACTTTACTTTATAAAAGATTCTAAAAATCAACCCTGTGATAAATTAGCTGATAAATGAACGGTGATTGAATTAGACGCATACTTGCCACGTAACACAATCATTTTTATTTGACATTTATAAATTTGAATGTTTCGCAGCTGTACTACTAGTATCTGATTGGCTGCTTTCTCCAGCGCATTGGTCACCAAAGGTCTCGTGATTGGCGAACGAAGTGCCGGCTGTCTTTTTACAATTATATTTTATGTGAATGTGTTATTTTTCAAGATTTAACCCCGTTACAGTCCTAACACCTTTTGTTTACCAGATGCATCATGGTATGCATTAATACTTCATTCATTTGTTTTTCTTATCGAAGCCTACCATAAATTTCTTCAAGCGTGAATGCGATCAGTTGTCGACTATGACTAACCCGTAAGGAATGGTACTCCATGGCCCCTTAATCGGCAGGAACCTTCTCGGATCATACCATCCTTCTACCGGCGAAGGTATGAAATATGGGAGGTAAATAGTGGAAGGCCCGGCAGGAGGTGGACTGATAGCGTGTATAATTCAAAGTAAATGAAGAAAGTTGGCCCAGGCCCGATACACACAGAAGACGCAAGAGTGTGTAAATAATGGATGTGGGTCAAACTATGTGTAACTAATGAGGCGTGCTCAGGCTAAATGATACAGGAGCCCCATTGTACCTGCGACAAGGCATGAATCAGGGCTGACAGCTTCTGTTCCTCCTTGTTTCCTTATGCACAGTTCGGCTACCTGGACTTTTTGTTAGCTGATCCCGTACACTAACCTGTAGGATTTCTGACTTGAGGCCGGGATATGTATTCTTGATCTCAACTACAGGACAATCCAGTACACACAGGGGAAAAATTCCACCGGTTTAATCCGATAATGATCAATACCGAACAGACATCAAAGAGAAAAGCTAAGTGGGTTATACCATATGATTAAGAATACTACAATTCACTAAATTACAGCACATATTATTGACGAAGAAGATTTTTTTACTTGTATAATACGGAATATTCTAAAGAGTAAGACACCAAAGAGTATATTTACACTGAGTGAAAGGTAATTTTTTAAACACTTTGCCTCCAAAGCCCACACAACAATCCATGCATCGTTTATTTTTGAACATTGCATCAATTATAGACATTTCACGTCACAGACTACAAGACTGAATGATATGTATGTGAATGGTAGTATCCTTAAATTCATTATTGTAAACCATGAATGGATAGATACTATCATTCACAGGATGCTGAGGATGCCTGAATAGGCAAAACGTCGACTGTTGTAAGATCATAAATAAATGATATTTTAAGAGTCTTCCAGTTTTTTTTTAAACAACTAATATTTACACAGTAAAAATACCAGTATACAGCTATCTCTTTTAGAGAGTTACTTTTAGGAATAATATATTATTTTATATAACATGCATAAACTCCTTCGGGCACAAAAGTAAAAAAAATGAAATTATTAAAAACTAAACCACCCCATTAAAATAAAACCTCATAAATAAAAGATGTTCAGATAGACTGAACTCATCCCTTACAAATTCATGAAATTCCATAGTAACCTATCCAACCACCCTAATCCCGTAGCACAGTCATTGCACTGCTCCACTCATCCCTATAATCCTCCTAGGAGACTGAAACGGCAGTGGCCTCGTGACCTCATATAAATGCGCAACAGTGGGAGTCCTGGCAATGGCCAGTTTCTCCAATCATGTCCTGAGCGTATGTGGCTCTCGCGCTCTTCGTCAGCCTCGCTCGTATTCGGTGGCGTGGCTGGTGGGGGAGCGTGGGGGACTTTCCGAGACTCCGCTTCCTCTTTCGGATGCGAGGGAGGCAACAACCGTGTGGACTTGGGGGCCCCTGGGCTGTTTGAAAATATTGTATGAATGTGCGAGCGAAGAATGAATTGTAAATATAGTATGAATGAAAACATTTATCTCAATTATTTATTGCCTATTAAGTATTAAGGCAGATTGTAATTTCATCATAATAAAGTTGTTTATACATAAAAAAGATTGACTGAAAGATTAAGCAAAACCTTATTTAACTTATATAATGAAGGTGATGCTAAGAAGACGCCATTTAATACATGGCGTCTTAGCCTGGTTTGAACTACATGACCTGTTCAAGCTTCTATGGATTTATTATTTAAATCGAGCGATTTCGAAAGTTCCATGTCACTGACTTAGGAAGACTGTTGTACTTGAGGACGAGAGACATCGTCTGTCGTAAGCACTGTCTTTAAATAAAGAAATAGGAACTCAATTTTTAATTACCGTGCGATGATTAATGACCATTAATTATATTGCATAGGGTACATTTATCTGGACATAATATATATATAACGTGCCATAAAAGTAATCTCGGATTCAGTTAATGATTCGAACATTATTTAATGAAGGGATTAATGACTTGTTAAAATGCCGTTTAAAAAGACCAAAAAATCTTATGAGCGCTTGTCAGCTCCGAGGTACTTGGAAGATTTAGGCTTTTCCATGGGTATAAAAGATTGTACTAGTAAGTAAGGTAAGTAAGGTTACATGGTTTTAATCAACAAAATTCGAGCATATCTCGTTTTGTATAAAACCCTATGTAAAACCACCACCATGTGGACTCGAGATTAAAAAGGAACTAGGCAGATAATTTTTTAGTTAAATTAACCGGCAAGTAGCAGAGATATTCGAGACGGTTTTTTTCCCTCCCATCCCCGTGTGGGTTTGAAGACGACTAAGAAGCGGCGGAGGTGGCGGGAGGTTTGTAAGTGATTTAGGGGGTGAATGGAACCCCCAGATTATTCCCTTATTTATGCTCCTTGTCTCCCTCGCCAGGAGCAACCAACCAGCTCCTACTTGAAATATGACTCGATCCCTTTCCATATTCTCCTGCTGGATAGACCCTTCCACTCTAATTTCTCAGATCGCTAGGCAGTGTAATTGAAAACTGCGGTCTAAAGTCACACGTACGCATCGGAACAAGGAGTGCTGAGTCCGACTTAGCAGGAGAAAAATCTCGGGGGTGAGAGAATTCTTAGGTGGGATAAGAATTCATATCAGGTGAGTGGAAAAAAAGAAAAAAAAAACAATTGTGCGGAATATATATGTACAACATTATACCCTCTTACAAGAATACTACATAAAGTGTATTACATTTTTTTCTATACGTACGAAGAATATTTGTACACTCCTGTTATTGGCAGAATTATTTGAAAGGATTTGCAGTGCAAGAAGTGTTTACGATGGTTGGTTTGTTTTATATTTAGGTCTTCGGTTGAAGGACATGTTTGAAGGGCTCTTTGTGGGTTATTGAAGCGTGTAAAGTAGAGGATCTTTCTTTCAAATAATTTTTAACAACTGAAAGGAAATACTTCTTACAACTCTTCTAGCCAATGGATTCTCAGAGGATTTGCATTGAGTCAAGCTGTTGGTTGGTTTTAATTTGTTATAATAAGAAATATTATTTGTTTTTCTACCATTTTTATCTGCGTTCAAGGAGAATCGATCTAGAACAATGTCACATTATATCACTAATATTCGTTACGTCAAAGCCACTGCTAACAAACCATCTCATGACCTAACCCCCATAGAACTACAATACTACACAATTCTTTTCTCGTAATCACTATATTCTGCTCCCTACCCCCTCCATTCCCCATGTCTCTTCATTAAATGTGTTCAAAACAAGATTACTTAATTATTCTCTATCAAAACAATTCAGTAGTCACATAAAGTGCGAACTAATGAAAGAGTGTTGAGTTTTATAACATTCTTATTATATTATCTAGATTGTTATGATGGATTAGTACATATCTTATTTATTTTTTATTTTTTTTGAGTAAATCTAGTTATGCATATATTTACTTATGTATAGGAGAAGACACCATTGTGAATTAGAGTGTAATAGTAGATATTTTATTTTTATTTCTCAAGCAAAATAAGAAAGATATTATTATTAACGCCTTGATGGAAACTCGTCTAAAAAGGAATGTATTTAATCTTTTTAAAATATAATAAAGCAGCACTTCCCTACATAATTGTGTAATATAATGGAACATTTTAATCTCACAGATATTCCTATATTACAATTTTCTTAAATTAAGGTTAGCAATAAAAAATAAGGAAACATAAGAGGATCAGGATAAAGCTAGTAGAGGGAGGGGGGCCAAAAATTTCATTATTACAAATTTCTCACTTGCCCATGACTAGTGATTTTGCGAAATTGCAATACAAATGTTCTTATTCATTTTTTCCGCTGATTCCAATGGCTTGGGAATTAGAGAGGCTTAGAAAACAGAAATTTTCACAATAATAATTATTTGAGAAAACCCGAAAAAATGGGCTATAAACCGCACACCCTCCATCGTGAAACTGCCCCCCCCCCCAAGAACAGGACTAAAAATCAGAACTATATAATTTTTTTTCCTATCGTTATATATATATATATATATATATATATATATATATATATATATTTTATGAATAAACTACTTATTTACAAATTTATACTTAAGCCAATCTGGACATACGGAATAGAGCTATGGGGGACAGCAAAAAAGTCGAACATTAAGCGCATCCAATCCTTTCAATCAAAAGTCCTGAGAACAATAGTAAATGCCCCTTATTACGTTAGCAACAAAACCCTTCACAATGATCTGAATATACCCTATATTCTTGAACTCATCCCTGCCAAGTTCAAAAAATTCCATAGTTACCTATCCAACCACCCTAATTCCCTAGCACAGTCATTGCACTGCACCACTCACCCCTATAATCCTCCTCGGAGATTAAAACGGCAGTGGCCTCGTGACCTGCTATAATCAAGTGATAGTGGGATTCCTGGCAATGGCCAGTTTCTCTTATTATGTCCTGAGCGTCTGTGGCTCACGCGCTCTTGGTCAGCCTCCGCTGGCTCTTATCCAGTGACGCGGCTGACGTAGGAGCGTGGGGGACTTCCCAAGACTCCGCTTCCTCTTTCGCATGCGAGGGAGGTGACAACCTTGTGGACTTGGGGGGCCTCCGGGCTGTTTATAAATATTGTATGAATGAGCGAGTGAATGATGAATTGTAAATATGGTATGAATGATAGCATTTATCTCAATTACTTATTGCCTAATAAAAGGCAGATTGTAATTTTATCTTAATAAAAATTGTTGTTTTAAAAAAATATTTTATCATCAGTTGCCTGGATTATAGAGCATTGTTCCGTAGAAGTTATGAATGAGTACAGGGCCTCCTTCCTTTCCGCTCCGAACACCTGCCCCAATAACTCCCGGCGACTCTGTGTCACTAATTGTGACTGCAGAGAACTATTAGACAATACGAATGGGTAAGCTAAGGGTCCACTAAATCTTTGATCCCATACCCAGGTTCAGTCGGACCCTAGTTTATGCGGCAGCCCTAATGGGGCCCATATATATTGCGCTAGTGGAACATTAGCGCCTCCGTCCAGTGCACCTCCGTCCCACTGATTTAGAGGTTGTCTTTCGGGACGTTTTATTTTAGCCAAGTGTTGGCAACTTATATATATATATTTTTTTTTTTTTTTTTTTATCGCAAAGGAATTCATTTATCTGTGATGAAATTAAAAATACATAATAATACTATTAAAAGTAACACACAAAATCTTTTTTATGTAAATATCAATTTATGTTTCATGTGAAAATTAGTTTTTCAAAAAAAAATATCTCCTACATCTCTTTTATTATTTATATTTATTTTAAAGTCGACGTTTCGCCTATTCAAGCATCATCAGGACTATAACTATTCAAGGGTATCTGAACCAAATCGATATTTGTAACATTACACAGAATCTTATATTTAGTTTGATCCATGTCTTTTGCATATAATTGTTGTATCTAGATATATTAGCCAAACCTATACACATTTTTAGAAGCTAATATCAGTTAATAAGCGCCTGAATTTGCATTTATGTCTAGCTCAACTTTCTGTATTGTTAATTTTGTACAGGGCTCTCTGTTTGCAATTGCTCTCTAGCACAAAGATAGCGAATTAAGCCACGGTATGGGCGAACTTACGAAATGGATTTAAACATACTAAGTAACTAAATACGAAGTAAATAACCAAGGTGAAGAAACTAGTGAGCATGCATATTGTTCGTTATTATAAAGAAGCCTCTGTGTTTATAATTATGGGCACGAGAGGGAATGTGCAAACAAGTCTAGACAATCCCGCAATAGTCGTTTGATATCAATGGAAAAACGTTTCTCAGCGTTAGCACATGCCTGTTTGTGTAATTTTGCTTCGAACTGTAATACAACATATCGTCGTCATCATAAGAAAACCTCTGAACTCCAGCATACAAATTGCGGAGTTTTCTTATGAAGATGAGAATATTCTTTTCTACCTAATTTTATTTACGAAGCGTTTCCAATCATGTTTAACACCAAAAGTTTTTTGCTGTTATCAGAATCTGATGGAGAGAATAGTAGGTCAAAGCGTTTTCATCAACTAATCATGTTATCCTCAAAAACTCTTCTTATCACTGTCAAGTAGTATAAATTTGGAAACCATTATGCGTTTGTACTTTTACCTTTATGTATTGTTTCGTTTCGAATAAATTAATATTATTTTTTGGACCGTTCAGTGAGCTTGTAGGTAACTGACTAACGAACGAAGGGGGTCCGCTATAAGTACTCCGTTTGAACGCCTCGACGCCACAGTGCGGATGCACACAATCCCCATGTTGCGGAGGGCAGCCGCCCACTTACCCTTCACCTAAATCAAAGCTGGGATGCTAAACAGCGGCAAAAAGTCCCGGAGTTGCCCATTTGCCGTCCCCTCGCCGGCTGTTAAGGGCCGCACTGTTGGGCCTCTATGGAAATCCTGGCCGTCCAACGTGGCGAAGAAGAAATCCCGACCAGGGAAGGACACCTGCTCTCCTAGCTAGAACCACTTAATCGATACCAGCCCTTTGCTCGGATGAATGATAAACAACCTGATACGAAATTCAATACAGCAATGCCTTTAAATTACATGTTACAAACATTAATTAAAGCATTATAAAAAATTTTGTTATGTCCAGAAAAAAAAGTAATTATTCAGAAAAAAAACAGCGTATATAAATATTTAAAAAGAATCTGTAAACTGAACTAAATATTTTGTTGAATAAACTGTAAGCAATGAGGCCATAAAACCATTACACGTACTTAGGCGTAATTAATACTTACAACCTTTACACATTACATAAATTCCATTAGAGCTAACGACAGGGCAGCCATCTCATTTATGTTATCATTCCTTTGAAAAAAACTCTGCCGTAAAAATATAAATAATTATAAACAAAATCCTTGCCAAACCTCTATTAACCTATGCATTGGCATCCTCGAGAAAGACCTGTTACAAGTGACATCGTTAAACTGCAAGGAATGAATTACTAAGAAAAACAGGTGTGTTACGTCTCCTAACTACTTGATATCACTGACATAGACATGGTAAAAGAAAGCACTCAAAGGTTCCTTGAAATTGTAACATTAATACAATTAATAAATACAGAATGACATTAATTTATCCCTAAGCGCAAGTCGAAATCATTGTTTTAGTTCTAGGTTTTTGCAATAAGCAGATATTTTAGTTTTAAGTATTAAGGGTAATTAACTCCAAGACGAATTACTATTATTCTTTTATTCCTTTATTATTTATTATTCTTAGACATTATTATTAATTAACTAGAATTGATGTTACTGGGTTTGGAGGATTTGTATTTATTATCTATCCTTAAAAGGAACTAAACACCAAATATAAAAACAATTTGTCAACAACTCTTGCGTACAAAATAATTAATTTAACAAGTGGGGTCATAGAGATCATTTCACAGAACGCGACCCACCCCCAAAAAATACAATCACACCCTCCCACGGGGGGGGGGGACTCTATTAACTGACACGGGTAAAATTATTCATCGACCATTGTTAATAAAACAACAAGCCCATTTGAAGATAATTTGATATGGGGTGTCGTAGAGTTGTCAACTGGCGGCCAAGGCGGAAAATTTGTCGGAAGCGAGAAAGAGAGAGAGAGTGAGAAAGAGTGACGGGGAGAGAGAGAGTGAGTGAGAAAGAGAGAGGGTATCATAGGGGGTTGACATTCATCTGTAGCCACTGGAGGGATCATCATTTTCGCATATTCATGGCGAACGACCAAAAATTCCACGGAATATCTGTCTCTATCAGTCAAAAGCCTTTTTCATTGCCTAGCTTGTATAACAAATTTTAGTTATGATGAATCATTTAACCATACAATTCGTACAAAAGCTAAGAATATTATTGGTTCTACTTTCAATCAAGTGATCGTCTTTCAAATCAGACTCCAAATATAATTTAAAAAACAACTCTTCTATCCCACCATCCCTCATCAAGTGTTCACCTGCTATTTAGTTAATCGAATTTTTAAAAAGTTTTTTGTGCTGGAAAAACGAAAACTAAATCTAAATTAAAAAATCGACAAATTGAATTTCGTTAACTGACATTTAGAGCCAAAGTCATTCCGGCCAGTACCACAATCAATTAGTATCCTCTTCATCGTATTGGAGTTTTATTATAAGAGTATATAAAATAGCGGAAAGTATGAAAGAAAATAAATAAAAGTAATAAAAGCCGTGCTCGTTTCTCAAAATTTTGTGATATTTCAAGTAACCGCTACGAAGCTATTTAAGATTTAATGGCATACTTTTCTTAGTAATTGAGGACACATAAAAGACGTTAAGGGAAAAATAATTTCAAATGTACTACAAAATATGTTTTTTTTTGTATTCAGAAATAGACGTTGTATAGTTGTTATTTCCCAAGCCGGTTTTAATATGTTTTTATGTCAATATTTTAGACAATTGTTTTTTTGTGAACGTGGAAAAATAATTCTCGTATTAAATACTAGATTATTTAATTAGAATGAACTCGCATTGATCTCGGAAGTGAAGTGAACATATATTACGAATGATAAAAATATAGCAGGGTCAGGTCAACAGTTTCACATGTTAATACCGTCACTCAGGACGAATTGACTGATTATAAAGATTTTCAGACACAGTTTATCTTTATTTTCATAATGCATGAAAATTTTTTTTTATTATTATATTATTTTGAAGATATGCAATCGAGAATTCGAAGTATATTCGCTGAAGAATTCGTACACAAACAATTTTTTTCTTTTCGATTTTCCCTCAGGGGATTAATTCGTTTTTTATATGAATTCCAGCGATCGTCCCACCACGCATATTCACATGGGGGCATTCGAAAAAATCTCCGATAACATTTCGAACCGGTAGAACTAATGAAACAATAATAAAAATATCCATTTCAAAGTAAAGCCTCTCCCTTCGGAAATGCTGTTTTTGTATGTATTCTGCATTTCGGTCGTGGTCACAGAAGTGTAAAACTCACAAAGACTATCAATGAATATGTATTCACTTCATTAGAGAAGCCATTACATTATGCACTTAAACATTGAGAAATGTTCGCCTGGTAGAAAGCATATAACAGATACATCAATCACATCCAATTAAGAATATGTGATCATCTCACCGTGATTAAAGGTGAAGGAATGACTCAACTGAGAGAGTGTGTTAGCAACCCTGGTCCGCAAGTCATTGGTGGGTTAAGGAGCTCAAAGATATTATTTTCAAATAGATTGTAATGTATAAATACATTATATTTATGGCATTATTGCTTACCACCACAATAAAAAAAAACCTCTGTTGCTATTTCAACGTAAAATTCGAATAGCAGATTTAGAACTTTCAGTCTGTAACGTTATCAGTGACAGACTGGGCATGTTAAACATCAGTGTAAACGCCGGGAAGACCGACTGCTTAATCTTCTCCCTCCAAAAGGGGCAAAAAATCCTTGCCAAAAAGGAGGGCAAGATAACTCACCAGCTTTCTCAATGCACTATCTGGGTATAAAAATGGATAGGCATCTCCATTTCTCTACTCATTTTAGTAATAAAATAGAAAAAGTACGACAAAGGTCTTACCGGCTATTGCATTTGCTAACTTCACCCAACCTGTCGCTTCGTCTCAAATTGATGATATATAAATGTGTCCTCCGGCCAGCCCTGCTGTACGGTGCCCCGCTATTTACCCACTTGACTGACAATACAACCAAATGTCTCCAACATTTCCAGAATGGGATCATGCGAAAAGTGGTCCGACATACCTCTCTCGAGAGGTTAAAGAACGCTGACCTGCACCCGTTGCTTGGTGTGCCGTCGGTGGGTGAGTTCATCCGCCGGAGACACATTAAGTTTTTTTACTCGTTGCAGCACCTGATAAATCCAGTGTTTAACACTATGACTTCACCACCCCTCCCGCATCGATGGCAACAGACTGACGGGGGGAAATTAGGTTAAGAATTAGTATGTAAGTTAGTTTTAAGGTTGATCAAAAAGGTGAGCCCTATCACCTTTATTAGTCAGTTTAGTCCAGTCACTTATAATGTATATTATTATACTTGTTCATTCATTCATTATATAATTTTTATAAAATAACAAAATCTGTATATAATGTAGCGATGCTACAGGAAATACAAAAATAATTTGTAAATAGATTCGCCTGAGAATCTATATTATCTGTAAATTTAAAGGGGCTATCAGAGGGGGGGAAAAAAAACAAAAAAAAACAGCTTTACAATTTTAATAAGGATGTCAATAACAAGTGACTTCGATTTTGCTATAGCGAATTTTTGTTTATATCAACGTTAATCATTTATTTATAGTGCTTGGAAAGAGATTTGTTAACTTGTTTTGAAGTTATCTACAAGTTGTCTTATAGATCCGAGTGTGCATGATATGAGAACAAAGATCCAGGCACGCCTAAGGTCGATTGTCCCGGTAAAAAGACATTCACATTTTAAAGGACACGAGGACTGATCAGGCATTACATTCTTTAAAACGATATTTGGTATCGATGTTTCCTTAGTCCTTGTCCAGTCGCAGAATTTTAATTTTAAAACAACGGAATGGCCTTAGTGTTTTAAGTTCGATATTGATATAGGATCAGGAAACCAAAATGGTTGTATACTATTACCTACACGCACTAAAACAATCAACCTAATTAGCCCTTTCAGGATCCTGAAACTTGAACTGAAATTTTACAGCTTTATCTGAGAGACATAAAGACGAATGGGAGACACCAAGTCGTTTCGAACTACCGTACCATCCATAGCACTTAAAACTTCCCGAACGATAAATACGCTAATTAAATTCATTATAAACAAATAAATTTTCCGACCTGAACTTCTTCGCCGTAATGTACACTTGCGACCTGAACACATTAAAAGATCCCCCATATACCCTGCTGAAACACCATCTCCAATCCCCTTTTTATGAGCCTTACTTAATTAAATCCCCCCCCCTCAGTTAATCATGACGTACTGGTATTATGTAAATTTTCCTCTAGGTAATTATATCACTTAAACCTTCCTCCTTCCTATTTAAACTTAGATTTACTAGTCTAATTTCAACGGGGGGGAGGGGCGGGCACCGCGAAAAATAATCTCGGACCCGCCCACCCGTCGCCAACCTCGACTTACCGGTACACAAAAAACCCTCCCGGTGTTTACCTACGTTAATCCGTTTAATTTATGATTTCAATGAGTTCTTATGTTTCATTACCATATTTTTCATGAAAATATAATGTTACTCGGTCCTATTTTTTAATTTAATGAGTTAGAAACCTTCCCGAGTTATTTATTATTATACTTCATAAATTATCACGATTTGTTATCGCGATTAATAAAATAAAAAGCTTTCATTACTTACCTCAGATTTTCCTTTGGAGACACAGTTTCCTACGTTGCTAGGTTCTAAGTTAAGTACGTCTCTCTGAAAAACAAAACAAAAAAAATTAATAACTCTTAATAATAATGAATTTCATGGAACATTGTATAATTATTTTAAATACTTTGGAATAATGTAATTTGAATATTTCGGACAGCAAAATAACACTTGATTTCTGACACAGGAGATAGATCCGTTTCAATTATTTTGTATTTATTCATATTGAAAAAAGAATATACCAATGGGAGAATTAATGTTAAGATAAGAAGATATTATATATGATTAGATATTCTAACAAAGAAGTGAGTTAATGGTTTAATTATTGTGTTTTGTTGTTAGTCAAATTCATGTTTTTAGTTCAATTTTTTTAATTCACATCTTAATTTTTATTTTAATCAAAAACCATTACTTAAATTCAACCAAAAAAAAAAAATATGTACAGAGTTTTTATTACAAGTAATCCATTGAAAAGGGTTTGTACTTTTCTTTACTTTCTTCTGGAGTATTGCGGGAAGAGCAGGCACGAGAACTTTGGCAGTTTTTATGTAAAATAACTAACAAATCCCACTTTAAGTTAAATCAATATTTGTTCGCCTTGTGATTAACCAGGCATTGGGAGTTGGCCAGGCCAACCAAGGGCTTGGGCGAAGTATTGATAACTCAGGTATATGTGGCATAGTAGGCTTTGAAATCAGTGAAATTATTTTCATAAATAACCTTAACACGCAAAAAAGTTAAATGACGAAGAAGAAGTTGAAAAAGTGTTCAACTTTTCAAAAACTGTAAAATTGTGAAATAATTTGAGAAGGCAATGAATTTTCATTATACAGTACAATCTCGGCTATACGTATCCCGTTAATTCATAAATCCTGCTAATTGGTAATAAACGCCTGGCCCCTTGGAAAAAAATCGACGCTATTCGTTAAAAAAAAAAGTGCATTTCAGTCCTTTTGGTAATTCGTAATGATTTTCGCACCCAAGACCACGTAAACGTCTTATAATTCGTATGCCTATGTTGACAATCTCTTTATATTTAAAAAAAAAAAAACCAAAAAAAAAACCCTCCTTCTCACTCCTCTCTTAATCACGTTTGTTCATATTTTTCTGTTTACATTGGATTCGATATCCTTTATTTTTGCTTTATGAGAGCATTTATCTTAATTACTTATTTCCTTATAAAAGGCAGATTGTAATTATAGCACAATAAAGAAAAACCAATAAAATAAATAAATATTTTTGCTTTAGTTCAGCGTGGTTTCACCATGAGTTCAAAGGTTATCCATAAGTGTTTACCCATTTGTAAAAAAAAAGAGATTATAAAAGCCCCTGCCGATAGCTAGAAAAGAAACGAACTTCAAAACGCTTTAATATGCCTCCATCTACACTGACATCGATTTTAAAGAAGAAGATCGTCACTGATAATATAATATTATAATATAACAATAATATTAACAGTATAATAAAGCTTGGAATGGAAAAAAAAGTTAACTGAGCTGAGTGAAAATTTATAAAAGAAGAACATTTCAACGCTGACAAAACAGGGTATGTATATATATGTATGGAAGTTTAATAAAAACCGATTTTCCCGTTAATTTGAATTTTTTCTTTTTTTAACCCCCAATAATACGTAATCCCCCTTATTAAAAAAAAATTTTTTCCCTAAGCTCTCTAATTATAAGATTAAGGATGAGGGAAAAATAAAGGAATATTTGGGTTGAGCGGATCCTTGTACTAGGAGTACCTGCTTGAAGATGGTGAGAGGGTATTAAGGAGTGTGGGAAGCCTCGGTAGAGGTTGATTGTTCCGGTACAGTGGTGAGAGTCCACTGGTGGCTGGGCTTAGAGTCTCTCTACGCATGTAGTGCAGTCTTATTTAGTCGGATAGCAGCGATGGGTGCCCGTTAGAGGCTTGTTGTTGGTGGGCCAAGCGGCGTGATGTCCACCATTTGATCTGCTTTACCAGATCTTGGGAGTTGCCATCTTGCCGGTAGCGGTGGGGGTGTCATGTCTCGGAACAGAGGGTTTTGGTTCAATGTTTCATCGATTCAAAGAACTTGATGTGTCTTCTTTGGTTGGCTTCGGTGATGGTGGGGACCTCAAACTTTTCGTGGATGTCGGGAGCCTTCATATCACGAAAAGGGGTATGCCATAGTGCCATGCGCATAATTTTGTTCTGAAAGCTTTGGAGTCGAGTTATTGTGCTAGTGTGTAGGAATTGGAAGAGTGGTGTCCCAAACAGTAGAGCTGGCCTCAGGACGCTCTTATATATTAACAGTTTCAGCCGAAGGGATACAGCCGGGGTTGTGATGAGATGCTGGACTGAGTAGTAAGTCCTACGTACTCTTTTCAACTTCTTCTGCAGGTGTGTGTAGAACGTCATGTGTCTGCCTAGGTTGATGCCTAGGCATATGCTACCTATGTTGGCAAGTTTGCATTCTGTCCCGTCTATGGTGAAGCTGGGTGGACGCTTCCGTTTTCCATGCTGGAAGGAGAAGACGATCCCTTGCGTTTTGGCCGGGTTCACCTGAATCCTTATTTGAAAAATTCAATAATTCGTAATAAACCCTCGATCCCTTGGCATTACGAATTATCGGGATTGTGCTGCAATTACTATTATTATATTATGTGTTAGCTTGCGTTGATTATTAACTTATTAAGTTGATCAATCCCTGCAGCTTAAATCATATACTCATAATGTCGAAAGCAATCACAGAACGAAATGAATAACGCAGAGCTAGGTTGAAAATATCAAAGAGCGGGGAATTATCAATTTAATTATTAAGTACGATATAATTTTCTTGCTTAATATGGAAAATAAATTCAATTTTTTTTTTTTAAGTGGATGTCTAAGCTCTGAGAATAAGTTATCGTTCAAAAAAAAAGAAGAGAAAAACCTTTTTTTTTTAATGAAAAAAAAACCACTTTATTTGTCAGTGCCACGCCTAGTAACCCTGCAAAGACGTGACTGTTTTATAAATTTGGTTTGTATATTGACTCGAATAAAGCCCTCTGTGGTGGTACTTTTTTGATTAATCCTCGTCTTTGTGTTGTATTTGATTGGTTCTCCAACCGGTCTGTGTAAAGGGCGGTCTAATAATTTCATTTGTTTATTTTTTGTTTTACAGAAATACCAGATCAACTCTGAAATACGTAAGATTTGAATTTAAAATAATTTCTTATGGATAGTCTAATCATCGCGAATTTTTTAAAAATTAGATCATACGCATAACTGAGAATATTGTTCATACTTTTTATAAAAAGAGCTTCACCTTTTGGAGAAGATTGAGACGTACCCACAATGAAATAGATATTTTAAATAGATTATATATATATATATATATATATAGAGAGAGAGAGATTAATGATCATTAATTATTTTTCGAGTTAAAAGTCCAATATGAAAGTGATATTGAAGTAATCATTTTTTAAATAATGTTTTTATCAATTACAATTTGTTTGAATGTTTAAATTATTTTTTCTTTCATAGTCCCTTTAAACTTACAGATAATTATTTATAATTATAGATCCTCAGGCGAATCTATTTACAAATTATTTTTGTATTTCCTGTAGCATCGCTAAATTATATACAGGTATTGTTATTTTATAAAAATTATATAATGAATAAACAAGTATAATGATACACATTATACGTGACTGGACTAAACTGACTAATAAACGTGACGGGGCTCACCTTTTTGAACCTTAAAACTAACTTACATACTAATTCTTAACCTAATTTTTCGCCGACAGTCTGTTGCCATCGATGCGGGAGGGGTGGTGGGGTCATAGTGTTAAACACTGGGTTGGTTAGGTGCAGCAACTAGTCAAAACACTCGATGTGTCTCCGGCGGATGAACTCACCCACCGACGGCACACCAAGCAACGGGTGCAGGTCAGCGTTCTTCAACCTCTCGAAAGAGGTATGTCGGACCACTTTTCGCATGATCCCATTCTAGAAATGTTGGAGGCATTTGGCTGTATTGTCAGTCAAGTGGGTAAATAGTGGGCCACTGTACAGCAGAGCTGGCCGTTGAATGTTTAAATTGTTGATCAGTGAAATATATTTCCTTGCCTCCTTCTCCCAAGTCGGAAGGTGACAATGCAACGAGCGTATTGGGGAATCCCTGGGCATCGTGTATAAGCCTATATCTTATCACTGCATATTAAATACCTGAACAGCAAGGCAGTGTTATTAATATTACAGAGATGATTCTGTGAAATAATTTAATCTACCTGCATATTCTGCATTCATGGAAGGTACTCACTTAAGATCCTTGTACAACGCTACCTATTATGAAGTTTGACGCCAAACCTCTAAACGGCGATAAAAGATACGGCTTTAATCCAAGCATTACATAAAATTGACTCCATATTTTATTTGACAACCTATACATATTTATGCATGGGAAGGCCGGGTTTAGCATACATTATCCATACGGGATAAAAATTCAAACACAAAAAAGATATTTCCATACATTGGCCGGCTACGAAAAGTGTCTGGGAAGAAACAATTTTTACAGGAGGGGTGGGTGATGTTAGTGGTATCCTATTTATGAGCGACCTAAACAGGTATTTGTATTCGCCTAAGGGGCCAGAACCCTTTACCATGGTGCACCCCACCGGCCATGCCATGAATCCATAATCCTGCCTCCCACCGCCGGTATAAAAGTAGCCCTCCCTCCTTATTACCAGAAGCGGCAATTAGTGAGCTCCGGATTAAAATGCATGAGCTTCAAGGGGCGAACCACAATCGATGCCTGTCCATGCCTTGGGTCGGGAGCTATTTCAAAAATTTTTCATATTCGACTTACATATTTACATGCACAGAAAATATTTAGGCGGGAAATGAATATGTATATTCAAAAATGAGGAATTAAGCACTTAAAATGTTCTTTATTTGTAAAATTACAATTTGCTAATCCTAGCAATATAGCCTAATATGTGTGATTTGAGAGCTCATTTATACATTGAGCCCCCGAGGATTTCCCTAGTAAAACTGGCCTAGCAACTTACACCCTCCCACCGTTTCGAACATGTTAAAGACAAGAAAGAGTGCAAGAGAGCCACAGACGCTCAGGACAGGAGCGGTGATGGTAGCCAGTGTTAAAGCCCCATGACATACTTATCTATTTACAATATATCGCAAGCCCACCACGACTGAATGCGACGAAGAAGATTGTTATTGTATTTTCATTGAATACAGTAAACCTTGAGGTCAACGTGAACATCAAGAACTGCTAATCATTGTGAATGGATCATTTGATGTAAGAGGGAGCGTTGAGAAATTAAGGGCTAGAGAAAGTGGAATACATCCCCGTTCTATTGTCGTCCATAGAACACGACTAAGAGAGACCAGCAATTAGCAGACAAAGAAACTGTTAACACAAATAAAAAATACTAAAAAACATACTTGAGTGGATCAAAAACTATATAAATTAATTGTTGTTTCTTTTGGGCATGTCAACGACAAGGGGCCTACCAAGGTGCCAATACATGCATAATCATCTTTAGAATCCTATAGTTTTTTATTAGCTATTGAGACTTAATTTGATAAAAGAGCGGTTTTATTTTAAACTATCAAAAACAGACCTTTATATCAAACGAATCCGACCGGGATCCTTTTTGCATACCGACCCTATCTACCTAATATTGATACACAAGATTATTTGGATATATTTAGGCAACATAAATATATCTATTAATTACAACTTACTCTACAATTAAATAATTTTATAATAATCTACAATGATAATTTTTAAAAAAGAAAAGAAAACTATCATATTAACCGCATCGAGTTTTTCTTTGCTGTGAAAGTTAAGCAAATTAGAATTGATTCCTTTTCATGAGAGAGAGAGAAAAAAAAATGTCTCCGACTTATGATTGATTATGAATGAATGAATGAGATAAAGAATAGAAGGGTATAAAGGGATAAAAAGGCCATTCCATTCTTGAAAGTACAACCATTGTTCGGGTTAACGATCGCAGAGGTACTTCAAACGATTTTCTGTTGGTTTGTATTGCATTTGCTTTTGAATGAATGATAAGAGAACTTCGTTCTCGGAAACAGAATAACACAGAAAACCACTTTAAAAATGACAATTTTATAAATCGATTTCTTAACCTAAAACAACAATATGGTGTTTACATTAAAGTAAACACGCTTGGCAGATACAGAAAAATTGCTTGAAGTTTAATGTCCATCCCCTACCTTCAATTTGAACGATTTCTCGATATAAACTTCTGATAGAGAGTAAATAGATATACAGACAGTCGAATAGTTATAGTTCCACCTCTGTATATTTTATGACGTGATTACGCATCATTAACGGTAATTAAAGACCAATCGAAAATGAGCCAAACATATCTCTTATCTCTTCTTCTCGGCAGATTAATTTATCTTTACCCTAGAGCAAGTGCTCGATGACCAATAATGTATGACAGGTGGTTTGGAGGAATAAACGGTATAAATACATTAACTTGACCATCAAGGATCATCAATAAAACGACAATAGTATTTCAATTACGGTACTATGCATCCTTTCCTTATCATGCCGTTCAAAAACACAAAATATACGACATGAACGGAGAAGGAATAAATTTGTTACCGCAATGCAGCGCGCTCTTGGCCACTTGAAGACCAAACTAATATGAGACTCAAAGGATCAAGGGATTTATTTAAACCACACCCAAGGGAAACTCGTTAATTCAATCCGAGATAATTAAACCCCTTATTTAGTTAATTCAACTTTCAACTTCCGTTTTCAGAAAAGAAAAAAGTAATGCCAAGTTTAAAATGCGAGTATTTTATTTATTCATGTCTCCTTTTTACTTTTCATTCATTATTCTAAACTACAATTGGTAATAAATGATATAACTAAAAGTAACTTTGGTAAATACATTAAAAAAATAGCAAGTAATTGGCTGAGCGATGATCGTAGAAGAGGCAGGAAATACTCAAAGCTATATGAACCTGAATTAACTATTAGAATGAATTTGACATATAAGGACCGAGAATTACAATTAGAAATAAAATTAAAACCCACTACAAGAGGCATTGCTGACTTGAAGCCTGAATAATAAAAAAAAATAGACAGTTAGACATTATAGAAAGATAAGAACTAAATTATAACTTTATAGGTCGAAAAAATATTGAAATGAAATGCCCACATTTGTGCCCCTATCCATTACAACTAACAACTAGCTTCCACGAATGATAAACTGCCGAACGTGACTGTCATCAAAAATGACCCAAAACAGATTGCGATCTCTCAATTAAAGTAATTATCTAGTGGCGTCTATGCCCATTATCCGTAATTTTCGCAGATAGCCAGGAAGAGAATATTTTTTGTTACTTTTATCCAGTAATGACACTTGCGGGGATAGTTTTAATCGCTGTGTCATGAGCGCACGTGTCATGTTACACAATATTAACAATAACAAAGGCCACACGAGTCTAAGTGTGGGTCTAGATAAAGGCCTGATAAAGTTATGATGTCATACCACTCCTAGTAATGTATGGATTTTGAATCGATATTGTTTTGAACAAATTATGTATTTTTAGCGGTCTATTATCCCTTGCTTTAGGAATATTACTTTCAAGTAAGTTATAATTACTATTTTTTAGTAGAAACCAGTTGTCCTATATTATTGTTTTTTACAAATATTGGGAACAGGTTAAGTATAAACAGTTAACAATTAACTCTTATTCGTGTACTAAACAATCTTACCCTAGATCAATTTTACTCCAGGCCTTCTATCTTCTAGAAATAATAAAACACCATAATTCCTTAAACTGAGAAATGAAGCATTCAAATCAATTACCTATAATCTTCTCAAATACTTAGATTATTACATTTTTGTGAAGTACAGGTTATCAGCTAGTACAATATTATGAAATACTCGTATCGTATTATCAGTACAAAATAACCAGATGATTTCCAACCTAAAGAAAATTGAACAAAATTAAATTTATTCAACCATTCTCCAAAGGGATGAAGAAAATAAGAGTCATATTGTTAATCCTTTCGAAGTCTTCATTTTTATGAGGGTTACTCGAAAAGAACCTTCCTAGGAACCTTCACTAACTGCCCCGTTGCCGGAGTGGAGCGGATCCTCTTTACGAAATAGTATCGACGCCGTTACCACGAAAGTATTCAACATATTTAAATCATGAAAACTAATCCGTGTGTAAATTGTTAGTTTAAACCTGCCTATAAACAGAAAATTAAAAAAATTTGATCTCATAAAGTGGGCATTTTACCCATAAAATGTCACAAATTTGTAAATAACAATTTTTATATATTCTAAACCAGTTATCGACAATTCCATGACGATTTTATTAAGAAATCCGTTTGAAGACCTAAAATATCTCAATTAGTTTTACACTAAGCAGTAATTTAAAAATTACCCGATTGTGATGCGATCTCTGGATCGAGAAACTTACTAAAGCCCGGGGACATTTAGCCTTAAGGATGTTAAACACTTCATAAGATTCACGTGATCATGAACTCCAATTAAGGCCAAGTGAAGCATCGTAACTGACCACGAACTTCTATCGCGAGAGTGAAATGAAATTCAGTTTTCACAAAAGGTCTTGAACTCAGAACCTTCTAGAGGCTGACCGAGAAACTACCTACTTAATGCTGGATTGTTTTAAAATTTTCAGTTAATGTTTTATTTCATTTATATTTGATTTTTTAATGCCTTTTCAAGGGAATATTTTTATGGCCATTTTTTTATTCTGAATAATTTTGGCTTTAATAATTATACGCTCATGTATTGCCGTTTCTTCAGAGGGTACACATACTGAACATCAATTTTTTCAATTAATTATTGGCAATTGTTGCAAATTCCGGGGATATGTATATGTTTATTGTTGGTTTTAACTATGCTCACATTGAAACTGCAATAATGCCTCTCAAATATTTGTAAAATAGTATTTTTACCCGACTAGAATCCGTAGTCAATGTCTCACAATAGGTAATATAATTAGTTTCCTGTGAGGAGAGAATACTAATTCCTAAAGACACATTAGAACTAATTATAAATCGCGCCGCTCGGGTCTCATCACAATAGGACGCTAAAGAGCAGACAGAGCATAGAAGAGGGACCGCAGACACGGCCTTGCAGGAAGCCCGCTGATAAGTTGCGAATAATATTACTTTACTAATTAACAGTTGCGTCAGGTGACACCTACAGTATCACACGGAGCATCGCTAATTCTCTGTTCCCCTCAAGAGGCCTCGCCATCACAAAGGCACCTGCGTCTCTTAATCCTATTTCATTTAATTAAGGCCAGTGACTGAGAGAAGAGTAATTTACTCGCTAGCTAAGTGCCTGATTAAACGAACATCGGTGTTGAGACCGATTGTGTGGCCGTTCCGAAATAGGTAATTTAACTTGTCCGCGGATGCTCGAACCCGCGCCGGGAGACTTATCTCACCAATTACCGATAGAAAACGAGCCTTAATTGCCCGACTGGTTAGTTAGCTGTGCTGTATCTGACGTGTCGGCCGGCCACCTCCGACAGAGCACTATAAATCCAGCGGCCATTAGGTGGGTCTACGCACCCTTACGACGCAACTGTTCAACTGTTTAGCTTCACTATCCGTCTTATTAAGGATGCTCATTTTATTTTATAAGGCTGTATGGGTTCCCTAATCGTAGGATCTTATCTACGATCAGTTAATCTAAACCACATTATTTAACTTAATCTATTATAGTATAAGATGGTGCCATCTCAACACTCAGTTCATTGGTCTGTCTATGCCCGAAGCTGAAATGAACTATTTCTTGTTCATAAGAAAGAACAACACTTCAAATGACGGTATCTGGACCTTAAAAAATGTAAATAGATTATTAGAGAAGAAGTTTCAAGAATTTAAAACATAATAAAAACTACAAATGTACAAAAGTTTGGCTAAAACGATGCATTACCATATATATATTGAAACCTACCTCATTTTTTACCATTTCTTTTTCTATTTTATTGATCAAATTACCTTAACTAATTTGGCAGGTCCGTCATGAGATCATTAATTCAAATTGTTTTTATGTCTTCGACATAGGAAATTATCCCGATTGAATCGCCCGATCTCAAGGCTAATGTTACAGTTATTAATGAATTGAGAAACTGGGAATTGTGAAATATATACAAATAAAATGATTATAACAAATAATTATAATTATATAGAGTGCTGACATAAATTATATAAAAAAAATATTCAATTCCTTTTGAACAAGGATAGTTACTACTAATTACAAAAAAAAAACATGAAATTTGAGCTCAATCTCTTTTAATGGATCCATAATAAAAAAACAATATCAATATCACCCAATCGATGATCTCCGTATAATCCAATCAACGTTACTTTTGATCTCTTCTTCTTCTGTTGGTGACCGCCGAATCGGGAGCTTGCTCTGGTTCGCTCTCTGGCTGTTAGGCTAAGACTGACCCTTTATCTCATCCCCTCTCCTAAGAGCACAAGGGACGATGCTGACCAGGTGGATGGGTTGCTCGTCATGATATTCTCAAATATCATGAATGTTACAATATATCACGTTTACCATGATACGAATGAGAGCTATAGTCGTAATAATTTCGTAAAGAAAACAGAATTATGTCAAAAAACATTTCATAGAACATGTCAGGTGCTCCAATTACTTCATAAAAAAAAAAATTAATGTATCCACGATTGTTTCAATAAATTAATAACAAAATATTTCGGGAATTCATATTTTGTTTGTAAATATTTATATAGAAGTTGTATTTTTCTTCATTGTATTTTAAAGAGATATTCTTTGGCATGGTAATGTAATTAATTCCTTCTAGTGGTATCGTTTTAGATAGATAGAACTAATCAAGTGAATTCCTTGATTTCAATTACATACAAGGGTGTGGTACTGAATTCTTCCTGAAAAGTTCCGATAATGTTTAATGATTGAAATAATAATAACTTGAAACACCAAATAGGCCCTTGCTTAGGTCTCAGGTGTTCTGCTTACTGACCATTGCACCTTCTAAGAAATAGGCCTTGGTCTAGAAGCAGGACATACGTTCACCCTTAATTGAGCAGACATAAGCCACTGTGGGCACCGGGTTCCAATAATTGCGTTAGAATATCTGAACGTTAGGATTAATAAATGTTCAATGTACTCAGTCCATCAAAGTTAAATAACCTATTGTCTTGGTAGATTCAGCAGGGGATGACTAATTCAGCGCTGATCCTGTCTCCGGCTGAAGCTTCAAGTCACTAATAATTCAGTCCAGACCGCCATATAAATATCTTAGCCAAGTCAGGCATCTTCGTATTTTCTCTTCCATTCGTTAAACAGGCTTCGCCCTCCGTGTGACAACTAGAAAATATTCTGAGCTGCGTTAATGGAATCCGAACGACGCGACTAAGCCTCTGAAGAAGCATCACAGGATGAATTCCAAGAATGGACAACTCTGGAAATGAATCAATAAAAAATGACATTTTAGACTTCTTTAGGACATTTAATAGCAAGACATGGTTTTTGCATAACTGCATGGTACCTAACCATGTCTTCGCAAGTTTGCACAACGTTGCAGGACAGGAGGGAATGGTATTACCGCCAGGAATTGCAGCGTAGACAACACGAGTGTTCGTCAAGTGTCAAAAGTGGGTCGTGAATCAAATATGTAGAGTAAATATATAAATTACTATTTAAAAATAAAACCGGTAGGATGTTAATTCAAACTACATTTGCTGACTGGAAGCCGAAGGTATAACAAAAAAGGTATCGAAGCAGAATTCTTGAAGATTATGTATTGCAAAGGAAAAGCTCATGCATAAATTTTTAAAAGTGGTATAGTGCGTTATGGCCATTCTTGACAAACCATAGTCTGAGGTAGACAGAGAGGATATAGGTTGCTAGCCGTTTATACCCCCTATGAAATAACTCTTTCCCGAGTGAGAATTAATAGGCTAGCTTTCTCACCCTATATTTCAAATGCACAGGAATATTAAAATAAATGAGTGAATCCTCGATCTGAACACGACAGGGTGTTAATCCAACAGATCATAATTAAAAACACCTCTCACCCACCTAGAGGCAAACTTCCCGCATTAATCACCCTCAGTATATAGGCTAGAGACTTAATTGGGATAATCAAATTACGTACTTCAATGATGGATGCATAACTCCAAACTGGGAAATCCATAATGGAAAGCTAGCAACAGCCTGAGGGCCAAGATATCTGAGAGAATTCCTTCTCCAGGATAAGATACTTACTAAGATATAATATTTAAATTAGTCTATGGTGTGATAAATTTAATTAGATTCATTTTTTGGGGGCGGGGGCTAAATTCAAAATCTTGAAATTAATAAGTACAATTTGACATTTATACACGAATTAAGGTAATGGAACCTAAAACCGTAATTTTTGAAATACACTTCTTCACAAGTCCATGGCAGATTCAACAAATCAAAGATTATGCTCATGAAAGAAATTCATAAGAACAATCCTTGATTTTTCTGGAAGTTTCAACTATCCTGTGTACAAAAGAAATTTATCCAATTTCTCACCGTTTCAAGATCAGCGTTGTGGCACTGAGTAAACCACTGCTTGATTGATACTCTTAGGTAAGAGGAGCTATCTATAGTAAATCACTAACTTCCAACATTAATTGGAAACAGTCAGAGGAGAAGGCCCAGTTCTCCAACGTTGGATTGGATGAATATATATAATGGCATTAAACAGTCAGAACCCATCCCGAATGTAAGTGGCAGATAGATGTTACACATTAGCGTCAGCTCTGGAGAAAGTCAAGGGCTGTTAGCTAACTGAGTTTAAGTATTGTGTGTAACGAGCATTAATTTTATATGTTCTTCAATTTTTCAAGGTTCATGGTCTGTTTTTTTATTTTGGTTGAAGCAAATGATCTCCCATACAGAAATATTAGACAAACCATGGAGTGAAATAACTATGATCAAGTACACCTTCAAGGAATACGTCCCGCAAACATTGCAAAAGAAAATCACTGTTTTCTATAAACAGACCAAACTTTATTGATGGCAAAATAAGGGTCTGTAAATAGAGTGATAATGACTGTAAAAATAAAAATAATGGTCTTCAACGTCAGCGAAAACTATTATGCCCGTCTGTCTTCCTAGTTCAGCCTCAACAGAATTACTAGTCGACTCCTTCAAAGTGTCCAGGTTGGTCACCCTGGAGTCATCGTTATAAGTACTATCTCTCCCTAAAGATGTACTAAGCAGACCAATAATGAGTAAACCAAAGACATGTCAGTATAACGAGAAATAATATTTTTGAGTTCAATAAATTAAACATTAAACTTAAATATACTAATTTACATAACGCCAATGTATTAGTGGTTAATCATAAATCATATTTAAATACCATTCCACATACGGATTATTGTTATTATATCAAATAGGTATCCTCTCCAGCTATAGAAAATGCATTAGCGAGAACATAAAAAATGCGCCTGATGCCGGTACAATTTGACTAAAGAAATTGTTTATTTAATTTGATTTATATTATAAATATAATAATATAATTGAAATTATATATTTGAAATATAGCACAATAAGGCAGATTGTAATTTTATCACAATGAAGAAGAAAGAAAAAACAAAAATTTAACTTTAGTATGGCACATCGAAATGTTATCTGATGAAAGGTATTGGTATTTTAATTTAATATTGAAATTAACTTAATGTAGGTACGCTGCAATATATGTATATAAAGCAGTGGTATCAATCCAATTACATTATATAACATTTAATTACAATTACATTGTATAATTACATATTAATTAATTTTATTTTAAGAAACTGTACTGTGGTCGTATTATTTTTTAATGTTCCTGTTTAGTTTTACAATGTTTATTTTATATCCTTGTATTTATTTCAATTTTTAATTTATTTTTATAGATCATTTTTGGATTGATACATTTGGCGTGAGTAAGCATCTCAAATGCGAAATAATTTCTCAAATACTGGAGCTGATACACGGTAACGCTTCCAGGAAAAAGTTAAACTAATCCTAAACAATAAGTACATAAACCTCTTGAAAGGATTTCTCTTCTCTTTTTTTTTTGGTATTTCCTCCTTCTCCCGAGATTTAGCTTCGAAACGAATCCCACGTATCTCGGAGGAAAAAGTCCATCCAAACTCTCAGGATAAGGCTCGCAGAAGGAAGGGTAAAGAAGAAAAAAAAATAGGAAAGTTGTTTCGGAAACTTCGGCAACAATGCAGCTTTCAGGAGCAGTGCCAACCTTCTCAGGCGCCACACGGTCTATACAAACATACATTAAGAAAGTCTGTAGAAATTGTAATCGGTTAAGGCAGGAAAAAAATGTAGAGATATATAGTCTTACTTTGATTATTTTTGGGGTTGTAAGAGAGATGGTGTCATTATTATATCATCATTTTGATATCATGAGTTGACTAGAACTATCGTCATCCGTAAACATTATTCAGTAAGAGTTCAGTAGCATACCTGACGGGGGGGGGGGGGGTCACCCCGGACAGCAAAAATATTTTTTTTTTTAATATTCTTGATTAAATAGTATAATAATAAAAATGAACGACATAAAAATGTTCTATTCAACTAAATCAATAATTATAATAAGAATGTGTCGGGCTCGCCTACCAGGGGGGGGGGGGGGGTCTTGTCGACAGAGCCACAGCCCGTCGGACGTCAGAAAGATAAACCTGTGTCTTTGACCTTTGCTGGTGGCTTAGTAGTAGATGTGTTAATCTCTGTAGGTAAACTGGGCAACCACCCTTTCAAGCAAGGTCTTGATTGAGTCCCCATGCTGGGGCAGTTTTGAGGGCGCTACGCTGCTCTGCTGTTACGATCATGTGGCGGGGGTCAAGCTTCGAATCCGGGGTCCTTTTTCCTAGAGATGTCCCCCCGGGGTCTTCCTTCGGCCGATGCGGGCTACTTACTGTGGCCATTCTGCCTTCTGATTGGGGCTCTTTGAGTATTCCTTTTGTCAGTATCTCTTTTATTTACGGGCAGTCTCGGAAAGATGCCACGTGTATGGTAATTCACACAATTCAACGCAACCGTAAGTCATGCTCTTGCGAACCTTTGCCATTTACCACAATGGTTGCGAGTGGCGGAACCCCTGGAACCGGCGGCCTGAGGGTATTCCCCTCTCCGGTCGGAAAACAATTACGCAAAAATCCTGTGGTTGACAGCTCTGATCTTCTTGAGGGTGTCGGCCGTGACATCCGGTGTTGTGGTAATTAAGACAATATATACTAGATATCTCCGTTATGTGCCTTCTGCGTCTGTTTTTCGCAGTCTTCGGATGTCGTGGATCCTCTCGCTGGTTTTGAGTGCTGATTTAATTTCCTCAATGTCCTCCTGGACAATGAGCCCCATTGAAAAGGCTTTATTTGTACTAGCCTATCGTGTGGTGCGGCGCTTACTTCTTAGCTGAGCTAAGATTTGCTTATATTCTTGGTTTTTGACATGAGCGACGTTAAGTTGGTTGGTTATTAGTTGGGGTTTTTAGTGTAAAAATACCAGGTCATGATGCCGTTGTTTGTTGCATTTGAGCTCATTTGGACAGTCAACCGATACGAGGTAATTTCATAGGACATGAAGTCGAATCGTCTGATGTGTATAAAAACCATGTAACCTAAGGGGAATTATGTGCAAAATCAAATATGAAGAGCAAAATAATTCAACTAAAATTTATTTTGGAACAGCGGTATTTTGTTTTCCGAAAGAGAAAGAGTCTGTGATCAAATGTATACATAACAAACTATAATCTCCTTGTAGCTTGCATCATGAAAAATAAAATAGTTTGCTTTTAGCGACATCCTGGCTAATGTCCTGTACATTTTTCCAAGCGAAATGAAAGGGTTCTAAAACAAAAAAATACATCTAATTTTTTTCGCTCTTGCCTTTTACTCCAACGATATTAAGCTTATTTTAAAATTTATGGATTAAGCCTTTGAGAAACAATGGATCCATCCGTTCTTTGTTCTAGGCCAATTTCCAGTTTTTTTTTTTAATTGTCTGGTTGCAGCATTATATTTGAATCTTGTAATCTCGATATTTATTATTAAAATTGTTACACTATAGTATCCCTTTATTACATTGAGGAATGTATAGTTAAATATTGTATTAAAATACAAAATTTTCACGATCTACAAATTGGCGCCTGATCACTTGGATAAAATTAAAAGATTACATAGTGGCGAAGGACTAATGCACCGTTTTCTATAGTAACCTTTTTTTGACCCCCCACTTCCCGAGACGGCCTTTGATGTTATTTCCTTTATAAAATGGAAGGATTAAATATTTTTATAACGACCCCTTCTCACTTTCATCTTTTACATTAGGCTCAGCAGAGGAGTATTCTTGACAAAAGCAGGGAGTCTGTAAGTGAAACTGTTTGGAAGTTAAGGGAAAAAAATATCATACTAAAACATATTTTTATGTATAATGTGGAGGGGTCGGTAGCTGTTTGCAGGATTGTACCAAAGCCCTTTTTTATCCACTGCACGGGACAGTAACACCTCTGAGAAACATTTTTTTTCTCTCAATTGTAATAGACACTAACTACCGCCGGCATCAAAGACACTTCTATTATTGCTGGCATCTTTTAATTTATTTTTCCTTTGAGAAACAAGTAAAAAAAGAAAAAAAAAAAAGAAGAAGAAGCGTTTAGTTATAAACGAGAACAAGGGTTATTCATTTACAAGCAGGTCTTTAGTTAATTTTTTTTAAATATTGCACTCTTGTAGTAACAAATAAATATGTAATGACTTACTATTTACAATAAATAGCGAAGCCCCCAGTTTTAGAAGTGAGAAGTGTAAGGACGAGTATTAGCGGATAAGGAGTTTGCAGAGCAGATGGGCTTTTGTCGGATTTGAGTAATCTTGAGGGATGGGTTTGGAATGTAAAAGGGTGCTGCGTTGACTATAGTTCTGAGTACTTTGGATTGGAAGGTACATGGTGTATAATGGATTTTGGTATATGCTAATATCATCACGGAATAATACAAGTGTGTCAGTTGGTGAGCCCCAAGCAATACCTTGGCACAGAAGCAAGAGATTTACTTATTCAAAAGAATATAATTAACTTGGTGTAGGTTTGTTTGTTGGGATGTGTTTTGGCCTAAAAACCCTCATGCCACTAACGCCGTGTTACGTGTAAGAATAGTTTCATGTTCATGTTCTGTTAGAGAATGATTAAATCTGGGCATGCATATTCCCAAGTGTTGTTGGGTATCATAAGAGGTTATAATTAGAGTTTTTAACTAAGGATGTCGAAAAAATGTTTTTTGTCTATCCACTACAATATATCTTTTTGTCGATACATCTATCGATCCTGTTCAATTGTATTTTTTTTTCTAATATATTGTCGAATGACCAAGCGAATAATAATTTCAAGGGTGATCCATTTTCTGTCTAATGTATAGGTAACTAATAAGTGTAATTCTAATACTAACTAGTTTTTTTTTGTTTTTTTCTTTAGGATATGTTATCAAGAACGACCAGTGATGCCTTCAGGTTATTAAGGACATAGTTATGATCGGCCAAAAAAAATAAAGTTCGATCCTGTTTATTTTCAGATTTCCATCCAGGCCTGGTCTAGAGGCAGGGGATGGTTTAAGTTACAAAGCTAATTCAATGAAACGAATCTGCTCTATGGTAACTTTAAGGCGAGAAGAGGGAAGCTGGCTGCCAGTTGAAACTTGCTATAACTTCATAAACCCGCTCTTCTTGCCCGAGAACCTCGCACCGGGTTTCTGATTCGATTAAATCCTCAGATTACTTTTCTTTTTTTTTATTACAGTTGTGAAATTTGTTATCGGGCTGCAGAGCCTATTTTGTTATATAAAAGGGGTGGTATTATTTTAATTGTGCCATTAACCCACACACCCTTTCTGCCGATGAACCCAATAGACATCCCAAATGTTCGCCTAGCCTATTCGAACTAAAATTATAGTCATTCGTCATGGGCAGCGAGAAGCTATTAGCGTGTTGACCATTAATGTACCGTGGCAAAGTCAATTTCTCCCGAGCGATCATGTTTTAATGTTCAATTGAAACTACATAGCCAATCGCTCTGCTCCGCCAGATGTTCCTGAGAGCGATATCAATTTCATGAAATTTGCCTTCCCAGGTGCAGCGAAGATGGGGACCTTAATGGCCAGCAGATGCACTCCATCACACTGGCTCTTAATGGTCAGCATACAAGGCGGAATTCATGATTAGAAGGCATGTTGTCTTGATTTCTAATTGTTTTATCAGCAGCCTTAAAGTTTAAATAATTTAGATAGGTTGTTCGGACGGAGGGAGTATCTGTGATATTTCGTTTTGAGGAGGAGTCAGAATGAGATAATTTACAAAATACCAACATGTACAGGAATCGATTCGTAGAATATGATATACCCGATTTAAATTAAAATCAGGCGAAGGAAACTACAACTTTTTTTTTTTAACCCTACCACAGGATCCGTATCCCAGACGAGGTTCCTTCATGGGTCTCGCTCACTCTGGACGGGACCATGGGGTATTTCGTTACCTGTAGTGCGCGTATTCCAGTGCAATTGGGTGTGTTGCACTCACCAGCGTACCTTTTGTCCTTTTAAGCCGATTTGAATTTTTTATTTCACATCTAGGCCAAATTATTGCTATTTACAAAAATACACCAATCCATCTTGGTCCAACGGTGCCTTCTTGATGAGCACCCCCGATATCACCGGTGAAGTGCGCTGGTCCCTGCAGCTTTTTTCACTTCTGGACAAAGATGAGGAAGGCCCTGTAATTCTTCTCGTTGTCTACCAGCAAGGGCTAGACTCGTCCAAGCATACTATAACTGAGCAAAACTTCAAAACGAAAACAATAAAAAAATTCAGATGCTTAACATAACTACACCTATTCCCCATTTTAAAGGCACAATGAGTACAATAACACAAAAATAAATTCAATTATTTCAATACAAATAATGTTTTGAAAGCATCAATAGTACTCTCCATTAAAAAAAGAAAAAGAAAAAAGTGTTATCAGTATCTTATCATATTTTGTTCTTACTCGAATGGTTAATACAGAAGATATTTATACAGGTTAAAAACTAGATCTTGAAAGCGCCTCCAGTATATATTTTTCATTGATACACTATCCCTCATTCGACGTTTAACTTTCAGAGATCATTAGGACCAATATTAAGAATAAGATACATAAATTTACATATTTAGAAGAACAGTAGTAACATAATTATGCGTTATTGTAATGCGTTTTTGTATTATGTTATTGTTCTTCTGAATAAGTAAATTTATGCATCGTGTTCTCCGTTGTAGTCATGATGATGCTAGAGAAATAAAAACGATTCCAACATTTTTTTTCTAACATATAAAGATACCAACATATAAGCGTTTCTGTTTTAGTACGACTACAGAAATACCTAGTATAAATACCTTTTTGTAATTTATCGAAAAATAAAGACCGGTTTGCTCCAAGTCCATTCGCTTGATTTACTCCTTCAGGTAGTTCAATAGCAAGGAGTGAAGGCACTCTTAACGTGAGCTACCACCCATTTCTCCCGAATGATAAGACCAGAAAGCCCTTGATAAGACAGCGTGATCCTTCAGCGCTAAATAAAGGCGTTTAAGGCTGTAAAACCCTTGAGTTATTTGTTCCAAGTGAACGAATCTCTTGACAAATCTGAGGCCTCACGACAGATAAAAGACGGATGACTATGATATAAATTAAGTAGGAGCTCGGATGTCTGCGGATCTCTCAGCGTCGGTTAAGAGGGAGTAGTCGGTTTATAGGCGATCAGCCAGCCGAAGCCGGAGATCTATGTCTCTGTCTGGGAAAGATCTCTCCGCCATTAACTTTTTATCGACTGTAAAATCAGATGTCTAAAACAGTAGCCGATCAAGGAGGCAATCGACTCGTCTTCTTTCTCCGGCAACAGACCCGCTCGATTGGCTTGTACTTCCGGCTCAGCGGGCGGAAAACCAATATCCAACTACACGCCGCAAAGAATACAGAATAAACTAAAAGGGAATTTAAACGGTATATATTTTCCATTCGGAATAAAAGGAATATTCTCCTTCAAATATTGTAGGCGGTTACTTGTATTCCTCTACTTTAAAATAAGAAACACAAGTAGTATTGGTCATTTTGGCTGTGGTATGGATCCCACTATTATCAATAATTAGTGAACAAAATGTGATCGGGACTCGAACCTTAGACCTCTAAAATATTCAGTTGGGTACCAAACTTACCCAGTCCTGCAAATTAAAGGATCCTGCTGACATTAATTATCTTTGCGATGAGTATAATCATCACACTATGGCTGGAAAGAAGGCTGATAGCAGAGACAGTACACAACCTCTAAATTTAAGCTACCGAGAGCCTGTTTTTGGGTGATACATACGGTTAAGGAATTTAAAAAACTTATACAATAATTTAATATATGTATATAACAGTTTTTATTCTCAATTTTTTGTTGTTTTATTGATATCACTATTGTTAATAAGTATTAGCCTAATAGTATTCATTGTAGTAATTATCAGCCATGGCAAGAGTTTGGTCAAGAGAATCCATACAAGGAAGATCATGACCGATTCCCGCTACGATAGTCCATCACAATGGATTGCTAAAATTCTAGCTACTTCGTACAGTCAATTAATCGATTAACCATCTTGGAGATATCAAAAACACAATTTCAAAAACCTTAATTGCAACCTGCAACAACATATTGCTGCTCGCTGCTCCACATTTATAATAAAACATAAAACCTATATTGTTCCATATATTGAAGTGCCTACTATAGTGTTATATATTAAGTGTATGCATTATGTATTCAATATACATTTAAAAAAAAGAAGAAAAAACGAAATTCAAAAACCTACACAGAAGTTATAAGGAAAGAAGTAGAAATATCTGGATAGTATTCAAAATGATTTCACTCCAGCAACCAAAAGTTATTTTTCAAAAAATGCGTGTCAGCTTTCAATGAACTCAGACGGTCTCTGTTTTTGCTGATTATCTCTCCGGCTTTAGATAAATTCTCTGGGATGGGATCGAGGATATGCAGAAGCTCATAAAGGATTTCTATAGTCAAGATCTTATCTACGAAAACTGTTTTTCTTAGTTAATAAAAAATGGTGATTGCTTTAAAGAAAGAATGGCTTCATATCTTTGGGTTAGCTGAAAAAAATAAATGTCCAATGGGTCTCTGGGCTGTCTGTAAATATTGTATGAATGAGCGAGTGAATGATGAACTGTAAATATGGTATGAATGAGAGCATTTATCTTAATTACTTATTGCCTTATAAAAGGCAGATTGTAATTTTAGCACAATAAAGGATTATATATAAAAAAAAAAATAAAAAAAAAAAAAATAAAGATTAAAAACTACTAGTTTTTTGTATTGCTTTTTTAAAATATTTTAACTATTTACAATTTTATTTTCTACGGTCCCTGCAGCCGAAGATAGAAAATGAAATAGTCAAAAAAATGGAACTGGCCAGTAATATTTACACAACCATTTGGTTAATACCCTAGAATGACGCGTCCTAGGTTTAATGCTGACATTATTAATAAAAAGGTACATAATTATAAGATCTCAGTAATGATCTAACAAATGAGGGACACAGAGAAATGTTAAGCATACGAATCTGTCTGATATTCATTAATTAAAATTGACACAGAACATGAAAATGTCCACTCAAACTGTTTTTTTATGGTATTCGGTTAAATCACCGTAGCGAACAAAAGAAAAAGACGGGACCGTAAAAGGTGAGACCACATGTAAGTTATCATAAAGAACAGAAGGGAAACAATATACAGTAAAAGAGAAAGGATGGGTGAGGCGGAGGAGTATAGATAACTATGGCTCGATCACAATGGCTCTGGAGGGGAGGGGGAGTACAAACTTGATCAAACTTCCCTGTTGTATTCCGCTTCAAACTATCTAAACTTGGGGGAATAGGATCTGCATTGAAATCTATACCAGGAAGGTTTTAGCTTAAGTGAATAGCTTGGAGATATGAGCATTCGACTCAATTAAATGAGCATAAATATCGAACTGTATGCTGTACAGCCACAAGATAGTACAGTTACAGAAATAAAAAAGTATAAAAATTAAATGTTTTTTGAATTCATTAAATATTACAGGTTCTTCAACTCCTCAAAAAGAAATCAAACGTTGCTAATGATTTATTTACACAACAGTAATAAAAACCAACATTTGATCGGAGAGGCACACCTCTAAATGTCGTATTCCAAATATCGGATATTTAGGGATGACGCTGGGCAGAACTTATTGTAGCCATACAAACAAAATTAAATCAAACACATTAAATACTATACAAAAAATATCCTTCCTTAAAAAAAAAAAAAAATCTAGTTTAATTACTAAAAATAAACTCTTAATACATAAACAGTGTACCCGAACAATGCCATGCGCAAGGCCGGTTTGGAGCTCAATGAGCACAAATCCTCTGTTTAAGGATAGAATAAACTAAAACTACAGGTATGCGCAAAGAATAACAAATGACAACTATAGATACATACTCGTATATTAAACCTTCATCATTTTTATTCTTTTAAAAATATCTTCACTCATCAAACCCTCTAATAAACAAAATGGGAGTCTACAAAAAAAAGATACATAACACGATATGTTCACAAAATTAGTATATTAGTGTAAACATAATATCTTGACTTATGTAAATATTTATTGCAAGCTAACGCTAATTTATAGATTGTGCTATTAGACAAGATAAAACCTATAAAAAATAGTATTATCATTATAATAGACCTTTTTTTTATTTTTGTTTATTATTCCTCTAAATTTAAAATTATCTTCTATTGTAAAAGCTAGTAAGAAGAAATGAACAATATATTCAATTTGTATGTGGTATTGTACATAATTATATGTAATGAAATTGCAATAAATATCTTTGTCTTCTTCCCTGAAATTTCTAAAATACCTAATAGACATTCTTTCCAAATTAGTAAACTCGCTATTTTTAGTTAACTCCTTCTCTTCTTAAATTTTACTCTACCTTCTTTTTTTTTGTAAATATCTTCAAAATCCAGGAGTACCACCCAAAAATAAAATGATCACCTTATTTGTTTTACATAAATTATCCATATTTTCAACGTACTCTTAAATAGAACCTAAACTTTAATATTTTTTCAAAATTCCGCTATGATTTAAGACATTTTTTATGGGAAGCATGAACTTTTCAGTTAATAATAAATAATTAGGAAGGGTAGGACAGAGAAGGTAGAATCCGTTAAAAGCACGAGTAGAACAAGGGAGCAAGTTAAATAGCAGCTCTAAAACCTAGTGGATGATCCCGGAGCAGTTCGCAGGAATAATTGGTTTCACCCTTGATCTGCGAGGAGGGAGGAAATAAATTGGAATGATTAATAAAAGAGGACTTAGAAGGTAAGAAAGAGTAAGGACAGCGGAGGAGTGGGGGTAAGAATTTATCGAGGAAAGGGGGGGGGGGGCGAAGCACCTCGAATAATGTGTCCCGTCTTTCGAGCTAATTTATCGTCCCTAATTATTAAAACTCTTTGTGGCCAGCAAAGGGTGGCTCTGTTCTATTCTTGGGTTCAACCTGTTATTTTTATTCCATTTATGGAATACCATTTTTGGATTTATATCGGCGTAAAACCTACATATCATCAAAACCGTTGCTTCTATATTTAAACTGATTTGGGGTGTGCGGAAGACCCCGGACCCTGGAAGCGGCCGGGCCCCAGGAGGCACCCCAGCCCCACATCTCAGGGGGTGATTACAAAAACACATTTTAAATAACACATAATTCTTTACTTATTTATTATTATTTAACCCTTTTGACAAATCACGTTATTATTATACAATTGCAATAATATTTGAACATTCTACTAAGAACTGTGAATTGATAACTTTTTTCTGTATAAATCATGACTTAAAACCTCCAACGAACTGTGCAGAACCGTTCTTATTAAGTCGTGGTTACTACCACCACGAAGACGACAGTCAATGGTGTATAATTTAGAATCGGATAAAAAGAAGGGAACACTAACAAATAAAGTAGAAAAATGGGGCGAAATCACCTCAGGTACGAGAAGAAAATTGCGCGAAAAGCGCCACCTACCGAAACGAAAGTAATTGGCGAGCTGTGGAACCACCCTGAGTCAGACGATAACTCCACCGCCGACAATATGTCTCAGCTACCTGATCTTCAACCCTCCAGTCGAGACTCGTGAATTTACGATTATTCAACTCCCTCCCCTTTTTTGTCAAGTGAAATATCTACGACCCATATAAACAGGGATTGGAACCTCTTCTCCTTCTCACTTGTATTACTTTCCCTCCCAGCTATCCCATCTTCGGGACGGCGCGCCGCACCCCAATACCCCTACCTACCCTTTTCGACCCCTTCGAGCTTTTCCGAAATAACATGCTAAAGGGGATGCCGGTACGGGTGTGTGACGGGAAAAGCCTCCTGGGATTACCGCCTCATCCGGAAAAATTGAAAGGATCTGAGGAGAGAAGAAAGAAGAGTAGGATCTGCTCCACGTCGGACCTATCTTACTCCCAGCAAAAATTGCAATTGCTCTCAAAAAGAAGTCAACTCGCTCCACAGAAAGAAAATACAAGTCAAACGCTAAGTCCATGAATAGATCTATACATTTTTATCAACTATAGAAGATAGAAGTGAGTTGATTGATTTGCACACGATGCCAACAATACAACATCAAGTTGCACCCCACAACGCCACAACCTTGCTTGGTCAATGGCGTATTTTAATTTGTTGGTAAATTATGTTGCTTTTACGAAATTAAATGGGCCTACTGAGTGTGGTTACTAAGGGCTTATTGCAAAGTGCTCCATTTTTCTTTGTACAATGGGCGTTCTGTCAGCACATGTTGTACAGACTTGCAACATAACACCAGCAAAGGGTGTGGGGAGGAACTTTACGCTTATGACAATCTATGAATGTGTGTTCGTATTTCTGAGCTATCACTTGCTTAATGCATTGCTGGTAGCGATATTTCTTATTCGGGTGATCCCCCAAACGCGTTGTCGATTACTATACATTAAAAAGATCATGCAGCAAGAATAAATTCTATGATCCAAAGATAGATCCTAATAATAATAATAATAAAAAACTGTTTATGCTTAGTTCAATGCGTTACATATTGAAACATTAAACGGTGCATTTATGTCTTTGCAAAACACTATGCAGTTTGATGAGGAAATTAATTAAAGACAACATAACATGAAAAAGGCATGAAAACAACGGTCCTGGATGCCATACTCGTTATAGGGAATTCATTAATGCCGTCAACGAAGCAATAAATAATTACAATAACTAAGTAATATGTAATATAACGCCACGCGACCTGGTTGATTTTATAAAATAAAATTTATTTGTATAAAATAAATACTCAATATACTCTACACATACAGTTGTATCATACTTGATAAATTATGGTTATGTCTTGAATTCAATGGAATAAAAATATGATTGATACTTATCGATATTTATGTGATCAGGGCAATCATTTCGATCTGGAGAGTGACAAATATTACACGCGAATGCAAAGCCGAACGTACACTTGTCCATTCGCCTCAAATAAGCATACGTGGCAAAATACCACTCCGCATGAGCAATGATCAACTGACTCTTGCCTGACCTGGTCCCTACAATATCGAGTCGATATTTTTAAAGAGTTAAATAATAAAATAACAAATAAAAAAATTATTAGTTTGATTTTTTTTTTAATTAAGAAAATTTGGATGATATAACTAATTATGTATGTTCAAACGTTTGCACTTTAATTGAGCTTTTTCTAATTATGTACCATCAAAAAAATTGTGAACGCCTTGCTTTTGTTTAGAAATATGTATTCGTTCAAAAAATGAAATTAAAGGTTTATTATTGTTCGATTTGTTTTTCCTATACTACCTTTCCTAAAATGTTTTATGTAATTTATAAATCAAAATTACCATTACAATTTACAGTTACAATTATTACAAGCAAAAAAAAAAATAAAATGTCAAAGCGTCAGGAAACTTTTGACCACTACTGTAGCTGCAAGTACTCAAAATAAAAAGAATCATTAAGCGAGTACTTACCCATTCCCATGGTGTTGGTTTTTTTAATTCTTGCCTTTTTCCTAGGACCCCTTAGGCACCCTTTAAGCTTTGAATTTTTTCGCAGCACTCATCTTTTGAAATTATTATAGTACAATTCATCCTTGGGATTCCACAGTACGGGATTACTTTGGTACTACCCCAGAAGGGTAAGAGAATCGTCCCGAGATAATTTTACTTTAACTAAGGGAAAACAACATTAATAATAATAATGACTAAACGAGACAAATGTGTCAACAGGAGGGGTTTGACAGAATGGACATCTCACTGCTAAAGTTTGTACGTGGCTTAATATAAAGATGTCAAGCTCACATTGCTATGACGTTAAAGAGCTTTTATTGTTTAATGTATAGATAATATGATGTCACAGCTATATTAAATCCTTCACCACAACATTAATAAAAACTATTTCTCGTACATGATACAAAAACAAAGTTGGAAACTATTTGAAATCTACATTTCAATATTGGAATGTATGTTTTTTTTTTTTAATTGAAAACTAAAGTTTTCTACATAAAAAATCACTGGATGACTAATGGCCTAGAAAAGAGAAAATGAAAGGCTTGGCCGTCCATTATGAAATGGAAAATCTTCTTAGCTGTATAGCAATTAGACCCTATCTCAAATCGCATCTCATTTTTCCGACCGGCCCTCATCAGAATCATTAAGCACTTATAAAGTGAATATCAGACTCCCTTTACTTCGGAACTTGATATTTTCATTGATTACATTCAAAATTACACAGATTACTTTTTAATTCATTTTAAAATAATTACGATAGATACCACAATTTTACAACTATTTTTTTTTTTTTCACTTCTGTAAAATTGGTTATGTGTTTATTATTATTTCTAGTGTAACATGAATTGTGCCCATTCGCTTTACAACGTTCAATATTGAATTTTCAAGAAGCATACTTGTCCCAATGAAGAAGAAAAATAGAACAAATTCTGCACCCACCGTCACCGGATAAGAGCCAGTGGAGGCTGCCCAAGAGCACAAGAGTGACAGACGCCCAGGGCATGATTGGAGAAACCAGCCATTGGCAGATGTCATATTCATAGCAGGTCACGAGGTCACTGGCGCTTTAGTTTCCGAGGAGGATTGCAGTGATGTGTGCGACAGTGTCATAGTGACAGTGCTAATTGGTTAGGGTGGTTGGATAGGTTTCGATGAAATTTCATTAACTTGGAAAATATGCAGAGTATATTAAGAACGTTATGATGGGTTTTGTTGCTGACGTAAGGGCATTAACTATTATTCTCAGGACTTTAGATTGAAAGGATTGGGTACGCTTGATATTCGACTTTTTTGCTGTCTCACATAGTTCTATCCCATATGTCCAGACTTTTTAAATTAGTAATTTATTTTCTATTTATTGTTCAAATGAAATAGTTAATAATGAAAATTAAAATTAATAAAGCCAGAGATATGTCTGACTGACCGTTCCTGAAAATCATTTTATTTTTTTATTTATTGATTGCTTAAATTTGATTATTAATTATTTGATTTGTACTACTCAAAATTGATTGCCTAATGATGGACTGAATGAGCCAGTAACGTCACAATTATTATAAAAAATTATAATAAAATAGACACAAATGGATATTGTGAACACTTCGTGATATTCATGCAATCAGGTGCAATATTCTTACGAAGAATTTCATAAGGTATAAGGTCGATCTATGCCTTACAAGAAATGATAGCTCTACCTAATGAGGTCTATTGGGGTATAAGCGTTATCGGCTATGCTATTATATAGGGTGTCGTTATTAAACCTAAATTATTACTGATATTACAACACCCTCGGAGCGTTCAATCAAACTTAACCGTCATTTAGGAGGCTGTTGTCAATATATATGAAATATGAGCCGACGAATAAAGAATATAACAAAAAAATAAATAAATAATAAACGAAAGTAAATATAAAACGGCCGATTCGGTGCCTTTTGAACTGCTGTCACCCGGAGATATTAATCAAGACTAGGTGTCGAACACGACCCTGTCACCAATTACGTTCCATCCGCCCACCTAATGGCCACTCTTAAGCACTATTCTAAACACCTCCGCCATAACTTACCTTACCGTCGAAACTGTTTACTATTGAAGCGTAATTAGTGAGATTGGCTTTAACGACTCAGCCTTGTCAGGGTCCCGGTGACAGTCCATTAGTAAGACATATTGTCCGCATGAAAAAAAATATCAATCTTATTCCAGCTGCGGTATCAGACCTTACCTGCGTGTACCGCGATTAGTTACGGAACGCGTCTGACATACCTATTAATTAAGCACACATTAACACCTCTTAAGGTAATCAATCCGGCCTGTCTTCCTCGTGTGCTCCCGGAACCGCGTGCTCACGAAGAAAAAACGACAGAATAGCGTCACTACAGTTAGTACCGTTTAGCGCTTACCTTAGAGGTGTTCCTAATTTGAATCTGTGACACAGTATCACTGACTGAAATAATTCCTGCGAGCATGCTAATAGTCTCGATAGTCGTTGAGGTCCTGCAAATACTCGGCAATCAGTGGGACTCCGCGAACCAGTTAGTAATGCACACAATGTTGTCCATACGACTTCGAATTGAAACGTAGAAATCGTAGTTGTTCAGTATTAGTTCTACACCACTATTAATTATAAAGTTCTCAGCAGGTACGAGAAAAGCAATGGATTGGATACTCATCTACACTGATTGCAATAAAGCAATTATGCTTAAGATTTTTTAAGAACTTTATTCCAGGAATGGCAATGAGTCACAAAAAAAATTGTCTACCTGGAAAAAAAACATATAAAATAAATTTGATTCATGTAATTGAAGCTTATAAATAATAATAGGCCTATATAATATATAGGCATGCGGCTTATCGATGACTCAACAGACTAATATTGAAAAAAAAAAAATCATATATGGTCACAAGTAATTATCGTAAGGTGAAAATGTTCAGGATATATTTAATGCAGTGTACATATAATTAAGTATCAGTGAAGAGACCTCTAGAACATAAAGACTGATAGTTTATATAGAGCACATCGGAATGAATGAGGCCAATGTAACAGTAATAGTAAATAATGATAGTTATATAGAATGATACGAAATGCCGTCAGTTACAGTCATAGTTAGTTTTGCATAAAAAATAACGTGGAAAAGAGGCCCCTTGTAAAGGGAGAGTAGGCTGTTCTGCCGCACACTGAGGTTAAGATGGACTACCCTTGTCAATAAACGTTATTTCTAATGTAGTCATACCATGCGAAAATAATTTTTTTTGGACTATCTGGTGTAGCGGTAAGACATTAAATTGTAATACAAAACAGCTTCGCAGGAGTATTAATATTTACCAAGCTCCAGCACGGTATACTGCACGTGGCAAGAAGAAGCGCCGATGTTTTCAGCCGTCGAATCCTTTTGAGTATAAGACTGAAGGTGTATTGCTTGGACCCTTCCACCATTTTTCTCTTGCAGTTTCTATATAAAATATAGAGTATGTGAGGGGCCCAAGGTAAGTGGAGTTTAACTTATGTGCCGGCTAGGAGGAGCTGGCAGGCGAGCTAACAAGACGTGAAAGGACCGGGGTTGAAGAATCGCACCCCGATATCCCCGCTGAGAGCGCTCCCATGACAAATGACTGGCTCTAAGCCCTGGACCACCCCCACTCCTCTATCTCGTAATAACACGGCCACGGTTATTAATTGTTCTTAGGCTGTGCTGCTGAAGACTTCCTCATCTGTCCTTTGTGAGCTCTTCCTGTTTCCGGTTATACATCACCGTGTCCCCGAGCTCACCTATTACTCATTATTGAACCCAATGAAAGGTCGATTTTTTTTTGCCTCGGGAATGGGTGATTCCACAAGCCTAACGCTTGCCAAGATTAACAAATACTTTTTTTTGTCTTTATTAATTAATTCACAATTGTGGTGTGGAATCATAACCAGTGAATATGTACAACACAATAAAACAGGAATAACATGACGGAAAGGGGGCGAAGGACATCCAGTGATACCTCCCCATAATTGTATGTAGCTTTTCTTATGACGTCATAGAGTATTGTGAGATAAGTCAAGTGTGGGCAGTTAGTCATGAAAGAGTCTGTATCATTTCCTCATGTCAGACTATACGCATGAAACTAACCGGCATATGTGAATACTGCGATTGAGTCTTCTTTTATAACTACCTTTTTGGATACAGACAACCTTTTTTGTAGTTGTATATGTTTTTTTTTTTTTTTTTCCTTAGCTCTCAAACTTATAAAAATAGGATGTGCTTGGCCTGTGATTAATGCTTTATATAAATGCTCTCATTTAGATTCATTTGTAGTGAAATGTTTCCATAAAAAGCTTATCACTTAAATAAATATTTTTCCTACAAAAAAGAGACACTTACTTTTTTTGAAATGAACCAATAAAGAAAACAACACATAAGTAGACTTATTGTTTGGTAGGGATTTACGCTGTCATAAGTTCTTCAGCGAGCATTTAAGGGGGGGTGAAAGTATTATTTGTTTACCGTAACCCAATGGAGAGTCCCACAAGTAAAGTATAATGCTTAATTTTGAGTTCATTACCGTTCCCGGGAGTGGGGAGAATTATTTCCAACTTTTTCCCCTTCTCTCGACTCTTCGAAAAATCTCCTCCAAGCAAGAGGGGGAGGTTTTGGACGGATCAAAGAAAGGAGATATCGGAACAAACTGGCTTTCTTCGAAGCCTCATTAAAACGACATTCTCTACCGTAGCCCAACTTCGAGCCCTCTCTCTAGCCGAAGTTCGGGAAACCTTTCTTTGCCGACATTATTAGAAGTTCGATAAATTATGGCCGAATATTCTAAGGGTATAACAATCCTTTATTGTGCGCAAGAGGTATCATGCTACAAAGTAGTAATAATTCCAACGAACTTGAGACTTTTCCTTAGCTTGAACTGGATTAAGCTATTTGATCAAATGATCAGTAGTCTCAATATTTTTTCATTGTATGGAATATTTTTGTATTGATGACGCTGGATGTGGGTAGGTTGTATTATAAAATTACCTCCCCACCGTATTTTTGCTTACGGTACTATCATTGGCATCACGAAGTTAAAAGCTTGAGACCCCCAAAAATGGCACATACATGGGAAGCCCCGTTACCGCTCTGTGCACTACTTCTCCTCTATACACGTGGTGCCTTTACTTCGATGATCTCAATCATTAAGCAATAAGCAAATTAGTGACTAAACACATTTTTTACTCGTTGCAGCATCTTACCAATCCGGTATGTCATACCACAATTCCTCTACCCTTCCCACATAGATGGCTACAGAATGTACGAGAAACTTAGGTTGTTAGATTTAGTCTACAATCTTTCTGGAAGTGAGCTCCATCAGTTATATAACTTCATATTCTGTATAACATTTAGCATATCTACAGAAAATATAGAAAAAACAGATGCAATTTTAGTTTATTTAGTTCCCTACAAATTCTAAATCATAATATGTCGAAATAAAGGGGTTTGAAAACAAAAAAAATGTTTAATATAAATACCTAAACAGTTTTAGATAGGTCGGATCATTTTATCGATTACTATAAGCAATCATGCATATGTACTAAAGACAATTGTACCTCAAGCTGTTATATTATTGAATAAATAGCATAAATTGTTAAACAACAATCTACGTCATAGATATATCCTGATATAAACGTTACATTTCGCAAACTTAGAGCCGCGCCTAAACGGATTCGGGTGGGGAGGTAATCTTCAGTTAACAGGAGGACTGCGAGGGGCTGTTTGATTTACTGAATGTCTTGAACCAGCCTCCACAGCCTCTGCCACCTTCTAAAACTGCAGTTAATCATTCTTTTACTTGTCTCGATTCTTTCCCCTGTCTTGTATTTTCCCTTGTCATTTGTGTACGACAAAGAGAGTCTAATCGTGCATTTCGTGGTATTTTGAAATACAGAAGGAATTCTCTGGTGAGTGGAAGTGACATGATATGAAGACATAGTCATAGCTTTGGACAGCATATTCAGCTCAATGCATGTATCATTTAATGCATACAGAAATTATTGTAATCGAGCTTCAAAAAAGAAATATTGTATTCAGTATTTAATAGACGTTCAATGAGAAACACTGGTTTCAGCGGACTATAAGCGTATATAACAAGATGATTCTGATTTCCACTGTGGTGTTATTTGGTCTCTAAATAACCACATCAAGTGGTGGAGGGATCACATTTGTTTATAAGGCTTATTTATTCCTGTAACAGTCAACCATTGTTTTCCTGATAAGGAGAAGCACTAACTAAGCTGTAAAAGAGTAAAGATAAAGAAGAAGTGAAATTAGATAACAAAAAAGAGAAGAGGTTCGCGGAGTCGGGGTAAGTCGTGTATAGTAATCGTAGAACCTCAAACTTGCCTTAGTCCTTCCATAAGAAATTTGCCTGAATCAAAAGCCATTAAGACATGGATTCGTGTAACGTAATATATAAGTCTGTCCTAGATCAAAATCATGCTGGGTATATTAAACCCAAAGCGATGAAGCTATGCAGCGATAAGCGACCTGAAGGCGTTATTAGATCAAGTTTTTAATTCATTTAATGCATTTATTTCAAATTTTCATGTATTTTCGAACTTCGTATCCACTTTATTAGGAAAAGTCCCTTATTCATGATTATTGAAAGCTTTCCAAGTTCTCTTGTAACTACAAATCTACATTTGTATAACTACAAATCAAGGTTCACTCTGCCCCGTGGTGGAAACTTGAAGAAAAAGTCTGAATCCGGTTTGAAAAACTAAAATTAAGGTTAAGATGTTTGAGTGACGCCCTCAGCTGGTCCTATCTCTCAATCTATTTATAAGGTTTCGCGTTTAATAAATCTTGGGCCAGTGATTAATAAAGCAATAAGTGTTGAAACATGCGGATGAGCTCTGATCTTAAGCTAAGGACATGACTAATATTTGCGACAATCAGTCTCAACGATTGTTTTCTTTATTGAAACCGGGCGGAAGTTAAGATCTAAGCTAACAGGTCCCCGCGGGGCATTAGCTTGGATTTACCGCTCTTGGATTAGCCCTCTAGAGGATACGTTTAAGTAATTAGGTTCTCATACAGACCAGACTTTAAGGGCACTTAAACGCCTCTAATCCGGCCCAGAAGCAGAGCCTCAAAGTCCCCCAGAACGAAGTTCTAGTTAAGTATATTAGGTTATTATGCAGGGGGAGGCAGCCTAGTACTATATTAGTGCTGCGAACTGTCCCAGCTCAAGGGTATCTCTCGAGGGGACGTCCGACTAATAAGGGAGCATTAGAAGGCATTCAATTACCATTAGGGGAAGAAAAATAGGGTCTAAACGTTGCAGATTAATCTTGCACCAGACTTACATCGATGTCAACTACAAGGCTTCTCTCTCTCTCATCTTTATGCAATCTCTCTAAAAAGTGAGTTGCAGCTCTCAAACATTTTTGTTGACTTTTCAAATCACTGAAGCGCAATAATATTGCACAATAGAACAAGCCAGGAGCAGCCAAAACATTCTAATATATTATTCTCAAAATATTTAGGTTCATTCCCACGAAAAACCAAAATGCCTCACGGTGTAAATGTTTCGCGTTCCTTCTTATATAACTTTGAAAGACGTTTTGTCAAAACTTATAAAACACCATGATCTGGTTGAAACCGACTTTCAACAAACATTTAGCAGCAGTACGAGATATATAATGGATTCAAGAGCATTTTTACTGAACATTTTATAGAATTCTCAATCATAATACAAAAATATTCTCTAGCCCATGGTTGACTTCATGATTTGAAGTAACAAGTACCAGCCTCATCGAACAGCTAGTATATTAGTTCTTAAGCTCCGAGCTCGAATCACAGACTAATTATAATTAAATTTACCCCCAGAAAAAACATAGTTGACAACAACATCACGTTTTCAGTCGGAAAGTGAAACCCTATTGACCACGTTCATAAAGTAAAAAATGTGTTATATTTTGCTCAGTCGGAACATGAGTACATAGAACCCAATCATAAATAATAGGTGCCCAGAATATAGTGTGAATAGCTTATTTACTCAACTTAATACACGAAGTTTCAGGTAAGCAATTGCAACAGGTAGTTTCTGGTTCATAAATAGGTTTACATAGCGGTTGCCAGTCCTAGAACGCTACCTTACTTGTCCTCTCGTGGACAGTATATAATTTTTCATATTAGTTTTTTATATATCATTATCGATATATTACTGCGAGGGTTCATAGAAACATAATGACAATGAATATCTGTTTACCAGTCTAATCTTCCAATATTCCATTCCAGCTATATTGGATGTGTAAGTTATAAAAAAATCAAACAAGAAATGATGTGGTCCAATAGAATGTTTATGATATGTAATATATATAAGAGAGACTTACCTCACAGTTGGAGTGGCTAATATTGCTTAGGTTAAGTCTGTAAACTCGATCCCTGAAAAAAAGAAAAAAAAAAGAAGATTAGAACCTCAGCAACGTATAAGTTATGTTTATATTTTCACTCTACACAAAGCAAATATTTAAACATTGCGTACTAAATACAACTGTCTTTTTTTGGAGTTTTTGCTTTCGATTATTAGTTATTGTTTTAGTAAAATGAACAGCATGGTTATCAAACATTGAGTATTCTTATAGAGAATGAACTACAGTAGCTCAAGCCCATCGGATTACCTAACAAGAGGTAACCACACAAACAGAGACCGGAAAAAAAAAAAAGTGCCGAATCAAAGGTAGCAGCTCCCTTGAAGATAGGCTAGGCTTTCCTTTGCCCGGTAATAGGGCGGCTGAAAAACACAAAACCAGTCTCTGCCTAAGGCTCAATACCATTTTACAAGGCGAAACAAACATTTTTTTATAGGCTACGAGGTCTCCGTGGGACATATTTTGTAACAAAAATCGTAATTAGAATAATTTTTTTTCAAGAAAAAAGTGGCCAAGCAATTTCGTAAAAAGTACATCTCGTTCAAAATTTCTCTTTAAGAAATAGCCAGTAGATAAACTATGATAAATACTTTACTGTAGGGGTATAAAATAAAATGGTCACTTAACAAGGCACCTATTGTCTTATCGCAAGGCCGCAAGTGTATGCACGTCAGCTTTCCACGCGAGCCCGGACAACAACATAACTGTTCATTGCTGGCAAGGGACTGACACCCCTAATCGTCGACATTAAAATCTAAATGATTATAACGATTAAAATCTAAGTACTATTTGAAGAAATGTTTTAATTAAAAATGCCTAGGGATGGTCCAGGGATCCCATATCTACAAGGTCTTCTTGGATAATGATTATATGGTTTAGAACAAACTGCTCTGTATTGTCGAGCGAATAAATTCACTTCTTCTGTTGGACCACTTAGGTCACATAAAATCCCCCTTCCTATAATAAAAATAATATTTTTGTTACCTTAAGTCTGTCCAGATACAGTCTGTTCTGAATAGGGTTGAAACTATTAAACAGTATGTGAGTTTTAATAAATAGTAAAAGTTACATAAACAAGGGCCACTTTCTCTGTACCATTATTGGATATTAATAATTTAGGACTGAGGTAAAAAAAAATTTCTTTTTAATTATTATTAAACCGAATATAGAAAGTAATTCTTGTATATTAAATATATAACCTCCCGCAATACAATAATGGTCGTTTTAATAATGAAATATGTTTTCTATTTTGAATTATCACTGTACCGTTACGTTTCGGTATATACAACAATAAAGTAATAAAAAATCTTTCACAGTCCTTATCTGGGCTAAGGGCGGTATATCAATAAAAATGATATATTGGGAGAAACTGAAAGTTGTTTTTCTTACATTACATTACACAAGTGTCTGTGTGAGTAGTACTATTCCGAAAAATAATAAATAGAACTTAAGAAAGCACATGAAAATTCAAGTTGACAATCATTAATATTTACGTATCAAAAAAAAAAGAAGAAAAATTGTGGCACGACAATAAATAAATGCTGTTTATTCGAAGACGAAAGAGATAAAGGAGTGCGATCTTCCTTGGCATGGGCACAATAACCAGGATAAAATCTTTTAATTTAGTCCCAACGCAGGCCACCAGCCCTACCAAGGGACAGCATTATCTTATGTGTATGACAAAAAGAGATCCAATTTGGATTATGTGCTCATATATTCCTTTTTATTGCTTCCTTTTACCGAGAGGGAAAACGCTAAAAAACCTCCCCAAAAAAACCGGGATTATTCAGATAAATAGATTAATGTTATTAGTTCTATAGATTTTCCCAAATGGGGAAATAAAACCGCGGAATTAATTCTTTCCCGTTATTAATTACCGGACCGAAACGGAAAAAAACACGTTAACGTTACAAATGTAGGATCCTGTTTAAAATGTTTGACCACACCCCAGGAAATTAGACCGTTAAAACTTGGTAATTAATCAACAGCTCTTAATATACGCAACTCGCAATTTTTCTTTCGAGCTGGTTTAAAACTTTCAGAGTTTACCCCAACTTTAACCCTTCTCCTTGGAGTTGCCGGATTGTTAAGAGACCTACGAAACATTTGCAGTAAAATTCATGCTCAAAGACGACCTTCGTTTACACGCTAATTTCCTGGCGATCAATTACAGCGGAAAATGCTACAAAATGATATCGTAAAAATATATTTAACAATGCACCTCTTGGCTATCCATCATTAGGAATTGTACAAGTGAGTTGATGAAAAGTAAGATAAAAAATCATTATTTCCTGATGAAAAACGTAGCTATTAAAACCTTACGTCTTTCATTTCAATAAATTTCATCTTTCTTTGTTTCATTTTGTGTTCATTGGCTCAGACGCCAGAGCGCCACTAAGCTAAAACTAACCTACAGTTAATACTTAAAACTAAAATATCCATTTATTTATTTATACGAATGAAAACTGAAACAAACAAAATCTAAAAATTTTCATAAATAGTAATTTCATTTTTTGGGAGTGGTTTCCCATGCCTTCCAGAGGGTATTCATCTTAAGGAATCGATAGGTACCTTCCAGCTCCCGAACGGCCAACATCGAAAAACACTTTTATTTTTATGGTCCATTTCTCCTCATCGTCGTAGGGGAGAGGGGGAATGCTTGGAAAAACCCCATGTTGATTGGGCGACTGTAATAATGTTTCATACCGATAAGAGAATAATCACAAATCGCCCGATATTGTAAAGAAGCAGTAACTTATCAAGTCACTATGTGAAGAGCACCCGGAATCATGATTCATGATTTATTCAATCCAATTTTTAGGTCGATCAACAATACTCTCAAGTATTGTAAATTATTTACTGGATGTATTTCCTTCATTTTTTCACAATTGTTAGTTAAGTCACAACTGTGAAATGTAATCAAAACCAGCGAATATGAAGGACATGACGGCATGAACGAACGACAAGAGGTGAATGACATACAGTGATACTTATATTTGAGTACAGAATTGGCCGACATAACAACAAAACCCTAAATAAAGTTTCTCTCAAGACGTCGTGGACTATTATGAGGCTGGCCAAGTGTGGATGGTTCCTGTTTCAGTGGGTTCGAATGGCCAGATGGTTTGTTGTAACTTGTAGGTCACTGTGCAGTGTTTGGTTCCTTACGGAGGTGCTGCAGTTATTAGCCAGAGTCATTTTTACTGAAATCTCTGTATTGCCAAGGTGTGAGATTTTTTCCCTGTACTTGCACTCCATATGTACAAATCGGTTTCAGTAAGCAAGTGAACGCCAACTTTCCTGTTAATGGTAGTTTCAAGTGTCAGTTAAGTACATTATAGTAATGTAGTTTAAGACGCTGATTTTAACTTTTATTAAGAAAGTGATGTGTAAGCAGTGACTAGATAGTTTATCATGAAAGCTTCTGATTCCTTTATGCCAGGCTGTAGGAATAAAACTTGAGAGCGGGTTTGCATATGTACTGAAATTTTAACTGAATTGAGGAGAAAAGTTTATATCTCATATTATTTGAATATTTGTTCATACGTTTGAATGCTCACAAAGTCAAAAGTAATTAACCAATAATATTAAAGATAAATCTAATAATACAGTGTGTTTAATAATCCGACAAAAGACAAACACGACACCCCTAGTGGGAGTCAAAGTGCTATTGGTTACTTTGGGAGGGGGGGCGGAAAGTTAATATTAATCTCTCAAAGGGAGGAGTATCCTAAATTTCCAAAGCATCTGATACACCACGGCAACCTCGTTAGATGAAACAGTCTGCGGCACCTATTCCCGATCTCTGGTGCCGTTATTAAATACATCCTTACGAGGGAGATATTTCCCCGGGAACACGGGAAGATATCGGGATGGATCTCGGGCGTATGTAGAGCCTTGGGAGCAGAGCAGTAAATTCAACGGGGCAAGGAATACCCCGCAGGACCGCCCACAGCATCAGCCCTATACTTTACGTTCATCCCATCAAAGCGACCCCTCCTCTCTACGTGGTGTGAGTAGGATCTATAGAGGAACATTTCTTACTTTTTCCTCTCGGCTTCTTCACTGGGATCGCCACGTGCAGTGCTTATGCAGACATTACTGAAATTTAATAAACCCGCCATAGCTCATTCAGTAAATTTGATTTAGAAACAATATGCCAGAAAAAAAGCAAACATGTGAAGAGATAAACCTTATTTTGCATTGAGAAAATACTTATTTTGCGCTTGATAAATAATTTGTGAAATGTCGAGAGTACAAGTTTGTCAGTTGAAAATGATTCCATAAATGTGTACCCCAGCAAAAAAAACAAGTTTCAATAACTTGACTAATAAACTTTGGAAATAAAAAAAAAAATGGTACATTACAACAGCAACACAATTACATTCCAGAAAGTTCCAAATATGAAAGGAATAGTGTCAGTAAATAATTACATTACCAGGAAAGGAATTAACTGTCAGGGAAGAATTACTTGAATAACTTGCAAGTTAGAGCATTAGCAAAAGCTTAGTTATTCAATCTAATTTTACTTGATTTTCTTTTTAAATGTAATGGGACATGAACTATTTGCAAATACTTATCCAAAAAACTTGTTTAGTGTTTAGTCATCAACGCTCCCTTCATGATTATGTGAATGTACCTAAAGTTATGGACCGTATGTCTGTGGCTCTCTTATCACCGTTCACCACACAGCGAAACGGTCGGAGAGTGAAGTGAAGGAGCTTCGTTGCGTCCGACTTTTCTACTAGTTTTACTTGGGGAATCATTTGGGGGCATGGGATATTGGGCAGATATTGCATGAATGCTGTTATGTATGCTGAAATGTATATCATGTGCGAATGAGCTGTTAAATAACAATTATGGATACAGAATGAGCAAATTGGAATTTTTCAAATAAACAAGTTTCTAAAAACAAATGGTTCCAATTTATTAATTTTAGAGAAATAGCTTCGATTCCCCCTCCCTCCCGCTAAACAAAGAACGGCTTAATGACGACTAATCAATTCTTTGCCCATCATTTACCTTATACAGAATCGATCATACAATCAATCTACCCTAGGCTAACAATGTAGTCATTGAAAAAGTGATTCTAGAACAACATGAGCTCAGGGTACATGTTAGCTAGCGCTTATGGGATCCACTGCTCTCTTGTTTATCGGCTTAGGCTGATGGATCTAGTGAAAGTTGAGCCTTCCTCCGCTGTTGACTTAACCGCTCAACTGCAAACATTACTTGCCCTTATCCACACTACAATACACACACGTACACATTTGCCCAAGGTTCCTCAGACTAGAATACCGCTTCTCTATTTGGAAAGGACATGGTGATCCCTAACTCAGGATCTGACAAAGAATGTTATTATACATAATCAGCCAATTATTTCAGCGTCAAAAAAAAAAATGCTACCGCAGTCACAAAAGGCAACACATCAAAATATCTTACAGACAACATCTTTTAACTCATCTAGAAATTAAACTTTTTAAAAAAAGGAAGAGTTGACTACCAGATTAGGATGTGCAGATAAGTTTTCATGGAAACCGTTGAATATAGTTCTTGGAACTTTAGACTAGTATGTTTGCATTCGTTTGATGTTAGAAAAAATATTTTTCAAATTACTACTAAAATGTATAAATGACTGGAGGAGATTAATAATACTAAATTAGGAAAATAATGATGCAAATCACCATAATTCAAAAATATTAGAAATAATTATCATACAGAATGGGAATTAGTGAAAGGAAAGTAAATTATATGAAAAATGACCGGAACACCTCAGAAGGAAAGATTGTAGATTCATCCAAGACAGTACAGCTCAAAAATACAAGGCTGTGCATCACATTATCTGGTTAGGAAAGGAACCACAAAAGTACTTAAGGGAATCTTTAAGTAAAACTTGAAGTAAATAGTAATCTTTAGGAAATTTCGTGAGCTAGGTTACTGCCTAATTCGTCTTATCTCTGCCTAAGAAGTGTCAGACGGTGGTTGACAGCTATTCAAATCAAGGGTCCGGAATTGATGCGATTTTTAAAAAATAATCATGTTGTACTGAGCTGACTAATTTACGAAGCTAATACATAAAATGGGCAGTGGAGAAGAGGATGTACATAGATCTGGAAAGAGACGGTGGCCTTCTGGCTAACCACAGGGAGGAAACCAAAAGGGTCGACGTATTAATCCTAGGCGAGCCTCACCCTAGAAACCGCACATTACTAAAGCCGAAACTCGGTTAGCATTTTCTCTTCAGTAGTGGAGTTTCTAGTAATTACTTCCAGTTCAGGTATTTTCTGGTTTGAAATTGGAAGATATCGGTTTACAATTGTAACGGAAACGCGAAAATTATACAGCTCAAGTTTACTCAGCAATGGAATCACCACTCAATAGGTTTTTGTTTAATATCATAAATTATAATAATTAAATAAGTATGCGAAAGGAGCGGTAATTTTACCGGTAATTGTGACCATATATAATCATGAAAATAATAATAAATAATCTGGATTTTGATTAACTCTCAAGTGACAAGTTACACGATTTCCCAAAATCAATGATCGACACGGTATGGATTAATGGAATAAATAAACACATTGTGGGCCAGTACTGCGATTCTATATAGTTGACATTTACATAAAAAAGACTGACTTTAATTAATGGTAAGATTGGAAACAATAAGGAGAATAAATTAAGTATTTTTTTGAGATTGTCTTTGAAATGTGTAGATTGATGTTTCTCGTCTTGAATTGCAGCCCTGATAATGCCTGTATCGTCGAAACATCGACTGATATTTAAGGGGAGCCTTTATTCTTTTTTTGTAAACACTAATTCTAATGAGCAGTTGTTTTTGTTTGAGTGTTACTCTGAAGAAAAATATCATTATTATGTACATAACCTGGATGCATAAATGATTTTTACTTGTTAAATAGTCAATTTCCCGTGATTGCGGTGGTCAAAACCAAAACACGAAGTTTTTGCACAATTGTTTGAAACATGGCCTCATACAGTAGCCTCGTTCAATGGATCGTCATGTTTTTAAAACAGCACTAGCTCTTCAATTTCTGGATGGCGGTTGCCCTAAAACTGTTCGACAGGAGATGGAGTCGATGGAACGATGACACTTGTGACAGGTAAACAAGATCTGGATCCGAAATGAAGATGAAGTAGGGGGGGGGGGTGGAGAATGACTGCATACATTACAATAAATTACGTTGTTACGAACAGACGAGGACTGATGGCTGATGAGGACCTCCCCTGTTGCTACGTGACAGTGCAGGTATCTAAGCGGCTGTCCACTCGATTACCAATACACATCAGGTACAGGGTCACCGCAAACATGGAACTCAATACATGCACGCATTGTTCCATTAGACAGCCGTACAACGGGCCTCGAGCACTGCTCAATCTGTCTGCTTCCAATTGAACATATAGAATAGTCCAGGGGCTGTTGGCAGCGACGGTTGAGTGATTATAATATAAGGTTGTTGTCAAATACAGATATTTATCATAAAACCGGACCTTCCCATGGCTTTATAATTAGTGTGGACGATTTCAAAAGTATGCTTTCTTGTTTTACTTTGTTCAAAACCAATGAAGCACAGACATTTTCGTCGTTTCTCATGACCAATCAGAAGAAAAGAAATTGCACTTCTTCAAAATAGTAAGTATTTCAGTTGCTGGTTGTGGGTTTAGACTAAGTAAATCACGTACTATTTTTCTCTACCCATAAGTTATTCATAAGCGCTTTCAGCTGAGTAGCATTTCAGACACTACAATCATTAACGACTCTGAGCACTTGAGAATGGCAGTTTACTGTAAGCACTTGTGAATAAGAAATAAATAACTGGTTGAAAAGCAAATAAAAAGTTTAGAAAATAGTTTTCTTATTATTAACGTTAGTTTCTTAATATTATGTTTTAAATGCAGAATTACACAGTATCTTTATCACGTGATCGATACCATTAAAATTTCGAATGAAAATATCGAAATAAATGTACATAAGAGGCACCAAAGTAAGATGTAAACATTTTTTGTAAACGAGATTATTAAAAGCTTCATTGAGAGGAATATTGTTTGATGGAAAGTCTATTTAACATCAAATGTTTGTATTCGAAAAAGGAACATTACTAACATTTCTTGTCAGCAACAACACCATGTACACAAATGAAGATATTGAAATTCACAGAATGAATCACTTGGTGATATGAAGGTTCTTGATTCAAATCCCAAGCCAGAAAATGAATCATATTTTACCTGAAGCTAGAGTATTTGGAGAGGTGTAGAACCCAACATTCAAGATAACATATAGAATATTAAATAAATAAATAATGAGCTAATCAATATGTTTGACTAAGCTTGACTGAATACTTAACATCAATTACACAAAAAAAACTATTTGTAAATCCTGTTGGAGATACATCTATTTTTATGAATCTTACAACTAATTTCAATTATTTCTTTTCGTTGAATTTTGATATGGTATAAATAGGTATTGATGGCACCGACTGTCAGCATTCAAAATCGCAATCGTGTTCTGAAATCAAAATAACATTTCGAAGAGGGAGAACCATTGACCTAACTGATAACTAGGTAACAACAGGTCTGACGATGCACGCCTTAATATTTCGTCAGTATAAAAAACAACATATGAGTATGCAACATACATCTAATTGTGTACTAGAATAGAGAAATAAAGTTTAGCCAATCATAAAGGACAAAAACAACAAAAAAAAAAAACAACATCTAAATAATGTATCTACATATAAAATAATAAATTAAAACGAATAACTTTAGAAGTAATTGCTTCCAAGCCCTAAGTCCACTTGCATTCACTGCTTTATAGGTTTTATGACATAAGTCCTTAAAACGCCTATTTATTTTTCATAAAATCAGCATAATAACATGTTTTTGATTTTTATTGTTAATCGGTCACGCATATTTGGAATCCCTAGGGTATGTATTCTACATTGGATGAATGTATATTCTAAACAAGGCATGTATGAGAGTGTAAATGTAAATTTGTAAATATAGTATTAATGCCATTATCACACTCTTTTCCCCTTGTAAGCCAGATTGCAATTTTCTAATTTGATGAAAATTGACTATTAAAATTGATCAGAGTATAGCATGCATGTATGGTAAACGAAGGTTAATTACTCGTTTTGTATTGGATGTGATGTCAATGCGGATAGGTAACAGAAATAGGCTGTTCCGAGGTCTGGATAAAAAGCGTTTTATTATTTCACCCTCGCTGCCTTGAATTGTTTTAGGAGATAATTATTAATTCAATCAATAAATAAAATGACGGGGTCTGCATCGGAAGTACGGAAAGAATGATCGAGGAGAGAGAAACGTGGCTGATATAAGTACCTACGTGATCTAATAAGATACACTGAGGATGTAGTTATGTTCCTTAGGAAGAAATATGGGCCTGGAGGCGACCCTCCAAAAACAGCGGTGGGGCTGTAGTACGTGCCTCCGGTGTCCATGACGTTTTTGCCGTTCCGTCTTTATTCCCTGCTTCAGCGGCCCGAGTGATTATCCGGCCGGACTAACTGCTTTGATCCGGAGATGGCAATAAGTTCCGTCTGGGATGACATCTTGCGGATCTCCACAAGGTCTGCTCCTGACGTGCGATGGATCCAGGCTGTCCTACGTAGGATGATATTAACTAGGCAGTTAATACCGCAACCCCCCCCCCCACTCTCTCTCAGCCAGATTCCGCTACACTCTGGCTTTTAATTAGTTTCAACCGGTGACGTCTAGCTAGCTCTCACCCTGTCTGCCACTCCTCCTACCTCAGGTATGGTAAACCAACGGGTTAACAGCTCAACATGGAAATGCTTCACCTACACTTCTGACAGTGACGTCGATCAATAAACCTTGTATCCGTCTCAGAACATCCTAGGCACATCTTGAGTAAATCAGAACAACGCATTAAGAATGCATAAGTACTCCTGTTAGTTCTAGGTGCTTATTTTGTCCTCTAGTTCACAGTGAGCCAGGCTTAAGAGAAAAGGGCATTTTTTTAACTCTATATACATATGGCACACGGTTGGCGCCGGGAAATTGGGTGTATTTGGGTTTTTCCATAACTAAGTAAAAATCAGTGACTTTTCCCGTTGCATGCTTAACTACTTATAACTAGGGAGCCTCACCTCACCTTAGGATTTTTTCTTTAGGTATTTCTCAAGGACAAAACAGGATCGTGAGGAAAAATTAGTAACTTCTTAAATACAAATATAGCGAATCAGATTAAGAAAACCTAACTTAACGTTGAGAGGCAACGCCAAGCGTTAACCGAAATAGACCTCAGCCTACCAACTAAGCCGACAATCTTCGCTTCCGTTGAACTATTTCCCGGAGTTTTATGCCATGTTTTTTTTAAACATCGCTGGATTGTTCTGGTCTATATAATATTTTGTTAGGCATTTTGCCTTTTACCCACATGAGCTTTTCTTTATGTAGTTGAGGTACTAGGAATATGTTCCATGTCTATCAGCAGCACTAAATGAGCACTGGACGTCGATAAATAAACCTTGTATCCGTCTCAGAACATCCTAGGCACATCTTGAGTAAATCAGTACAACGCATTAAGAATGCATAAGTACTCCTGTTAGTTCTCCACTCTCGCCATCGCTCCCTTTATTTTATGTTACGAATCACGAGTGCCCATAAGAAATATATTTTAGCTACGGTGAAGTATGCACTCTTTCTTTAAGGTTTTGAGCGGGGGACGCTCAACGTCAAACAGAAGATTATTTTTCAAAATAAACACTGAAGCCGCCTTAAAATAAAATAATCGATAGAACAAATCCAGTTGAACGTTACAGAACTCAGTTACAGTTCTGAAGGTCTGAAAATATTATTAAAGCGGAAATATTACAAACGTGACATCAGCTCCATCGATTTGAATCAAGAAAATTCCTAGTTAATGGTTAAAACTCAAGAGAATTGTAAAAATACAGAATCGTTCGACGCGTAGTTCAAACGTAAGCTCAGGTAGAAAAATTCTGTGCATCCAATTTTAAATAACAATAAATAAGGCCAAAAGTATACCCACATCGATAGGAACTGACTGTAGAAATTACTTGCCACTTGTCAGTTATATTACATTATATTCTGTACAATGTTTAGCATAACTTATTTAACATAGAACCAACCTGGAATTAAATCAAGTTTATTTAATTCTTTACTTTGTCGAAATAGTAAATTTTAAGGCTATTGGATTAAGCTTAAATTTAACTAAGCTCTGAATAAAACTGCTAGGCAGGATAGTTAAAATCGCCTACTTTATGAAAGGGTCCCCTGACTGTATGAATGACAACAGAAAAAGGTTACTTAGCTCCCCGGACTGCTTGATAGCATCTGTTCACGAGTAAAGTTCACAAATGGATTTCTAAATGACTTTTTGTTTTTACATCCCTCTTCTGCATACATTGTGCCCGCGGATGGAAATAAGTTCCCGAACTTCCAACACCCTCGCTAAAAGCGGCCTCTTTGCTTTTATGGGACCTTCGAGTAGGAAGGGGGGGGGGGGGGGAGGTAACGTCCACAACATAATAGTGGCCCGTTTTTTTTGTTTTTTTAAAGCACGCCCAAATTGCGGTCATCACACTGAGATCCGTTCGTTTGGCTCGTCTATATGAACCCGTCATCAGAGTATTTAACTAAACAGGATTTCGAAACGATAGTCATTAATTTAAATATATTTAAACGGAATGTGTCACCATGTAAAACAGGAAAAGACGAACAAATGGACCTTTAGGGACTTCAAGCAAGCTTTAATAAAAGAAGATTTGAAAATAAACGAAAAAAAAAGTTCTAACGACGCATTTATACATCCTTCGAGTTCCTATATCCTTTATTTTTGATTTTTTTCCCCTGTTGTTTAGATAAACCGGGGGTGGCTCCAATTCTGTTCCGGTTAACTCGATGCGACCCTTTTAATAGGTCTTTAATAAAACGAACAGGGCAGGTGCCACAGGGAATCAGGCAGAATAATCCCTTTAGCAACACCTAAAATCTAGTTACTTTTAAAAGGATCTAAAACCCCGGATCCTGTGTAATTTTTTTTAGTTTTTTTTTTATAAAGTTGTAAATTACAGACTTTGTATATTTTAACACTAAGAAATTTAAATCATCAAAAACTTGTTCGAATAACTATTACAACAATAGTCAAACATTTTTTTACAACCACGTTCTATCATACCCGGGGGTTATAAAAATCATTTTAGATGAACATCAAAAAAAAATTTCTTTCAGGAGAATAAATTAAATTCCTATTAAAATGTCACTATTGAGGTACTGAGTGAGTTTTAACAATGCAGCTGGAGTATATCAGACCTTGTTTGTACGAATTAGTTTTCTTAAAAATCAAAAAAATTTCTATTTTATTTTTATAATTTGTAATTTATAGCTCTCGAGTATTCTAAAAATAAAACAGAATATCAGTGGAGATTAACAAGTTTCCTTTAAAACGCTTCGAAGTGGAATATATTCAACGTACGTCTAGAGGAATTAAACCAAACAACCATCGTATCATAAATCTTATCAACAAATTGTTTGCCTTTTTTCCAAACAAATTATTCACGAGCCTTTAGAACAGCAATAGAATACAATGGATGTTATTCCGTAATCGTCATCCGCCTCGCATTGACTGAGTCAATAAACTGTATAATCAATTGAGAAAAAAACTCACGGTCGAATGGTTTTTATATCAAAGAGACATGCACCAATTCACACGAACAAAAAAAACAACAACAAAACAATAACGTAACTGTGTTTTTTTTTAAAACTATGAGTTATTCATAAAATCAATGAAAATGACAAAGCCCTCTGAAACGACGTTTTATAAAATTACTTCCGCTTTATAATGGTTATTGACTCAGTAGTTTTTGTTGGAGGCAGTCGATCCACCCCTACTTCGTGAATAATGTCATGTATAATCCAATTGAAGCTCAAACATTATAACCTAATTGAGAAAATTAATTATTTTGTTGATGAAGCTATTGCTGATGTATGGAATGAATAAAACGAAAACATAACAGTAGATATGTTTTGTTTGTGTTCTGCATGTTTCCCCATACAAATTAAATTGGTCTCAGTTCAATCTGACAGGTATATTTAACAGTATTTTGTACTTTTAACAACAAATTGAATTGTAATTTACACTCTACAGGGTTTTAGTTTTTCCTTTCATTGCTGTTTGTAGGTTTGGATTGAGTAAATAACCTCCAAAGTTGTCTTCCCGAATGTTTTTTATTTCTATTTGATATTAAATATGGACGAAACCTAAAGCTCATGATAAGTATTTATAACGCTCCACCGAGGCTTCCCACACCCCTTAATCCTCTCACACCACCTTCAAGAAGGTACTCCTAGTATAAGGATCCGGATTAACCTTAATATTTTACATTTTTCCCTCATCCTGAATTTCTAACTAGAGAGCTTAGAAAAACAAAAACAGCTCATTATATATAAGAGTGTACTCAGGACTGCTCTGATGTATGGTGCACCGCTTTTTCGTCATCTGAGGTATACGACAGCTCGGCGACTCCAACAATTCCAAAACGGTATACTAATGAAAGTGGTCAGCCATACTTCATTTGAGCATCGGAACATCAGTGAGCTTCACGAGATATTTGAGCTGCCTACGGTGGATGAACTCATTCAACGTAAACATATCAAATTTGTCGACTCACTGCAATACTTGACAAACCCGGTGTTTAACACGATAACCCCCGCTCCGTTCCCTCATCGATGGCAACGCAGTCGAGGCAGGAACGCTTTTTGTGTTAGGTTCTAGTTTTAGTTTTAAGTTTCCCACATTGTAAACAGAAGGTGAGCCCCATCACCTAGTCTTGTATATATGTATTTTGACCTTTTAACTTCAAAAAGATATTGTTGTTGTAATTCTACCCTCCTTCGAATGCATCTGCGCATGCAGTAAGAGAAGAAATTGTAAATATTTGTTCACTGAACTTTGTTCACATATTGTAAAAATGATAAATAAAGTGGTTATGGAAGGGAAAAATCATTGACGTTGTTGGGTTCGCCGATGACATTGCGGTTTACAGCGGCAGCATGAGTGCAAAAAGAGCTCTTACCCTGGCCAAGTCAGTTTGTAACGTAATCAGTGACAGACTGTCTAGTCTAGGTTAAACATCGGTGCGGAAAGATCGACTGCGTAATCTTCTTCCTCCAACAGCGGAAAAAAGCCTTGCCAATATCCTATACCATAGGAGAGTAAGAAACCGACTTTCTATTGGTATAAAAATGCATAGCCATCTCCATTCCCCTACTCATTTTAGTAACAAAATAGAAAAAGTACGACAGAGGTCTTTCGCACTTGATAACTTCACCCAACTTGTCGCTTCGTCTCAAACTAATGATATATAAATGTGTCCTACGGCCAGCTCTGCTGTACGGTGCCTCACTATAAATTAACTTAACAGACATTACAGCTAAAAGTCTTCAAAAATTTCAGAATGGGATCATGAGAAACAAGCATATCTCTCTCGAGGATAAAAGAACGCCGACCTGTACCCGTCGCTCGGTAAGCCATCGGTGGGTGAGTTCATCCATCGGAGACACATCGGCAACAAACTCCTCGTAGCACCTAACAAACCCAGTATTTAACACTATTACCCGATCACCCTTCCCGCATCGATAGCAACAGAGTTTCAGGGAAAATTAGTTTAAGAGTTTGTTTGTTAAATTATGTAAGTTATTAAGTAAGTTTTTTGATTCGTAAGTTGAGCCCCATCACTTTGTACCTTTGTGTACTATCAGAACATGTTCAATGAGCTTTTCATTGCAAAATGTTAATAATATTTTGTAATCGAAATAATATAAAATGAAGGCAACTGCAGTATATATAAATACAATGTATAATGATGCAAATAGATTCATTGTTTTGAATCTATATTCTAATTGTCCAATTAATTTTGTAACAAGGGGATATCAAAAAAAGTCTTTGTTTCTTGTTCAAGTTGTAGCACTTCAGAATGGCAGTATAGGCTGCTAAAATCGCTAATTAAATTGTAATAAAAACCTTTCCAGATGACGAAATTGGAAGTCTATTTCATCGCTACCCTTAAAGACCGAATGTTAAATTTGCTAGAGAGAAATTGAGACAACTTTCAGAGATAAAATAACATATATGTCGAAGAAAAAAAACACAGAAAAAACACAGCTATAGTTTTTTTCTTTCAGGCGGATGAACTGGAAGTAATAAAATTTATGAGGAGCCCCTCTTTCGGAATTAGTTTCTGTTTGTGTTGTAATAAACTGTGATCCTATCCTCCCTATATTTGTAACGGAGAAAGGGTTTCTGCGCTGGAACGACCTTTGTGCTGGGATTTGTGGTCTGTGGATTACCGGACTGACTTGGTTAAGTCGGAACATAAATTTTATGATAAACTGCCACCGAGAGAGCACGAAAAGGAAATAGACTTCACGTTGCTTTAACAGTTAACTACATAGATTGCTCTGTCGATTCGAAAATGGTGCGCTAGATTTTTTACTTTCTAGTTCTATTCGCTAAAAATTAGAAAAATAAAAATAAGAATATTCTATCCTAAACTATCCCCCATAGAGTCACATCTTTAAGATCTTAAGAAGTCGGAATATTATAAATATAAATTTTAACAACAACTTTATTATGATAAAATTACTATCTGCCGGATCGGGCTACAAGTAATTGTGATAAATGATCTCATTCATACCAATTTAATTATTATACATATTAATGCGTAAATAACTGTCCTAAACTTCTAGCTCACCGGACTGTCTTCCAAAAGACAAAGGAAGGATGTGCAACAGCTGGATGGTGTGACGGGCCATGAAAGCACTAAGCAGGAAGCAAGAAGGAGAAGGGCGAATAAACAGTGGGTCCTAAACTTGTATTCAGTTGAATAAATATCATCAAATTGAAGTATATTCCGAAATAAAAATACATAACAGGGCCTCTCTCATATGGTGTAGTGGGTTTGTGATAAATGATTCGTGGCAAGATGGGGCTGGGGAGAGAGGATGAGAATTCATTTCATTTCCATGAATATATGAAGGTGCAACATATAGGATAGCCTTTCAGACCTAAATGGGAGTTCGTAACGGCGTAAATAATTAAACAAACACGAATATGAAGAAATCAACAGATAATTTAGATTAAAACTAAATTTAGATTAAAAACTAATCCGGAAAGTGAAATTAACAGTATATGTTCTATAAGGTTCATGACGAATACTAAGTGGAAGGTTTCCTTTGCTTGCCATGGAACAATTGTGTGTGAAGGCAGACGCCACTTGGCAGCCTACCAGGCTAGTGATGTAGTTACGATCACCTCGCACCCTTGGAAGTGATGTCTACTGTGACGGGTCTTTATCAATAAACCTATGGAAATAAAGAAGACGTTTTATTTCTTAATATACACACTTCCCATACGGCACCATGTCAATGAGGCTGTAAATAAATAAACTAAGCAACAAAGATTCTTCATAAATTGTTTAAAGAAATGTTTACGTCATCTAATGAACAATTGATGTACTTTCCTCTGTCGAAGAAAAGTGTAAAGAGATAACTAGCTCAATAGTTCTATGATGGTAATACCAGAAAAGTCTTTGCTCTTCTTGCAAGAAGCTGGAGCTGTATTTGTCAGATGATAAAAATGATGCATTAATCTGTCGTAAGTGCTAATAAATCTTACATATTTTTTAAAGCATCCGCAATACAAAACTACATTTGTGACTGTACAATATACAAATGTTTTATGTACAATAAAACTGTGGATGTAGAAAGGTATGTTGATTTCTTGAAAACAATGCACATGCGTTACTGGCCCAGCCGAATGATGCATGACTCGAGGCAAGCTATAAACATGATTAAAGAGATCCAGGAAAGACGTCCCCCTCTTCCCAAGGAACATATAAGACCCAAGAAGTAAGTAGGAGCAGTAAACAGTGTCCTGGCTGGCCAATTACACAGTTTATATGCACCATTAGCCAATCTCCGGGGACGGCCATGTTATATTCATGCCCTCGGCCCTGTGGCCGGTCCCTTTAACTGTTCCTCTCTTCTTTATGCCCTCTGTCCCATCCCAGTGTGTCAGCCACCGCCCTCCCCTAAGGATATGTGTTTGCGACTTACTGCTTCGCCGGAGCTCAATAGCCGAGGGGGGGGGAGGAGAGTGTGTGGACGAGAGCTTAGGCATTTGTATTCAAGACTTCAGATGACGGACTGTCCCACCAGTGTCAGATGATGTTAGACAAACAGACGGAATCCTAACAGTGCGAGTCAAAAAATCCAATATTTTTGGCCAAATTACCAACCTTATATAATGACCTAACGTATACTTATAAACTTAATTTGGTTTATATAAATATCTCAAAAAAAAAAAATGCAACTTCAAACTGAGAATGAATAAAAATAAGAGAGTGAGTTGACAAAATAAGAAATAGATCTATCACATAGCGTCGGTGATTATATCTTAATCATAAATATACCCTTAAAAATCAAATCGATAGGGGAAAAACTGTGGGATACATCTAAAGTTATGTGTTTAGGCCTAAGCCTAAATAGGAAATGAAATTTTCCTATCAAACGTTATTTATTTAATATAATTGGGATGATTTGAAGGGAGCGGTATTGGTTAAAATCATTTATACAGAATTTTAGAAGACCTTTTCTTCAAGTTAGAGTTACTTCAGAACTTGCCAAAGCAGTATGTTGTGCTCTCAGTTAGACTTGAGAGTTTATTTTATAGTGGTTTCGATACACGAGAAGAGTCGAATTATCCTTCGATATTCTAATCCATTCTTCCTAAACACCTTTCTATTTAATGGTTACCATAGATGAGGGAATAATCAGATCAGATAGGCGAAATAATTTTATATTCTACAATTTTTTATTAATGCTTCTTTCAATTCCATATTTTAAAATAATTAATAGAGCACGGACAATACGTGAAAGAGTATGTACTGGTCCATGTACTTGTTCAAAAGTAAAGCAGCTTGCTACGTTTTTTTTTTTTTTTTTTTTTTTTTTTTTTTGGAAATACAATATTCTGGTTACTCTTAGCAATACGTGGAGGAATTAGCAGACAGAGACACCCCAGGGCTGCTGAATAACGGCGAGGAGAGGCTCGGATTGCCGGTCCATTAGGAGCCCAGCGCTAGTGCAAACAGAACCGGGGAAGCCCAGCGCTTGTTTTTCTAATAAAGACACGGCTCCCTCGACGGATGCCGAAATATTGATCAGCCCTGTGTGAACAACTAATAATTTACACCTCATCTCTTTTAACGGTTCGCTAGGCCGGAACGCCCGTGTACTCCAGGCCCCGCTCTCAATGAGCTTCCACCAGGTATATATTTTTATATTATAGCTTTTTTCCTCCTCATTTTATCACAGCATACACGCCTTATCGGGTCAGGAGCGAACCTCACAGTTTTCATTGAAGTCGCTTTAACCTGGATAACCGTGGTTAATCCGGCATTCACTTCTTTCATCCCCTCACAGTTCCATCAGCTCGCCCGGCATTAACGATGATGCATTGATTAAACCTGCAAGAGTCGGATGCGTTCAAACTACATTAAACAACCCGATGACATGACTTCAACAGGAAACTAGGAAAATCAGCTATCCTAGGCTATAGAAAACAGGTACAACTCTGTGGTATTTATTTCGTGTTTATTAGTCAAACTAGAACATGAGAACTTGTGATTACCATTCACGAAAATTACATCAATTTTATTGGTCAGTCTAGAGGTAAAGCGTTAGGGTTAAATAGTTTTTCCTTTAACCAATAATTTAGAAGAAATTAATCATACAAAGGCCGTTAGTAATTTTTTTTTTTTTATATTATCTAATATTAAGAAGATTGCCAGGACTCAGGCAAAAAGGTCTCAGAAAAAATTAAGAACATAGTTTTATCGTCTTTTTGTAATAAAAGCCCCAAATCATATAGATATTATTCAATTTGATAGGGAGGTTTATTTTTTATAACCATGTACTAAAATAATTAATGATTTACTTGATGAGGATAGCAGTATCGTTTCGTGCGGTCAAGTTTTTTTTGGTAAAATTTCATTTGTATGGTTCGAAAATATAGCTGCAATAACCAACGAAATCTTAAAATCCACTAATTAAATAATCCACTGAAAACAGAAACTTTTCACTGGGTTTCCTGCAAAGAACCTGGAATACAACGAAACACAGTTAGAAACAGCGATTCGGCGAAACAAAAGGAAACATTTCGAGAGAGAGAAAATGAAAAAAAACAAAAACCAACGAAAGAAGTGAATATATAAAGTAAATATGCAAAGAAAATTCTTAAAGAGATAAGATTAAAGCAATTGTCAGTGCCTTGGCCTGGGGCTGAAGAGCAATTGGGCCGGGGCGAAGGGTGTTACGAGATAAAACTGTTATCTGTTAGTCAAATTAAGCTGAGACTACCATTCTTATTCTTTCCCCGCCCTAAATAATGTTATTAACTAAAACGCAGTCATTTACACAAACATTCAAAAACAACAACGCAACGGCTGGACTTTAATTATCATTTTAATGAAATGCTTTATAAAGGGCCGGGCTTGGAACAAGGGACAAGATGATTGGACTAACTTGCTGCGTTCTGTCTACAATACAAACTTATTATTTTTTAGTGCGCACTACAAGTGTAGTATTGTGCATAATCCTCATCAAACATTGCTTAAATGCTCGTCCCAGCACCGTAGGTCTGTAACTATCAACTTATAATTCATTATAATTTTTATTATATCAACTTATAACTTATAATTCTAGATGAGAGACCTACTCAATGATGTGACAGACACGAAAATACCTACCAATTATAAATACTACTGAATAGCAAAGAATAGTGACAACTGTAGATTTATTTTTAATTTTACAACAAGTAGTAAATGAAATATAAGAATTAAAAAAAAATGCAATGATCAGAGTCGGCTTGAACTGTTTTATTTCATTTAAATCGACTACTATAGCACCAAAGTACCATACCACAACAGAAAGCAAAACATTCCCAAATACATAACATTGTGGAGAAACAAGACTGTTTATTTCTCAAAACCAAAAGGCTGCATCCAAAAGCGCTGACACATAAAATAGTCAAAATTATTTGGCAAAGAAAGAATACACTGACACGGTCGGAGCAGCTTAGTTGGTAAGCTTGGTTCCTCTGGAACAGTTGAAAATGTAACACTACCACCGGCCAGAAACCAAAAATAAACTTTCGGAGTAGAATCTTTTGGAATATTCAAAATGGAAAGATAAGTCGTGGCTTGAAATGCTTTAATTATAAACGCACCAGCCATATTCATGAAGGTTGTGATCACAAACATATTGAAAAATTGTTTCGTGTTTGTCTCCTGAACCCTCGATTTAAATTAGCGTCAAGTAGCAATTTTAACACTTTAAATTTAATTGATTTTTTTTAGCGTACGATTAGTGTACGAGTATAGTAGAACTCGTGTGTCATTAATAGAAAATGTAAAGGGAACTGAGCGTGCAAGCGTTATGCCAATTATAAAGCTTTGTGTAGAGATCAACTTTTTCATTAATAAAAATAATGCCACCTCACTGGCGATGTTGTTTACTACGTGTTCTTATCTAGAATCCAGTCAGACTGGGCGATATGGCCGACTTCTCTGTGTGTTATATTCTAAAACACACACTGAGAGAGTATATTAAGTAATTACTCACTTATTGAGGGCTTCCTCGTGACCAGCTCACATAAGTTGCCTGTGAGACACTTTTAAAGCGTAAGGAAACTCTATGAACTGTAGTAATTGGTGTAAATATGAAGAGCTGTAATAGATGGGTGTTAACAATAGCGCATGCGCAAAAACTAGCACAGTAATTACACTGATCCACTCATCCCTATAATCCTCCTCGGAGACTGAAACGGCACTGGCCTCGTGACCTGCTATAAATGCGTGACAATTTGGTCTCCTGGCAATCGCTAGTTTCTCCAATCATGTTCTGAGCGTCTGTGGCTCTCGCGCTCTTCGTCAGCCTCCACTGGCTCGTATCCGGTGACGCGGCTGACGGAGGAGCGTGGTGGACTTACCAAGACTCCACTTACTCTTTCGCATGTGGATTTGGGAGGCCTCTGGGCTGTCTGTAAATAATGTATGAATGAGCGAGTGATTGATGAATTGTAAATATGGTATGAATGAGAGCATTTATCACAATTACTTATTGTCCAATAAGGCAGATTGTAATTTTAGAGCAATAAAAAATGAACAAAAAAAATAAAATAAAAATAACGACATTAACAAATTTGGCGGAACAACTGGTCTTCGCATCTAGTAGTATATTTATTAATTTTTTGAGAGGGATAATTTCTTGATTATAGGCTCATTAAAGACATCATTGCATCATTGTTAGACACCTTAGCGCTTCTTAACTAAAACTAAAAAACAATTAATAAGTAAAACTAAAAAAAAGTGTTTTCTAGTGGCCCTTAAGCAAAAACTGAATGTCTATGTATCTTTTTCTGTGTTGAAACATTATGCACAGTAATGTCGTAACAATTACTGTTTTTATTCATACAATTTTCAATATTAGAGGACGGAACGGTATTACGCATAGGTAAATTTGTTATTATTCTTAGGAATTTACTACGTATCCTTTGCAGGCGATGCATAGGTTATAGTATTAATAGTTGATTCAATGATGGTAAATACGTGCCAATCTGAAGAAAATCTATTATGAATTTAAAATAATTAAAATATCATATTGTAATAATACTTTATAGAGAAGTTTTATCGTGTCTGTATCGGTTTGACTGATGTCTGTCTAAGTCATTGATATCAGGTAGTCGGGAGATCACAGTACTCCTACGTGATCATATTTATTACGGAGTAGCATATTTATTTATTCTGAATCGATGCTGGTTTAGGTGTTGGAGACTTCTTAAATAAAAATAAAAAAACCCTTGCCAGAGATCATCAGGTGTCCCCTTCCAAGGCCTCTGTGCCGTACACTCTGTTAACATGACAAAGAGGCTAAAATAAGCGGAATTGAGTGAAGCATCAGAGGCATCAGAGAGAGAGAGTAGAGGCAGATAGATCTGACAGTGTTTGCCCTGAGCCTCAGATTGACGAGGACCTGGGAGGCAGTGTAAAGAAAGCCCCTCCGTGATGCTGCACATAGAAAGGGGATGATGCCCCTAAGCCGGCCGACATATCCGCGCCTGCTCCTCTTAACTGTCGGCCCTGTACTCCTTCTGTAATCCCAGGCGGCCTACTGCCTTTTTTGATTCAATAGCGCCGGGCTAACAGGTCTTACTTATCTCAAGCCGGGCCTGTCTTCTCTTATCACAGAGGCCTCTTAGTCCGCCAGTCTTACTACTGTCTTATCGGCGTATCAAAGCTGGGAAATTCAAAGGACGAGTCAAGGCATCTTTAGAATTTCGTTTCTAGCTTTCAATTTATTTTTTCGCTAATTGCAGTTACACACTGGGAACACAGAGCTGAAAGTATATCGGCGCGATTCAGTGCGGAACATTTCCGGCCACCGTTTTTCACGTGGAGGGGCCTGGCAAACCTTAACGTGCTCGCGACTCATACTTGCGGGTGGTCTGTCGAATTCCAACCGGGAACCGTTCCCATCGTGCGTGGTTTCACAAGTCTTAAGAGGTCCACTTCTCGTCTTTATGCCATTGCCAGACGTTACATCTTCAGTTTCTTTTGTTCCGTTGTTACAAATGAATGATGTATATGAATCGGACAGTGAGAAAGGATGAAGCCTCCAAGCACTGTTGAGTGGTGAGGTTTTGAAGAAGAAAACGGTAAAACGCAAAATGCCCAATTCGTTTATATATCAGTTAACGTTCGTGAGAACTAGAACAGTAAAAAAGATCGAGAAAGAGGTAATAGAAATGAATAGGGAAAACGATAGTATAAGACTGCTTTATTCATAGCTTTTAATCCCATACACATACACTCGGAATGTTTACATCCCGATGTTTTGGTATTAAGACCAATTGTGTACCAACAGTGCCCAGGCCTTAACTTATCTTTTTTCATATTTTCAAGTTTTTTCAAAGAACACTATTTTGAATACGTTACCCAGCATGTTACACTTATTACCTATCTTTAAGTCATTGATATTGTGGATTCCATAAAAAGCACAATCACGTTGATCCGAAGACGGTGTACGACGTACAGCAGATGTCCAGATTAGCGATATTGCACTATGATATGTAACAGATCCTAAAACTCTATCACAGTTTCATTATTCCACTCCAGTAGGAACTTGAAAATTACTTCTGCGAGCTCAAACACATGCACATGTCGGAAGCATTTAGCTACATTTCAGAGGAAACGACAAGTCACTCCAAATCACGTCGGCCTTGACTCTTTACGCTCCCATAGCGCAAGGTAAGACATTACAACAACCCTTTGCATACACCAGACCGATTTCCTGATCAAAAATTATTTAAATTATTTTCTTATGAAAAATAACAGAGATAAACATATTTTTCAATTTATTATACCAATTTACCGAGACTAAGTATCCTTAAAATAATTATAATGAACATGTTATGTAATCTTATTCTAGCATTTAAAACACAATTTTTAACTTAATTGAGTCTGCCTGAAGGGCACAGATGTATAAAGCAGGTGGGTTTTAAAGTATGGAAGTGACGGAACATCACGAATAGAAATTGGGAGGGAATTCCAGAGAATTGCGACTCGGGAAATGAAGGACCTATTAAACGATGCAGTCTTATAAGGTCAGAGGGTCGGGCTCTAGTGTTTCGTGAGTGGATGGAGGATTTAAATTGTATGAAGTTAAATATCAGTAGTATAGATATCAGGATTTTTTTGGAACGGCATGAGCTGAGGAAATATCGCCATATGGCAGCCAATTAAGTAACCACTTCATAACTGATAATAAAGATGTTTTTTTTTCATGTAATACTACATTTTTCGCCTAAGCTGAAGTTATCTGCTTACCGCAATGAATGTCGATCATAATTTAAACTTCTGACTGACCATAACGTTTATTAAAGAGAAGTCAAAGTGAGGTAGCGCCGATTTTTTTTTCAAATTATTAACAGTAACCCAAGAATAACTTAACAATTTAAAACATAACATCTATCAAACAAAATTAAATTAAAATAAATAAACATCGGAACTCAAAAAATAACTTAAGCTCGAGCAGTAATTTCCTTCCTAGCTATTCTCGCAAACTTTATGCCTCACCGCTCTACTTTAATAAGCAACTAATCGAACAAGTGCATAGATCGACTTTACCAAAAATAATAAATTTTGAAGGAGTATATTGGCAGGCTATATGACGAGAGAGGGGGGCCCTTAATAGAGAAAGAGAGCCGCAATATGGAGCGTTGACCGGAGGCAATATGTTGGGCGGAGACTTTAACTTCATCAATGCCCGGGGAGGGGGGCGCTGGAGACCGGATTCTAATCTGACCGGTGGCGAAACTCATTTGTAGAGTGGTCGTTGCCCGAGCACCAGGTGAGCCTAATTGCGCCGCACGACAGACCATACAACTCCTGATGAGCGACGAATTGCTCCCAGCACACGTTTGCTGTTGTTCAGAGGATCCAACAATTCACTTAGCAATCAAACGCCTATTATTCTAGTGTTAAATCTTCAGCAGTTCCTAGCAATGGTCACACGTTGTTGCCATAGAGTAAAACTGAATCGTTAATTTATTCAATGACCTAGTTAATGCAATTATTACAAAAAAAAAACCAGGACCTGGGTCATGCCCTCTTACAATAGTATATACACAATAGTAGTACATGACTGGGTTAGATTTCAGATTAAAGAATAACTTTTAATATTATAAATTAAATTTATGATTTTATGTTTCTAACTTGAGATTCTAACAATTATACCCTGAGGTCATTATGAACGGGGTGTATATAAATGAGTTAAAGGTATATAATGAATAAACTTTATGAAAACAAAACACCTCTTTTTCATCAATCAAGCAGATCTCCTAACAAAATCCTTTGACTCATTAATATAACAACTTTGTAACTATTTATTTAATAAGGTCATAATAATAAAAAAACCTTTGAAGCTTACTCTAAATTTATATTAATATAAAAATAACCAGAAATTAGAAATAAAAAGGCAGGTTGAAAAAGCCGAGGTTCATAACAGCTCGAAATCGATAAAGGTGGCTGTTTTCATGACATAAATTTCAATTTGCTAATAACAGCTTGTCGCAACAACATTAATTTTAATAAATGTTTCTTGGGCCGGTTCTAAGAAGAGTGGGGGGGGGGGTGGAGGGTTTCTTACGCTATCAAACGTCTTAGGCAACGTGCCAAGTCCACTAACATAACGACTGTCAGGTTTTTATTAGATTGAAAAACCTAATTTATCGAATCGACAATTGTGCTTGTAATGATTAAAGTTTTTTAAGGTTTATCAACACATTTGTCGACGTCAAGTTCTCAGTTGCCAAAGTATCCGCCCCCCTTCAGTAATAGTTCGACCAGAGAAAGCTCAATTGGAAGTCTGAGACCTATCAATAGGACTGTCACTGACAACAGTACTCTCAGTCATAAAACTCACTTTGACCTGACCATACGACTCAAAGAACACATGACACATGACTGTGTATTGACAGAACTCTGCTCTCAGCACTAAGGCTAATGTATACGAGCTATGTCACCGAGTACAGAAATGCTTAACTCCAAAAACAGGGAAACGTTTACGAGACGCACTCTGATCTTGACATTCTCCCTCCTGAGCGGTTGTAGCAAAATTCACCTCTCTAACAAAGTTCTCTAAAATAAAGAAGTAACTAGGAAGTACTCTAAAAAATAACCCTCTAAAATACTTTTAAAACACAAAAAGGGTCGGTCACCAATCAATTTAAACAATTAGAATAAAGAATCTGAGGGAGTCGTTAGCTGGGTTTGTCCATCGGGGGATGGTGGGCCCATTGACTCAAGGAACAAAGGCTCCCTGAATCCCCATTGTAATCCTCATCTATACTAACGGATGGCTATAGATTCCCTTTCCTTCTGAATCCTAATTAAATTTACTTTTCAGCGGTAATCCTCTTATAGTGCCGTTGTGATTAACTGCACTTCTCCCTATCTCCTTCAAGCAGTCACCAGGGAAGGGGGTTTTGTCGCTAATCTCGTGTCTTAAATCTGGCCCATATCTTACGGCCCGTAGTCATTTTTTTTTTTTTTTATAAACCATGGATTATAAAAAATTCTAATTAAATCTTATGAGAGGAATTGTATACTACAGAACGGTACTGGATGCGTTTAATTTTCTCAGCTATTAAAACGAAAATCATGGATATGGTTATGTGATGCGTGCGGTATTACAGGTTTATTAGTACCTTTACCTAGTAAGAAATAGTTGTGTTTCTTCCTGCTTTGCTATAAAAACAAACTAATTATAACTCACCATCACAATCAGGCTTATCAGTATAATAAGGATTATGATTTAAGAAATGTTAGTGAAGGAGTTGATTTTTCAATGTAAATAAAACAATAGCAAAGCGAGACATTGTAAAATTAATTTGCTTACGTCAGTGTCTGATGCTTTGTTTGACCTCCTGCCTATAGGGATCATTGGGCAGAAAGGATGTTTGGGAACCAAGAAGGATTAGACAATTCTAATGTCTGGAGACCACTCTGAAATAGACCACTATGATCCAACGTTGACTGAGAGTACACCACTTGTAGCTTTGAGGAGGATCTGACCATTTCTGCCTTTGTTTTTTGTTTTTTTGTTTTTATTTCTAAACCCCTTTATTTATAAAATTTTTAACAATTTACAATGCAATTAAAAAGTTCAATTTAACAATTTCTCCTCTTACTGCGATGCGCTGATGCATTCGAAGGAGTTTGGGTTACATAGCAATATCAGGTTGACGTTAAAATTACAATGCAATGTATAAATACTAGGTGATGGGGCTCACCTTCAGTTTACAAACGTGGGAAAAACAAACTAAAAACTAAACCTACAACTAGAACCTAAGACTAAAGCGTTCCTGCCTCGACTGCGTCTTGCCATCGATGGGGGAACGGAGCGGGGGTTATCGTGTTGAACACCGGGTTTGTCAGATATTGCAGGGAGTCGAAAAAAAATCTGCCTTTGTCTGGTCGATTTGCTACTTATCGACAACAAGCCCCCCACCGTAATAAAACTGGTGTTCTCAAAGGTGGAAGGGCCTGACCAGGAATACCCATTGGTACCTGAGAAACTCATAAACACTATACAGATGATGGAACCATTTGTCATCAACCTAATTCTAATAAATAAATCTTATCAAATAAATACCATTGAAATACACGTGGCAAGGGCATAAACTATTTCTATATATAACTCCCCTTGATTCATAGACCCAAATTATGCAAAACGAACAAAAATCAAACATGAAGTGGTTTAATAAATATACTAACTACCTGAAATTCTATTCCCTATTAAATATGATAAGAAAATATTTCTTTTTCAATCATCAAAAAACTAAAAAATAAAAATAACACTTGGATGTCTTTATGTAGTTTAAAGTTTTTTTCCTGAGATCGGGCTGGAAAATCAATAGCTTACTTACAAAACACTGTTAGTCCAATTACCTTTGTCTATAAAAGCTTGTAAGCACATAATGTTTATTCATTTACTTACAAAAACTTGAAGTTTCATACCAAACTTGTTATTTTTCCTGCAAATGTCTAGGATATTTATTTAAAGGATAGGATATATATTTATTTTTTTTCGTTTTTTTTGGTCCCAGTGTAAAATTTGTTTTTATGGCCTAGTAAGGTTTTTGAGCTAAGCTATCGAAATGGAACCTTCATCAAAATAATCTGGTCTTGACATCAAACTTTCACCGGATCAGTAAGACAGATAGATGTGCAATTTCCTTCACTTTTTTTCAATTTCATCGCAATAGAACTATAGCCATGAGTGAGTTAAGAGAAATTAACGAAAATACGACCGTTAATAATAACTAATTGCATTTACAGTTTTATACTGGGGCAGATAGCGTTATCTGGTCGCGTGAAATGTAAAAAAAGCATGAGTGGGTGCCGTGAGTCAGACGGCAGGTTCAAATGACTCATTACAGAACGCGGACAGTCGCAAGTGGTGTTACATCTAATCTATATTACACCGGATGAATTAGTGGCTCGGGTTTCGTTTCACCTACTGTATCCGTTAGTCAACTCTTCAAGTTCCTTATCTCGGAGCCCGCATTAGTGTATTGCATTTTACATTGTGATACCCTTACGGTCATTAACATAATCATGCATGAGTGGATCGCTCGTTTTGATTAACATCACTGGTTGGTATTAGATCTCCAAAAAGATTTTCATCAAATTTATTAGTGGAATTTTCTTCAACATACTGCTTCAGGGATAGTTGGAGAATGGAAGTTAGATGTTGGCTGGTCACCATAACACATAACTAACTTTTTTAGCATATTAAAGAACTGCAAAGCAATATGTGATATGCCGCCAACGTTATTGACCAGAATTTTAATTTAATACCTCACTTAATATAATAGCAAAATATTTACGTTTTTGAATTACAAGTAATCAATTAATAATTTACCAATAATTTTTCATGACCACAGATGACCAATTAATACTCTCAAGCCTTTCAACATTGTTTACATTCGCCTCACGTGACCACGTTATACAACAGATATAACAACTCAATAAACTTCAAATTGTTTACCCTCGTGAATTGTTGAAACTTCATAATTATGTTAGCATGATATTTCCCTAAAGGTATATTTCCCTAAGGTGAGTTGAGCTTCTGCAAAATTGCAGAAAAGCAACGTGGAGTAGAGCTTGGGAAGATTCTTATATATATATATATATATATATATATATATATATATATATATATATATATATATATATATATATATATATATTCGGCTGTCATTCCGAAATCGTTACTGGTTGCCGCTAATGAATAGTTAGCTCTAGTTTTAATTAAAACAGCCCTCTCAAAGACACCATCATTCCATTTTTTTTTTGGCTCCAAGGCCTGTAATTACATTTGAAATTTAAACCAGTTTAAAAAAAAGTGTGGGCAACAGAAGCCTAAGCCGTTTGGGAATTATGAACTATCCGCTCTGACTGGCAGGTGAGATGATTTAGAAATTTATTCGAGAATAATTTTCAGATTTTATTCATTCTTACTTCATATTAAGTAGGGCACAACATTACAACTGACTCATTAATGTCAGTCAGTTATTTTATCTGAAATTTACAGAACTTTTTTTACGTCAATTATGAACTGAATTGGTTTGTGAAATTTATATTAACGACTTAAGACGTTGAGATAATAATTAAGGGGCTTTGAAAAAAAAAAATGTTGTGTGTTAAAGAGATAGTTTAACTAAAATGACTGAAATTCTCCTTTTCAAAAATTAAAAGAATTAGTTGAATAAAAAATTATTAAAACAGGAATGTGATAAAAACGGTTTATATGGATCTATCTTTGAAATTATTTTTTCATTGCCGCTTTTAATGTAACCTTAACTATGGGAAAATCAGAACTTTAAATCTTAACTCTACAATCTCCACTCATGTCCACTGAGCCCCTGTGATTCTCTTGCCGTCTTTCTGGACTTCTTACAGCGAAGTAAAGAACTTAAATAGCTTCTGAGCCAAGACTTGAAACAAATTAACGCTACCAAAAAGACGCTGGTTATTTTTAATTTTTCAATCTTCCCTTGATTGCATTTTAACCAAAACTAATCTGCATGTTTATATTATGAAATTTCAGTTTAGGTTAATTAGCATCGAGGTGTCAAGGAAGATATCTTAATAATTTCTGACCGATTAATCATTTTTTCATACTTACTAGGAGAAACACAGCACAACCATGTTTTTGAATACCTCACAGCTTCACTGTGCTGGTGTTGTTTTTTTCTATTTTACACGAGAATATAACCCCATAGAAATAATAGGAATAGGTTTTAGTTACAGCCTACGGATCACAAGAAGGGATATGACGACCTAGCAAGTCTTCGAGACACGATAATAAAAAGCCGAGATGTATTGCAAGCTGTTATGACACGTACAGAAAGTGGAGACGGCATCCTACAGCAGGGACACGGTCGTAACTAAGGGCTCGCAGCTGTAAAAAGGTATTGCTGATTCGGCTGGCCTTTCAAACAACTTTTACAAGTCACCGTTAAGCCGCCATTTCGTTTTCACACGCTTGGGGTTTTTCTTCTTCTTTTCCTTACTGGTCCTGGGAATAAGAAGTAAAGAAACTGGAGATATCTTGTGGACATGTACTGAATTAGTAGGAAATAACTCAATTGATACACAATAGCTGCAAAATGGTGTCAAGTCTTAAGGAAACCCCGTGATCTGACGAGTACAATCCCTTCAATATTACAAACTTCTTTCACCGTGATCTCGATGACCAACTGTCCTTAACTATATAACTTCAAGATCTTCTTAATCCATGAAATCCTATCAACTCTTTTATCCAGTTTCCCCCATCTTTACAATTCTTCTCCTCCTCCTCCTCTTAAAACGGCATGTCATGGGGACAACTGACCCCACTCCAGATTCATGTCCTGATCGCCTATGCCTCTCCCTGCTCTTCGCTACATGAAGAAACGTTCGGCATATATAGATGGATATGCAGGGGAAAACACTCAACCACTCTATAGTGAGGACTGTGTATATTTTATATGAATGTTAATTGTGCATAAGTATAAAAGGTTACCTATTTAATGAGGCCGTGCAAAAAAAATTTTCCAAAAAAAAAAATCTTTAAACCGTATTTTAACATAATAAAAACAAATTTACGTTGTCACGATGAATGAGTTCAATATTCCACCGTATTTTACTGAAAGCTAAATCACACATTAACGAGAGAAAGTAAACCCGAGAAAGGATTAATAAAAGGACCACTGTTCACGGTCCAGTGTAATTGTGGACTACTGCTATCAGGTCTGTTCAATTGAATAAGCCGGATTAAATTTATGAAAATTACCAGACCCGGGGGGGGGGGTGCCTATATTTCAGGGGGTGTCTACCCCGTATCGCCACTGCACGGAACCAGCGTGTACACTGATAAGTTAATTACACATGGAAATTTTACCTGTAAATATGCCTCTGCTGATGAAATGATCAGTCTGTTTTTGTTTTCTTGGTATACTTTTTTAAAATTCTTCGTTAAGCAATTTTTTTTTTTTTTTTTGATATATTTAAATCGTTTACTTTTTAACGGCTAGTAAATATTTTCCAATAATTACATAGTATCGATAAAATTCAAATATCTTAATGAGAGAGGTTTTGTAAATGGAGAAATAAAAGAGAGAATAGCAGTAAGAGTTTCCTCCCAAAAGTAACCGATTCTACAACTAAAAGTAAATTTCTAACCAAGCGCTTTCTAGCAGTAGTAGATGGCAAATTAAAAATTACTAGATACCATTAAACGTACCATGTACCTAAATACATTGTATGTAAATAAAGTAAACATTACACTAAGCAAGCTCTTGTAGAATGTACTTGTTCGTCATTTGAATACGTTCATTTATAATTGTAGGCACGAAAACCATGGTCAGTGCTCTTTCTCGCAACCCTTGAATGACATGAACCAACATTAAACTTTTCACCACGAAGAAACCTTTTCAGCGTGAACACACGCCTGTTGGTTTTAATTTTCATTAGAGTACAGTCTCCGGCAACGTGCCGTTTTACAAAGGTAAAATCAGGGCGAATCCGAAGTAACTCTTCGACTTGTGAGGAAGGTGTTCGTGAGGCGTTTAAGTCTCAAGGGCTGGATTACTTTTGAAGAAGGAACCCTCATAGCTCACCAAGCTGAAGAGGATCGAAGATAACAGCGAAGAAATGTAGACTTTGCAGAAGAACATTACGTAATCATGTTAGTTCGAACTTTATATTAGTTGAACTATAATAATTTGTATTATTTTATATTTGGTAGTTTAGATCTCCCTTTTCAGATTTAGGTTCTTTCCTTTGAACGTCCTCTGTGAAAGCGTTTCTTGTATATGTGTTTAGGCCACCATCCTTTGTAATGTAAACAATGTTAGAACTGCAATAGACCTTTGTATAGTTCATGATGCTGTTTCACACGTTTATAAATATTAACCAGCCAAGTGTTTTTGGATATAATTAATAATCCCCTACTGTTACTGTATTGTGAAGCCCCCCCCCCATGCTTAATCGCCAAATCCAGGTATGTACTCTATTGGAATGCAACCTATTTATTTTTCCAACTAACCCTTCCGGAAACCCTATTAAATTTAAAATAAATTTATGCGTTACCGCAGTAAAGAAATAACTCCAAACTCTAGAAATAAAACTACATTGGAATATAGTAATGTTTATAGATAAATTAACTAAATGTATGCCAAAAGTGTAAGCAACATATGAGCACCGGCAATAAATATGAAACAGTAATTTTCCAACTGCCCTAGTTGGAGTACACAACAGAATGAACCTCCCCACCAGTTGGGATACCCTAAACAAATATTATGAATATCATATCCAGGTCAAATTACCAATAATATTTCGAACCGTTCATTACTCACGGATTCTAGTAGAATATTTCCGTCATCATTATTCGAAAAAAATAGAACAAATTTTATTATGGGAGTAAAAACTGTATCATTATAAGGAAAATCCCCGAGGAAAACAAGATATATACCATAAAAAGGATGATATGCTGACTATATGAGGGATAAGAATGGAAAGATGGGTCCTAGAGAAAATTAGGGCAGTTTTCTCCGGGCGATTGGCCTCTCTGGTTTATGTAGCCAATGTCAAATACGATTTGCTCTTTATTGCAGGCTGGCAGCGTCTAGCCTATAAAACCAGGGCCACCCCACTTCAGTGGCTATAAACCGTAAATATTTTTATTAGCCCTCCCCCCCGTCATCTTTCTAGGTAGAGCTACTTGACACGGTTTTCCTCCTATAGCCCAATAAATATACAAATGGTTTATCAACAAAAATAATAATTTAAATGGATCAATTTAATAGAATAAAATTGTGTACACTAATAATTCGATACCAGCCACTAGGGATTTGGTTCTAGTATCGACTGGTCGAAGTATCGAATCTAATCCACGGTCCTTGCACGAGACTACACTATTTATGGTAGTTGTTTTGTTATGGGCTATTCTTTTTTTTTATCACCTAATGTAGGTGTTGGTTCCAATTAGTCAGAAAATATTGTATATGTACATATATATATAATATTAATTTTTAATGAGAAAGTTATATATATATCTATATATATTTTGGATAAGGAAATTTTAATTTTACATGTAAAGAACTTTCTCATTAAAAAATAATCTTAAGCTACGATTTTGTTTTTAAAGGTGAGCCATCATGACATTTCATTCCACGATGTAAAATGTAACCGTTTCTCTTCAATCTATTCTCAAGGCATTTTCTACTTGAGAAATTGGCAAAGCTCTTCTTACGTGTCGGGCCTAGATCAGCGTACTGATTGTCAATAGCACATTCCAGCGACTGATCACGCTCGGATTCGCGCGGAAGACACAAACGTGAAACAAACAAGCCCGGATAGTTTCAGAAGAGAAACGGCCGCTCGAGTGCAGTATATTGCGGCTTGTTTCTGAATAAATCTAGCGAAGCTAAGGCTAATGTGAGCAGGCCCGTGTGGAAACGATGTCTCTTCTACGCCGGCCTGAGTCGGCTCTAAATCGTCCGAACCTCACGTTTTCAATTCGCTCGTTCCGGAAGAGCGCTTGAATCGCTGGTACGACCACAATAAATATACCAGACGACCGGAGTGGTCTTCATCGTGCAAAGGAAGTCACTCTTGAAACACAAATAATTATCCCAAGTAACGTAAAATTACTACGAAAACTAGACTAAACAGGTAAATAAATACTCCAGTATCGTCTAAGTACATATATCACGAATGGACATTGTCGATGTCTTGCACTTCCAAATAACATAAGTCGTGCACGACAAATTTGAATTTAAGTAAACAGTGACTAATGCTGACGACAAAAGGTCATGATTTAAAAGTAAATAAAAGATTTTTGTGGTGAAATGAAAAAATTTTATTTTTCACTTAGATTAGATAGCTATAGCTCTTTGGAATATAACTAATTTTATTTTAAAGCCACTTCCTTTAGGAATGTCAAATGGTATGAGTGTGCCACACACCCAATCCATCTCTCGCTAGCCAGATATCGACAAAGCCAAGAAAATTGGCATCAAAGAGTAAATATGGCGTGGTGTCTATTGGTGGCCTCAAGACCAACACAAACAGACCTGCCACAGTTGGAATCACCGCAGCCCAAGCCACCAACCCTTGGTGGTCCGGAGGAGACTGACTTAAGCTGTTGTAGGCGCCTGTTTTTGTACAGCTTGAACCGGCGCCCGAACGGCACATCCCGAGTCAAGTGGACGCTTTTTTGAAAATTATTCCACGCTCATCTCTTCTCCGGGTCAAACTATCCGTATGTTAGAATTCAATGTCATGCTAAAAAGACTTATGATTTTTAACTAGAATGATATCGAAAACGTTAGTTAGTTGACGCTATTAGAACTGACAACTTTATATTTAAATATATCAGTTCTTAATTAACCTAATAATTACTAACCTTCTCTTGTAGTTGCTTAATAGATTATGGTAAATCTCTTATCAGGGGATACAGAGAAGATGAGATTAATACTAACTTGGAAAAAATTGTCGATTTTTTTTTGAAGCCTGAAAGAACTGTTAGTTTAATAATGATTTACGTGCTTCAATACCGGGTTTACCAGCTACGAGGGTAGAGCAAAGCTAGAGGATTCCGTCATTTCCTGAAACGTCTTGTACATTTTTCAAAATATTATTTCAGAATCGAAAACCTTATCGTGACACGATTGATTCACTAGTGGATTAATTCCCCTTAACTGGAATAATAATACACTGCAATTATTGTAATCAAGACTGATTGATCAGTTAATAATAATAGCAACTGATTGCAGCAATTCGTAAGAAGGGTTAAGTTTGAGAAGGCGGGGGGGGGGGGGTAGTGCTGTTGGGCGAAAATAAATTACGCCTATAATCAATGTTCAACAAGAGTTATAAGTTAAACACAAGCTGGAATGTAATCGGAGTTAAGTTTATTAATGAAGCTAAGTTCAAGGGGGCGGGGGTGCTCCAAGGATGTTTAATAAACAAGCCAGAGGATTAAGGGAAGTAATTAAAAAGTCTAAACATTCCGGGATATTCGAGAAAATGTTTCTGGGGTCAGAGAGAGAAACTGGAAACTGGAGCCCTGTTCAGTGAGTGAGTCGATTGCGAAAGTCATTGTTAAACGCCCCCGTGATAAAGGGCGATTGCCCATTAAACCGAAAATTTTTCCTAGCAAGGCTTAGTTATTGTCAAGGGCTTCGATTCGAAACTGTACTTCGAAAAAGCCTAGGAGCGCTTACACTTAATCGTCTCCCTCTGACGAAGTGCTATAAAAGCACTCTGAAATTAAATTACTACAAAACTTGATCGATCCTTATTAGTTGAATCAATATCATACTGAAATGTACCCTTTTTACCACGACAAAGTTAGGCTGGGAGGATTAACTTTAGAACCGGTACAAAGGAATCTTCAACGTCATTATTGTTTATTGCGTTGCAAGTACGTGCTTCGATAACGATCGTAATAATGGGCCGAATATTCCTAAATTTTTAAAGTATATTCCACTGCGACATAGATTAGGCTTTCTTTAAAAAATCGATGTTGAGTTATCCATGATTTTCCTAGGAAAAAACCGAAGAAAATTAAGCATAAATATAGCTGGTTCACAGAACATAGGGTAGATGGTGTTCGTTAGCTTATTCATTTACAAAATATTCTTGGCACTTTTTTTACATTGTATTGAAATGATTAACCTAAGAATGATTATTATAACTACTTTATTACCTTAGCAAGATATAACATAAACTTATTATTAGATTATAATAAAATAATGTAAATTAATTGGTTAGAATTTGATATCCGGGTATCCCCACTTAAAATAAACATCAAAAATCTATATATAATTTTGGAAATTCTTGGCAAATACCTACATAAAGTAGATACAGTGACGAAATACCACAATATATATATATATATTGTATATATATAACAGATACATTAACAGATGGAGCACGGTACAATAAATATCCTCTTTTTTTTTGGGTTGGTGGCCAATTGGACCCGCCACATATTACCACATCTATTCATTCAGAGATGGTGTTGCAATCGTTATATTTGTATCAAACACTGTATAATCCTTTTTTAATGTTCGCGGATTTAGCATCATTTCATATAAATTAAAAAGAGTATATTAAAAAAAATATGTTTAAGCTGGTTGAGTATACAGCAAAACTCCCAAAAGTTTTTTTTTCTCCATCTATTCACTGATTTTTCTTTTGTAGGGAAATTTTATACGATTTTCATTGGGCTCAACGCCCAGTTTCATCGGAGGAGAGTGTAAACCCTCTCAGCTGAACATGTATTTCTAAATGGGTTGTAGATTTGAAACGAAATGGTCACTAATTGATTTCATTCGTTCCCAGTAAATCGCTCAAAGGGCATAGACACAAAAATAAAAGGCCACATTTCGGAAAAAAGGGCTAGAAATAAAAAAGAGCCAGATGGCGGAGTAAAAAAAACCCAGATTACATGTATATAAAACAAAAACAAATGAAATTACAAAAATTAAAACAAAACTAAACGAGGCAGTTTATTAAAAAACCGGTTTCAACCATACTCAGTAATTTTCCAGGAATGATCAAAAATCCATTCGGTATTTGAGAAAATCAATTTACAAAGATGTCATTCCTAACACTCCTAAAACGATAGCTATGACATTAAATGCTGAAGAAAAAAAATGGTTTCTGAAGAAATGGATGTAACTGGTTTTTACCTAGTTATTTACTATTACTTAGTTAGTTTAGCTATTTTTCTATTTGAAACCCCTGTATTTGAATTATATCTTGTTTAAATTTGTACGCCATGTTACTGTCACTAAAACTATTGGAACCCATAAAGGACGCTACGCGAGGCTTGCTAATACTAAGCACACAATTGAAACTAGGAACATTTATTCCGAGTATATGGTTAGGGAGAAGTTGGTTGAGTGAAGGGAAGGGGACCGTTTTGTGGTCTGCTGCCATGATTCCTGCCTCTGCCAGGGATTACTGCTATAATGCGAATTGTCGGTTAACCAATAATCTGGATAGTGTCCCTTGGCGGTCCCACGGACAAGGATAGTGAATTTGAGCGATTGGTTGTATCTGTATGGCAGGGGGGGGGGTACTCAGAGCCCGGCAATGCAGCTGTCAGGATCCGATGGATTATCTGGATTCGGATTTATATTGTCATTTATTTGTCAACCATGTTCAATATATGCTTAGCAATCACTAATACGAGTAGACTCAACGAGTATTTAAAGGATTCTTACATTACATTACTAAAGATCTTTATTTTTCCAGGGAGACAGGTCTAGAAAGACACAGTACTGTACATTGGGTTGAGTTTTTGAAAATGCTAAACTAAGTTATGCTTTTAAAAATAAGTACAAACGAAAGTTGGAATAAAACACAGCTAAGTTCGAAGATATCTTTTTGTTATATATTTAGAATATATGTATGCCAACGCATGCTAAGTTGTTGCTATGTTTCTAGGCAAATCAGGTGCAGACACTCTGAAACTGAAACTGGGTTTGGGAGTTCGATCTGTTCTTGTATGATGTTCCAATGCAGTCGTGAACGTCACGAATATTCAGGTCAGTGCAGGTCTTCGTGAGAAAATGGTCCACCTGTGATAAGACTTAGAACCCTTGGTATGTAAAGGTTTCGTGTTAAGGCATCTTAGGGCAACCGTATTAATTGGATCCTCATGGATCCTACCAAAATATTGGTTTCAGTAAAAGTTTGTATGCAAATACTTTCTGGGACAGAACGTAGGTCCAGTATTTTAATAGCGGAATGGCTTCAATAGGGTTACATTTAAAGAAAAAAAATCATGAACTATTTAGGAAACTAAAAATCAAGGAAACTTAATTAAGCTAAAAAACCAAATGATTTCATTACAATGATCAGTTCGGGGAGTACTAAATGTGCGATTTATATCGGTTATTCTGAAAACCAACCATCGTATTGTAATATATCTTAATATAATTTTTTTAATGTGACTGATTGGGGGAAAACTATCATCGCAATTTTGAACAGCGACTTAAAAAAGTTTCACTGAAGTTCGAGGTGATGTATGATGTATACTAGACCATACCCTGTTCAGCCCTGCTATTCATATTATTAAAAGTACATCTCACTCTCTCTGGTCTATCCACAATTTATTTTATACTGATACAGGCACTTTCGGGGGTTCTATCACTATTTTCAATATTTTCTAATTACATTGAGAGAATAAAATGTTAAACAATAATTAAATTAAAACATTTAATCAACTGTCCGATTTATGCTCGTCGATCATAATCAGAACGAACTGAAAGATATTTAGCGTTATTTTCAATGTTTAAAACTTTCTATGTATGAACAGGTCGTAAAGCTAACGGATAAACAGATTCAGTGTTGGCACTTCGGTGAGGGGATAAATTAGATATCCGATTGTACGTCAGCGACGATAACAGACAGGCCCATAACTAAACAATTATGGCCGAAAACTGTGGCCGTTAATTGTCCATTGTGTACTGATTGTGAGGCAGACATACTTTCCCGGTCCCGCTGTGTTTGTTATTGTTCTTCACAATCCGCTCATTATTATTTAACTGGGAATTAGCCGATTGAAATTCAACGAGGGCTCGTTTTAATTCCGCCTCACAGCGGTGAGCAATGTAAACGCCAGTTTGTTTTTAACGCCGTTGTAGAATGGGATATGGCGATGAATTATAACATTTTAACAACTTACACTAACGATTGATCCCTGTACTTTTTTTTTTTTTAGTGAGCAAGGGAGAGGGAGAGAGAGAGAGAGAGAGAGAGAGAGAGAGAGAGAGAGAGAGAGAGAGAGAATTTTACACTGTGATTCGCGATTCTTACAAAGGTATAATGCACATTTGCACATTATTCATTCATTGTCTATGCATATTTAAAAGTGAAGGGGGTCACCTTATGAATCATAAATAGCACTACAACCAATGCGATGCACGTTAAACTACCCGGTCGTCTTTTAGGCTAACCAGGAGCCCGCTAGTGTGGTCCATTTGTTGGTTCTATCACTGGTTCGTCACGTTACCAGGGAGGTTGACAATCTTCAGGTCGGCACCTTTTTCTGGCATCCATCACATATAATGGTGATTTGCGAAATAAAATCAGTTCCAGGATATAAAATTCGATCCGGTACCACCCACCAGTATGAGGATCCGGGTTCTTCATCCTCGTGGCATGACGCATATTAAAATACTCACCCTTTATAATATACGAAGTTTACACCCAGGTAGGATATGAGATACAATTAAGGTCTGTAAAGGTGGACCATACAATTGGGAGCTGAAAAAATCCTGTACCTATTATTGAGTGTAATAAGACTCAGGTAGTCATCATCAATGGATATAGAAGAAGGGATCTTAGACTGGTTGGTGCTGCCTACAAGAAAACATGGTCAAATATAGTTGTACATTCCAATTTATAGGACCAGGCCAATAACAGAGGAGGAGAGACGATAAACTTGAATGTACAGCTGTAATCAAGGGTCCTCTGTTTTTTCGTTATGGAAACAATCGGACTACACGATGAGGCCTCGGTTCGTTAAGATGTAATTAAGCCTAAGCCGGGCATAACGCGATAAACCGGAGAGTTGATTAGCAAAAACCCGGCAGCCCTTTTTTTACCTGCCTGTATGTGGGCCTCCCTCGCTAGTAAATCAGACTTCATTTCACAGATCCACGAGGGGTTGGCGGAGGGTTGCTTGCAAGCAGGGGACGTGGAAAATACGATTTACCCAAAGGGTTCAGGATTACAGGGTAATCGCCTGTTACTCTCTTTGGTCGCCTTAGCGCCTACTATCCCTCACAAATCCTTTAACAGTTCCAACAATACCTTCGGATCACCGGGGGTCGGTCGGGGATGCCCAAGTGGGGTCGGCCCTAATCGTTTTAGGCACGTCGGCGAGGGTATCCGTTCGACCACGAGGGAGGGAACTGCTAAATAGTTACTGCTACTGTACAGATTTACCCCCTCGCAGTTGTGCTACGATCTAGCGGTAAAGGAGGTCGGTCAATATATTTGGGAGAGCATACAAAGGTTCTTCTTCAACCGTCAAGTTTTATGTAATCTAGGAAGAATTTATGATCTCACTTCCGATTATACAAATAGCCAACCACACAGAAAATATCAAGCTACACGTGGCCACTGAGTCTAGTACAGCAAGGATTAATTCAACGTCATCTATTCTAAAAACCCAATGATTGTCTTTATTCGGATTCATATGATATCATTTATTGATGGCGTGATACCGGTGTGGAGAATCCATGTAAACAAATAAACCACCTCTTGTCTCTCCATTGCTTTATTAATTTCTATTCAAACATCTTAGACGGACTATACAGTCATTCGAGATCAGTTATAGAGACCATCAGCTCAAACCTAAGAAAAAAACATTCGGTTTGAAATAAATAAAGCTGTGCAGAGACAGAAAGTGTTTTATTACTTAATTACATTAAACCATTGCGAATAAGTAATGGCAATTAAATAACAAGAAAATTACTTATCAACACAATATTTATTTCAAAGTTTGTCAGTGGAGACCTTTTACTAGTGTAGAGTTTTTGGTTGGGCTGGGACGAGATCTTTACTTCATGGGGATAAACTACGAAAAGTATTCTTCCAGATTCCAGAAGAACCGTTTATTAATTGATATAGAGCGTCCCAATTTCGATTCGTCCAAAAAAAAAAAAAAAAAAATGCTGAAGTTTTTCTAGGCTTAAAAAAGTGCAGATCATTGTCAGGAGCAGTACAGCTTCTGGGGAAAAAAAAAAAAAAAAAAGAAATAGCCCGGGGATGTGATGTAGACGATTTTAAAGAAGAACTACCCCATTGGGCCAAACCAATCAGCACACACTGTGTCGGCTATAAGTACACAAACCAGGACAAATAATAACGAGGCAGCCCTGGCCAATATTGGGCTGGCATTGTTAGGGCCACTGGCGTGAGGCGCCACAACCTCCACGGAGCCCTTTGTCTTTTCAGACATGTTTCCTTATGATAATTGTCTATTCGGGACAAAAGATGCTCTCTTTCAATTCCCTCTTCACTTATTTTTTTTTCGTTTCCCTTCTCTCTCTCTCTCCTATCTTCTTCAGACATCCTCCCGAGCAATGGTTGTTTACATAGTGAGCAAGGCGTACTCCTCGGCATATTTTAAATGCGTATCACCAGGATTGTATAGGATAAAAAAAAAAAAGGAACTATAATCTTACTGAAAAAAACCAACGGGACATCTTCCTCGAACGGTGCAGAAGGATCAACAAAGCATACGGAAAGTCACGGGAGGCGTACAAAAAACAGGGACGTCTGGCACGCAGACCTGACCTGACCGTGCAGAGAAAACAAACATACCTAATTGATTTTAAGGATTTTTTTTTTACTGCTGCCCATATGGTGGACTTGATATGGGGCCGTTCAAACAGAATTACCAAAAAAAAAAAATTTACATTTTCCGGTAGAAACCAGGATAATCAGTCGAAACACGAAAACTCCAGAACACTAGATAAGTTATTCTTTATAGGTCCCACATGGTATCTTTCTGCTGCCTACAATCCAACCTATCCAACCATCTTCGAACTGCAATACTACACAATTCCTTCGTCGTAATCACTATATGCTTCAGGAACTCCCAACCTACACCCCTCACATTCCCTAATCTCTATCATTGAATGTATTCAAAACGAGATTATTTGCTTATTTTCTACCACAAACAAAAGAGTATCTGGATAAAGTGCTTAATAATAAAATGTAGTTGATTTTTATAACATTATAATTATATAATGTATAAATAAATGTTTATGCCCATATGAATAGCCAATTGTGAATTTGTATGTGTATGCATTTTTGTGTAAATATTTTATTTTTATTGCACTAGAAAGTTCTTTATGTCCTTATTTATAGTATTTTATTCTTATTTCTTTGGTCGACATTTATTTGATTTAACATTTTTATTTATCATAAATATGCTTTTTATGTGCATATGTATTTTTTTTTATCTATATGTTTCCTTTTTCATTTTTTTTTTACATATTTACTGATACTATCAAAGAACCCACTTTATGTGAAATAAATGTTTGTTCTTAAGGGGTACAGTCCCTGGATAATTTATATTAGGGTAATATTATTATTATCACTCAATAAATTAACCACGACTGAGCCATTTAATTACTCCACTCAGTATGAGAGTTGGTGATGTTCCTTCATTATTTTTCATGGACGTGTTGCTTTTATTTTTAGCGTTATGGAGTCAAGAGACGAAACTATCATGCCTCTAAAAAAACCGGTTGAGGCAAAACACAATTTGTTTTTAATCAAGTCATCTAGGTCTTTCATTTTATAGCCCACCAAAATGACAGATCTTTTTATTAATGCCAAGTGATTAATTAATTAACGGCGATAATTGTACAGGAATGTGAATCATCTTAACACACATACAGCCGAACAGCAGCCGTAGAAGCAGCATTAAGCGCCTCAAAGGTTCACCAATCACCAGGTGATGAAAGACAATTAACACGATTGCCAAACGAGGCCCTTCCCCTATCTCCTAGGCCAGGTGACGAGATCTTACAATGGGTGATTATACAAAGGAGAGTATCCTCCGGGCTAATTAAGACTGATTGCCAATTCCTTGATCACCCCGTCTTGATTAACGGATCATCCCTTTCGGAATCAGTTAACTGACCTAAATTACAATTTAACGTCTCGGAATAAAGAAAGGGTTGTTAATAATATGGTGTCAGAAAACACATAGTAATACTTGCTTTCTTATGTTACCAGTGGGGGGGGGGGGTTAAATTGTAATCACCTTAACATACTTAATCATTGACCACAAAATAAATGAAAGCACCAATAAACATCTACGCCATTTTTTTTTTCCAAATTCATTCTCTCAGACCCTTGAAGTATTATAATAATAATAAAGAATTTATTACTATCATAAAGACCAAATACTCCAAAAAGAGACACTGTATTTTTATATTTAAACTACCTAAAATTTAAATTTTTCAAAAAACCTTTAGTCACTTTAAAAATCATTTACCAGCGTGACATCGTTCAGGGATCTTGAATAGTAAAAATCAAACACATTACATAAAAAAAAAACATCTTGAATCAATTTGCAATGAAGAGTATAACAATGACTTAAAAGGTAATATTATTTATCAGTCAGTTTTTTTATTCATGTTTGTTAATTATGAGTTGGGACTTACAATGTAGGATGGACAAAAGGCAATTTAAATCTCAGATATATTGTCAAGGGAGGGGGGGTGTCAAACAATTATGTTTTAGTTATAATATATTATCTTCACCATTGGTTAAGGGTTGCAGTTAGTTTAGATTGCAGTTAGTTTGTAGATTTAACCGATGAAATAGTAATCTACTCAAGTATTTGTCTTCTATTTCAAAAACTATTCATGTTTTAGAGCATTTCAAGCACAGTTTAACAATTGTTAATTAATATTTATGAGAGCTGCGCATACATGTAGCTCGTCGTACATTATTCTCAAATTCTGACAACTGAATTTATTCCAGGAATTAATTCGAGCGCTCTGCGGGAGCGGATTGTTCCCATTTTCTAGTTTATTCCTCGACTCAAATTTTGAAAGTACTGCTAAGGTGTAGTTTTAAAACTGTACTCGCATTTAGAATACCGACCCTGTGGAAAATTATTTGGATAAACCATGAAGACGACGTTGTTACAATCAATAATTCACTTTAAATTAACAAAAAAATATTGTTGTACTGCCGGCAACTATAATGTATTATATTCAAATAGCCCTCATGCAGTTAACATGTAAACATTTCTAAACTTTGATAGCCAGTTCCGGAGACAATGGGTTATTTCTCTTGGACTGTATTCTTTGGATGCATCATATCAAGTCGGACCCCCCCCCCCCCTCACTGAACAATCATTTGACAAATGGAGATTTCACAGGTCATATAACACACGCCCTAATCACTTAAGAAGTATGAGATAGTTCCGGTTACTCGGGTGACTCAACTCCGGGCCTGAAAAGGGCACGGCGACCTCAGACATAACTCACAGAAGAATGGAGCTGTTACGAGTTGAATAGATTCGGACAAGTTAAGGCCATTGATTCAAGATGGCCATCTCGTTTGATAACAAACGCCAATCTGTACTTCGATGGCGAAACCTTCTTTCAAGGAAATAACATCCTATTTGTGTCTTCCCAAAAGTTATTTATTCCTTATTCTCAAGTAATCAGAAGTTTGTTATGTTAGCGGTTTCTCACTCGCGGCAGTAGAAACTTGAAAGTGACAGTATAGACTGCTGAAAGCGCTAGTGAATAAAGAATGAATAACTTGTAGGAAGACAAAATTAGACGTTATTTCATTGAAAGAAGGTTTCACAAAGTACAAATTAGCGTTTGTTCATAAACGGGACGGATAATGAATTTAACCACAAAAACCTTATTCAAAAGGTTTAGTTTCTGTGTGTTTTAAAGAGAACCGAAGAGCATTGAAATTGCCGCGAAAGGTTTTCGGTCGACGACATCTAAGCGCAATTGACTCAGAACCTCGATGTTGAGTTACGTATTCGTACGCTACCGATCTGGATCTCAGGGGAAACTAGGTAATATTAATGTCTTTTCATAATTCAACTGACTACAAGGGGGTTTAAAGGATGTATCAACCGGCTCTCCAACCACGAGACTCCAAATCTCTCAGAAGTAATTAAAAGTTTTAACCTTATGGTACTACTCCATTCGTTTTTTGTTTTTACTCTCTTTCTCTCTCTCTCTCTCACTCATTATCTCTTTTTTTTGTCGGTCTGTTACTTAAACTTTTTTTCTCGCTTCAGTTAGACTGCGCTCAGATTACTTTTGAGATAAAGAGTTTCAGCGGAAAGAAAAATTATTTTAATCTGGTTAGAGATGAAAGTGAACAGAGTTTGCCTATTCCATTATAAGTATACTCACAAAATGTCGGCACGAGTATGGTTTAAAAGTACTTCAACTGATATTCTAAAGATTAATTTTTGTAAAGCGTATAATGCTAATTTAAAAAAAAAAATACTAGTTGTGGGTTTACCAGCCAGATCCAAATTATTTGATTACGTTATGTTAAACTTTACATTATGATAAACCCTAGGTTTATGTTATTTTTTGTGTCCATCACCATGAGTCTCAGTAGCGCTTTTTTGCGATAAGTACAAACAATTGATTACAGAAGGCAATATATTATAATGAACTACAGTATCTTTCCTTCACTCAAACTAACAGTTATTGAAGGGTATATGTAATAGAAATTTTAAGCAAACTATAACATTTATATTTACATTAAAACAATAACTTTTCTCTATTGTCTCAATAATTACTTGACACATAAAAAAAAACGGTAACCGAAACTGTTCACATAATAAGCGTTTGCAAACGCTCTTAAGAAATAAGTCGATGATAAATTGTCCCCTGTACATCTCATCAAACGGAAAGAAAAATCAACTTCAGGACAATGCCCTTGGAGGAATTGCCCGGAGTTCAGCACCGGAGACAATATGTCGGCGAACATAAGAAGAAAGTTAAGATGTAAGCTAGAAAAAGGAGTTGCCCAAGTGTGATGTCGCCTGGGAATACCGCAAGTGTTTCATTGCCAGCTGAGAAGTGGAAAAGTAAACAACAAACTTGTGAATTATCTTAGTTCTTTTCCACACTTTATTCGAGAGCGGTCCGTGCGAGCCAGGAAAAGTTTACCCAAAAACAAATAACAGTACGGTCGCTAAAAAAAGGATTTTCCCGTCGTCAAACGGATATTTCTTAGGATCTCGGGATCTTAGCAAAGCTCATTTCGGGTTTTATCCTGATTGTGATTGTAGTAGCTGGCACTTGGGAATAGTTGTAGCGGTCACTCTTCAAGATAGGGAGATAGGGACGTGTTCATTTGTTACCTTAATAAAAGTAAGATAAGCTACTAGAAAATACTTTTTGAAATTGAGCTGCCAAAAGTGCTCAGGCTATAACGCCCAAGTACTCGGAACAGACCGATGATAACGTGTACTCTCTGATATTCAAACATATTGCGAAATTTAAATTGTTTGCCTTCCCATAGGAGAGCATTTTGTCGTACAAAGAGCTTGTTTGTTTGTGAAGCAAACAGCTGTAAATAATAAATAGGTAAAGGTTTGTTCACTCACATGGCGCCCACATACAGCGTCCCTTTTCCTTCGTCCAAGAATATAGTCCTGTAGTACATTTTACCGCAGGTGAACTCTCGAACATGATCTGTAAAAAAACAAACAAACATTAACGTTGTAACATTGTGAAGAAGCTTAAAATAAGGAAGTAAAAAATACGGAAATGTGGAAATTTTAAAAAAATTACAACGTAATCGAACCCACAACTTTGGTCACAACCCAAGGCAATACATACTAAAAGACGCATCGAGCAGCACAAAAAGAAGAATTTATTCAGAGAAAAATGGACTATATTATACTGAATAAATTTATCCTGAAAATTAAAATGATAAACTAAAGCTGAAGGGTGTTGCAGATATACTAAATATGAAAACTTAAAATTATAATTCCATTAAACCACTGATCACCCCCATTCATATGTCATTCATAGTATGTCAATGAATAAAACACAGTTTTGAAATGCATCAATTCGCATAGGCGTGAGCTTAAAAATGTAAGCTGGAATATTAACCTGACCCTACCGGATCAAAATGTTTCGCTTTAAAAAAATTAAATACTTGAAGGCCAAAATCTCTCACTACTTCGATAAGATGTTTCTTCCATACTTTAGTTTTTAAAATGGATTGAATTACAAAAATTACTAGAAACGATTAGAATCAGAATAAAATAGATTACAAACTGAAAAGATTTTGTTAACACACATATTCGATCGATAAGGAATCAAAATAGCTTAAGGGTGGCCTTATTAAATGCTGCCCCTCTCTGCCCAACCCGCAAGTCATTTTGTATTCATACAAGCTCTTTATAAATATCTTATAAATAAGGCAATAGAATAGGACATAACAGTTTAAAAAAATAATATAGTGAAAAGTTTAAATCCTACTCACAGGAATTCTTCTTATTCTTAGAATAAAATAAATTGTGGGTAGACCAGAGATAGGCGAACGTTAATGAATATGAGTAGCCCACAACAATGGTTTCCATCATTATAACGATGGAATGGTTTAAAATGGTGAAATAAAATGAAATGGTGTATGGCAAGTAGCGATTTTATTTCAAAACTATAGCCTCCTCAGACTACTTCTTGATGCAGACATACATTATGTAGTTCGGGGTCCCAGAAAATAATCCACTCTTACAATAAATTTAAAAACACGGATTATAAATCAGCTAACAATAGATAATAATGATAAATAAATAAAAATACAATGGAGGGAGTCAAAGGAAGAAATAAAAGACAAGGGGCGGGCGAACAGATAAAAGAGTACAAAAGGTGTTGGTTTTAGATCCCTGGGGGACACACCGACCAAGTGCACAGGACTAAGCCAGTCCTATTGAAAGGGCTCACGGCCGGTGTAATATCGCGAGTTCTTTCACAAAGGCGTATATCGAATAATAAATTATTTTGTCGAGAAAAAGAGACTCTTTTTGTTATACATGTTATGTGTCCTTTTTTTTTTTAGGGGTGATAATTCAATTGTACCGTTCTTTATTTTTCTTTATTGTGGATTTATTTCAGCGGTGCCTGTGGCAGGATACTTTTAAAGACTGGAAATGCCATAAGATTTCCGGTTGTTCAGAAGACGAGACCAAACCTACATCAAAGTAATCTTTGTAAATTATATTTCCTCCAGCTGCTACTTTTTAAAGGGGTGATGTGAGGTAAATTTTAATTTGATCAAAATATGTGTGGACCATGTTACCCATAGTTTTTGACATCTAAGGGGCTGGCACTTCTCAGCGCAGGGTTCAAATCTATTTTTTTTACAAATTATAAGTTATCTTACATATATAGTCCTTTTAAAAAACATTTATTTATTTGGTACGAAGTTCACTGGTAATTTATACGATATTTATGGTTCATAATTTTCTTTCCCCGAAACTACTATACTAGCGTAAACTCGACACTAAATCAGGCGTAAATACGCTTCGAACTAAATTAAGCAAAGTAAATAGAAGGAGAAGCATGTGTTTGACGGTGGCTCAATCTGAATAGTTTTATAAGTATGGGTGATAATAATAAGTAAATCTGCAGGCTACTTCTTGATCCCTGAATATCTATTGAAGGATGAACTTAATCATTATAATATTATATATTTTATATAAAGAGGCTATTTGTCTTCACGTTCATATTTTATTTCTGAGAACTTCGGCTGACCCTGTTTGGGTCCATTAGGGCTCCAGTGTACGCCTAAGAAGGAGGCGTAGGAAGTCACTGATGATGACTGATGAGACATATCATAAGTCAAATGTGTGCAGCGCACTTGTGATAGGGATCATTCATTTTAATTACACCGACAGAGGCGATGCATGTAATAATTTATTATTACACTCCTACATAAATACGTAACAGTTTATGAGCCATTACGCCCTATATATGGCCAAGGATCAACGTTCAAATGGGATGTATTGGTTCCTGGCCAACTGTTATAGCTCGTTACAGCCAACCAAATTTTCCGAAGCTCATAAAATAACAAGTAGAAATGAGCCATGAAAAATTAAATTAGTACAGAAGTCAAATTAGCCTTTTTTTGAGATCTGTAATGTTTGCATGAGAATATTTTCAAAAGTACCAGTGTTTTATTTGGAGACCACTTCTTCTGATCTATAGTAGCAGTAATGTGCTAGAAAAAGAACAACCGGAGAAGATTATAATAATAGCGAAAAATTCATTTTGTGAAATTGTTTGAATGTCACTTTCAACCTCTCAAATGTAGATATAAACATTGTAAATACTGTAAAGATTGTAAAACCGTCAGGTAGAGGCTGTCCTGGCTACCCTGGCCTCCTGGAGTACTGTGTTGGGTTTCAATACTGTTCGCCTTGAGGGCTCTTCCAGGCTTTATTAAATTTATCCCTGTTCAAGATAGCTCTGCTTTCAAGATTTCACTCGGCATCCGGATATAGAAGACAATACTGTCTTATATCTTTTACTCTATGTACAACATCACATATACTATCAACTGCCAACTCACTTAAAATCCAATTAAGTTACATAAATAGTTATTCTTCAGAGTAGCACTCAATAATGTGTGTTTGAAAAAAAAAAAATGCTGATGTGTCTACTATGTACTATGTAGTTTATATTTTTTGTCTTATTCGTTGTCTAGAATAGTCAAAACGTGGAAGGTTGATATAATATCAATAATATGTACTTCTTTATTATAATACAGTTACAATATGCCTTATTGGGTAATAAGTAATTGTGATAAATGTTCTCATTCTTACCATATTTACAATTTTCATTCACTCGCTCATTCATACAGTATTTAAAAACAGCCCAGAGACCTCTTGAATCCACTTGGCTGTCCCCTCGCATGCAAAATATAAATAATAAACTAGTAGTCTGGAAATATTAAGCTTTCGTAGCTCGTAGCTATTTTAAGGCATATTTTACATGCTTTAAAAATAAATATATTATTGTTATATTCACAACCAATAAATTATATTCAACAATAGCTACACTTTTCAACGGTCATGTTAATTTGAAATTTTTTTTTGTGTTTGTAATTTCGAGCTCATAGTTAGCCATAAGCATTTTGTTGAGAAGAATACTTTCTCAAATATCCTGTGGTAGTATTGTTTTTATGATCACATTTTTAAATATTTGTACAACTGATCTTTACTTCTTTCTTTTGCACTGTATGAGCTAGTAATGTAGTAAACTAAAAGACAAATATAGGTTTTTAGGCATCCTTAGCTATGCAAAATTTTAGCATTTAAAGGGTCTTTCCAATTTTTCCAATTAAGTGGAAATAATTGTGGCAAGTTCTTGGCAAAGACCGAGTTTTAGTGTAAAACTGCCATTTTGTCAACAGCTTCGAGAAACCTTGCAGTTTTTAAGGGTAAAAATCGTTCACATTAACATTTATTTGAATTAATGAAGAATTGGGAATAATGAAACTGAAATCACATAAAATTATAGTCATGATGACAGTACCATTTAGTTGTAAAGGTGTTGCGGCACTGGTGTGGTTTCTGTATATTATGACATAATTTATACCAGGAGGTTTTAACCCGGTGAGTACTTATGTTATCTTCAGATTGAACTAGGATGACGGCCTAGTTTGTCAAAAAGGTTCGGTTATAAATTAATAAAGCTGTGAAGAGACAGTTGTTTTATTCCATATTTTCATGCATTGCTAAAAACCAGGAAAATACTGCTGAAAATCGTAAAGTGATGATGTTTTGAAAGTACAAGCATTAGTGTCATATTTTCTTCTATTAAATACTGCTTATAGAATGAAGGGAAAGAAAAAACATCCCCCAACTGGCTTACTCTCTGGGACATTCTTAACAAGATGTAACAAGAAAGAGGGGAGAGGACGAGGGAGAGGCGGTAAGAGAAAGAGTGGACGCTAATGGAATTAGAAAATACAAGTTTGACAAAAGAAAAAAAAAAAAAGTAGAACACGATAGAATATAATAGAAAAAAATCTTGATTCTGGGACCACGTCCCCTTTGAATAATAACAATGCACAATTCTATATATACACCTCGACTAAAAAAAACAATACATCACATAGAGGGGGAAAAATAATAACATAAAACTAAAAGGCATGCCTCAAATTAAAAAATTGATTTAAATACAAAAAAAATACTCACAATTACTTATTGTTCAATAAGGAAGATTTTAATTTTATCACAATAAAGAAGATTAAATATAAAACGCAAAAATTAAAACAATAGAAAAGAAAATAGACAAATTAAAAGAATGATAAAAGATATATATATATATATATATATAAAGTTTATTATGATAAAATTACAATCTGCCTTATTGGGGAATAAGTAATTGTGATAAATGTTCTCATTCATACCATTGAATAATAAAAGAAGAGGAAAAAATAATAGTAATAATATTAAATACATAAATATTAGTCGTTAATATTTTAAAAGGTTGGAGATATGGATTTATCGTAAGCGAAAGAGAAATGGTATATACTTTTAAACAATAATAAAATAAGATAATAATAATAGTAACAAAGAATACAAAGTGGTTAATTAATAAGTAGGGAGAGATTAATTTGATTAAATGTTATTATTTAGTGGGCTGTGCTTTATGAAAGGAACTCCACTATCGGTCAATTTAATTTAAGTGAAAATATCTGCGCGGTTAAAGCGTCGCGTAGAGCAAACGTAATGCAGGTTCAGTAACGAAATTTTCCCGGGCGAGTGAAATTTGATGAACTCGCGGATGCGACTCTCTCCGCAGGTTCATCACACGGGCTACTGAGCGCTGACCGACATTAGGCAAGCTCATTTCTGACTAATGCCAATTTATGTCAATGATTGGACATCAATTCGCCATAATCGCGAAGTACGATTTGAATCTGGATTCGATGATATTAAATCGTGAATAAAACAACAAAGAAACCAGAACACATTTCACAAACAATTCCGATTCGTTTAAATCCCACTGAATTCTGATCGAGTGCAATGGAAGGCTTGCAACGGACTCTAAGAAAACCGAATATATATGAAAATCAGAGAGTCGAGACACCTTATGACTCCCGAGGGAAATCATAACTCCGATTTTTTTATTTTTTTTTATTTAAGATTCTCTTCTTCACCTCGCCTCTTCGACTTATTCAGGTCAGGGGAATGACTTGTGCAATTTAAATATTTAATAGGTATTCTATGTAGAAGCTGGATTAACTGCTGCAATAGCTTTATCACGTGTGCATATGGCTATAAAAATAAAAAAACCTTATGTACTTCGAGTATCAACTACCAATATAAAGGATTTCAATTTCAATTCTTGCATCGTAAATTAGAAGTTGATTGATCACATCAAGGGATGATATGAAGACCAAATTCCCATTTGGTAAAAATTGTAATAGTTTTAGAAGAAGTTTATATATACGTATATTCTGTTTTCAATAGTGTAAGAGTTAAAAAACGGTTTTGAAAAATATAATATAATACAATTTAATAATAATAATAGTCCTAAAGTTGTCTAAGTAAAGGACACGTCGACTGATGTAAAAATTCATACAACATTTTTGGCGAGATTCTAAACCATTTTTTGAAAAATTGTTTATTTAAGTAGTGTAGATAGAAAAAAAATCATTAAAACTGCCATACAAACCGTATGGCATTATGTTAAGTAACATAAGTAAAGGGATGAAATCGTGAATGTATCTTGTAGTTTTTTTTTTCTTTTTGAGATTCTCTTCTTTACCTCACCTCTTCAACTTATTCAGGTCAGGGGAATGACTTACAATTTAAATATTTAATGGGTATTCTATGTAAAAGCGGGATTAACTGCTGCAATAACTTTATTGCGTTATGTGCATGTGGCTATGAAAATTGAAGATTGTGATTTAGTTTTAGAAGTATATATATTTATATATATATATATATATATTATATAAATTTTGTGTTAAACAGTAGAAGAATTGAACAATGATTTTGAAAACTTATACAATATAATAATAATAATAGTCCTGAAGTTGCCTGAGTAGGTGACACGTCGATGTACAAATATATATAAGATTTGTGGATAGATGCTAAAGCCGTTTTTGAAAAAAAAATTGTTTTTTTACGTAGCGTAAATAGGAAAAAATCATTCAAACTTTTAGAAAAATTGTATTCAAAACTTCAACTGAGCCCCGGCTTCACGTAAAGGGATGGAAATTGTTTCATGCTTCATGCTTCGAAGATGCCAAAAATAAAAATAGTCTAATTAAAAAAAAAGATTTTTATTGATGGACTGATCAATTACTTTGAAATTGAAAAATAAACATTTCCTTGCAAATTGAGAGAGATATGAAAAATTGGTCTAGTTACTCTAAATTATCTCCGTGGCGCAGTTCATCGAAAATATCATAATTGTAATAAATTTAATTAAAATTTTTAAAAATGGCCAAGACAACTAATTATAATTAGAGGGTTGGGTCTCCGCTGTTTTAATCAACCATTATCTTGAAAAATTTAAAAACATAAAAAGTACACCCGATTCTAGAGAAAAAAAAAAAAAGGAAGAAAATAGGACGAGTCTAAAATAAGGAATGAGAATCAGGATGCAGAAAGTTGTGCAGAATGCACGAGGTGTGAGTCTGAGGAGGAAAAAAAAAACTGAATACGAAAAAGGCTTCTCTTGATTAAAAAATGTCTCCCATTAGAAAGAGCTCCTTAGAGCCACCCTCTGTTTTTTCAGCGGGACGGCCGTACTTCTGACGGCGGGGAAGCGAGTCAAGAGTAATGTAATGGAAATGGCAAGGCATCAGCCATTTGTTTCCATTACGGGCTGGATTTCTCCACTCCCGAATCATCATCATCAACGAGGTTGGGCCAAGGGGGAATAAAAAATTCCTCCACCGTACTCTTTTATGACCGTATAACCCCCCCCCCCCCCCCCCGCCGACTAGTCCCCCACCACTCTATCACGGAACAGGACCTTTTCGTACGGGACTTGGCATAGCCTATCAGGGGATGTTAAATCGGGAGAAATTCAAATACCCCCGAGGTAGGGGCAGAAGAAATTTTAGTCTGACTGGGATGTTAACGATAACGCTCCGAAACGAATAGCCGATTCGAGGACTAGTTGCTTTCCAATTAGTACTTTCTATTAAAAAAAAAATTGTTATTATATCAGTTATGTACTATGTCGTGTCTTCAAACTAAATACAAAGTTAACTACGGACGTAGAACGTTTAGGATCAAAACTAGGAGGGCCTTAGTACCTACCTTCTGAGATAAGATTTGAGGTATCTTTTTTTTAATTTATTTTTATTGGAGGAAAATTACAATCCGTTCTAGAAAGAGTAATTTTGACAAAAGATCACATTCAAATTTTCATTCATACTCACACTTATATCGTGTACCGTATAATATACATTCATACTAGTTATGCGTGTACATATAGCCCCGGGATCCCCCAGTTCGCCCACGCTATTCCACATCTTCACACGCTATTGTGAAGCAGGCTGGGATATCCCTTATCCCGGATTACCACGGGGCTTGAATAACTAGAAAGTGAGTATTATTGATACACTTAATGCGGAACAAGGAAATTAATAACATTAAAATTGAACCCTTCACACGATTTGGCTTTTCACATGATTTGTAAAAAGTAAAAAACAGAAGTTTATGAAACGGGTCTTTTAATTTTTTTTTGCCATACTTCCTCTTAAAAATGTAATTTTTAATTTAATGAAAAACTACTATCAACATACTTTGAGCTATTTGAGAATATTCCTTTACGATTTCTTCACACTTAAAAGATGTATACGAACAGGCGAAAGTCTTCTTAAAACCACAAAAAATGCGATTGTTTTTTTTAATTTAAGTTTCTATCCATAAAAGTACGTTTTAGTAATTGTTAAATTTTTATAGACATTACTCGATCGATAACCATAAAGTTTTTTCTTTGTTTCTTTATTACATGTCATTAGTATTTTGAGTATAATCATCTATAGCACGTGAAGTTTGACATTTAGATTGAATCATTTTTACAACAGTTTACTTATGACATACAGACGGACGAAAAGCATTCACCAAACCCAGATGTGCTTCCTCCAGCATTGGTATGAATCAGTCATCTACAGTTTCTAAGACAATATTAAAATCGATTTTCAGTGATTTGGACAGTAGTCGTTTTTTGTATGATAATGCTACTTGAAAGAAAAATAAAGTTCAAAAAAAAAAAGAAATGAAAAGGAATCAATATTGATTAGCAATCAATACAACGAAGTTAAACTTTTTGAGAAAAATAAACGTCAATGGAAGAGAAAGAAATCAAAGGGGGTGGGAAGCTGTTTAATATTAAGTTGCTCGAAGGGGGGACGTGAAGTGAAAAAATTTGAATCTGCGAGGAAGGACTTTTTCGATCCTTTAAAGGGAATAGAAAACGAGATCCCTTCAATATACAAAGATTAAATCCGTGCACACTCCTACAGTGGAAGGAAAAAAAAAATGTCTTTTCAGAATTTCACTCATTTACAGTTCTTTTCACGAAAAGATATATTTTATTGAATGGAACTCAATGAAAAATAACAAACAAACATATCAGTTTTTCTGACATCAGAATTGTCATACACATTTTTTTTTTTTTTTTTTGAGAGGAATTGAATTTAATTTTATATTCATTTTAAATTATAGACGTGGAAATGTTAAAAAATAAGTTACGTTATTTAACAGTTCGTGCTAGTGCAAGAATAACTAAGTTCATTGCCTAAATCATAAGAATGTTTGTAGTTAAAAGTATGGTAACAATACAAAGTAAGTGAAGGAATTCATAAATGAAAAAGTACTCTATAAAAAAACCTAACCCGTAAAATAAATTTAATGAACATGGATGTTCCTAGAACGATTGAGGTAATATGTTTAAGTCTAGTCGAATTAAAAAGTTAAAACATTTGAAATACTCCACTTATAATTCCAGGAATTTTTTCAATTCCTTATTATTAATTAGGCTTGATTCCAGGGAAATTCAGGATAAGGACATCAAGCAATAGTACCGTGTCATGGGTATAGACCATTAGGGATAAGCACTAAATTTTCATAATTAGAGTTTCCTTTTAATTGACCACAGATGGGAAGAGGAAAACATCCAAAGCTAAACAATTTTGCTCCGTTACGTACCACCTAATGAAGATCCTACTGGAGCTGGAATTTCACACTAATGACTACAATGGGCTTGAAATGAGGCTAATAGTGGTACAGGTGGAAACGGAATTAACGCACACGAGTGGCAATTATTGTCTTTCTCGCTATCCCCATAAGCGAAGAGTAATGTCGACCAATTTCGAAAATTCATACGAAATAGCCCCCCCAAAAAAATGATCATGACACATTCGAAGTTGGTTCTTCAAGCAAAGCTTACAATGAGTGTACACAACAATTTATCAACAATTTACACACAATACATAAAATACTCATATTCCAAGTATTTTCGCGATAGTCCCTTTTGGCGTGTATATGGTACCAGCTTTCATGATATAGCTCTATTTTAGAAATTTTTATTAATAATGTCTCGTAAAGTCACTATAAACACAAATCGTTCTTCGTCAAGTGGAGGAATCTTTATGGAAAAGAATAAAGAATTTCCTACTTAAAATTCATAGAATTTCAAACGAAACAAAAAATGCAAAATGGCCGCTTTTTAAAGGAAGTAGGCTGCCCGTCAAAAATGGCGCCAGTGCACAAAGAAGTGCTGAGTGGCGCGGCAGCCATATTGGCCCCACTCCGCCACCTTTAAAACAAGGCCCCTTCTGGCTCATAATGAGAGGCTCACTCGAGGCTATTGGCCACGAGGGTTATGGTAATTGGAGCCCTTATGGCTTCTTGGAGTCTCCCCGAGCACCATCTGCTACCCAAGGATCCCGCACAAAGACATCCAGCCATCATGGTTTTTTTTTGTGTTTGAAGGAGGGGGGGGGGGTCACGCGAGGAGGGTTTGTCACCCGAGCCAAAAGGGGCTTCCGCGGGATTTGGATCCGATGTCGAACATGGCCGACCTGGAGCGGAAAGGTTATCAAATGTGCTAAGCCATGTCTACCGGCGATGCGAAGAAGAATGGAGTCATCCCTAAGACTTCAGTCACACGCTACTTTTTACCTTGGGATTGCAAATTAGTCATTGAAACCCGTCAGATAAACTGCAAAAGGACCACCCATATGATTGCTTGCTTTTGCGAATTAATCGTATAATAATGAACAGACCATACTGATGGGTAACTTAATGTTTTGAATAAATCGCTTGTTTTAGTCCAGTCTATCCAGTCTAATATTTGTTAGCCAAAAAACAACGGAAATTTTAGTTTTGGAAAAATAATTTATTTCCGGTTCTTTATAGGGATAGTTAATTTCTTATCAGTTTTGAAGAAGACACAATTTGCTACTACATTTTTTGCTGAACAAAATATCAAATGAGATGCAGATCACCAAAGTGGCGCATCTTGCCACAATATGTGCGTGTATGAAAAACGGGTAAACAGGTTGTGAAATGATAACTATTTTAATTTAATTGTATTATATTTGGTATTTTAAAGATCCAGGCTTATGATAACTGTCTTGTAACTGTGTGTTGTCCATGTAGGAATCACAATGCGTGAATAGGGGAAAGATCATCTTTTCGTCTCTTTTACGTTAATTCCGGTCATCTACTGTCAAGATGTTTGCCTCATTCTTGTATCTAACCTCTATTATGAGCTGATACAAGCAAAGAATGTTTAAAGAATGTTTAAAGAAAAATATCGAAGGACGAAGTTACTTCTAATATTACCTAATTTCAGACGTTGCAAGCAATATAAGGGTCGAAAGAAAGCTATGTGTGTGACAGATATGAGAGAAAATGTTGACAAGGATCTTTTATCCTATCATAGATGGAGGGTGTGACCAGCTTTCCAAATCCAAAGAGTGGACGAAAATGGAAAGTCAAAAAACTGATTTGATGACCCATCAATAGGATTACACCAGGGATTGGAAGGACTCCTAACTGAGTTACAAGTTGCTACTCCTTTGATTTCAGATTGTAACCTACTTCAAATCATAGTATGTTCCAAAGCTAATTTAAAATCAGAAATATAAATAAACAGCAGTAAAATGCCAGTTGACCATCAGAAATTCCATCGAAATATTATTGAGGTGTGGAGGTGCGGAGTGACCTTTGAGTTATCAGAGAATTCACCACGGTGGAACGATGAACGGCTCCGGAATGGAACGGGGAGGAAAGAGGAGAAAATCCCCAGACAACAAAAACTGGACTCAATCGAAACTGCCCGGAATAGGATCGCAATGGAGAAAGGACTCCCTGCATCGGGGCCTGACAATGTATTGTTGAGGCACCCAATCCGAGGGAAACGGTTTAAGGTTCATATATAAAGGTGAGGAGATAAAGGAGGTTCCGCACAATAATTCCTTATGGAAGTGGAGCAACTTAACCCCCCGCAGGGGGGAATGTTCTATCAATTCTGCCACCTCCGGTGGGGGTGGCCCGTCCGCCTTCTGTTTCATGGTCTGAGGCTGCGATCAGGGTGATGGGATGGGCGACGAGTCCGGAAAACCCATCGGGCACAACAGTTCCAATCGGCTGCTGGAGCGCTAACCGGCTGAAAGGAAATACATTGTAGTTTCCTTTAGGCAGGCAATCAGGGAAAAGGAGAAACGTTTCTCCGGCTATTTACCGAATTGCATAAATAAACAGTTTCCTTACCGGTGGGTCCCATGGATTGGCGGTTTCACTTTTTTATTCACATTGCCTAAAAGCATTTAGATTTTTACTGGCTAAAATTTCATCACACCAGTTATAGTTATTTAATTATTATTTTTAAGGACAATTCAACCACCAGGAGACATTCAAGTCATAATTAAAAATTACTTAAAGATTTTTTACAAATGCATAACTTTTAAAATTGCTTATCAACTTCCTTTTTAATCAGTTTCTTCGACAGAGTGCTTTACCCGTTTAGCAATTCCTCGATGTAGGTGGAAGTCTGTGATGTTCCCAGTTGGTGTGGTATCAAAGACTTTTTTTTTTTTTTTGTCAAAACCCCTTTATTGATTATACAATATGTGAACAAAATGCACAAAAAATACAATGTACGAGATTTACAAGTTTCTCCTCTTGCTGCATACGAATATGCATTCGAAGCAGAGTAGAATTACAATTACAATTTCTTCGTGAGTTAAAAAGTCAAAATACATATATACAATACTAGGTGATGGGGCTCACCTTTGGTTTACATTGTGGTATCCAAGACATAGGGCGAGGAAGCGTATAACGGTAATCTGGTGGAAGGCTCTAAATAAATAATAAATTTGTTCTAAGGTCGCAGACAATCAAGGAATTGTATTTACACACGATCCGGATATGTATCAGGTGGAAGTCCATGAATTACTTATTTAATCATTTCGAAAACGTCTGCTCCGCATTTTTGGCCACAAACAATTCTAGCGACTTGGTGAAATACATCCGTCGCTGAAAATCGCTTTTTAACAATAAAAAAAATATAGTTTCATAAAAAAAGCCTATGAGGATGAAATAGCTCCTTTTATTGCAATTTTATAAACACACAATCAGCGTAATATTTAAGGGATACACTCAGTTAAGTCAACTAATTAACAAGGAAATGTTTTTTCTACAAAACACTAGGCTTCCTCCGGCTGGTTAAAAATATTAAATATAAACGTACTTTGGAGTTGAAAGGTGAAAAAAAGACAAATTTAACCGTCGAGCTTAAGAACCTACGACAACCTAAGATGTAAAAACATAAAACAACCCGTTCGTACGATCCGATCCTACACAGAAATTTCTTTATCCAAGAAGGAGTGAAGGTAAAAACAAAAGAAAGCATAAGCAATGCTGTCACGTCCCAAGTCGTTATTCGAAGGAAACGACAAGAGGGGGAGGAAAATATTTAGACTCCGATATTTGTCGTTTATTTTCCAATAACTAGTAGAGGGGATGTTGTACAGGGGAAAGATTCAGGGAGAAAGTATTTCAATATCCTTTGTGTCGTGGTGGTATGCCCTACACCCTATCGATTCATATGTGCCCTTGCTCCGCTGTATCGACTATTACTGGGGGGTGGGGCATATGATCCTGGTACTCGCGAGCCACTTACCGTGTGTTATTGGTGCTAGACGGTCCGACGACAATAAGAGGAATCAGATTGCATTCCTCCTCCCTGGAGAGGGGGGGGGGGTTAGGGAAAGGGCTGTGATTGGCCCTTAAGAGTAGATATAAGATCATATTATCGGCGTACTTCTACAGTTGTCCTTCGCCTAATCTTCTTCAGATTTAGTGCAAGGATCAATGAATGAATGATTGTAAAATACTAAAGCAACATCTTAAACTACGGAAAAGTTGATAATTAAACATTGTAAACAAAAATAATAATTATCGCAGTAGAAAATAGGGCAGTTGTCCCCATTGTAAGTGAATATAACTTAGGACTACATACTGTACGCATTATTTTCACAATTCATTCTTATCATCATTTCAATAATTGTTGATGATAATCATAAATAGTTCAATAAGGTAGTGTGCAAACATTGAACTAATACAAGCCCCTGTCCTTGAGACTTATCCCAGAACTCCATTGGAGTAGGAAACCTCCTCCTATTTTTTGGTGAATGTGAGGCATTTAGCAAATTAAGGTCCCATGCCATACACTAAAATATATTTCTATTAGAGGAACTTAGTTCAATCAAATGGAAGGAAATCGTACACTTCGTTAGGAGTAGTAAGGAAATGTACAGGAAAGCTGACAAAAGGGCCAGTGATAACAAAAAGCTATCGGACCAATAAACCTTCTTTTATCCAATTTAACATTATAAAAAAATAGCTCATATAAATAATTAGAAAATTAAAGAAACGTATAAAGCGAAAAAAACCAATAATATATGTTGTAATCTAAAATTTGATAATCTACTCATGGTCTAACAGATTGCCATGGTTTATGAAAGTGACACTAGATGATAGATTGCAAAGCACCAAAAACTCCAAGCCTTGTATTAAAAAAAAAAGTAAAAAAATAAAATATTCATGTTTTTAAAAGTTAATGATGTTTATTAGCAATTACGAACTAAAAATACCAATATATATTCACATATTATATATAACTTTTTCTGACGACACTTAATTTCATAAATGTACAAATACTAATAATTTTATAATTTCAAATTTTGAAATATAAATTGGATGTCAAAACATCAAACTTTAAACATTCTTAGGGGACGTGCTCAGAATCCACCGTTGAAAATGTAAATACCCCTCGACTAATCTCTCAAATCCTGAATACCTTTTCAAAAGCTCTGACAAGAAGATTTCGCTGTCAACCACCTCTTTACTACATTATTTAACCAGCCGCCGGTTGACGTTCAGTTGATGGGATGGTTTTTCAACGTCCCAATCCCGGGATTAGAGGGGATGTTTTCTGGTCGCTAGAATGTTTAAAGGTTCAGGAGAAACCTGACAAATTTTAGGCCAGACTAAACTAGAAGGACGTTTTGACCGGGACCTAAGAAATTTGGCGAATACATATATAAAAATTAATACATGGAAGGTATTCTCAGAAACCAAAATGCTTTACATATAACTAAATTTATACACCGTAGGGAGATTAACTTCTTACATAGTCCCCGCTCCAAATGCGTACATGTAAAAAAAATTTTAATATCTGGATTTTTTTTTTTTTTATGTTATGCAAATGGACTTTTTTCGTCGTATATTACAAGTATGTTATGTTGAAACATATCATGAAATTGTAGGTCGGTCTATAAGTCTAGTTATTGACTATTATACTATGAGTAATTACGTTATATGACGCAAGGCTTAGTCCTTTTTATTTTTCGAAGTGTCTATTAAGGTACGGAAGGTGTGAGTATTTCAAGGTTGACTGGTCATTTTGACCTACGCCTGAATGCCCTTTCATTCTTGCAAATGCTTGGTTCTGTTCCTAGCTATGCTTGGTAAACTTGAACGAATTCGACATAGTAAATCAAAGAGACAAAACACATCCGTATATATGAAGTCTGACGGGCTTCTAACTAAAAGATTATATTCTGCCATTGACCCTATTTACGTGCCAACATAGCCTGCCGAGGGGGGGGGGGTGGTACACTGTTCCTTTATTATGTATCTAGCTTCCACAAATGCTGTTCGCAGTCCGTCAAGATTCAGGTGTTGCCACGTCACGGCAACCCGGTTTTACAAGGTTGGCCACGAACTGTCGAAACCGTTATCCATGTTGAGCTTTCGCTAATGATATTCATGGGATGATGAAGGATATCGGAATCCGCAATGCCGGAGTCCTTGGAGTATTGTGAGCGGCGAACTGACAGTGAACTGCCCGGCGTCACGTCAGCCCGCATTTTACGGGCAATTCACACTGACCGTCGTTGCAAAACCTCTTTCATTTTTTTTTTTTTTCAATGGCAGAAATATCCCCTCCAAGTAGTCTAGTAGTTACTGGATTCTAATGTGGTTAGGATTGTTTCTTCGGGAGATAGATCTGAACGGGGTTAACTCATCCTCCTGAGGATTAATCAATAGCTTCTTGAGTTAAAATCGGATCCCTTAAGACAATTATCACTACAATGTCATCACGAACTATAGTGTAAATCATCCGCCTTTATCTCCATGAAGTGTTGCCCTATATATTCAATTGAAGATACACCCCCTAATTATGCATCATTCTTCAAATATTTTCTTGGTTAGTCATTTCTCTATTACTACATATTATAATTGTGTGAAAAAGATGTCTTTGAAGACTCAGCAGTAAGCACAGAAATCTGTTCACTGGTAGCCTCTTAACGGTAAATGTATTATCAATTAGGATATTTTATATGGATTAAGCATCCATTTGGATTGTTAAATTAATAGGTATTCAAACAATGGCTTTGCGACCTCTAACCTCCAATGGGGGGTGTTCAGGTATCCACGTCATCGTCAAATGGGGCTAAACATACTATATTTTACTGCCAGTCCAATGAGTGATTGGAATGAAACATAAGCAGTCTGTATTTTTGTGTTGAGATTGACTAAGTAAGAAAGGGTTGATAAGCACTGAAATTAAGTGCCATTATCTTCGTAAAAATAAGTCCCTTGTTAATCGTATCTGCAGGAATATAAAAACATACTTTTCTAATAGGATTCAACCGGACGAGTAGCGTGGTTACGAAAACTAATAAAACGACACAGTAGCTGTACCGCAATAGATAGCCACTAGGTACAAAGATATTTTTTTCCCCTTTCAGAAGAGGGAATTATAATATCATTATTCCCCTAATGTCGGGGAAAATGCGGAGAACCCTAAAGCCTCTGGATCTCCTGGATTGACTTGAAAATAAGGGATTTAGGAACTTCACTTAATATCCCATCTCGTGAAAATTTGAAATGGATCCCCTCCGTCTTTCGCACCATTTTTTTCCATCTCCTTTACACCGAAGTTGAAGGTTATTATCGTCTCGGCTACCATAGGCTTTATTACTTCATCGCCGAAGCACGAAATTGAATATCATCCGAGGGAAAGGGGCGATCGAGAAAGGAGTTGAAAGATCGGATTATATACTGTTTCACTCTTTGAGAAGTCGGAGGAGAATACTGAGATACTCCAATAATAAGCTCTTCGGCTCAATAATATTTACCACTTAATGGAAAACTCTGAAGGGATGAGTGGCGCGAAGATGTAAGCCAGAGATGCTCCGGACCAGGATCTGCCGACGCCACATGGCCCCCTCTTCAATCTGGTTTGTTTGGAAAAGATGGATTTTTTGTCAAAGAGGTCTTTGGGGCCAGATCCCCTCAATCCAGAAACCAGGAACGGGGATAGTCAATTCATTTAACAAGGTATGTCTAATAATGTTATTTGATGTACCACACATCAGGTACATCAGACAGAGGTAGTATTTTATCCTGTATCGTTAATATACACTTAAAAATTAATATAACTTTATTGATATATCTTAAGATGTTCTGGATTTCCATAATCCTGATCCACCTGATATTTTTAATTTTGATTAATAAATACCGAACACGTGAGTCAGGTGGCGTTGATGAGAGAAAGGTTAGTTTACGCCTAGCCTTGAGTGAAAGACGTACTCCCGCTCAGAGTGATCGTTTATAATAAAGTTATTAAAGAACAATTCTACTAAAGAATAAAGAATATTAATATATAATAATATTAACATAGTGGTGGGGACCGTTTCAAGATAAAGCATAGGAGACGATAGGACACGAGGTTTGTTACAATATATTAAAATATATATATAAAATATAGTATTTTTATTATCATGTAGAGAGTATTAAATCAAGGGTTCACCATTGGTCCGGTCAGGAATGCCAACTAAATTTAATTACAGGCCAACTAATACACTTGAACTAAGTTCGGCTATTAGTTTGAGCTATTTACGACGGTAACGTTTAGGAACCGGTGCAAAATTAATCGAAGTTCTAAGTACTCTTAATATGGGGTTGGTACTAGGCTGTTATATATTAAAGAGAATCCCTGAGCGAGTTTGGGGCACTTGAGTGTCGTCGGGTCGTTGTAATCACTTGGCTGGAGCAAGAAACCATTTCGGCCGATTCTTGACTAAAGAAGTATATTTCAGTTTAATACTTAAGGTAATCATGATTTATTAATTGGGAGTTATTACGCTCACGTATTTTCTATTTGTAAAACTATTATACACAATCATAAAGTAGCTATGTTAGTAATGTTACCTGGTTACCATGTTAATATAGTTTTTTTAAAGATATAACAACTTTAATAAATAATTATAACTTTAGGGCAAATGAATTTTGTAAAACGTTTGTTAGTCTAATATGAATGAATGTACAACAACAATTTTTTTAAAGATAAAATTACAATCTGCCTTATTAGGCAATAAGTAATTGAGATAAATGTTCTCATTCATACCATATGTTATAATATGAATTGGTGTAAAGTAGAAACATCCTTTTATTGGTTACTCCGGGTTGAGATATTGACCTTTGAAAACATCCATTATTTTTTTAATAATTCAAAATTAAATCAAGGAAATTATTACAATAAGGATCTGAGAGTATTAAATCTTGATAAATTAAGAATAACCGATGTTTAAAAACAGTTTTTTAATCTTGAAGTAGATTACAAGAATATGAACTGGAGTTTAAATATAGCAGGGTTTAACTTAAAATAAAAAAAAAAGTCTTTAATTTATTATGGCCAATGATTCCCATGCTCTATTCTGGGTTGTTATTTTATTTGATGGGTTTTTGGATTTTTTTTCAGGGGTGTCTCTATTTCTTCTCGTCATGGCTTCCGGAACTTCCTCTGAAGTGGAGAACAGAATAAGGCAAATGATGATTAGGCAAACATAACTGAAGAAGAAGTGGTCAAAAATATAGATGCAATAATATAACCCAGGGAAGAAGTTGTAAAAAGCCTACCATTCAAAATACCTAGAATCTCAGAAAAGTGAACTCCATAATACAACAAAATGTTATCCCATATAATATAGTTATTTTAAACTTAACAAGGGGCTGGAGATACCTAACCGAGCTACCACTTGACACTCCCACTTAACACAGACGGTTCCAGGAACACCCTTCAGGACACTCGATGCGCTCACCTGAGCAGACACCCCGATCACGAAGGGCCCCTTCATCGAATTAGCAGCATGACATTAGCCAGCCAATCGGCCGAGAGCTGACGCCTCAAGCGTCGACAACTATTGCTCCCTCCTAATATCAGCTATACTCCTCTTCTCCCATCCAGCGAAATTTATGCAGTTCTTATCGTCTGCTTTATGCTTAATATAACAATGATAGTCCTTATTGAGCAGTAATAGATAAGGGTGGGGAAATACGGAGGAATTTAATTCTAAATATCGCTATTTAGGGTGAGTCAGGAGAAATGTACAGTAGATATTTTTACTATAGTATATGATTACTTTGTCAAGCACGAGAATTTTCTTTCGAGATGGGTTTCTGTCGAATCCGTCGAATATACTCATCCTACATCCTTCATTTTATTTATGCATAAACACATTTTAGTAAATAATTCATTTAGCAATATTTTACGGGAGGAAATGATATCGAACACACTACTTTTCGGTAAAACGTAGCAGGTGTCTTCGGTCCCTCCACGTGTCACATTTTATCCACATGTCCACACACCCCCCCCCCACAAACGTCGATTAAGGTGCTGAAATGAGCACTAGAATAAACTAAGATCTATTTTTAAAATTGAACGTTTTCAGGTATGAAACTATAGCATTTTATTATTGTACGTGAATTGGTCCATGACTGAACAGGTTCTATAACTTAGTTAACATTTCTGTGGAATACGAAACCTTAAAAATATCCTTTTATTTTTATCTATGTTAACTGGCTCACTGCCATGTTTCATTATTTTATCTTTGTCAACAGACAGATTTTATGTTTGTGGTACACTGAAAATAATTTATTTGATAGAAATGTATATAATTGTATTCAACAATAACAATGTCCGGCCACAAATCAGAATATTTGATTCCAATAGCTCACGCAGCCATCCTCAAGTGCCAATGATGCTATTAATGAGGACATAATAAAATCCAATTATTTGTGAACAGACATTTTTGATGACGAATATATTATTTTCACACTTATCATCTGCTTTGAGCATGGTTATACTGAGCATAGAAAGAAACTTTGTATAGCTTGATATTGTTATCAGCATCTAATGTGAATCGGATAGAAGAAAGAAAAGGGAAAACATCGTCAACGGTAAGGATTCAGCCCTGTTCGAGGGGACCTTCCTGGGGGTGGATAGGGAGCTGGGTCCCACCCCTGGCCCACTAAACCCAGTTTATAGGGACAGTTTAAACAGGTCTTTCCCGCTGGTCGTTTTTTTACGAACGGCTCCTCGTCCCATTTAAAACTTGAATTGCCGAGTCCCTGGGTCATTTAAAAGCTTATTTAAAGCCGCAACGTTTCTGCCCGACGATAGCGTCCATCTTCAGAAGGCGACGAGACCCCTTTATCAGCTTAACACGCTCTTCTTCGGGGCCAGGATTTACCGTATTTGTTGGAATTTTTTTTTCTTCTATTTTTTTAAAATGACTTTTTCTTCTGTCGTATCCTGTCAGCTGGAATTCAACTGTCACGATATAGAAAAAATGAGTTCGAAGCGATTTCGCAACACTCGAAGGTCAAGAGGCTCTGAACCGTTTATAGTAGTACTTAGGAACACTTCGGCAATGTTATAGAAGAAAGGGAGTTATTAATCAATAATTCGGCAATAGCTCTGCTAGTTCGAACCCACCATTACCACTTAGGAGGGTTGAAACTTACGAGACACCAGCACCAATTTTATTGTGATTTTAATTGTTTAAAGTAATTTTATTGTGATTTCCAATATATATATGAGATTTTTAGAATTGACACGATTCAAATTATTTATATTGATTTAACTCTTAATTTAAGTTTTTTAATTTTAATTATATGACCTATTTAAATTTTGAATGAAACAATCTATTTATCACAATTAATTTAATCTGCTAAATTCTTGAAAAGTAGTGATTTGTATATGTGTATATGTTTTTCATGTTTTAGAACCAGAGGATGACAGTTTAAGTCAACGAATCGATAAATACGTGACAGTGGGAATCCTGGCAATGGCCAGTTTCTCCAATCATGTCCTGAGCGTCTGTGGCTCCCACCTTCTTGGTCTGCCCCCACTGGCTCTTATCCAGTGAATCTCCGCTTCTTCTTTTGTATGCGAGGCACCTCCCTGGATTTGGATTTGGGAGGCCTCTGTGGTATTTTAAATACTGTATGAACGAGTGAGTGAATGAAAATTGTAAATATAGTATGAACATTTATCACAATTACTTATTGCCCAATAATGTAGATTGTAATTTTATCATAATAATACAAAAAAATAATAACTATTGCACACCGATATTTCAGTGTTAATGTATACGTATCTACCCTCGGCTTATGAAATCAATCGCATCTCTGACGTAGAAATCGATGATTCTTTCTCCCCACGAATTATCCGAGGAAGGGATAATTTTCTATTATAATGGTAGCGGAGGAAATGGGAGGAAAACTGCCACCGGGTGAAATTATTCATGACTTCTGAAGGAACTCAAGGAACGCATCAAACTTTAACCTGGTCAAGTCATCATTATTGCCCTTACCAGTCGGAAATAGCTTTCGTCGGAGACAGCGCAGCTCAGAAATGCAAAAGATTTGTGTAAATTGCCGTCGGATAACCGCGAGACACTGTGAAATATTATTCAGCACTATTGACTCGATTTGTCTTATGACTTTTTATATATTCGAATATTCTGTATTATGAATATGGTAGCATAATCCGGGAGTACAGATGAAATAGAAAAAAAATGTTTGCGATTATATTTTTAATTTTTATAAACGCTTTCTAATACTGAATCGTATATCAGTGGAATGCTTTCAAAATTATGAGAGAAACGATTTAATCCTCTTTTCACCGAAATAACCTTACCCACATTACATACATTAAACTGATACCTGCGGTTCACTGAAATATGTGGATCCTGAGAGAGGGTAAAGATCCGGCACGTTCATCTCTGGTCGGTAACATACTTCAAATACTCCGGAGTATTTTGTGGAAAAAAAAATATATGTATAACCCTGGTGGAATGCAAATACAGAAGAGTTTGTGCCGCTTCGTTGGGTCTGAACCATTCCTTATAATAAAAGTTGACTGCGCGCTTCCTCTGGTTGAGTAATCACAAGATCAGAAGATTTTTATGTCTTTAAAACCATCGAATTTCCGATATTTTAAAATTGGATAGAATATAACTGAAAGACCATAATAGGAAGCAAAGCCCCTTGCAATTCAAAAAAATAAAATTAAGCTGGACGTGAATTCAGAATGGAGTGGTTACATTTGTCTGGATTTCAAATATTGCAAATACGTTATATTTTCATCAAAATTGAAGACGTTTCGACAAACTATGAACGTCTGCATCAGGACCATGTATCAATAACAGTTCTCTGGCACGTATTATTAACCTGTGAACTTACATTCTCTAACCAAATCGTAGAAGTGAAAGAAGCTGTGAAGCCACCTGAGGCGGTCCCCAATCTCCCGCCCTTTTTATGTCAGCCAAAATCAAATGTGGTTATTAACAATTTCTGAACATAAATAATTAAAAAGTAACATTTTGTATACAATTGTCAAAATTAATATTATCTGTTTGTTGCTTTTCTATGGCCATTATCGCTAGATCAACATTCATATATTTTTATTTATATATCAATTCCCAATTTACTACGTATTTACTACGTAACATGATTTTTTTTTCATTGATAAATACTATGCGTAATTATACCGACAGCGAGACGGGCCGCTGGGTTCTGCACGCAATTTTGTTAAATTGGATATTTATTATGCTCATTGATTCTTTTAATTTCAACATGATTTTTATATAACTTATACAAAAATATTTTTGAAAAAACCTCTCAAAGTATCCACTGGTAGCGGACCCCCCCCCCCCAGGTACGCCTCTGTGCACAGTAAACTATCATCTACAAATAAATTTGATGAAACTCAATATCAAAATTACCGGTTCGTGTTGGAAAATATAATTCATAGTAGCGACCCTTAAAAATAAAGTGTGAACGCAAATAAAAAAAGTATTGGATGCTTGTGAGAAGTTTTTAGCACAGGCATTACTAGACACGAATTTACACAAAGGCGAAATCCCCACTGACACAGGAAGGGAATGTGCCTTCACACAATGGACTGTCGTTATTCCGACAACTCCAACATTTCTACACTAGGCATTCAATCCATTACCAACTCGGTTACAATGCTGGACTTTTAACACTTTTTCTTATTTTTATTTGTTTTTTTTATTTCATAAGTCATTAAATGACATTACTAAAATAATTAAAAAAAAGAACGAAGTAAAAAAAAAACAAAATCCTGTGATTAATTGAAAATACCGACCATTCATGTGTTATGTCAATTCAAATCGCACAGAATCAAACGATTTATCAATAATATTCATAGTATTCTCCAGAGAAACACTTAAAAAGAGACACCTGTATTTTGATATTTATAAAGATTGAAAATTAGTTTGTCGTTAAAAGCTTGAAGTTTCTCCCAAAATACATTTAATTTTTGATATTACATTGACAATTAACACTTCGCATATTCAGGCAATCTCACGTCTTCAATTAGGACCAAAATATACATACAAAACCTTGGTTACAGTTGAAAATTGAATTTATATTAATTTAAAGCTAATGACATTAATAGGGGTGTTGTTTTATTCTTCAGGTCGGTACCGATCTGATTAATTTGGTGTTCTGTACGTCAACTATGCAAATTTAAGCATTGAGTGTTAATTGTAGACATGAGGATGTTCGAGCTGGCTCAAAACAGACAGTTTATGTAACATAAATAATAAAAGTTATTTTTTGAGACGCCAATTTTTTTTAAATAATAATTTTCAAGTAATATAAGTAATACTGATCTAATTGTTTTAAAAATACTTGCTTCTGTAACCTAGTTTTAAATTACTGTTTCTTTTACATGACATGAAGTGGTCTCAAATGCGAGACTCCTTTGACCATTATTTGGAAATAAAGAAATGTATGAATTTCTGGTTGTACTGATAGTAGTGCTCATTCAATCTCTTGCTGATTCTGTTGTAGCTATGTCCACTTTTGAGAATGTGCAGTAATTAACTCGAAAATTAATTTCAAGATGAATGTGCTCGAACTACAAGAAATACGCCAATTATTCTAGAGGAAGAAAAATCATGGGCATAATATAAGAAAATTGTTAAAGAAAATACTTATATAAGCTGAGGTTAGGGAGTGAGGGTTATAAGGCCAGGTGTTCTGAATAATCCAAGAAGACAATGATAGGGTGGGGTTACCCCAGAATTAGGGGTAGTTGATGTATGTAAATACCAGAGTGGGGTTGCACGACACCCCACGAATCCTTCGCCAGCACGGAAAACTTCAAAACAATACACTTACAGCGACAGTACCTCCGCTTCCCACAACGGCGTACCGAGGAAATGCATGTTTAATTCAGTAAGTCGTGACATCTTTTTTTGAGGTTGGGTGTGAGCGTCAAGGGATGGTATAATAAATTAAAAGGAAAGTGATAACGATTACAATTAGTTAATTATCAGTGATTACTTCTAACCTAACGGTTGGAATGGGTGCAATTGATCGATGTTATCGATGCAGTTTTCTTAAACGTCACGGCATCTAACGTGGAACATTGCCTCTGAATAAGACCTTGATCTTCCGGTTCAAGGTGTACAGAACAAAATATATATCAAAGGCCACTTCGAACATGATTGCTTCCGTCATGAAGACGACGGCCGTGGGTAATCGAAAACCACTCAACAATGACCAAGGCTTTTTTTTTTAAATAATCATTGGCTATATCTGGCAGTCGCAATAGGAACAATAGATTGTAACATTTACATGTTTTTATGAAATTTTCAGAACTTTTTCCTTCAATTATCTACCACATCAGTGGTGCAGTGGTTAGCGCTCATAACTGCTAACTAAGCCGTCAAATTACTCCCTGATTTTTTCAGATGGGTCTGGAACTGGGAAATCTTTGGATTTTGTGATTGTGCCCCTTTAACTTAATTGTTTAGCACATATCCGAAGATACAACTACAAAAATGAATGCTGCAGTATCATTAGGAATATTACAATCGATTGGCTTGATAAATAAAAATTTAGTAATAACCAGTACTGAATTCAGACCAGCTAAGATCCGGTTTTTAAGCGTACGTTTTCAGATTGGCACGCACGTCCATCATGCGGCCCTTTCATACTTATAGTCTTGAATAGGTCAATGGATCGTCTATTTTGTTAAAAAATCAATTTTTTGTTTACCAGGTGAGCAAGGACAGACCGTTTTCTTTGATAGATGTCTATTGAATTGGCATAACGCACCGCACCGGTACTGTACGTTTAAAAACCGTATGCATGTGCCGGGCATTAAATTTCAATTATAATAAAAATTTTACATTCTTTCCAAATTACATTCGTAGTGCCAAGCCTGACTGAAGATTGTCATAGTAGTTTGTATGATTGGCACCAGGATCTTAATTTCTGTTTTCAAAACCGGGTGAAAATAATTTGGGACCATTACCACACAGATCATTACACAAATTATCGGTCACCAAAGTTCTACAAGGAATTGACTTCCAGCGCTTCAGGCGAAGACGGCAATTCAGAAATCGATCTGATAATGAATAGACTCCTTATAAGAAATGGCTTCACATGAATTATTAACTGAGGGTAGCTGAGGACTCTTCTCAAACAGCCCCTAGGTTTGATTTCCGGTCATATTTTATTGATCATAGTGTCAGAGCAGTTCGACTGTCTGAGTTCTCCCAGCCAGACTGGCACAGAGTGGTTTCCGGAAAGCTTATCATTGATACAGTGAGTATCTCTTTGTAGTTTCCGTTTCGGGTGTCTTGTCACTTCGTTTGAATGCTCGTCTTAGGTATTTATAGCTGTCTCTTCTTTCCAGAGATTTCTCATAGAAAACCACGTTCAGATTATGAAACATAATACATTCTACGAAGAAGTATATGGATGTCCTGGTGACGACTATAGCGTGTACTACTGAGAATAAAATTCTATAACATAGAACCTTAACACGAACTGGTATTATTATTATAAGCGAATTGAATGATATCCAAATAAACCGTATGACGATGAATGTGCTTCATCTTTGAAATAATCGAAATCATAAAGATTTCCGCTGCCATCTATGGTACTAATATACTTATATTCCACTAATATGGAAAATGGTAAAATCTAGGAGCATGAATCTTTTGCGAGGAGCAAGGTCACTCTGAGGGGCTTGGTCGGCGGGTAACACGAATAAGGGTTTAAGACAAGCAATAAACCGTTGTTAAAAGGTAAGGTAAAGCTTAAAAACAGGACGGAGGTGGCTCGGGGTTGAAGGACCAGCCATATAACCCTCGATGTCGTGGGAGACAGAGTAAGAGTTAAAAGTGCGGAAATGGGCCGAATGAGCTTAATAGCAAGGAGGTCTCCAAAAAGTATTCAGATATTCACTCACGCCTAAAGAATTCGGAAGAAGATCTCACACCTTGAAGAGCAGATGAAAGAGCCGCACGCCAAGGCAAGATAAAAATCATCCCATAGTGGGAATAGATACAGATGTGGCGGAAGGCCGGAACAAGCTCGATCTAATGTCGGGGAAAATTAGGTTAAAATTTTGTTCGTTAGATGTGAGTTAGTAGAAAATGGAGTCAATTAATGAATGAAGCTGATTGATCAGTGTTTTGTTTTTAAATTTATTATAAAATATTTTCTTTAGACTAATAAAAAAAACCCTATAAAGTCCTTTTTATATTCTATATTAGAAGGAAACAATAGATTTAATTTGTTAGACATATTCTTAATTACTGCTTTGTTAATTTTCTCCATATAATTTTTTTTTGTATTCGATAAAAACCAATTGTGATGGTTCTAGCCATCACACAAATATTTATTTCTCATGCACACTTATCATATTAATGTCTTATCATCCCAATAGCTAGAAATAATAAAAGGTAAGATTAGAGCTATTGATTATTATTTGAGGATACCTACTAATAATAATCCTAGCGGGAAGGAGTGAGCTGACATTATAACGCTTTTCCAGATCGTAGGTACACTGTATAGCCTAGGCCCCGATTTTACATATCACATAAGTCAAATAAGTTTTTACCTTATACTGATTGAGAAGAGAAGATTTTAATGATTGTATCATTTTCTAACCTGAAAAAAAAAGAAAAACATTAATTAATATGCATAAATACCGTCATATAGAGAGATAAATAATACGCTATACTATATAGACCAGAGATCCCCAACTTATTCGTATTTATTTCAATTATAGTTGGAGACAGTTAACAATACACATAATATAAAAAAAATTTTGATTCCAAAAATATAATTTTAACACATATTAACGTGGTTGATATAGAGATATGGATTGTCTCTACCAAAAGTGGTTATTATTTGTGAAGCGGGTGATACACAAGCATTTTTGAGTGGTTCGCTAGAGCATTGTTGAAATTTAGCATCCAACCCTTCACATCTATTCGTTTTTACTATATAATTTTAAAGATTTCCAAGATTGATTTAAAAACTATCTATGAAGAAACCGAGATCAACAGCGAGTGGAAACACTAAGGTTTTGATTTGTTTTAAAGATCCTTGATTGACGGAATAAAATATTTATACCTTGTACATACCAGAAGAGGAGGAGGGAATTTCAAGCGGATTTAATTAAATTACAGAATATAACGCAGTGCATAAAGTAAGCGATGGCTAATATCAGCATTCCGCGTTCGTCTTCCACGCAAACACAACCAGAATTTTTATTAAGGCACTTCTTATCACGTTCCTCCCCCTGGTGAAGATGGGTCCGATCTGCTAAATGACGGAAGGGGGGGAATATAGTAACTTTCCAGGACGTGGTAGGTTGGGGGGGGGGGCGCAATTGTGAGTCTCCGAATTGCAGGCTGCAAGCTCGAAAAGGGGCACATCTCGATGCAAATGCGGAGGCTCCAGAGGAGGCATCTCCGGGGGGCTCCCGGAGTGTGAGAGATAAAGGTCGATAGAAAAAAATAAAGCGGAATAAACTGGTTTTTGAAAAGACTGAGTGGAGAAGTGAACAGCTGAATTGAAGGGAGTTGATAAGGCGCTAAGTGCTCTCCCACTCCCGTGATTATTGCATCCAGGTTGATCTAATCTCCCCCTAGTAGTCACTATCACTGCCTAGCCTCTTCCCATGTTGGCCCTCCCTTCCCTCCATTGTATCTGATTTTAATAAATTCGCTACAGAACGGGAGATTTTGAATCAAATCAATTTTGGGTATAGGAAGGAGGGGGAGAACTCAGCAAGTGAAGAAAATATGGATGCCCCGTTGGGTGAATAACTGGAATTATGATTGAAATTTCCGAACCGACCAACTTCATCAATATGAAGTTTTAATTTTCAGGAATCCCTGTTTTCTAGTGCTATGTTGAAATTATTACCTAAGAGGCCATGACATTAAAATCTAACTCAATGGCTCAGTATAATTTAGATATGTCATATCATTCCTATAGAATTATTTAAAATTATTATTATCCTTTTTTTATACAAAGTATAAAACATCTTCATCATATGTTTATTTTTAATTGAAATGTTTACATGCAAGTAATGCATAGTGCTTAAAACTTCAGTTTATACTGTTTTATTACATCTGTGACGAAAAGGCTCATTAGCCAAAATAAATTAACTTGTCACCTCGGAGACACTTGAAGATAAGCAGAAATTATAGGGAATAAGTTGTTCGATGAAGAAGTTCTTCTTTATAGTAATGAAGAAGAACTAGTAAGGGACTAATAACGGAGGAGAGTATGGGAGTGCAAATGTTAAAATTTCTAAACAACAGTTGCAAAAAAAGAAAAATCGTTAAGGTTTATCTTACCAAATTTTGTTGTAAAATAAAACATTTTGTAGGCAGGCCTTTTAATTAGGGTGGGTTATTTATTCTGCAGTTAATATAACTGGATTGATACTTATTCAACAGACAGATGGACATCTCTCTTAACACATTCATCGATTGGTAATTAATTCGACTTTTAATTTTATGAAAATTTAAACAAATTCTATTTGACTTTGTTGCATCGGCTGTTCACTCGTTAGATTCATCGGCATGCACGAAGAAAGCCATAGAGCTGAGCGAGATCCCGAAGGCGGATTGTTAATAAATAGACACGGATCGAAGACTCGCCCCACGGGACTCCTCCTGCAACGGCACCAATGGGAGAGATTGCACAAATATCCTAAGATTGAACTCCGTTCTGGGGGATGAGGATGTTAACCGATCTCCTGGGGGAGGTAGCCAACCCCAGCCAACTACCTGACCGACCTAAACTCACTGAGCCTATCCTGCCGGGATTGGAGGCCGCGACCCCCCCGCCAGTATAATAACAATAAAGAGGAAAAAGCAGGCTCAGCTCTTCGGGGATTCCCTATTTATGCCGGAGAATTTCTTTTCTCCTTCCTGCGACCGTTTTCCACCTTCCTAAAGAAATCCTAATGTAGCGAGCGCATTTCAATTTTGAACGGCAAAGGTAAGCATTGTCAGTGATAATTGCAGGGCGAAATAATAATAATTATATCTTTATTAAATAATTAGAGCCGGTTGTGGAAGGGTATAATAATTAATATCTGTATTATTCTAGGACTATGAACAAACATTTATTTAACATTAAGTGGATTTTAAATCGGTAACTGAATTGGAGAAATTACTGCAATACTTGATTTTGAAATTGGCGAGTCCTGTAGTCTCTTAGTAGGTGATTTATTTCCTATTAGACTGTGACTTTTGTCTGTTTTCGGTGTTTTTATTACAGCACTAGTACTTTCTTTATAGCAGCTCTATACATTGACAGTGGTGATTATACAATAGGTCTTCAAATAGGTTCTTAACTCATCTTTTTTGCACTACATAATCACCTGAACTTGGCGGTGTAACTCGGAGAAACTTTCTCTCAGAACGCATCCAACCAGCAACCGACATCCCAATAATGATTAATTTACTGCTTTCATAGCTGCTACAGTATCACCATTATACTATTGAAATTTAACGGTGCATACTTACAAGTTAATCGGGTAAATAAAATAATTTGTCCACCCACAGGACTATCGGTTTTATTGCTAATTTCGGTGATTAATTACTTCAACAACCAGTTGTTTTTCTAGACCAAAATATTGATAAATAAGTCTTTTATGCAGCTGTTACATCAAGTTATAATATAACAATAAGAAACTTTACATTCACCTCTGAGAGGTGAGTTTGTACCTCTGACTCGTATAGAGATGTATTCCGTTGTTGTCAAGCTTATTTCATTGAAAAAAAAACACTAACAATTACAAGTTTGTGTGAAAATATTGTATTAGTCGTTATGGTGTAGTATCCGGAACGTACAGATTTAATGAACGTGCCGGGCCGTCGGCGTTGTTGATATGTCACGGGGGAAGTTTTGAGGTCCCTGGAGGCGGAGAAAGAGTTAAATGGTCTATGACCTTTACAACGGCTTAGTGAGGAGTAATATCTTTGATCTACTTCTATTTTCTTGGGCCCAGGAGAAGAGGTAGGATTTGGGGATTTTAAGTGGTATCGGAGTGAAATGAGCTCACACTCCTAATCTTAGGTAAGGCGAAAGTGGCATTGTTTTTTTTTCTCACATATGGCCTTGTTACAAAATTAATTGGACAATTTAAATATAGTTTCAAAAGAATGAACATGATAAAGCGTATTAATATGTATTGTAGTTGAATGCTAGTCGGCCCAGAATCAGTTCTATATATAATCTGGCGGCAGCCAATCAGAAAGTCGTTTCTTTTGGCCAACCAAAAGTGGTTTCACTTGCTGCTGCAGCAGCCCAGGCACTCCTAGCTAGGGAAATTTTCTCCCTCTTAAGATGAATCATTATTATTGGTATACAAAACTAAATCCTGTCCCTGAAAAGGATGGTACAAAATTATGTTTAAACCTTTTACACAATGTGTCAGTGATTTGGGTTTATACCTTTAGAAAAACTACTTGTGGAATACGAAGTGAGAAAGTTTTTTTAAGAAAAAAAAAATGAAAATGAACCTCACTACGGTTTCCAAATTCAAAAGAGTTCTGATTTTATGAATAGCTACTACGGACACTCCGAACAAATTTACCATGCGGAATTGCGTCATAAAACATTGATGTAACATTCTGAAATAAGTAGAGACAACTTTGTACAAACTAACCTGATGAGACCTGCCGCTCTTTTGAATAATTCAGAAGGCACGGTAGCTACAAGGCAACGCTTGCGTCAGGCGACGGCCTTATGCTAACAGCACACAGGGAGGCCCACAGTCGATCCTCAGCCAGCTGAACGCCTATAAATATATTATTCATAACCCATCCTCATCCTCTAATAACGCCTTTAATAAAATACATCCTTTTCGCATGTTGCTCACGGAAGCTAGTCATTGAAGGCTTTGTGCAAGAAATAATAAAGCCTCCTCAGTGTACACAAACGACATTTTCCCCTGTTTTTTTCTTAATTCAAGAGAAAAAACATATTGAATCAATATCGGTGGAGTGTTTACAATATCAAACCACAAAAATTATTTCACATTGATTCTGATTATTGATTATATTTTTTGGTATATTTATTTAATAAAGAAATGCAAGGGGGAACAATATCGAAAGTACGTGTGAGTTAGATGAATCATTATACAGCTCAGTAGTTCTGATCAAAAGTATTTTATTTGTTAAAACATAGGACAGACATTGTCAAAGAAATATATATCTAGAAATTATTAATTAACATATTATTTGTATTATTTTATTTTTATAATTTTTGAGAAAGATAATTTTGTTATCTCATGTTACGTTCAACGGTTCATTGCAAAACTAAAATATTCAATTAATTATAAGTAGGAAAACAGCAACAAAAACCTGCAACTATATGATTAATTTATAGTGATCCTTAAGGATAAATTAAATCTTTACGGATTATCTTCCTAGTTGAAACACTGTGCACACCAATTTAAGAACGAATTTCAAAAATTCGACTTTTGAAACGTTGAGTGACTATTAGTGCCCAACTATTAAGGTTTAATGCTGTTACAAACTTTATTGATTTCTTTTCGCGGAATAAAAGAGTTAAATAGGCCAAAACTATTATACGATTAATGATAAATTGATGACGAAAAAAAAAAAAAAAAACACAAGAAGAAAATGCCACATCACAGGAGGAAATGGAATGAAGGAAGCGTTAAATATTCGTTAGTTAGGAAGTTTCAAGTCATTTCGAGGCAATTATGTGGGGACAGTGGAGACAGGATCAATGCTAATCAAAAATGCAATGCCAACGGTGCTTCTTGATACAGCTCAGCTAAGAACTGAATAGCACTGAAAAGGGGCTGAACAAGCCCCCGTGCTGTAAGCCTCGATTTATCTCTAATATTTGTCTTGACTGGCAGTCCAATTCATGATAAAATAATTTGTGGCATTATAAATGTAGGTTGAATAATACCGGGTATCAACAAGTTATCCGGTGAAAAGTTATCGTTTCGTTTCACCGGCAATAGTTCGTACTAATTAGCTGACTCCCAGCCGGGGTTTAGCACTTAGCTCGAGTGTTCCGCTCCAGTAAAGTTAGTGAAGCTATGAAGACGATAGTTTGCGGCCCGATACTTTGTCAGGCAAAGTAACAACGAAATGAAGATGGTTTCCGCGTACCTTTGTTGATCCCGAAGGGAGAGGCTTTACTTTTAACAGATGTGAGAATAAATTTTGCCTGACTGATGCCTGGGTGTTCAACCATAGAGGCCTTAAATTAATTTAATCAAAATATATATATGGAATATTATAGGTAAACTCGAAAAAAAATTGTACCCTTTTGCTACATTTTGGGCGCTGTCGAATTGAAAGAATGCTTCAATTAATAATAACACATTCAGTGAATTATCAATGACATTTAAACAATTAAGGGTTTGAAATTATCAACATAAATTTCGCATTTAATGTCCAGTGATCGAAACGATTTAACAAATAATTGCATTTTACATCTTAAAGACAATCTCATAGAGTCCCTGGCATACCTATATATGCTAATGTAATAACATACCTAAACACAATTTAATGCATAATTTGCAATTTATAATATCATTTTTGATGTTTTACATTCTAGGTAGTGAAAATAAACTATAAATGCGTAAATAACTCCAACCATCTAAGACACTAGTAGTGTACAATTCCATCGAATAAATTACGGATTATAATATATGCTAATTATATTTAGGCATACTACGATTCGTAATACCTTTTTATCTTCCTTTATGTACACCTTTCTAGCTGGAAGTGAAATGAAATCCACTGTGGATTTGAATTACCAGACTTCGTATAGTGAAGTAATTTCAAAAATTTTATCAAATCCATCATTTTAGGTTAGCCAAAAAAGATCTAATCACTCTTCTGTTGTATGAATTTGGATATGACAAATAAAAATTCTTAAGATCCCAGATCCATAAAGTGTTATCCATAAACTTGAAGCAGCAAGGGCAAATACAAGTACGAAATCAACTTAAGTATCATTGTTAAGCCCATGTTGTTTTTTTCATTGTAAGTGACGCAAGCTCACTCCCCTCATTGATCCCCTAAAGAAATATTTACTAAACAGATATTTTTAGTAATTGCTAAACAGACGTATCCCCCTATAGTATCAGTGAGTAGTCCCATAGATTCGTGGAGTAAACAATCGCTCCTTCAATTAGGGGTAGGGGGATGATCCGGAAGGGAAGTCTATCTGGCTAGCCCATCTTACGATAATAAGAGCCCTCTTTCTAATATTTAATTTACATAATTCATCCATTGTTTGTTTTATAATGCGAACGGATAGAAAGTCTTATAAATTATTAAAGAATAAAAATAATTATTTGAGGCCTAATCGATGCGACTGGGACAAAAATAACCCACGATTGATTTCAATAAAAAAAAAAATCAATAACAAGCTAAAATAAGTATCCTTCCTTAATTTAATTATATAAATATAAACCATTCGTTAAAACACATATACAGACTGTGCTGTGAATATTTCATCTGAAAATACCCAACATAGTAGTGCGTAACTAAGTGAAGTAATTCATGTTTAGTTCTCCCAAGTGGATGTTCAGAGGTTGCCATAATTTCTATTTCCTGATGAAACTGTGTAACTAAACGAATTTTCTGTTTGCGAGTATATATGCTGATGTAATATTCGGAATTGAAGGTCAGAGAGCATTTCAAATATTCCTGGGTATAGCAACGTGGGTATTTATTTACAATTCTCATGCATGGATTTCGAATTTGGTCAAGTTTTTATATAGAAAGAGTACAGTGAGTCTCTTGATATTATTTCTTCAGTCTCTACGCCGTTTATTTCGCATTTTAATATATAATAAAATTCATAACCAACGTCATATTAAGTCGGTAAAAAAGAAAAAAAAACATTTTTAATAATGAATGATGAAGCAAAATGTTCCGCATGTACTGTCCTCTAGTTTTTTCTTTTAATTCCATTCCTCTTCCTGTATCTGAGACTCTACGGTATTTAGGCTTCCATCTCGACAAAAGGCTGGAACCCACACACAAGATAAAAAGACCAGAACTTAACAGACGCTTTGGACAACTGTACCGACTACTTTGAAGGACATCCCTTCTCTCAATAGAAAATAATTTACTAATCTACAAAGTTATACTTAAGTCAAGGGCACACGGATAGAGCTACGGGGGACAGCAAAAAAAGTCATGCGTATTAAAAATTCTTTCAATCAAACGTTCTGAGAACAATAGTCAACTCATCTCTTCCAAGTAACCTATACAACTACCCTAATACCCTAGCACAGTTATAACACTGCATCACTCATCCCTATTATCCTCATCGGAGATTAAAATGGCAATGGCCTTGTGACCTATAAATACGTGACAGTGGGATTCCTGGAATTTCTCCAATTATGTCCTGAGTGTTTCGGCTCTCGCGCTCTTGGTCAGCCTCCGCTGGCTCGTATCCAGTGACGCGGTTGACGGAGGAGCGTGAGGGACTTCCCAAAACTTCTCTTCCTCTTTCGCATGCGCGGGAGGTGGCAACCATGTTGATTTGGGAGGTCTCTGGGTGTTTGTGAATGCTGTACGAATGAGCGAGTAAAGGAAAGTTCTAAATATTTTATGAATGAGAACATTTATCACAATTGCTTATTGCCCAATAAGGCAAATTGTAATTTTATCATAATAAAGTTGATATATATATAATAATAAATGATATAATGAGTTAAATTCATGTTAAATTATTACTAATAAAGTTGAGCCCAGCACATCCACAATTAGAGTTTATAAATGATACGTTTTTGAACGTTGTAAAATACTCTATATCTCCTTAAATGGGGGAATAATTACGAAGGGCGAGAGAGATTTTGGTTACGATGAGCGGACCACGGTTGTAAGTTGGCGAGATAAGGTAGCGCACGTAGAGGGCATTATAAGTGAGGCAGATTAACCTCCCAGTGTTCCTAATTCGGATAAGCCCCTTTTGCTGTAAAGAGCCCGCGGGAGACCCTTCTTATGCGCCGCGGAGTCTGCTCTCAGTCGACAATATTTACAGTAGGAAGGAGAATTAATTTACATTTGAGAAAGGGAGGGGGGTTGGCGTAGAGCTCTGGAGCAATAATTCTGCAACCACTGTATCTCAGCGCCCGGCCAACGGGCTAAATCATAGCCATCTAGCCCACCCCCGGCTTGGGATTAAGCAGGATTTAATTGTTCCTTCTTAGTGGGGGTGGGATGTGGTAACTCTTCCTGGGGGATAGTCGGAGAATCGTGGCATATGATACTTTATGAATATGGTAAGATAAATACGTGGCGAGAAAACCCAGGGAAAAGAGCTATGGGGAAACTTGGGGTCTTATTTATTATTTTTCTAAACTATATTCAATTACCACAATTCAACTGTTCTGTTGGTAAACCCAATAGCTGAAGTCTTTTAAATTAGTAATCAATAATATTTCGGTATTTAATCTTATTATGTTTATTCCCTCTTATTTTTTTTCTTATAATTTATTGAGTATTATATATTTTTTCTTGTTTTATATTTAAAAATTGTACAAACTATTGAACGTTATTTCTAATTTGAGCTAGGAATTCCTTATAGTTTATTATTATTATTTAATATTCTGTAATGTATTCTTTCTTTTTTGTTGGTCAGAGCTGTATTTATTTATTTATGAATTGTAATTGACAATAAAATACAAACTAAATTGTATTTTTTTGTTGTATTCATAAACCAAATTAAGGCCACAGGTCTAAAATCACAATGCTTGAATGTCTGAAGATATGTCAACCTATTCATTATTTTAAACGAAACTTGTTTCATATATTAACCCCCCTTTTTTTTTGTTACAAGTATCATGGCTACTACATGTTACTTTAGCTATTAGCCCTAGTGATGACTATACGAAATTCAGTTATGTGCCCAGCTCAATTGATTTAAACAGATTCGCAAATAACGATGTAGTCATTATTAAACCATACAATATTGTACTGTGAACGGAGAATTCTTAAAAATGATTAAAAGCAGACTTTTTTTCCGTTTAATTTTTATTTCAATGTTCCTCTCAATAGTATTTGCATCAAAAACGTGATAGTTTTTTGTTAAGGTGTTTGTTAAGTAAATTTTTAAAATATCATATTTTTATGATCTCTACGCATGCCAAATAACGGAGAGATAAAACCGATCGTGAAATTTTCACCTAGAACTAAGTGCACCTTCCATTGATACAAATAGGTAAAGCAGTATTATATAAAGAAAAACAAATAGAACATTAAATTGCTCCTTTTGATCATTAGAAATGAATGAAAACCCCACATTAATAAAGTAACTCGTACTAAACTATAAAAGAAAGAAGAAACTAGAAAGAAAGAAAAGAGGGATTTCATATTTTGTGACGGGAGAAAAATGCTGTAGGATTACGACACTAATAAAATGTCAAGCTAAACATTGTTTACAGCCCATTTAACATTAACATATTTTATTATGTATTTACATATGAACATTCCCCTTTTCATATTTGTGGATATAAGAGCCAGTTTTGGTTATAACAACATTAATCATCTTCCGGTGGTCTGGTTGTAATGTGATAGTGTTTTCTAGGATAAATAGTAAGTTTTAGTAAACTTTAGGATTTTTAGTTTCCAAAAATATAAGATGAAGCACCGAAGAGTTTTGACATATTATTATTACTTATTTTTATTAAGTTAGCACGGTAATAGGCGAGGCGGGAGAACTCCATTCAACTTCTAAATGGAAATAACTCACGAGAACCAAGGAGCTGTCAGGGAAAACTCAACAGCTGAGAGATTTGATGGAAGCTTTTCCCGGTAGGAAAATTCAGTTGAATATTTAAGGGTTGCGATGGGCCACCATATAAGAGAGGGTAAAAAGGTCTGGGTTGCGATGTAGCAGAATGACAATGACACTAGTCCCTTAGTTCAGCCTGCCCTCTATGGACTAAACTTAGATAGAACTATGTCCATAGTATAGATTAGGTGATTATAATAGGCTATGTATAAATTAGTACATTATTGTATAATAACAAATCAATAATAGACAATTACTACAATTGGAGAAGATCATCGCACTAATGGATCATCAAATTGATAATAATTACACCATTAAAGAAGGGCTGGGAAGCTTTAGGATATTTTCTAGCCAGTCTAAACGTTTTATATAACTTTTTGAGACTATATCGAAAATACTATGATGGAAGAATTAAGGAATTTCAAACAAATTATTGTAAAGTATAGATGGTACACGGTCCATTGAATGAAATTTTCATTCGTTTTTGATGAATATAACGAGATGACGGCCGACGAAATTTTGGCCTAATCTACGGTGGCAATTAAGGCAGCAATCATACAATTGAAGACTAGCGGCGCTGAAGCGAGTTGAATAAACAGCTCTTGACTGAAAGTGGGATAGAAGAAGCAGGCGAAACAAATGGTTTGCGAGAAAACATTAAATTATACTTCAACGTCGGAGGTAAAAAGATACTCATATAATACATGTATAATAACATGATTAATATATTATAAAAACAGTATTATCGTAACTATGTAAATATCTACTTTCATTACATTAAATGTGTTAAATAATTTAGTGAGTTATTTAACTTAATATTCTGTATAAAATTGAAATGAGCTACAATTATTTCAGCTACCAACAGAGAGCTCTCCTCCACAAGTATATTATAAAACTGTGTTGGGCTAGGTCAAACCAATGGGATTTTTTTTTAAATACAATTAAAGATTTGTGAATACGTCAAGCTTTCATCCATATTTATCTTAACAAGTCATGAATAAATTTGGTCGGTTAAACACAATTCCCGTGAAATAAGTAAAGAACAAATTTCTAACTCAAGTTTCCAAACACAGTGTGCATTTCGGAAAGCTGGTTGTGGGCTATTCGTTTTGGAAAATATACACATTTCTGGTCTACCCACAATTTATTTTACTCTGAAACAAGCAACGTTGGTAGCTACATTATCTTATAGATAAAATAATCGAATATGAAATAAAAGTTTAAAAATCAGTGAAAATTTAATAAATTAAGCTAGATAAAAGAATTGTTGTCGATATAACTTCTACAATAGGTCAGGATCAATGCTACTACCCACACTTAATCAATCTTTTTGTTTCCATTGCTGGAAACATCAATTATTTTAATATCAGTTATTTTAATAAGTTCAACAAAACCCTTAAGACGTCAATTGAGTTTATATTGTTAATTTAAAAAACTTTTTGTGTATTTGATAAAGGTCAATCCTTAGTCACGACCACACTGTGTATAACTTTTTAATCAGAAAAAGGTTATAACTTGTTAATAACAATCACACGGTCTTACTTAAGAGAAAACGCTAAGTAATAAACGGATATAATAAAATTAAAATCATTCAATATATTATATATAATATATTTTGTTTAGGTTAATTTTGATTAATTATTTTGGATAATATGCACTAAAAGTCATTTCGTAGGCAGTACGATAAAAATTGGGCTATAACAGTGAGAATTGACTTAATGCACCTTCTGCCCATGTAATTAACGTCATCTTGATCTTTTTTATCGCAACCAATAAACAGTAAAAACACAAATTATCCAAATCTGCAAAATAATTTAAAGTGAATAAATACTATTCATTCAGCTCGTCCAGTCATGAAATAAATAAAAGTTCCATTCCATACCTTGTCAAAAAAAAAAGTTGCCTCCTATTCTAACCCAATTAGGTAATGTTACTCTACAATTGGTGGTATAAAATAAACTGCGGCAGAGTGATTGTACACACGTTGTGAAGAGTAGGTTTAAGCCTATAAATTAAAGCAAGTAACATCCGACGTTTTCTCGACCTCTTGAGGGAAACTGAGGAGGCAGATCTGGGTAAAAGGAGTTAAATTTCATCTGAATTAAGGTGTTTCCGAAGGAGAAGCAATCAGTTACCTAATAATTGATTATATTTCTAAAATATACATTCGTTATAATTTTTTTTAAATAAAACGTTTAAAAACAGATCTTAAACTCACTGTAGTATTATACATATAGTATATATATATATATATATATATATATATATATATATATAATATAGTACATATAGTATATAATATATATATATTATATCGGTACACTGAAATATACTAAGTTAATTTTACGATTACTATCGTAATGACAAAGAAGTGAATAGTAGCAGAGAAATAAACTGTTGATATAGTTTTTACATTTAATAGCTGGAGACAGAGTTGTTTTAATCTTCCTAATTTATCTATGTAAATCGAATAAAGGCGATAGCATCTTACAGGGTCCAAGGCACGCTGGCAACTATTTTCTTGAATATCAACAACCAGAAACCCTTAAACCCTACCCAAGCTATTTTGTGTGTTAGAATTGGGCTAAGGAAATACAACTGGTTTGTTATATACTTGATGAAGATAATTTCTAAGGTAAAATCTTGTTAGAAGAAATCAACAAAATATTGTTTATAAAAACAACATAATTTGTGAATGTTAAAACCCCGAATAAAAGAAATATTAAGATTCGTCGAAATTTAAGAATACATTAACAATCCTGGATATGAGGATCGTTTCTACGCATCTCTACTCCAAGGTTCTACGTTAACAAAAAAATAGTTACTACCATTAAAAAAAAAATAATTTATTCTTTGTGGAAATACTAATTATTTATTCATACAATACGATAGAAATACATTATAACTTTAACCGAAACTTCAGTTAGAGGGCCTGGAATTGTTTCATATGATGAAATTTATAGTCGTTTTTTTACACACGTCAGAATTTTTCGTTTCTAGTTTACATTTCACTTTCCTAGAAATAACATTATTTAAACCATTACTTTTTGTTGAGGGGGGGGCTCACAGACCCAAGCCATGGTAAGAAGATTAAATATCTTTTTATTTTTCTTCTCAGAGCTGCAGCTTTCGACCACTCCACCAAGCTGTTGATTCCTTTCCTTCAAATATCCATCATGTTTCATCGGTAAGTACTCCTTACAATTCAGACCGGCGCTTGATAATCTAAGTATTATAATAATGTCGACCTTTACTATAATGATCGCTAGGTATGATAAACATAATTAAACCACACACATGAAAAACCCATAACAGATTGTAAAGGATTAAGTAATAAATAATTTTTATTTTTAATTTAAGCTTACCTTCACCCTTTGTCGCAAGACTTGTCCACTACTTTATTTTAATTCTATTCCTCTCCCTGTATTCGAGACAGTACGATACTTAGGATTCCATCTCGACAAACGAATGACCTGGAACCCACATACGAGACTAAAAAGACAAGAACTAAACAGACGCTTTGGACAACTGTACAGACTACCTCAAAGGAAATCCCATCTTTCAATAGAAAATAAACTACTAATCTACAAAGTTATACTTAAACCAATCTGGACATACGAAATAGAGCTATGGGGGACAGCAAAAAAAGTCGAACATCAAGCGTATCCAATCCTTTCAATCAAAAGTCCTGAGAACAATAGTAAATGCCCCTTATTATGTTAGCAACAAACCCCTCACGACCTTAATATACCCTACATTCTAGAACTCATCCCTTCCAAGTTTATGAAATTCCACAGTAGCCTTTCCAACCACCCTAATCCTGTAGCACAGTCATTGCACTGCGCCACTCATCCCTATAATCCTCCTGGGAGACTGAAACGGCAGTGGCCTCGTGACCTGCTATAAACGCGTGACAGCGGGGGTCCTGGCAATGGCCAGTTACTCCAATCATGTCCTGAGCGCCTGTGGCTCTCGCGCTCTTGGTCAGCCTCCACTGGCTAGTATCCGGTGACGCGGCTGACGGAGGAGCGTGGGGGATTTACCAAGACTCCGCTTTCTCTTCGCATGCGGATTTGGGAGGTCTCTGGGCTGTCTGTAAATATTGTATGAATGAGTGAGTACGTTTATCGCAATTACTGATTGCCTTATAAAAGGCAGATTGTAAGTATAGCCCAATAAAGAGTATAATAAAAAAAAAAAAATTAAGCAAATTCTTAGAAGATATTTTATAACATCTCAAAGCATATCCTTTATTTATAAATTATTTATTTATCATAGTCTTTACTTTTGTATTCTCAAAGAGATGCATTGCTGTTTTTGTTAGCCAGTGTTGAATTTTAGTAATTAAAATAATAAAAAATTCGAAAATCGCGGACTGTACAGTCTATATCTGAAGACGACTCGACAAAGGGCAGGATGTATAAACATAAACAAGCCAAAATTCAATTTGGGGCGGTGAAGACGTTTTCCACGCCCCTCCAGTCGTGAGCCGATGCCAAGGGGGCGAAGTCCCCGGGGGGTTGGAGCTGGGGCCCGCAGGTAAAGAGCATTCCCATCACGTAGGTTATATGTGATATTGTCTTCGAGTTGGTACCGCCTGATTACATACGCCGGATTAGTCGTAATTGAAAGGGTCTTCCACCACCTGACTCCCTGCTCTTCCTTCAGGTTCTGTGTTCCTGGATCATTCCTGTCGTAAATCGAAAACACATGATAGAATTTATTTGTGAATGGCATAGAGTTCGGCCACGATCTTCAAATTCACTTTACATAAATTTGATTATTTATAAACTGATAGATTCTGTATCAATAAAAAAAAAATGATAAAGAATGAAAAATTAAATTCAAAATATAGCGCAATTAAGAAGTTTGATTAGTGGCAATCTGAAAATATATACAAAATCGATACATACCTTTAAATCGATTGTTTTCTTTTAGATATGTAGTGTTAGGCTGTTATAACACAAGCAGGCGCGTGTTCACGCAGAAATGAAATGATTGCGAGAGGTAGCACAGTTTTGATCAATAATTATAAATGTAGTGTATTATAATGATGAGCATTAATATTTTAAAATTGCTCACAACTCTGTTCATCTTATTTTTTTATTAAGGTACTCAATACGCTCTTAAATGCATTTAGTAAGTTTCCTTATAATGTGGCTTAATTTAGCATCTTTTAAGCTAGATAGCGCTCGGTTCGAAATTGACTTTTACAGATATACTTAAAATCAGATATTCTGCTAGTCATCGCGGAAATTACAGGAAATATTACAGAATTATAATCTGATCTTCAGCCTCTCTTTCGTTTAAAAGAAGTGCGGTGAAAAATAAATAAAATTCTGTCTCTCTCTCTCTATTTCTGTTTTCGGTCTCGAAATTCAAAGATATTGAGAAATCGTTTAGAGCTCACATTTGGACAGTCAACAATATAAGTATGTAAGCCTTTCAATCCAATTTCCATTTTCTTTGTCAACATGTAAGTATCTTGTATTCAATTCTGAAAAGTCGAATTTCAGTTACTGGCGTGGTTAAATCAATAACATCATGACTCACTATTAAACAGAAGCGCAGTCCCTGACTAAATTAATTATTTTTTTAGTAATAATAAATCAATTAGACTTTTTGAGCTTACCAGGTCTTAAGGAAAGACCCCTGTATATAAGAGAATCTCATTTTAAGATGAATCGTACCGCGAGTGAGAATGAGCCTCGGAGGAGCCGAGGGGGAAGGAGTGTGCTGGAGACAGCGGGAACTTGTCAAAGGGTTTGGGGACAGGGGGGGGCGGGGGGGTTCCTAATGCCCCCCGTTATTAGTGACCACAGCCACGTTTAGAGAGGGCCCCAGAAGTTAGGAGCTAACCCACACGTCCACCTACATCTTTATATAATGAAATTATCAGGGCCATGTCGTTACTTAGTCCTCCCCGACATCTAACTTCATTAAAAGTTAATGCCAACTCCGAAAACTTAGTAAGCCAACTAGAGTTTATAGATTAGAGCGTACATTTTTAATGGCTTACAGATATAAACTGAAAGCCCTGAGAGAACACCATCGAGGATTGTAATATTATATATATTAATGTATTCATACATTAATATTATAGATTTACTAAGTTATACTAAAGCCAATCTGGACGCACGGATTAGTGCTATGGGGGACAGCAAAAACATCGAGCGAATCCAATCTTTTCAATCAAAAGTCTTGAGAACAATAGTCAATGGCCTCTATTACGATCTTAGTATACCTTACATTCCTGAACTCATCCTTTCCAAGTTCATGAAATTCTAAAGTAACCTATGCAACCACCCTAATCCTCTAGCACAGTCATTACACTCCGCCACCCATCCCTATAATCCTCATTGGAGACTAAAACGACAGTGTCCTCGTGACCTGCTATAAATTCGTGACAGTGGAAGTTCTGGCATTCCTCCAAACATGCCTTGAGCGTCTGTGGCTCTCACGCTCTTGGTGAGACTGGGTCGTATCCGGTGACACAGCCGATGGAGGAGCGTGGGGGACTTCCTAAGACTTCTTCCGCATGCGAGGAGGGTAACCATCATGTGGTTTGGGAGGTCTCTGGGGTGTTTGTAAATTCTGTATGAATGAGCAAGTGAATGAAGAATTGTAAATATGGCATGAATGAGGACATTGAACACAATTACTCATTGCCCAATATGCAGATTGTAATTTTATCACATGATTTAATTTGTATATAGTATTATATAATTGGAATATATATAAATAAAAAAGATAAATATAAATAGTAGATAGCCGGATTCGTCCCGTGGATTGCGTCTATGAGAAGACTTTGTAATTATTTTATTTTGTTTAAGAAGTAGTTTATTCTATATTTTTCCCTCATCCTGAATTTCTAACTAGAAAAAATAAAAAGGAAGTAATTTGCAACATATTTATATAAATGTATATAGTTATTATTTATTCACAAATCCTGAAGTAAAAACTTCCTCCCGGGAAACCAGAAATCTATATTTAGTAACCTCTATCACTAATGTATTTGATTTAGGGAGAAAATGGATAAATAAATTACTTATTTCGTAATGTCGAGCTGGAAACCCACATGACTGCAGTTGTATAGATAATGAGCTCCATCAATGAGGTGACCGGTTAGTGAAGGTAAAACCTCTCAAAAAAACCAAGCACTCCCTAACACAAAGATGGTGAACCAAGCCAAGGTAGAGCTGAACTGACTTAATTATTTTAAACATAGTTTTTACATAAATATAAAGTATATAAATAATGTGACCAATCACATTGTAAAATATTCATGTTCATCATGTAATTTATTTATAAATATAGACACGAGAGGCATGGTCCAAGCTGTGCTAAATTTTGCATGGTATGCCAACTGTCAAACTTTCCCTGTAATAAACCAGTCTATATCATAGTGAACACGCTCTTGCTTTATTGTTTGCCTTGCTTCCCTACAGGCTAAAGGGAGAAGGAAAAAACACATACAGGGATGAGTGTAGTTTGTTGTTAGCTGATGCAACTTGTGTTGAGTAATGAGAACCTAATGCTTCATGTCATCATCACCAGGACGGTAAAGAGGAACTTAGGACGGATTTCACCCAAAAGGATTTCCATAAGTGGGCGAAAAAGCGAGCTGGAAAACTCCCCTCGGAATGTGGAGGAAACGGTGAGCTCTCTCTCCACTTGGCCGGCGGACAGTATATAATTTAATGAGGAATGTAAAAGTCATTAAACATGTGTTGGGCTGTTGTTGCCGCGGTTTGGAGCGGCAATTAGAGTGGCGCAAGTGAACATCCCTTAGTTTATGAGGGCCGAATCGTAGTGAACACCGGCCCAAATTGCCTTCCGATGTTCTACGAGGTACTACTGGCACAGCTGCTAGCACTCGATTGTTAGCTGGTCAGCGCTGCTGCAACTATTTCCCTTCATTTGCACTCCATCACTTTTGCAAAACTGGGCCGAAGGATTAAATTTGGTTATTTTGGTGGAGAAATTTCCGCACTCTGGTACACGAAAATGCAATCACTGAAAACAACTACAGTGGCTAATGCTATCTCGTGTAAACCGTTCGGAATATAATAGTCTTAACGTTATTTGCCGCTTTCTTCATCGGACACTAATTGCCATAGCACTAAAAAAATAAAAATAATTTGAACGTTTTATGCGCGGATGTTAAATAACGCAAACGTCAGTTCTTTCTTTACAATTTTTTTTTTTGTTATATTGAATTATTCACAACTGTATACAGAAAATACATGTTACAACCAGTGAATAATAACCATATAGTGAATAGTAACCAATAGGAATGAATAGTTATCTTGAAGGAAGTTTATTTAAATTAGTAAATCCATGCTCCAGTTCATCCGGGCTCTTTGTGGCGTGTGTTTTACAACATAGGCGAAATACTCATGACTTTAATCGTTATATACAACAAATTCATTCTCTTATTTTCGCGAAAAGGGGTTCCCTAAATATATGGTACAGTGAATCCTGCCTGAATGATTGAGATCATAGTGTGATGAGGCAAATTGCTTAAATTTTATTCTTTTGCAAAATGAATTTCGGAAGAAGACTGGTGGGATCTATAATAGCGGACAAAAAATGACTCAATCTATCAGAAATTTAAAATTGATTCACCAAAATCCTCGAATATGTTGATTTCATTAATAATAAGAAAAACGTACATAGTGCGCATAACATTCACTAAATTGCAAGGTTTTGTTAAGTTCATTTTTGGGTTTTATCCCATAGGTTGCGACGGAATTCTACAAGAGAAACTTAATTTCATCGAATGCTATTCAAACATCGACTTACTGGACAACAGGTAGATTTAGAAGGAATGGTAGCATGGAAATGGGTATAACACAGGGACTAACCAATAGACCAGGTTGTCGGACCAATAAATCTTTTTGGGTACGTCTTCTTTTATCTATCTATCTAAATCCCATTACAAAAGTTGTTTAAATTTGAAATTATGTTGTTTTCTATAATTAGGGCATATTAGAAACACTACGCTTCAAATCCAAGGATTTTTATATTTTCCAAGTAAATATTTTAGCTATTTAATGCGTTTTTATTTGTTTACAAGGCGTTTTCATAAACCGTAATGGTTTGATCAACACAATGATGTATTTATAATAAAATATATCTAGCTGTTTTAACAAGTATTCAATAAACGTCATATTATTCGAAGTTGTCTGTTCCTTATTCACAAGCGCTTTCAGCAAGCTGTACTGCCATTCTCAAGTTCTTAGAATATTGTTAATGCTGCGGTGTCTGACTTGCTACTCGTGTTTAACTCACGCGAAGACAAATACAGGAAGTCATTCACTTAATCTAAACCCACAACCAGCAATTAAATAATTAATTATTCATTAAGTTATTAAGACAGGAATAATTAGGGCAGAACGAACATTGAGGCGTTTAAATTTAGTTCATCGTTGTTGTTTTCGGATTTTGCATTTAAGAAGAAAAACTTCGATATACAGGGGGTAATAGGAAGGAAACTGTTGGCATATAACGGATAACATACACCTAGCTTGCCCTCGTCTCCACCGATACGATTTTCCACCCCAGCTACCCCTTGAGTTCAGGGTTGATTAGTGTAATCCAGAGAGCGAGCACCGACACAGAGGCAGGAGTTATTAGCTGTTCAACGGGCAGGAGGGGGTTAATCGGGGGGAAAAGTAGGCGAGCCTGTTCAAGAAACCAGCCACCGTTCCTCGTTCAAGACCACGCGCCACCTCACAAAGCGAGCTCACATCTGAAGGCTCCCACTGCTCCCGTCTGTTCATAGACTACATCGAACAGTTATCCTATTATCTGTTGCCACTCCCGCAGCTGGAGAGCTTAGTTTGTAGCCATTAAACAGTGATTTTTCATAATTTATGGTTTGAATTGTATTTTTTGAAATATAAAACCCGGAACCGGGAGTCTTTTGTTGTTAGTTCCTAAAATAAACTACAACCAGTATAAGCTCAAACTTTCGAAAATGGAAAAGTAAGGCACGATATACAAAAATTTTACATTTTACATTTTACATAGTATTTTTTTTTAATCCTTATTTTTGTAGTTAATACATTTTCAGTTTCTGAAGAACTAAATAAACTGTACCTGGCGCTTCTTGAACTTTCTGTATCTTTGATAAATTTAATAAAGTTAAACAACTGATTCTTTATTTCTTTTTTTTTTTTCTTAGCTCTCAAATTTTTAAGATTATGGATAAGGGAAAAATAAATGAATTTATTTGGGGTGAGCGGATCCTTTTACTAGGAGTACCTGTTTGAAGGTGGAGTGAAGGGATTAAGGAGTGTGGGGAGCCTCAGTAGAGGTAGAAATGTTGCGGTGCAGTGGTGAGAATCCACTGAAGGCTGAGCCTAGAGTCTCTCTAGACATGTAGTGCAAGCTCATTCAGGTGGATAGCTGTGATGGGTGCTCGTCAGAGGCTTGTTGTTGGTTGGCCAAGGGCCGTAATATCCACCATTTGGTCTGCTTTCCCAGATCTAGAGAGTTGCAATCTTGCCGGTAGTGGTGGGGGTGTCAGGTCTTGGAATAGGGGGTTTTGGCAATGTTTCATCGAGTCAAAGAATTTGATGTGTCTTCTTTGGACGGCTTCGGTGATGGTGGGGACCTTGAACTTTTCGTGGATGTCAGGAGCCTTCATTTCACGAAAAGGGGTATGCCATAGTGCCGTGCGCAGGATGTTGTTCTGGAAGCTCTGGAGTCTAGTTATGGTGCTTGTATGGAAAAAACGAAAAAGTGGAGTTCCAAACAGCAGTGCTGGCCTCAGGACGCTCTTATATAATAACAGTTTCAGCCGAAGGGATATGGCCTGGCTGGTGATGAGATACTGGAGAGAGTAGTAAGTCCTACGTACTCTTTTCAGCTTCTTCTGCAGGTGTGTGCCGAACGTCATGTGTCTTGCCTAGGTAACAACAACTTATTCACTGACTTAGTACATTTATATAATGCAAGTATTTTATAATTAATCACCTTCCCGAAAGATTGTAGACTAAAACTAACTTAACCTATGTTTCCCTTACAATCTGTAACCATTGATGCGCCAACAGTCTGTTTACATAAAATTATTTCAACAAAACAATAGCTTCAGAAGATCCACTAATTCAGGAGATCGGCAACTACAACAAACATTTTCTCAAAACATACATTCACAAAAGAACGAAGCATGTGTTTCTGAACTTGAAAAAAAATCTTATTTCCATTGTAAATAGTCTCAGACATATTCTTAACACTTGTTTCTATTTAATTTTGTAACTAAAGTTTGGGTTCTTTTTCTTTCTTTTTATTTAGTAGGTTTTAATTTTTATTTAAATTTGGTACATATATATATATATATTTATACACCGTTATGTCTTAGCCAATAGAATTTAACATGAAAATACTACCGGGACATGAAATTAAAGTATAGTAACTGAATTGTAAGTCAAACTGTAAATAAATATTTAAGTTTCTATTCTATATTATTGTATTTTTGATTTTAGGAACATTATTGAAATATAAATGTGACATTTTAATCTTAATTAGAGTTGAGTACACTAACTCAACTCTTTTTTCACATTTATTTTTTACTTACTTTTAATTGATTTTATTTTTCGTTAGCTTTAAAACATTTGAACGTTTAAATGGTATATTAAACGGGAACAAAGGAACTCCCCGATCAGTGGGTATAATACTGAGTAATCATTTTTAATGCATCTTATCTTTGGATTAAACATTCTCAATAAATCATACCGTGTATACGATTCACTCAGATCAGAGAAATCACTGACTGTTGTACTAAAACCCTCCTAAACAACAGATGAGTTAGCCTGGATTAGGCGGTAGAACAATCCCAGGCAAAAAATTAATTATGAATCGCAGTCACTCCGTTTTTGCTGGAGAATTAATACCGCGGCCCAAGTAGTGTTTTTAGGCTTGCCGAGTCTCTAGACCACTCCCCAGGCTCTTCACAGAGGCAGAATGCGGGGCGTGGCGGCCGCACAAACCTCCCACAAATCAGGGCCCACAAAACAAAGGTGAAGCGCACTCAGGATTTTTAGCGCTGTACCTAATGAAGAGGGCGCTTGGTGGTGATTTATCCAGTCCACTTTCTTACAACCGCGGCAGACAATATCACGCACCAACCCTACGGTTTTTACCCCATTGGCTCCGTTGGCCACACGAGGGGAAGCCACTCCCACCTCAATGCTACGGCTCCCTTTAATGTGCAAACTTTTCGGTAATGTGACCGGCAAAGGGGGAGGCCTTTGATTTAGTAGAACATTAAAATTCAACTTCATATCTCGAATTATTTTTCAATTAACGCCATCGCTTTCCCCCTAGAGCAACGATTTTCAGGGGGTTTTAACTTTAACGCGCTTGGAACAGGAGCACTCCTTTTTCATTAGCATACACCTGGAAAACGATCCTCCTCAATTTTAAAATGTGTTAAAACCTCTAAATATTAACAGAAGAAAACATTAGCTGTTTATTTTATAGAAAATTTAAGAAACGTATTAATCTAACAATCATTCTTTTTTCAAGAATATTTGTGTTAATGGCTAAAAGTCTCATTAGTATGTCACCCTACTTTCATAGGAAATCAAAACTTACACCGAAAAAAAATTAATACTACATAAAGCAGTAGTCCACCCTATAATTACAACGGTTTTGCGTTTACATGAAATTGGAAGTCGTAGAGAACATCAGTTTGCATAATGAACAACTACCCTCGATACAGCAATATAACCATCATGTTAATACCTATAATTACCCACAATCCAGCAGTATGTACAAAGACAGACAGAGAATTCCTTTTCATAACTTCCACACCCAAAATCCCATTAATAATAGTGATAGGAAATTACTTTAACCCATCACTCGAAAGATACTCACAAAACATTGTTAGAATAACGTTAATCTATTTACAATTTATATCTGCTTGATTTATTTCTGTTCAGTGTGTAGACTTTTGTGTCTTACTTGAATAAAAAAAATCCTCGCAATCAAAAAACATTCGCTGAAAACGAATCGCTCAGCAACCGTTAGTCATAAATGACTAAACAGAATGACAAGCACTGTAGAAATATGCATAAGTAAAACGCCAATAAGCGTGGCAAGATAAATCGTTGCATAAGGAAAAAGATAATAACAGTAATGCATACGAAAACCATTTAGGCATTGAAAAGAAATGACATATGAAAAAAAAAAGAAAAAAATAATATAAAAACTAGTATGAGTAATGACACCATGATGAATCACATGTAGACATTCACACTTCAAGCTCAGGATAAATGGCCAACAGAAACCCTCATTTCCTTTATAACCCTAGAATCAATGCCGTTTTATTTCCCATTCTTTTATTTTCATTACCGTCATTTTAAGTTTTCTTTGCATTTTTTTTTTCTTTTTTTCTTTTTATTCAACACCTGCTGTAAACAAAGCTTGTTCTTGTTTCAATAAGACAGCATTGTAGTTCTCACAGTTAGAGGCTCCGGTTGCTATTGTCAATTTATTTTCAGTTCTGAAACTCTAATATTTTTAAAACATTTTATAAGAGTTATTTAAATAAATGTAAAATGAAATCATAGAAAGAGCTGACTTACCAAATATAACATTTATTTGTCTTAAAAGGCAAAATTACAAACATAAACTATTTGAAATTAAATAGGCAGTAAAAAATTCAGGCCGGAAAAAAATAAAAGGGTAGTGGTTAACAAAATTGATGAGAACAATTTAGTACTGCGACACCGAAAACGTTTCAGAGACTCAGGTGTCAAAATGGAGGGGTCCTTTTTTTTATATGGGGCTTAGGACTTGCCACGTCCCTTCCCAATAATTCCCTAGGGTGCCCTAAACCCTTTTAAGAAAGAATTATCTCACCTTTACGTCTGCTAAATGGAATTTTTATTTTATTAATTCGCAGGGGTCCCAGCTATTATTAAAATATTTTAATTCTCCTCCCAGTTGTAGAAATTAATTAATTCAGCTGGGTAAGTGGTCGTTAAATGCTTACTTCATTTCGTTAATCTTCATGTTTGCAATTTAAAGATTATATTTAGAAAAATAATTAAAGTAAAAAATAATCTCGTTACTTATACACTATCATTATTTATTATTCTTAGAGACAGATTACTACTTTGAAAAGTTTATTGTCCGTATATTTAAAAAAACGAGACAAAATTGTGTAACGATTTTGTGAATTTTAATGCTTTTTCTCAGTTCCGAACACATACAGATAATTCATTTTTGATAGCAGATAATCAAGGACGAATGGGGTGAGTTGAAATAAATAATTTGATACCTATCAAAAATGAAGAAAAACTGCAGTGCAAAACAAAATATATTTAATATGAAATAAGAACAACTGATATTCATTTCATCGATTAAGTCATATTTATGACTCTTATAAATTCATGAAAACTGAAAATAATTACACAAAAAACAAACACAAAATAATCAATCAGAATGTTGTTGGGTATTGAGTTTATTGAATGATCTTAATATTAATAGTCTTGCTAACAATATTTGTATTTAAGCATTATATGCTTTATAAATATTATTAGTATCCAAATATGCTGGTTTGCTTCTTTTGTCTTTAAAGCACACGCTTATGTAGGCAGCCCATCTATCAATGCCCTAATGAGGATTTTTTTAGCTTAAATAATATATTTGAGAACAATACCAAAGAAGAAAAAAGACCCCCCGAGGGGAAAGATACAACAAGTGGAGTGCAAATTATGTCCATTGTCTTACAAGAAAGATTAAGAATACCCACTCACGCACAGGCCGCATAAATTGAAAAGAACTGACCAAACAATGTCTTGTACTGGTTTAAAAGGGAAAGAGAGAAAGAGATAGATAAAAAACAAAAAAAAAATAGCGAGAGAAAGGAGGTCTGAAGAAAAGAACGGTGAATTATGAGCTATCAGTGTTCTCTCAGCCACCTTGATCGATCAGGACAGGTGATTTGTCTTCAAGACGAGGCGGGCAAGGAAACATGAAAGAAAACAGCTATTTTCCAATTATTTCAACGTCCGTCTACTAGTTATTTCGAAACATATTCTTTCATGTACATTAATATTTATTTTTACCTAGAGTACGTGTAACAGTAAAGAAGGTACTAAGATCTCGAATATCATAGTTATTCACTTTTTAGTAAACACCTGGAAAATGAGCCTGCTCAATTTTGAAATGTGTTAATAACTCTAAATATTAACATAAGAAAAAATTAGCTGTTTATTTTACATAACATGTACAAAACTTATTAATCTAAGGATCGTATTTTTTTCAAGGTTATTTGCGTTAATAACCAAAAGTCTCGTTAGAATGGCAGCCTATTTTCATAGGACATCAAAATTGACACCCAAAACCAATTTAATACTACAAAAAAAAACAGTAAATTGACTTCAAAATTAATGCTACTTAAAGCAGTGCCCTGCCCTACAATTACAACGGTTTTGAGTTACACTACAGGAAATTGGAAGTCGTAGAGAACATCAGTTTGCTCTCGATACAGCAATATAACCACCATATTAATATAACTACTATTACCCACAATCCACCAGTATGTACAAAGACAGACCGAGAATTCCTTTTTATAACTTCGATACCCGAAAACTCTTTGACCAACCCCAAAACCCATTTAGTTATGTACATTGGGTAGGCTTCTGAAGAAAACAGTTATTTTCCAATTATTTCAACGTCCGTGTGCTAGTTAATGAAGAAGAATAGCTTATTGAAGAAACCCTATAAATGACAATCGAAATTGAATTTTTTTATATTTGATTGGTAGACAATTTGATTGATGCAGAAACCCCTTATGTTCGCCTTAAGTTCAACAGGCAGTCTGACTTCTACATTATCATTTTGAGTTGGGCAAAATGAGTTGAAGAGGTAATAATGGAACATTCAGAATCCCAAGAAAATTAATGCTTACATTTTTTTTTTAATTTTAAAAAAGGGCTGAAGATTTATTTTATTGCGGAAGCCCCATGACAGCATAAAGTGGGGCGATGCTTTCTACCGCTGCCACGGAAAGGTTTACACTAGCCCACAGCCAGCCTTCTAACATAGCACAGTAAATTAATCCAAGTGAAATTTTCAGATATATAAATATTTTATTGGTGCTGTTCTCATTAGAATAAAATCCGATCTGTGCGATATTTTAACATTAAAATTTAGCGTGTCTGTGAAAGTTTTACGAAGATAAAGACATCGTTAAATTTTACTGGCCGAATGATTGAAAGGATCGCTGCAAACGAGGCTTCATGAGCCGGAACGCACTCAAGAATTACCCCGATATGGGAAACTCAACCAAGGGCTTGAATTTTTATGGGTGATGATAATGGCTCGAGAAACTAACGTCACGACTAGCTATGCAATAAAGCAATAAAGCGGCTAAGGTCGTGCAATAACGCAGATATCATAAACGGTAGCGCAGATTAGGAACCTACGAACTGTTACTCTCAGAGTTTAATGTCTCTAGCGTGAGAAATAAAAAATAAAAACAAATTGATGGTTCAGATAGAATAGAATCATTTAAAAATTATGTGGACCGTGATAAAATATAGCGACTATTAAACCACTTATTAAAATATCAAGTGGGCTGTAGAGGCACTAACTTAACTGCTTCATGAAAGAGTTTAAATTATTTGGAGGGGAAGTTGGAATAGAAGTAATAATATGGCCTACCTATAGCAGCAAACACGTGTTAATTGTTAAAAACAAAATCAAATGCAAATATAATATAATGACATGCACGACATGAAAACAGAGAGCGAAATTCAGTGATAACTCCTCATTTTTACAACATATTGTAGTTTAAAGTTATCTTATTATAAATTTGAAAGATCTCTTTTCTAACGACACCTCGTGTCTTTGAACATTAGTAGGTAAGGAGTCTGATGAGTTAGGGGGTTGGGTGCCCATCCAATTTCTCGTGAAAGTTTAACTATAATCAGCCCTGAACGTAAGAAGTATTTAAGTTAGTGTTAAAAATATGTTTTCGTAAAATGGTGCACATCTCACAGAACTTTTGAATGAAAACTTTGTGAAGTTTTGAAGTTAGACTTGTTAGCGTATCCGTAAATTTGGGTATGATTTATTATTATGTCACATACCAGGTGCTTACATAATACATAATAAGTGCTGAAAATAACATACGAACTCTCTTGTTTTATTACCTGAAGATATAAAATAAATAACGATCTCTTGTACCTGGGGCGTAACTTGTGAATCTGAGAAATTTCAATTGATCTTTTTATTTAGTAAGATTTTAATTTGTATAAATTCATTTTTTTTTAATGGTGATTCAAGAGCGCGTTTATACCTTATACACAATTTCGTTCACTTGATATTCATTACAGTTCACGCCCATTCCAATATTCATACAATATGTACATACAAAATCTGCCCAGGAGACTTCTCGGAATTCCTCCAACGTTTCACTATATGGCGAAATAGGGAGAGCCACAGGTGCTCAGAACGTCAGCGGGGATGATAGCCAGAGCTATCACTTACATTTATATCATCATTGAATTCATTTAGATAAATTACCTAAGCTATTTTTTTCAAATGTTAAATTATAAAAATGTCTGAATATAACTTAATAAAAAACATGTATCGCAACAATGCGAAACATGAATAAAAAATGTTATTATTTCTTTATAAAGAGTTTAGAATGTTTCTGTTTCATCCGCACTGGGATCGCGTGACCGTGTTGCAGTACTCCATTGCGGGGGCCTTAGCGAAAGAAGCGTTCTTTAACCGCTTACAAAGGTCTTTTCTTCTTCATGTCATAGTTCTTTGCGAGGATTAATCTTTATCCGGGTAGGAGGAGGGGGCATCTATAGTTATCCAGCCGAGCTTTAAAATTATTATATTTTCATATGAATGATTCAAAATTGATTAGGGCAGGGGACCACAACACTGTGCCTACTACTTCACGACCACGTATTTTGTAACCACCAAAATATTTGTAATAAAATTATTTTTTGAAACTTTTAGTAATTAATTAGAATGAGATAAAAACACGCCAACTAGAAATTGAAAATAATTATTGATCGTTTGTTATCAACCTTTAATTACCTTAAGACCAGTTCCTTCTATTCACAGTTTAATTTCATCGAGCCTACAGTTATCTTTTTTATTAACCTTTAACTTAAATAGCTGCATAGATTGTGGAGTTTGTTTAAGTAAAGGCAGAAGAACTGGAGCTAAAAATGTTGTATGTTCAGAACGAAATTGCCCCAAAATACCAATGTTTCAAAACAGAACTTCTGGAATATAGCTGACTAAAACAATGAAGATATAGCCAATGAAATGCAGTGTTCAATATCAATATCAAGGAGGATCACATCTACTTTGAGATTTATACTTTTTATAGATAGTGCTTATATCAAATAACATAATTATTTTTTTTACTTATTATAAATATGTTAAAATTATATTTTTGAATTATTAGACTATAAATTTCCTTTAAATAAATAAATAGTGCCTACCACTCCACCGATATTCTAGAATGTGCTCTTAGATTCAAAAAGGTTGGGGATCCCGTAATAGGGTAACGACCAGGGTGAATTGTTGGAACGCCTTGTTGGAACAAACAAGTCACTCCAATGCCTGATGTAACTGAAGAGTAGAATCCGTGAAGAGGACGTAACACAAATTAATTTTATTAAGTGAGTAGGTAGAGGGGAGGGGGTGTTCTTCAATACACCGGATCAACTAATTTTCATGCCCCCCCCCATAACACGACGTCAATTGTCCATGATACGGCATCCGACCCGCGAACGACGTACACGACAAGTTTTCATCATCATCGAGAAAGTTTTTTAATAAACATGCATAATGGGGAGGGAGCGTGAGTAGAGGGCTGCCGGGCATGAATGGAAGATACATGGGAACGGTAGGGAGATTAAAATATCCCCACAAAAGGACAGAACTCGGCACGGCTGTACGAATGTTCTTATAAACGGTGCTACTTGGAGCGAAAACCTCTACCTGGCCATTCATGGGCAGAGGGGAGGCACCGTCTTGGCTGTAATGAGGAGAGTAGACTGTGTCGGTGAATAGAACGTCTGAGCAGTCGAGAGTGAACAGTTCATTGTAAGAGTAGCTTGTGCCGCTGTCGACAATGTCCCAACCAATGATAATCTCGCAACAGCATTACCTTCTATGGTTTTTAAATCAAATAACGGCATATATATGCAAAAATAATTTTTGAGCAAAAAAAAAAACCGTTCGTCTCTTTAAATGTGCGACAAAAGCGTAGTTTCAGAAGTAATTGCATAAAATTTTCACGCTCGGAAGACATGCTGTTGGCAGTGACTTTGATGAAAAGTAGGAGAAAACAACACAAAACATGTTTGCTCCTCAGCGTCTGACTTTTATATTACGCCAAGTCGCGGTTCATTAAAATAAATAAAAAACGAAGTTTTCATTTAAATATTCAAAGATGTTCTAACAAAAATTTTAGAGGTGGTGTCCGCCCTGGTTTTGTTGCTTTAATAATGCTTACTGTTTGTTAATTCATTAGTATGTAGGGGTTAAAGGTTAAAGGGTTTCAAAGTTCACAAAATTTGTCTAGCAAAATCAATACACAGTAATCCTTCTCAAAGATTGAAGTCGACTTGGACTGGTGACCTGATGTCAATTAAAAATGCGAGTCCGGGCAGTGGCCACTCTCTTTATTCATGTCTTGAGCGTCTGTGGCTTTCGCGTTCTTCAACAGCCTCCATATCTGAACTGTGAATATGGGGCTAACATTATTAACTTTATATTTTAAGCATAAGTTTTAAAAGTTTTCTTTATTTAATTTTTTTTTTGTAAAAATGCTATGTTCAATTTTTTTTATTAATTATAGTTTTGGTTTATATTTCCGTCTTCCTTATTTAAGCACTGCCTCGTCGACGTTTAGCGTTTACAATTAAATTAGTTGGGAAGTTGTCCTCCACGGCTACTTAATATACGAGTATAACAAATATAGCGGATGCGCAAATCTAATATATTGTAGAAAAAGTCCGGTCAAGGATTATTTGAAGAGATAAAACATCCGGCAAGTCGGATATAAATCAATATAGGGCAGAAATTTCTTAATATACGCACTCAACACCATATCATATTTTTTTTGCGGATAATCAATTTCCCTCGCGAGCCTATGTGTAAACCGTCAAGAACTATTTCCATCAGATAGAATTACGTCACATATCTGAGAGTTTTGTTTACTTTGAAGTAATAGGGAATTGATCTGTTTTTTCTGTTCATTATTGATGAAGAATCTATCACAGCGTTGACTTACCTAATCCGACTCCCGAAGACGACAGACTCATCAATAATGACCACAACGAATCGGAACTGACGTAACATCGACGTCCACTTAGCTGTGCAGATCCGGCTTACTCCCGACACCTCGTTATTAAAACCTCACCTCATCGACGCTCTAGATTAGCAAGACTACAGAATCAAATATTCATCCGAATTATAGACTCGACCTCCGTGGCGTGTACACCTGACGTAAGGCGTAAGGCAGATTATGCTATAAATCGTCGTTTGTTGTCACAATCGTTGCGAATCCGTACCTAAGTCATCACCCGGTGGGTAATTAGGGCGGATGTTGCTCACCCAAGGGGTGACCTAACCTATTTAACTATTCGATGCCCTCCGGTTCTTCGAGTGGGCTAATAATTCAGATGGTTCGGCTAACGCCGCTTCTTCTTTCAGACTAATCGAATAATTATTAGATGTTTCCGACTCCTCCTTCGGTTGTTTGTACGGCCCTCCTAATAGTCCTCATGCATTCCTTATCAACTAAACAGAGAACAACTCACTCAATTCCCACAGAATACACAACCGATTGGATTAATGAAGCGTTCTTATGAAACTATAATACCGCTTCTCAACTAGTTACATTAAATGAGTTGAAGATTTTTTTTAGATCAGCTTATGTTGATTAAAAGAGTTATGTTTTCATCAAACCTACCAAATCTCCCAACTAAAGACTTCTCCCCCCAAAAAAAGTGAATTCTCTAAAAACAATATGCTTGAATGAAGAATTAATCTAATGAAAAATAATTAATAAATAAATAATAGATTAATGATAAGATTTGCAATTTATGTGATTAACCTTTTTATTTTTATTAATGATCTATTTTTTGCTATATATAGGATGGGAAAGTTAATGGAAAAATATGTTCATCTTCCATTAGAATATCAAGTGGGCTGTAGAGGCACTAACTTCTACCCCTGCCACGGAAAGGTTTACACTAGCCCACAACCAGCCTTCTAACATAGCACAGTAAATTAATCCAAGTGAAATTTTCAGATATATAAATATTTTATTGGTGTTGTTCTCATTAGAATAAAATCCGATCTGTGCGGTATTTTAACATTAAAATTTAGCGTGTCTGTGAAAGTTTTACGAAGATAAAGACATCATTAAATTTTACTGGCCGAATGATTGAAAGGATCGCTGCAAACGAGGCTTCATGAGCCGGAACGCACTCAAGAATTACCCCGATATGGGAAACTCAACCAAGTGCTTGAATTTTTATGGGTGATGATAATGGCTCGAGAAACTAACGTCACGACTAGCTATGCAATAAAGCAATAAAGCGGCTAAGGTCGTGCAATAACGCAGATATCATAAACGGTAGCGCAGATTAGGAACCTACGAACTGTTACTCTCAGAGTTTAATGTCTCTAGCGTGAGAAATAAAAAATAAAAACAAATTGATGGTTCAGATAGAATAGAATCATTTAAAAATTATGTGGACCGTGATAAAATATGGTGACTATTAAACCACTTATTAAAATATCAAGTGGGCTCTAACTTAACTGCTTCATAAAAGAGTATGAATTATTTGGAGGGAAAATGGAAGGAATAATATGGGCTACCTATAGCAGCAAATACAAGTGTTAATTGTTAAAAACAAAATCCAATTCAATTTATTATAATAGTTTGTTAACTTTATTTATTAATTCACAACTAGTGACTAGCGTCATGACCGGCGAGTGCGCTGCATGCAGGACATGAAAGCAGAGATGGGAATTCGGTTATAACTCCTCTATATTGTAGAAACTAAGATTAAAGATATCTAGTTAATTATTTAAAAGATCTCTTTTCTACCGACACTTCGTGTTAAACCCATATTAATATTTCTTCCTAAACGGGCAGAAGATACGATGTGCATCTGTAGATCTACGTCGGTATCAATGGCATGGATTTTAACATTGGAAGCAGTAGTTCCATCTGGATATCGAAACAATACATAGCTCATTTTTATCCCGTGACAACAGTCATCCTACGGACATCATCACTGTAAGGAATCATATTTTACTTAAGAATGGGGCTTAACTAGTTCTCTACGAACAGAGGACATTTCACTAGGACATGCTTCATAATTCTTCTCAAACTATTCACACTCAATTCACCGCAGCTCCTATCAAAGAGAGATGTGGAATTGTTCAGCCTCTTATTCCTTGATAGATTTAAATTATGGACGGTTCGTTTCCATAAATGGGAACGCATGGAATCATTAAACGCCAATGGGACAAAAGGGTACTTTTCATTAAGCAGTTGTCGGTGCCCACCCGCTTGCCCTGGATGGTATCTCAAGGGCTACTTTGAATACAATGGGGGATCGGAGTCCCAGATAGGGATAAGGAACGGTAGATTACTCCTTTGATTAGCTACTTATCAACTGCAAAATTTATAACAAATAACTGACAATTTATAATCGGACAATGGGGTTGCGAATTAAAAGTGAAATGGCCGTGTTGTCGATTGCGGATCAGTGATGAGGGCAGGGGATAAGCGTACAAGGATACCGAAAAAAACAAAAACACTACAGTAGCCCAAGAAGGATAAAATACCTTAAATGTGTTCCGTTCAGTACAATTGATTCGCGGAGAGAACAAAACCTGTTGAGAAGTCGTACCACGGATAGGTCAGATGTCAGAGGGAGCTAGAGATTCGTGTAACAAACCATCGAAGACACGTGGTATTTAATGAATCCTATCACGGAATTTCAAACAGCAAGAAAGCACATAGAACTTGTTGCATGACTGCTAGAATGAATCCAAATATAAAAAAAATCAATCAGGTTTATGTTTTGTTCATTTATGGATTTACTATGAATGAGATCATTTATCTGTATTATTATTGCCTTATAAAAGGCAGATTGTAATTATTGCACAATAAAGTTCTAACATACAACATACTTTTTGAGGGCATGTATACTGGTAATTGTCTATTTCTTTTATCTCTCCGGATATTGAAGCTAGAAAAAATAAATAAAAGATAAATCTCTCATTGTGGATTGTGGGTATGTTAAAATGGTGTTTATGTTGACGTATGGAGAGTAGTTTTGAACGGCTTCTAATTATCAGTAATTTGAAGTACAAGTACAATTCCAAACCGGTGCAGATTGTCATTGCTTTAAGTAGCAATAATTTGATGTCAGGTGTCAATTTTGATTTTCTACGGATGTAGGGTGACATTTCACTAATGCCTTTCACCATATATTTTTGATTTCTAAACCGATTTTGCAAAATCTTCATTTATGTGCCCACTCATTTTCCTTCAGAAGGCTTAAGCCTCTTTCAATGAAATTTTATAATTTTTTAGATTGTGTCAGGAATTGTACAAGGGTCTCGCCGCATTTGTTATGGGTTTTTACCCTTTTGTCTCATTACAACCAACGGTTCACTGACAAACAATATGACCAAGTCCAGAAACCATCTCTACATTCCCAAATTTATTTAATGGTTTATTTTACGTAGTGTTAAGGTGGCTCTCCCCCTCCCACAGTAGATAATACTTCCTTAGTCCAAAGCTTTCCCAAACTATTTATTCTCATAATTACTCTTATATTTCCAATACCTTACAGTTTAAATACTCAGTCCTTCCTGTGTACTCCCGGGAGACAAGGTCCCAGTACCTCCGACCTTAACACCCCTTTCTGCAGTACCACAACATTCGACCGCTCATTTCTTGCGCGGTCAACACTCTCTCGGATTCCCTCCCTCCCATCTCCGCCGTGCTTCATCTATGCGTACTTTTGAAACCTTCCTATTTTGACACCTCCTTAACACTCAGACAAACCCTTGTTTTTACGATTGCTAGCATTTAACTGTTTTGTTGATAAACCCATAGTCTAAACCTTATAAAAGAGTAACCGCTAATAGTTACATATTTAATTTTAGTACTACTATTTTTCTCTCTTCGTGATTTTATCTTTTAATTTAATTGTGTATTATATTTTTTTTTCTTATTTTGTGTACAGATAAATTCTTAAATGATGATTAAATTCAGCTACACCTTTAAGTTTTTTTTTATAACTTTATTTATATGTGGTATATTATACTCCTGTTATTATTCATAGAGGACATGATCTCAGAATATTCTGTTATATTTAATGTTGAATTTGCTAGAAGATTGGTATTCTCTTTTGCCGCCTCGTGAATGCAAGCTTTGTTCGGTAAATTATGACCCTACAAGTATAGAAGTGGTTAGCGCAACTTTATAAACTTTCAACTCATGACAGCTATAAAGGCTGTCAATAAATTTTGCGCATAGGGTACCGCCATTTTTGATAATCCAGGTGGTTTATGTCATCGGTGACGTCATCCTCTATTGATAATAGACCAAGCATGGTTATTTACATTAGAGTGGTGGGAAGGGTCGGCCAGGAACGGTAATATTCGAGTCAGGACTACTGGCGAAGTTAAGCGGTTAATTTGTTATGTTAGCAGTTTCCTAATTGGCCCAGACAATCTGTTGACCCCAGGCCTTGCCGGCTTCATTAGTGACTCTGTAACTCGGCTAGGGAGCCCCCGTGTATTTATCTATCATATACGTGACCCGGGCTTGAGCAAATCAACCGGCCATGTGTCCCAGCGGGACTCCTGTAAGCAGGAGTGTGTCATTATGTCATAGAGCTGGTGTAAAAGTTAATTAAGGTGGAGGTGAAAAGGTGTGAAATAAAAAAGGAAGATTAGAAAAAAGAAAAACACTTTATTAATAAAACAGGGGCGTGGATGCCCAATTGGATTCTACACAGAGAACTTCATGAAGCCATGGGACTCCTTTTTGATTTATAAACAAATGTATATAATAGTAAATGTAAATAAATGAATCAAACAACTTTAAATAAAAATGCTCAGGGATAAAAAAATTGAAGAATGCTATTAAAAAAAGAATAATTTCGCTTAGTATGATGCTGTACTGAACAATTATCTAATGATTTTCAACTATCCATCATTCATAATGTATTATATGATATTTATTTGTTTCTAAACCTCTGGTTTATTATAGCTGCATTGTAAGGAGTGCCTAATGCTGAACAAACATTTGATGTCGGTAAAAAGTGCAAAAGGACCAATGGCTGGGGCTCACCTACGTTGTACAAAATGAGGTACATAAAACTAATAACCGAAAACAAAAATTATTTAAGATCGCAGCGTCATGTTTGTTTGTTTTTTTTTGGAAAAAACAATAGATGTCTTGAATAACAAAATGGTGTACACATAATTTGTAATTAATCGCTGTTTGAATTAAAGGTTGCAAATTTGAAATTAGAGAGAGAGGACAGAGGGGGCAGGGAAGCTTAATGGAATACAGGCAATGCCGCGAGAGTTACAGGAGAGATAAGGAACGAACTAACGGTTGATAGTAGTTACTGGTGGAGAAGTTAATGACGCAGAATTTCACCAAGTTGCGAACAAATGGGGGACGACCCAGGGCCGGAAACGGACTCTGCCCGGTGGTCGCGGTACATCGGCTGTAAATCTGGGGGCAGTCCTAGGTCAGGCCGTTCTGGGAGGCATCGCTCTCGTATATCAAGAACATTTCCTGGGTGTATTTATGCTCGTGGCGTCATCGCCAATGCAGTCTTGATGGGGATGGGGAGATGATTTCATAAAGTGTCAAATTCAAAAGATGAATAATTGTAAAATATAAAGAAAATATGTTTTCAAACAACAACATTTACAGTACTTTTAAATCCTCCAATAAGTTCTCATGTCTTTAAAATACGTACCCTGCCTACCAAATAAGTAGGGGGGAAGTCGTGAAGTCAGGCCGGCATCAAGGGTGCCTGGAGTTTTGTTCACGCTATCCTGCTCACTCGGGTCCATGAGATGTATAGTCACTGTGCTTAATAGCCCCAAATCCTACCCAAAACACGTAAAAGAATCTTTGAGTTTGACATACCCCAAAACGAACAAAAAAAAATCTTTTCGAAAGGCGATTGAAAAATAGTAGTCATAGATAGAGTTGTACACAAACTCATGACTAAAGGTCCTTTAGGCGCACTCGTCAATGAGCAGCCGTTGTCATAGTGATGACTAAAAGAAATGGACATATGAGTTTGTGGCGACAAATGGAAATATTGTTCAAAGTGTGGAGTCGTGTTCATCCCAGACCAGACACAATGCAGTTTGGAAACTGAAGCCGTAGTACCAACTGTAGTTGTTTTGGGATTAATTAGTTATCCGTAATTAGCTCGTCTGGTCAAACTCTCTGCCCTCTTCTTGAACCTCATCTTAATATAGCTAACACAATGTGTTTTATATCAGATAATTTTCATTTCTATTATCTGGTAAAAGGTAACAATTACCTGCTCCTAAACCTTTTAGTGATTTTTCACGGTTTTATACCAGTTTCCACTTTATTTTCAGCTCCATAATATGAATAAATACACTTACAGACTAATTACAAACATGAATACATATTCTGGCATACATCCATGCTTTATGTATGAGATTGTTAGCAGCGATGAAGAAATCTTCGGACCAGGAAAACACCTGCATACACAATTAAAAGTCAAGAACAAATATTGTTATGAAAAAAAATTTTTTTTTTCCCCGAATCGTAATGAATTTGGTTTGAAAGGAACATCTTCCTACTATGCTAATTAAAAGACCCGAAGTTGTTCAGCTCTGAATGGTGGGCAGTCAGAATAATGATCGTAGACGGGTAGAGGGATACAAGAGGAGAACTGCTAATACAATTCGTTTTAATTATCCAAAGGTTTTTTGTTTTTTTTATTGTGTCTTTTGGAAGTCAATTTTTTCCCCTCTTTTTTATTTAATTTGTCCCGCTAATTCCCAGTGTAAGAACAAAGCAGCTTCCCTCTGTCTGGCCCGCTAAAGAGGATCTAGGTGAGCCCTTTCCCCTTTTTAAAAGAGATTTCTCTTGAGGCGAAGAAAATACCACCACCCTCTGTAATTCTAAGTCTAATTAAGTTAAATAATGCCTATGATTCAATTAGTATTTTTTTTTTATACTCTCGTAACATTAAAAGGGTTTTGTTAATGGGGGCAATTACTTCCCTTTTAGGCCAAAAGTACTTAAGAATTTCCAAAGATTGACTGGGATGAAATTTTCAGAGCTTATTTTTCTATTCAAGAATAATTTGTTCAAATTAGACATTCATAATACTCCGACTTATAGTATTATTTTCCGTAGTCGTATCGAAATGATTTATCGTCTTATTAGACCATATTGAAGTGTTATTTTACTGAAAGATTTTAAATTACAAAAAACAAAACCATGTTATAACAACACCAAATATCAACAAACCTAAATTATTCATAGAATTCAATATATTGCAATGACTTACTCACGTACGGGGTATTTTTCGTAGAAATTTATGAAGTATTATCTTACCTGAAAAAAATAAAACCATACTCATGAGTAAAGATATAAAACATAGAATAAATAATTTAGTTAACTTATTAATATATGTCAGTAAGATACTGCTAAAAATTAATACATACTTGTATTCATGAAAACTGTCAATAAATAAGTAATAATCAAATACATTACGCTATAATATTTAAAATATAAGGCAAGGGGATTTCAATTATTTTAGCTCGTGTTCGGAGAAAAACACATTTATTCATAATCCCTTAATTTATTTATTTATATACCATTAATAATTTATTTTTAAACCCTCTTGATATATTAAGCTTAAACTTATTAAATACATTTAATTTATGTCAAATCGATATTATTTATAATTTATTTTCGAGTCTCATTTTAGCTCGAATCAAAATGTGAAAAGTACAATATATACACACTAAGACACGAATCAGAATATTCTCTGATGTATTAACTGCTATTGTATTCTAATTGAAAATTCCTAACGATGTCAATGTTTACGTCAGCAGTCAGTGGCTAAACCTTTATTCGATTTTCACCACATGAACAGTCAGATCATGTTATCGGTATGGAATCGAACCCACGCCTTTATGAGCTAGTTGAGAAAAGAATCGCAGTGTGATATGCCCCCCTGTAACATTCATGCAAGTTGTAAATGACAGTAGATGTGAGGAGGGACGCATACCGACTGCAGGCAGGACTGCCAGCTATTCAATCAGTGCATTCCTGACCGTGTAGGCGCCGCGGGAACCGCGTATTATTTAACGAACCCACCCCTCTTTGAACGCTGTGGTTTGAAATTTCCAAAGCGTAATTGGTTTTGTCAGACCGCCACAGGAACGCGCCAGGAGCTAACAGATAATAAAAATATTTACTTTTGTTCCGGTTGTAACTGCATGCTTTCATAACTGTGGTATAATAGCTTCATGCCCTGAGGTGTAAACTGGAAACAAATATTTGCCATGTATCTATTTTTGAGTCAGTTCGTTTAATTAAACAACTAATGCTAGTGTTGGATTATTTGATACATATATTTTTTAAATAGGGCGTCCTGTTAGGACGTAAGGAAAAATAACACTAACTGCGTGCGTTGTGAAGTTTTGAGAATTGGTTCATTTATAATCTACCATGCTCCCGAGTAACACACGTTTTGTACCATGTCTCTAGTATCCATAATTATAAACAGTGTATTCAAAAGATGAACATGATTTGATAATGGGCTTGTCACTAACGTGTTTACCTTAACGTGTATACTTTGTATTTAGGCATCTAAAGGGGCCTTACTGTGACTTAGTTTACCATCTTCGAGAATTAGTCCCAAGTTACAATAATTTGAGTACTTTTAAGTCTAAGTTTCTTTTTCAGTATACGAATGGTGCCCGGGGACCTCTAGCTGGCATGAGATGATACACAGGGACTGAAAATATTAACTAACCTATTATTCCATCAGCGAGGTAAATTTAGCAGCGAAGTTTGTACACTGAAGGTGGGAATTGTCTTGAGCTGAATCGACACCTCAAACTATATCGGCTAAGACCCAAGTTCTTGATAAGAGCTAGGATACAATCTGAGAGAGCAGATAACGGACAGCAGGAGAGGGTCTCCCATTGAACTGAGGACAATGCGGAGAGAGAGGCTGCCCCTGCGGAGGATCATGTAGGCTGTACGCACGGCTAAGTTGCGTGAATGGTCTCAGGGTCTCAGGCGCCTACTGGTCCTATGTATTCAGTCAAGAATTAATAGTGAGCATTTTCATGATAGGAATATCGAAGCAATTATATGTTCATGTATCTATATCGATATATCGATATCTTAGAGGAAGCCCTTCCACCACTTAAGGCCATTTGACATTTATCAAAAGCCTGATGGAATAGTGCTATCCCTAATAAAGGTTTACTCCTTTTTTTCAATACCTCAACCATCGAGTCAGATGAATTTAGCTGGATACTTTAAGTTCAGAAATTATTAAAAAAAGATATGTATTTTTTAATAACGCGTTCTAACATTACCCAAGTAAATTTACAACTTACGATCTTTCAGTACGAAAAAAATCAACCGAGACTCAGGTAGCACCCCAGCCATACCTGCCGAATAATTTGCTTTATAAAATCGGGTAGTAAGGACACAAGGAATGATTTTATAGGTCAACACTAAATACTCTGCTGTGCTAATCCCTAGTTACTCATAAAACAAAAAACAGTAGCAGAAAATCGAACACTTAGTTTTAAATGATTGCAGTAAGGGTGAAGTTAATAAAATCGCCCTCAACATAAGTAATTTATATAATATGTAACAGACCTACTGTTTAAAATTCAGTACCGCTGTGTAACAATATTGCTCCTTACCATCAAAAATTTACATCGATCTATTTAAAGGTAAATATTTATCTTGTGTTGTACTAACGAAATACGCAGCGATTGCTAGTATAAAATAATAAAAGATCACAAGAAATAAAGCTATGTTTTATTTAAAGTACATAATTTATCAATAATAACTATAATAAAATTTAACCGCCTTAATTAGGGGGATCGAGGAAAGGGTACAAAGGTTCAATTGAGAGTTGAAGAATCAAGCTGAGTCTGTCTCCAATTATCCGTTGAGTGTGCGTACGTTATGATATGACGATCCTAAAACTATAATTTTTAAGACCGCGTTCTAAGCCGTAATGAGGCTTAGCGAGCTGGTTAAGTTATGTGGTGGCAACCCCGGACCTATCAATAAATTAGAAACTATACGATACATCATTTGGATCGCCCCAATGTATAACTCTATAACAAAAAAGCTCAACAAATCAAAGCGCAGTTCACACGAATGTAGTTATGCTATCGCAAATAAAATTTGTTCAGAAAACCTTTAAATCTCCAACAAAAAATAGTGACCCCCAAAATAGTGACAAAACCCTTGCTTTCTTCCAACAGTCCCCAAGCCCATATATTATGCCGTCACTAAGTATCATTATCATCTAGAAAGCGCTCGAGGTGATAGAACTCTGTAGTAGTCGCATTTTTCTGTTTTTGTTTTTTTTCAATTTTCTATTTTTGTTTACGGGGCGTCAGCGTTCACTATGGCTTCCGCAGCACTGCAAGTTTTTCACTCTCATCGGGTCTGCTTTAATAACAGCGGGAGTTAAATCAAAGGATGAAAGTGTTCCGGCCGTCTGTCACGTCTCGGATTTCAAAAGACACGGGGGGGGGGGTACAGATACGGCGCAAGGCGGCCTAACTAGTACCGCCTTTGTTGCAGGCTGGTATCAGTATTCCCACCCCGCCCGGTGACCAATCAGATCCCGGGAGCCCAGGTCTGACGGTCGTTATCGGGATAATTAGTGCGTAGTAGCCCTGCGGTGAACGCCACGCTCGCACACACACCAGCACCGAGCCTAAGGGCGGACCATTAAAGAAATTAATGTCGCGGAGAAACCGGCCTTTATTGCACCGAGCATTCGGCGACCTACATGAAGGGGGGGTCGCTTTGAACCCCCCCCCCCACATCTTCCCTCTTAATATCGTTTTCAACGCTAGCCGACAACAAACGTTCTGTTCCTGACAATATTATTATCTCTTTCCTGTTTTGAACTTTACTTCACATCACTCCCCGCTAATGGGCACCCCCCCCCCCATCCAAGTATTTAGACTAACAGTAATTAGAGGCTCCTACTGTCAGAACTTTACGGAAAACTTGGACATCCTTAAATTTGGAATTAATTTAATTCCTTCAGAATGCACACACGAGTTAAACAATACAACAAAATCTTCAACATTTATGTCTAAATGTAAAATTTTCAGTTAATATGTCTATCACTATTAGGATAAAGTCGTGAAGCGGTAAAGTTTAAGTCCCCATATACCATTTAAAAATGACTTCTATAGTAATTGTCAAAGGCATATGATATATATTTTGGGAAATATCATACAGTTTTCTGAACCATCAAGGTGCCAAAAGGAAGCTATTTTAAATTATAAGGGTATATTAAAAGGTGTGGTTAGAAGTTCCACCTATTTAGGAAAGCGACCTATTTATAAAGGGTTGGTGGCTGAATATCATAGCGAGGGTCCTCCACACCCTTTTTTTCTCCACGTATGTACATTTCACTTATTTCATTAATGAAGAAGAATCAAAATAATTCAAAGTTACAAATGAAATCTATCAATAAATAGAAGTCTCATTATATAACATTCTGAATATATAAATTAATTAGAGAGAAAACCACATTTTGCAAATAGTTACCAACACAGCGTACTTTGCAGTCTCATAAACACTACAAATAGTTAACAATTAAATACAAAAATATTGATAAATAGCAATAAGCTGCAAAACTAGTCACTGCGGTATAAAACGTAAAAAGCATATTTATTATTAAAAATGACTGTAAAAAGTAGTTCAATAGAAAATTGTAGTTGCGTAAAAATGAAATTAAAATAAAAAAAAAACGAAATTTAACACATACACAGAAGTTAAATGTAAAAATATAGAAATATTTAAAAGTATTCAAAACAATTTCACTTAAGGGTCAAAAGTAATTTTTCAAAAAAAATTTCACATCAGTTTTCAATGGGCTCAAACGGCTCCTGTTTTCGTTGAATATCTCTGCGATTTTGATCAAGTTCTTTTGAATGGGATCAAGCTTGCGAAGTACATGTTAACAACTTTATTATAATGAAATTACAACCTGCCTTTACTTAATAGGCAATAAATAATTGAGATAAGTGTTTTCATTCATACCATGTTTACAATTCATCATTCGCTCGCACATTCATACAACATTTACAAACAGCCAAGGGGCCCCCCAAGTCCACACGGTTGTTGCCTCCCTCGCAAGCGAAAGAGGGAGCGGAGTCTTGGGAAGTCCCCCACGCTCCCCCACCAGCCACGTCACCGGATACGAGCCAGTGGAGGCTGACGAAGAGCGCGAGAGCCACATACGCTCAGGACATGATTGGAGAAACTGGACATTGCCAGGACTCCCACTGTTGCGCATTTATAGTAGGTCACGAGGCCACTGCCGTTTCAGTCTCCGAGGAGGATTATAGGGATGAGTGGAGCAGTGCAATGACTGTGCTACGGGATTAGGGTGGTTGGATAGGTTACTATGGAATTTCATGAATTTGGAAGGGATGAGTTCAAGAATGTAGGGTATATTAAGATCATTATGAAGGGTTTTGTTGGTGACGTAATAGGGGGCATTTACTATTGTTCTCAGGACTTTTGATTGAAAGGATTGGATGCGCTTGATGTTCGACTTTATTGCTGTCCCCCATAGCTTTACGGAAATTATTATTCCGTATGTCCAGAAGCTTGCGAAGTACGCATACAAATTTTCTGTTATGACATAGTAATAATTTTTTTTTTTTTTTTTTAAAAACTAGTAAAAACAAATTGACTTAAAGGAAGAATGTGGTTCCTTATTTGGGTTAGCTACAAAAAATTAAGGCCAAAGTAAAGACTAAGTATTTTTCGAACGAAAGATTACAATGAAACTGAATCTTGGGGCGGGAGAGATCTCTTGAAAAGCGCGCACATCACCATTGATTTGTTGAAAATGACCGATAGTTGTCAATTATCAACATCAATTAATCAATCGATTTTTCCAATCGACAATCGATCATGTCTATTATACAGAAGTAATAAAGACGGAGTAAGGAATAATCAAAGTAATTGGTTTCAAGTCATAAATTGCTTTTATGTACCTGTTTCAACAGATCTTAATTCAAGTAAGCCGGAAGATGAAAACATTTTAATACAAACTTATAATGGAACATAATCAAACTGACAAGTATGGAAATCCTTACAGGTTAGTTCAACCCTTGTTTTATTACGATGAAAAGAATAAAATTGTTTAGCGTCTAAGCCGTTAAAAATAATTCATAGAATTACCCTGTCAGTGGAGGGAAGTAATGAATGCTTTTCCCAGACCTAATGGCCTTATTAAACGGACGCAAAAAAAAAAAAAAGATAAGATAGAAAAATAAAGAGTGAAACTGTTCTCGATGACAAACTCATTGCCAGGCAATAATATCCATCGGTCAGGCCCGTGTTTGACTTAAATGCCTCTGCGTGTCCACCTTGCATAAGCCAGTGGTCCCTCCGGATTAGCTGGAATGGACAACCGAACAGTTAATTATACTCATTACTACAGGATCAATTCTGGCGGGGGGGGGGGAGCGCCCCAAAAAAGTTAACTCATATCCCTCAGCCTTGCAATTTACAAGGATCCATTTCGCCTTATAGGCTACAATTTGGGGCCATAAGCGATTCAGCCGACCTCTCCGACCGGACAGAACTCTTTCTGTTACTTCGGAACTATTTCGAGACCGAACGCGCTCAATCATCAATCACCCTGTGATAGAATATACATTAGTACAGTGGTCACAAATTATTTTTCTCCGTCCGCTGAACTTTGCTTGTCTACAAAACATAAAACCTTTTGAGCATTCTGCTTCACACGCATATGTTGAGTCAAACAGGGTACACTATTGTACGGCTAAATCTTTTAGTCCTGAGTACCAAAATTGGTCGCACTCATGATTTTGTTTGAACTAGAGCATAAACCCCCTTTAAAACAACATCTCCTAGTCGGTTGGGTCTAACTGTTGTCTAACAAAGCTGGCATCGTTGCTCTTGACAATGAACTGACGATTAGCCAAAAGTGGAAAAATGTTGTTGACCAGATGCCTGAAGAAGCAGATAATGTAGCTGGTCGAATAGGGTAAACGAAACGTTTTAGTATCAAACAACGCATCAGCTATGCACTCTTTGGCTTCATAAGTTGGACTAGGACCCAAGAAATACTTGAAGAAGCCTCTGACCATTTAGCTTTCTTAGTCATAGATCGGTTTATAACTTGTAATTTCAACGTCTCTGCATTTTACTTTTCCGGAGGTTACCTCCTAGGAGTGAGAAGTTAACCAAATTTATGATTACCATATGTATGATACGCGTTGTCCACTAAAACATTATTATTTTCTGTTATTCAAAATGTTGTCGTGACCAATCGTTTGGTGACCACTGCAGTGTGATTCAACTGTATGCTCATTGACAACCATGACTATACAAATGAGTAGAAGAAGGCTTCGGTTGCTGAAAGTTGATAGTTTTTCATAAAATTTATGTGTGAAGAATTTTTCGACTTAGACAATTGATTACGACTAAATTGCGTGCGAAAGATGCACTGATTATATGTTGGTTGAGACATAAAAACAGGAAATAATTGCAGGTGGAAACAACGCAACTGTTTTGGTATTGACCTCTTAAAACAGCTCATGACATAGCATTTTAACTCTTCTCTGTGTTTTGATTTTATACGTATAACTTAGCACGCAGGATTTCCTCTTTAGTATTCCCTTGTTATGGTTTCCTAAATTGCTTTGATCATTTACTCATGTCAAGAGTGATAACGATCTTGAGCGTAGTTTTTTTTGTTTGTGAAAGGTGATAACTAATATCTATAGTATTTTTACTAACTGTAGAGTTGACATACATTTATTATCATAAACAGTTCTAAATAAATTATTGTAGTTTTTGTTGTGACACCATCATGAAACGGCACGCATCTCTCTCCTGCCGCTACTTCTCTCCTTCTTCTATGGTAGGTCTCACCACTGTTACCTCTCTGGTGGCTTTAGAAAAGTATGGGAAGGCGTGTATTAAGTAAAATAAAGTTTTAAAATTTAGTATTAGTTTTAGATGGTCAATTTTCATAGAAAGTACCTACTTGAAAAAAAAAATGATTTTTAGTGACCGTGTCGTTTAACAATTAATATTTTTTGACATTTAGAATTATTCATCCCTTCTTTAGAATTATCTATTAAAATAATTTGATCCCTGTCTTATCTATCGGACTGAGAATTTGATTAAAAATGAAGGGCCGGTTCAAATAGTTATGCGAGCCTCATTGCGACTATGACCTGAAGTAGTGTTAAAAAAAATGAGGAGAAAGAAAAAGGAAGATGACATAAAGCTGAGGGCGAGGCCTGGAATTCTAATGATGCCTCCAGTGCCTGGATAACCCTCTGGATCATCTCCTTCCTCCAGCTAAGGATTATAGGACTGCTCCTATTTAAGTTGCTCTCTCTAATACAAACTCCTGTTCGGGGCATGTCCGTGCTTTATCAACTCTTATCTCTTTTGCAGGACCGTTTCTCTCTTTTCGTTTTTCTTTCTGTCATTATGACCGTCGGTTTACTTGAACTCGAGTTGCCTGTGATGGAATTTATATGGTTTTGATAATCATGTTATCTCAGGGGGGTACAATGCGTACATTTCCCACCTGGGGTGCTCCCTAATTTGCCATTCCTTTTAAATCAAACCAAAGCAAGAATATTAACAATTGTTCAACAGAAAAAAAAATCGTTTGAATAATCAGATCGTACAGACAACGTTAAAATCAATAAAACGCTTGATTATTAGGCACCGTTAAACAGTAATTTATTTTGCTGTTCTAATTTTTACCAATAGGCGACGTAAGTGAAGATCGAGTCTGGCTGTCGGTGTCGGAAACATTTTTGTTAAATTTCATGCTTATTATAATTATTAATTCCGATGATTAGAGCATTATAACACGCCCTTCCGTCTCTTGGTACGCTACTGCATCACAATGAGAATTGTTACAATGTGTATACTTTTTGACGGTGATCATTAGGATTTAGGCAGTGGGAACACAGCAATATAACGAGTAACACCCTTTTTTTTATATAGCCTTCAATGCTGTACCGATTTAAACATTTTTTTTTTCAGCTAGTAACATCTTCAGCTCGCTGTAAAATAGAACGAGATACGAGAGGCTACAGACATAATCCTACTTAATCCAACGGCAGCTGAGGCAGCGACTGACGGGGCCATGTGCCGCCTTTTGATAAAATACGTCTTTATTTACACGGATCTGATCCCACATCCTGTTGCCGAGGGTATTCGAGCTAATAAAGAACGGATGCACGCCGATACAGAACGGGGTATTTTCGGTCCTCGAACTGACAGGCAAATGAAAATAACTTTTTATAACCGACTGGTTGTGTGCTAAGTTTATATCCGTCAATAATAATGTCAACGTGTGTAGAAAATAAGACACCACCCAGATTATCGGGATCGTTAGCACTTGAGAATGGCAGCGTAAGTTGTTGAAAACCCTCATGCTCACAAAGAATAAACTTAATAAGCTTCTGAATGCATATATAGAAACACAAATTCGTTCACACCAATAAAAGCATTTTCAATGTTTACACTCAAAAAAATAGACGTTAATATTAGAGATGTAAATCCACATAGACGGAAGGTAATCACACATTTAACCAAATAGTTAATTGCTGTTCAGGTGAGTGATAATGCCGTAAATTTATTTGGTAATTAAACGGAAAATATGTGTGATTCAACTGAAATTTTATTAATTATGAGGTCAAGAGAAAAAAACATTTAAATTATTTAATGCAGTAGCAGCACAATTAAAATATCAAATATAAAACAAAAATCTTACCGTTTGAAGTGATAGTTAAGAGATTGACGAACCGTCGACTTTCCAAAGGATGATCACATTAAGCGGCTCTATCCAGATTGAGCGGTCCATTAATATGCGACTGGCTCTTCCCTTGTAAACTTGTCTACTTTTACTTTGCTTAAAACTTCCAACCAAGCGAATAAGTGAACAAGCTATCACCTTAATACACTTAAAACTTTCGGGAGGGAGAGGCAGAAGAAAACCTTTAGAAAAAGTGAGAAAACTTTATATAAGTGGGAAAAACTACAAGTCAGCAAAATATTTTAAGTGCCTAACGGCTTGAAAGAGCGAATAAAGCTAAAAACTAATAGTTTTAACCACTACTTGAGTTTAGTAATAATGGTACTAAATTTTGGAACAATCTTTTGGAATCGGATTTAGCAACTCCATCTTTGCCTGTTTCCGCTAGTTTTTTACGAATCTCGTGCTTAACACATTTTACATAAATGCCCTATTTATTTATTTTTATCTCCATTAAAACATTATAGTCTTAATTGATTCTTAATAAAACAACTATTTTTCCATATCTGTAAATAGTTGTAAAACTAACTACTTTAACCGTTGTTTTTAAAGGTCGTTTCGTTTGATTTCCTAAAGATACTAGAAAAATAAAAGCAATTTATTAAAATAAAACAGTAATTAAAGACCATTAAACAATTACTAATTATATAGTAAATATTTGTATATCATATTAATCCATAATCCATCTAAAACTGTCGATTAAAATCGAGTGATTTGTTTTGTTGCTTAGGCCAGCTATTATTTATAATCATTAGTAATTAAGAGGGAGGTCTCGGGACCTTGTCAGTATTTTCTTAGGATGTCAATTAGTAATGTCAACTTATTCGTGACACAAACCTTTGGAACTTTATACCAATGGATATTGGTCGTTCGTCAACTCTCCCAAGCTTTAAATTTTACCAGCTTCATCCAAACTAATAAATAATTGGCTATTGCTATACTTTTTTTTTTTAGTTTTATTTATTTTCTGTGTTAGTGTATCCTTAGTTACCTTTCAATCTGTATCCTCTCTTTGTAATAATTTCTGTATTTTCTAAATTCAGTCATTCACCGCTACTCATTCATGGTTTTTGTTTCAATATCATGCTGTCATCTTTCTAAGCACATAGCAGCATTGTTTTTTATAAGGTGATCAGTTCAGTATGATCTTATTAAAGCTTTTTAATTTTTTTTGTAAACTAGACTTGTTTTGCTCATTTTTGTTATTCTAAGAGACATTGGGCCAGAATAAAGTATTTTTTATTTATTCATTCAGTCATTTGAATCTTTTCGGAGCTGTACGAAAGCCTCGATTGTGCGACGAATCAGATTTTTATTCAGTTTCATTGTAAAATGAAATAATAATAGTATTACATATTTTCATAAATGTAGGGGCGAATATTACCAGCGATAAAGTGAAGGTAAACATTTAATACATAGTAAAGCGTTTATTTAATACATGTACTAAACAACAGAAAACCAACTGAGGAGAATTCCTATTAAAGACGGAGGGAGGATTGTCAAATGTTCGTGAGAGTTATAACTCGGGTACATTCGACGTTCGACACAAAAGACTTTATAAGTCGAGTCACGAGGCCATTCTGTCAGTCGGCTCAATTGTAATAAGCTCAGGATGTCTGACGAGACCCGAGATACTTATATCTTGATAGATAGCGAGACGACGAGAAGTTTGTCCTACTAGATAAAGTCTGGTGAAGTAGATAACTGTTTAAACCTTTCCACGCAGTCTCCCCGACAAAGGCAAGTTTTAATCAATCATATATTAGCATATACTTACATTGCATATTGTACTGTTATTGCAAGTATGCAGTGAGTTCGGAATTTTAAACTAAATCATTGGGGTAACAACAGTAAGTATTGTTTGGTCAAGATTTTAACTAAACCAAAAATCTTTAGTCTCCAAGATTGTTTTACCAAGAAAAAAAAAGAAAGACTAGATAGATATTATTTAAATCACATTTTGGGTGGCATAATTGGCATTTTTAAGCCAATATATTAATGTGTACATATTTAAACGCACGATTTAGGTAATTATTCACTATTTTTTTCAATTGATAAATTTACACTTCCCAAAAATATTTTATTCAGTTTTAAATCACCAGTCAACGTTTCGCCTTTTCTCGCATCTTTAGGCCTACAAAATCAATCACATTATAAGTAAAACAATATTTATTTATTTTTACAATACCTAAGATTGTTACGATCCAAAAAATAAAACAACAAATGATATCATTTTCCAAAATCGTTGTTCCACTTTCCACTGGTGCATGCTGAATTGGCTACTTCTGTGAAAAGTAAAATGGAAAATTTCAAATTGTAGCTCATATTACCATCCAACTCATGTTTTATTGTTTGGATTCTTACCAGTTTTATTAATTATTATTTAATACTTACAAAAAAACATTTACTATTTACGTTGTTTTACATATAATGATTTTTAGTCCTGAAGATACGAAACGTAGACTGGTGATGTAAAGATTGTTGAAGAGTTTTTTTTGTCGATTTGTCTTTTTCACATAGTGATAAAATATGAAGAAAATATTTTTGAGTGTTAACTCTATAGAATATTGATACAAAAAGTTACTAATAAAATAATAGTAAGACCACCATACTATAAACTGAATAACAAGTTACCGTAACACTAGCATTGTGGTCTAGGGGTACGAATGATGAGAATCTACCCTCACCGGAGGGTAACAGCTACCCCCTAAAATTGTTTTGATGGGGGATGTTCTGTACGGACCTTACTAGAAAAGAGTAATCACCAACAGATAATCAACTGTTCCATTCGTGATAAGAGAAAATCCACTATTTTCCATAACGCCGAAAAAAAACAACTTAATTTCACAGTAAGGCTGCAGGGAAATAGATTCGGTCTCATTGACTGGATACATCTGTCTGTGGTCAGTACCTAGGTCCCTGATTAAAACTCCCAGCAATATCGATCCGATCAAAAAAAAAACAAAAAACCTTTTAGGATTATACTAACCCCCAATGACCCCCTATAACCCCTTTTACATCAGTAAAAAAAGGCTGTTAAAGGTGTAAAACCCAGAAAAGCAATCAACCCTAATACTCCCCTATCCTATAGAGTATTCCCCGGAATCATCCTTGTCATTTTTCTCGAATACAAAGCAGTTTATACACCGTGGGATAGGAAGGGTTTAATTGGAAAAGGCCAAGCCCTTGTTTTCTTTTATTCCCGAAGGAATTGCATTATTGAACAAGATATGCTATCTGCGAGTTTTCATTTTAGTTTGATTACGGATATCTTCGCCTCAGAGATATCCTTCTTGATTGAACCCATTAATCATTTCCTCTTTATTCGGAGATGAATCAAATATTCAACGAGGGGAATCGATTATGCTCTAGTATGTCTGGCTCAAAAGGATGGATCTGTGTTTAATACAGTTAGACAAATTAAAAAGCAATTTACTTATAAGCATCCATCACTTAGAGCCGACCGGCGAGATGTCCACGTGGATTGAATGGACATTATGTAAATTTTCATTAATATCCGAACTAATCGCACAATAAGGGGACGATACGGCTACTAACGTATTAATTGACGGACGGATGAAACATTTGAGTAAAATTTTAATAGAGCTTGTGCAAGTGACGTACCTTAGAGACCCATATATGAGAGCCGAGTATTCAAATGAATATTTGATAGAACGGTCAGCTTGCGCGACCAAAGTATCCCAGGTTAATCCAAAACTAATTCTCTAGACGTAATGGTTATGGATAGTTATGGCCAAGAGAATTAGCCGTTAGCGAGTTCATTGGATGATTCAACTCGACTCGGCAAATTTGCACATACATAGAACACTTTTTTCAGTCAAAATCTAATTCTAATTTAGTTTATGGGTCAGCAAATCATGGCCATAACAAAAAATACTTGAAAGTAGACAAATAAAAAGTTAATTAAAGTATACAAGGATCATATAGATAGTTCGTAAAACTATCCTACATCAAGTTATATACAACAAACCTTGTAACTACCCCATTGATTTATTAAGTATTGGTTCCTTTTAAGTCATTACTGTTTTTATATGTAGGCTTCACTGTCCAGTAAAAGCTTGATTGTTTTTTGGGATTTATTTATGCGCAACACCACGGGTCATCGTTTATATATTTAAACTCATTTGGGGAGCCTGCCATACACCTCCATTTTAGTAACCATTTTACGAAGAAGTTGAACGATACTCGCACGAAGTCTTACCGGCTTACGCATTTGTTGACTTCCCCCAATCTATCACTGCGTCTCAAGCTGTTGATACACAAGAGCGTACTCAGGCCTACTCTGCTGTATGGTGCACCGCTTTTTCGTTATCTGACGTATACGACAGCTAAAAAACTCCAACAATTCCAAAACGGTATACTGATGAAAGTGGTCAGAGGTACTTCATTCGAGCAGCGGAGCAACAGTGAGCTTCATGAGATATTTGAGCTGCCTACGGTGGATGAATTCATCCAGCGTAGACATATCAAATTTTTCGACTACTTGCAATACTTAACAAACCCGGTGTTTAACACTATAACCCCCGCTCCGTTCCCCCATCGATGGCAGGACGCTGTCGCGGCTGGAACACTTTAGTCTTAGGTTCTAGGTATAGGTTTTAGTTTGTTTTGTTTTTTGGTGTTATGGTGTTGCTGAAGGTGAGCATCATCACCTAGTGTTGTATATGAGACTATGAACTTTTAACCACAAAAAAAAAAAGTATTATATTTATGCACTCCTTCAAATGCATCTGTGAATGGCAGGAAGAGGATAAATTTATACATCAATTATTAATTATTATTTATTTTGTTCATGCTATAATAAAGAGGTTTTGAAAAAAAAAAAAAAAAAAAAAATGGAGCCTGCTATTGCGGTACAATGACGAGAGCAGAGCCCACGCTCCCCGGAACAAGACGGACCCAGTCCTACATGTCAAGCGGTGGTCATACGTAGATAGTGTTTAATAGAAAACGAGGTATAATCAGAGAGTGCAGATAAAAACCATAAAACCGTTCATCTTAGATACATCATTACAATCCTAGCACTTTGGAGCTCTGTGAGACCAATGATGCACCCATAGTACTTGTCCTGTAATGTGCTTCGTATAATGCATCACAGTATCAAGCTTTCCCTACAAGTATCCATATGTACGCTTCATAGTCTTTGTATTGCGGTCTCTTTAATACATTTTTTTTTAAGTATTCTAAAAGCCCTAACCTGGTAGTAGTGTACGCCAATCATTCCTGTCGTCCTGAAAGGGTTGATCATGTTTTCAATTTTGTTGTGTCTTTATTTTTACAATTTCTTTCTGAATTAGTCTGGATATATTTAATTTACAGATTGACTTTTCATTTTCAAAAGCGTTCTTCTATTGAGAACTTTAGCTCCTTAAATTAATTATTATTAACTGTTTTAAGATTACTCAATCACTCCAATTCGGATTGGTTATCAATAAATACTGTAAACTACAGCATACAGACAACCATTTCCTAATCAGACGCCCCTATGAATATGCAAGCGGAGGAATGATAAGGGAAAGGGCCTCGGAGGGTAGGAGGGAGACTGGACAAAGGGCAAGATAGGACCGTCTCTATGCCCTAATCAACAGCCGCCTTAATTGTGTAATAAAGGGGCCCCCACACTCAAGAGGAGCTTCACTTAGCCGCCTAATGATATATCCCCGATCCACAGTAAATATTCCTGGTGACGTTTCCATTAAAATTTAACGGCGAGATAGGCCCTAGCCCCTCCGAGAGATACCGGCCAGTTAACTCTGCTTCTCGCGATTTGTAGGGCTTTCTAATGGGGGATTGTTTGTCCGGTGGGGTCCGATAGGGCAGCCCCGCTCTCAGGCGATAAACCACCCACAGGTGAGAGGTATCTCGTTGTCGGCGCCTCTTCAGGGGGTGTGGAGTTAAGGGTTGAAAGGAACCAAGGTCTGGGGGTCCGTTCACCAAGGATTAATATTATCTTTAGGTTTATATATATAACTGCATTTTATTCGCAACTGCGAGTCAAAACTAGCTAATGTGCTGTAAATATGATGAAATGGCATGAATGCAGAGGACATTCAGTGATACTCCATCATATTGTTGAAGATATCTTATTGCTATTAATTAAGAAGATCTCTGTTCGATTGTCTCCTCAGTAATCGTGTCAGGTGAAAGACAGTTATTATTGGATTCAGGTGTACATAAAAGACTATTTTAAAGTAAATATTTTGAATAAATTTATATTATTATTAAATAAAAATTTCTTGTGAGTGCCTGGTCACTATATTCACTACTCACTAATAACTATATTAGTGAGTAGTTAAGACATTATACTCTAAGCCGTAGGTACATTTTAAGTTGTGAATTAGAACATAGATATTCTTTATGTAATTTTTAATTAGGACATAAATAATCCAAGTGATTGAAATCTACTCAAAACTAATAAAACAAACAGTAACCTGACATATTGCCTACAAAATAATGTAGTGATTGTATTCATACACGCGTTCGCAGACATATGTAATTTGGCTCTACGCATTCTAATGCCTAAAAAAAAGTACAATCAAAACGTGAAAATATACATATTTATTTCGTTAAATAATAAACGATAACTCACATTTCCCCATAGCGAACAGACGCATCTGAACTCAATTCAATGAACGGAACGAAAAAGAAGCAACCTGACCAAGTTTGGCAGGAGGCCAAACGGAGAGACATACGATAAAAAGCTTCATCATCGGCCAATTAACACTTGGGATAATTATGATCCAGCCCTAAATAGAAATTAGGGATTTTTCAAGCATAGCGACTCTTGAAAAACCAATTCTCACACCGGTATACCGGTGTCTCTTTTTGAGTGTTACTCTGAAGAAGAATAAAATTTAGTATCTTTTTTATAAATTTTCGTTGGTTTTCCACATTCCTGCCTGCTTGGCGCTTGTGGTTCCCTTGTTCGATTTCGAGACATTAAATTTTACATCAAGGGAACCTGTCTGATGACTTTATTTTTCCATAGCCGTTATTTTATGTGAACCTAAAACGAATTAGCATATTCCGACAAGTGTGGAATAAATCTTCCTGGACATCTGGAGAGGCGGTGGATCGCCCGGTAACTGTGTGAAAGTGTAGCCTCCCCGTTCGAAAAGTGGATTTTAGAGTTGCGAACTGTAGTCTATTTGTTATAGCGCCGTTTGCTCAACGCCGTTAGCTATGAGCTTATACGGGGCCAATTAGCACCCGTAGGGGATTAAGAGCGAATGCAAATAGATTATAGCGTCGTTAGGGGTAGATATGGGGGAATGTACGCGTTAATCATGCTATTTATAAGTCTACAGATGAAATATCGTCTTGAGGAGAGTCGAAATCAATAATGCAATGGGTACAAAGTAGGGAAGGGTCGACCTTAATACCTTATAAGACTTTGCCGTTTGTCATTTGAATACATGATAGATTTTAGAAAGGCAGTTATAATAAGACCGACATAAAATGTTAAAATATAGAAAATAAAATATTTATCAGTAAATTCAACAACTAATCACAACAATTTATTTTTGTTAACTTCATTTATTGATTCGTAACTTTTAGTAACGTCACAACCAGTGAATTTGCTTGTAAATGTATTACTTACATAAAGGCAAAGTGAAAATTGTTATTATATATTGTTGACGCTAAGTTTAAGGACATTTTTTAAATACTAATTTCGAAAATCTCTATCCCAAAATCTCAGCCTTCGTTGAATCTTACAAGGTAAGTTATGTGTAGCCAATCCTTGTCAATTGTAGTTGGTGTAGTTTAAGAATAGAATTTCTAGTTCAATCGTAAAATGTTTAGTTGTGGTGATCTATGGTCAAGACGTATATAGTGATGTTCTATTTAGAAACATAATCTTATATTAATCTCATATTATTTTAGTTGCATACGGCATATTTTTAGTTTTTATTTGGTTGCCAATATCCCAGTCAACTTAAGCATAGACAATCTCGGAAGTATAATTTAATATCCCACAACATTTGGTACAGGTCGATTATATTGATCTTTTTTTCTAAGCTCTCTAGCTAGAAATTCAGGATGAGGGAAAAATATACAATATTTAGGTTAATCGGATCCTTGTACTAAGAGTACCTGCTTGAAGGTGGTGTGAGTGGATTAAGAGGTGTAGGAAGCCTCGGTGGAGGTTGGTTGTCTCATTTCAGTGGTGAGAGTCCACTGGTGGCTGGGCCTAGAGTCTCTCTAGGCATGTAGTGTATTCTTATTTAGTCTGATTTCAGTGATGGGTGCCCCTTAGAGGCTTGTTGTTGGCGGGCCTAGTGCCGTGATGTCCACCATTTCCTCTGCTTTACTCGATCTTGTGAGTTGCCATCGTGCCGGTAGCGGTGGTGGTGTCATGTCTCTGAATAGAGGGTTTAGACTGTGTTTCATCGAGTCGAGAATTTGATGTGTCTTCTTTTGATGACGTCGGTGAAGGTGGGGAGCTCAAACTTTTCGTGCGTGTCGGAAGCCTTTAGAGCTTTCGTTGGGTTGAGGCTGGTGCTGTAGACCCCTATATCGTCCGCATATGCCGCTACCTCACAATTGGAGTATGATGCTCCTACTATGTGCGCGGTGTATATGTTGAAGAGGAGGGGTCCCAGCACCGGCCCTTGGGGAACTCCGACGATGAGATTTCCTCTAGTGGTTAATACGGCTCCTATTCGCACAGAAAATGTTCTGCCTGCTAGGTAGGAGAACATGATGTTCTGGAGCTGTGCAGGAAATTCGTGCTCGTTCAGGCGTCGTTTAATCCTCATCAGTATATAGAATTAAACACTTAAGCCAATTGCCAAGAAATACATCCACTCAAACATAAATTCTGACCATAACTCAATGCTTAATTAATCACTTTTCTGCGCTGAATCTATTTCTGATCGAGAGTGCAAGGTTTTCTTCAGATTTAGATTGTATGCCCTGGTAACCATAATTTCATTAGGTAAACACGAATTTTCAGAATTTCATAAAAACATGAGAGGTGAATAGCTCAATTATTAAAACAGAGTTGTTTTTTCCCCTTATTAAAATTTAAAAACAGAAGTTAATCAGACTGAAGAAAAATAATAATTATATAGAAAAAAGATGCTCCAAAATAATAAATCATTAGCATGGTATTGTTTTGATGTTATTATATAAAAATCATTGAGAATATAGCTCCCTAGATTATAGTGAGTTTCAGATGTTGCCAATAAAATTAAAAATAATTGCTCCTTTGGCTGGGAAACCCGATACCATCCAATATTAGCTTCGAGTTTCGGCCTAAATTAAGGGAGGAAGTTTATCAGTTTATATGTGAGTTTTTCAGAAAAGTTTATTATTTTTTATAGTTTTATTGTAGATCTGAAATTTAAAAAAGAATCGCATATGAGTCGATTATTTGTCGGGATATTGGATGATAGAGGGGATGTTGGATTTGAATCAAATTTGTTAACCGGCGACTTTTTAACATAGTATGTATCATTTAGACATTTTCCTCCCATTTTTGTTATCAGAAATTTCTCCTACACCTTGACCTCTATTCTTCAGAGTAAAGCTCAAATAGAGACACCTGTTTATTGACATTTATGTTGTTTGAAAATTGGTTCCTTAAAAAAGAGAGACTTATTTTTATTATTTTTTTTTTTTGTAATTACTAACTTTCCCACAACATATTTACCAATAGATTAGGATAGTTGAGTGAAATTCTCGGAATATTCAGTTAAATAGCGTTCCGTTTGATGTGGATGTTATATCATTAAACAATTGATTATTAAATCTTCATAAAACGTCACTATAAAATAAAATATTTTCATAACGGTGCCGTTTTTCCTTACCGCTTAGTAGTAAAACCCTAAATAATGGATTTATTATCAGTAATTAAACACAATTTTATTAATATATCAGATTGTTGAGGGGTCGTTATCGCTGTATAAACCGTTGTAAGTGGTTTACGGGGTAATAAAAGTCCCTTTAATTAAAACCTTAATCAGGAAACTTTTGGAAGGAGAGGGGGATATGACTTAGTATAATATAATCTGAGGAGATCGTTTCAGGTGATAAGGGCAGCGGGTTCGAGTTGATGGAGGGGGGGACAGTTTTGTCCGGTAGTTGCCGCGTCTTCGGTTTTATAGGTGAAGATGGATCGTGTCGTTTCGACGGACACGCCATCATCAGACCACATGCTCCCAGAATATAAAACTGACTTTAGGGGATGTACGGTGATTTTTACATAGCACACTTCAGGGAAAACCAGTTCTCGCGTCTCCTCTTCGGCAATAAAAAAGACAAAAAAAAAACACGAAAATCCATAAAAATGGAAAGAGGAAAAATGTAAATTTGTAAATAAACGAACTGTATTTCATTTATATTTAATATACTGAAAAAATTGCATTCCAGATTGCATTTTATTTATTTATTTTTTTTTGACAGAGAGAGAGGAAAAGATAGAATTCCATTATTATATTTTATTTACATTGGCTCATTATATAGTTTCCAGACTCCAGACTAATGAAACTATAATAGACTAATAAAACAGTTGGTGATATAATTAAAATCTATTTTATAAACGAGTAGTCCGATAAAAAACAAACTAGAAATACGATAGTTATTAAAAAGGGATAATTACGAACGAATATTTTCAGTAATATTTCGGAAGAATTAATAAAAACTAAGTTACTTTCGTTAGATAAGTAATATTAGCTATGTTTAAATATTATGTCTTCGTTATAGTTGGTGTAATAAGTATTTACAACAGATAGCAGTGATTCATGTGAAGCAGGGAACGTAAATATTACTCCCATAACAATCTATTACACGTAACAACAAGTACAAATCAATGACATAAGCTTGGTGAATAAATGTTCATGATCACCTCAACAGGATATTAACACCGTTACATGTTTACAACCATTTGTTTTAAAGACACGAGTTAACACTCGATGTTGAGATATAAAAAGCTGCGCAAACGGTTTCACTCAATACCCTAATAATCAAAACTATTTGAAAGTTGTTACAATTATTGATTGTATGTAACTATACAATCACCCATAAATGGACTTCTTCCACTTAAAAATATAATATTATTTTTCGGAGTAGTTCTCAAACTGAGACTTGACTGTAGGTAAATATTTGTAATGTGCTAGAATAAAATATATATTAATAATTGAGTCTCAAAAATATATCTTTTTTTATTGATATACCGTACTTAACCAAAAAAAATCAAAAATGAAACTGATGAAAGCACATAAAATCACTCAAAGTTTATGCTCCAACTCTGAATGAGTAGTAATTGAATTGTTTAGGGCTTGTTGTTTTTAATAAAAAAATATTTGAAAACATTTCTTGATGCATTAGATTTTGTGAAAAGTATAATTCATATGCTTTATAAATTAAAATTTTAATTAAGTTGATCTATATATAGCTTTGATTTATAAAATGGATTTTGTTTTAACAAAGTTACTTTTTCATGCAATATTGATTTAATTTAGAAATCTATCAATCTGAGATTAATCTTAGAGTTAATTTTACAGTAAGGTTACCAACTCTGGTGTATACGGCAATGTATCAACAAGAAGTTAATAGGCGCTTTACAAACACTGTTTACTTATACTTCTTTTTTTTCAAATTTTATTATTTATTAAATTAAGCGTTATTGTATTGTGTTATCCATCCTCTAAATATGTTAATCTTGTTCTCAACTGTAGTCCTCCTGATGTCTGAATAGAGAAACGACTGAGAAGGGTATATCAATAACCAAGATATATTTTGAGACATTTTTTTTTTAATAGGTTATTTGTGGTTATGTAGCTTCATGCGATAAATTATTTAATTTAGTGTATGATAATATTGTATATTGGTTTAGGCAATTTTCCACCCCCGCCCCCCCCCCCACCCGCGTTAATGGAGTCATTAGTCGACTTTGAAAAGTGGCTTGTAACATTGAGGATTTGAAAGAGTTAAAGGAAGTGTTGCAGAGAAGCCCGATTATTCTAATTCCAAAATGGCTGAAATAGTTCTAGAACGTTTTAAGCTTTAGGCACGTATTATTCAAGAGTTAGTCAAATATGCTTTCAGTTCAGAGGACGCTACTCTGTTGTCGAGCCAAGCTCCACAGGTGGTTCCCCCATCAGGCGAAATAAATCCCGTTGTGTTTTCACCCGAAGATCACCCAAGTTCGTCCGTCACACCTGAAACCAGTCTCCGCCCTTTGAACGTCTATAGATAAAATTCGAAACGCCAATACGCTGGTTATTCACGGTTTTGTATTCGGAGTGTTGTGATTATTCAAAATGTCTTGACAGGCAGAGGAGCGTGGATGAATGATAATACATCGCCTGGTTGGCAGTCGCCATTATTAAAAAAAAAATAAAAAATTTTGATCTGAAGGCAGTCAGTTCGAGGGAGTGATGCTCATTTGTCAAAACCGAGTTGTCTGTGAATGATGACTGGCATCAGCTTTGTCAATGGTTCATTTACTGAATAAATTTTCTCAAGGGAAAGTTTTTACAGAAACTGAAGAGGTCACCCAAGCACTCCAACTCATTCCCCCTTAATTCGTTAAGTACGTTTAACCACTTAATTATTTTAACCAGTAAATATTTTTCTTTTCGACCCTGCACAAGACAATCGATGCATGTCAAGACGATGACCCAAGTCCATAGAAAGTGGCTTTACTTTGGGACTGGAGCAGGCAGTCACCTACACTCAAAGTGTAGGTACGTGTAGGTAAGTGTAGGACAGAATTTCAAATGGCTCAATAAAAACAAAGGAAGCTCGTGGGTTCAAACCGCGAGATGAAAACTGAATATATTTGTAAGAGTACATAAGGGTATGGTACGGGAGCAATTATATTTAAAAATGTAACAAATTAATCTTAAACAGAACAATATATATTTATTTTAGAGGGAATTCTTTGTTTTATTTTATGTGCATGGGCTAAAATATCTAAATTAAAACTAAAAAACATTTAAAACGTGGAAAGCTAAAATATCCACTTATTCGTGTGTAGGAAAACAGAAACGAAAAATATACAACTAACAAACCAATTTCTAGGGGTCCTTGAGTGTATGATATGATGGATGTATTCATGTATCTTCTTCCTGGTTGAAACATTATTCAAATCTCTTTTTTCTAAATTATTGTTGAGTTGTTTATATTGCCTTAAAATAACATTAATGACCATTGTTCCGAGAGCGCACAGCCATGGTTAGGTAGAGGGGTCATTGATCCCATAAACACTATCCCTTGCCGAGAACGTACAAACATGGAAGACAGGCTAAGAATGATTTATGTGAATCATACATCCGCAGGTTGTTCGTGATACGGCGATAGAAATCGTCGAGTAACATGCATGCACTCTCTCGACAGCTATGAAAGTTCTCTCGTCTGAAACATTCCGTGCTCAGAAACGGCTAGAAACAAGCTGTTTAGGAGGCGCTATAAAAGTAATACCATTCCTGACACAATAGAGGGGTTCATTGTCAGCTGACTACAGCGAGTGGTCTATAAAAGACTATGTCAACCGCACTCCTGGAATTTCATTGAAAATACTCCTCCAACGAGAGGGGACAGAATTTCACACCCTGAATTTCTCTACACAGTCCCTTATTTCTTATTCCATATCTGCAGTCAAACTTAACATGGACGTGACCTGGGTATTCCGACCGCTAATGCATACCACCCTTTCCTTTCTCTCCGGGTAGAGGAGTAACCCCCTAACACCCTCTGCTCCTCGGATCCTGTGGAGCCCATGTTCAATATCTGAGCTCTGTCACAGATTGCGTACTGGAGACACTCAAAATAGACGGTCGAATTAATGACTTTGAATCTCACAACGTCCCAGTTACCTTTGAGGGGCTTCGATCAATATTCTAAACGGAAATATATGCAGTGATGTTACTGTTGTTCTGCTTTTGGATATTGGTTCATTATATTTGTCGATTGTACTGATTGAAAAATCTCTAAGAGAAATCCCTAATTCCAATCTTCCAAAACGGAAAAACCAAGGAAAATTCTTTTCTTTTCTTTTTTATCTATAAATAAAATTACAATATGCTCAATAAACCAATATATATTCGTGATAATAGATCGCACCATGTTTAAAATTAACATTTCTTTTTCATTCATACCGTATTAACAAAGGACATTCATACAATGTAAGTTTGTATTCACAGCCCAGGTTTCCACCCGCAGTATTGTCTCCTTATGGGGAACGAGGCAAGGATTTGCGAGATCCCCCACGCTCCTCTTGCAGACGCATCACCACTACCAAACAGTGGAGGCTTGAGGAGAGCACGAGAAACTCAGACGCTGAGGACACGAGGGCAAAACTGATCAGCGCCAGAACTCCCAGTGACTAAATACTTACACGTGGCCAATACCGCTTTAATCTCCGAGGATATTGTAGGGATTGGTGTTACTTTAAAGGGTTAGCTAGAAGATTTGGAAGGTCTAAAAAGTTATGATTGAATGATAAGTCATTTAAATTTTGAATAAATAAGACCTTGGACAGTGAGAATTCCATGGTAACTATGGAGTGTTTTATTCTTGACATAAATTGTGGCGTTAAATGATATTACGAGAATTATTTCTTGAAGCAGATGTTTTTCTACTCACTAGAGAACAATATAAGGAAGAAGTTATGGCCCATTGTTGTGTCTTTGTACATCATATCACTAATCAGGCTGGACGAAAGCAGAATATTTCATCATAAATTACTATCGGCAAATTAAACAATTATGAAAAAAAACAGCTGTACTCCTTATTAAAATTCCTAAGAATAATAACAATTTAATCTCCCGACTACATGATGTTATATTGACTTTATTCATAACGTAATAAAAGAGCACTTAAAAGTTTCAATGAAAGAATTCAATTGTTTTGTAAATAAAGCCAGGAATTCTAAACCAACAAATTCGTATCATTGATAATCCATGCGTGCCTGTTTAAAAGAGAAAGCTGAGTTTGAATTTATTTAGTCCACAACACTGTTACAAAACGCTGATGTAGAATTCTTAGAAAAAAAAAAAAAAAAAGAGTCTGAAACTTTATTCAGACATGCAACATTGTTGTTCGCTACTTTCTGCAAATCGCTCGGACAAGACGCAGATACGAGATCGGTTTCCGTCTTAGTTATCTAGACAAGATAGGAGGAAGCCAGTGATAAAAGACGGAATAAAACGGCAGATAAAGACTTGAGAACTGAATAAACATAGCGGTTAAAAGCGTATGTCACTCGCGATCCGTTTTAATTTCCAAGCAGCCCCCCCCCTTATTTCTTCGCTGGAAGAGATTCAAGTGCAAATTCAGGCCGCTGGAAACGCCTCGTAAGTTCCCTCAAGTTCAATTAGCGAACCTAATGAATAAACATTATATTGCAAATTGAAAGTGCCATGTTACCGTAGGTCTTGGTAGTTGGGGGGGCAAAGCAATTTACAAGGATTTGCACAAACGAACCCTCTAAACCATAGCAGTTCATAAACTGCTAAGCCAATTCGTAAATATTTGAACCTAGCTATTCAATCATATTTGAGTAGTGATGGCAGTTATAATAAATTCGTAAAGTAGGACGAACACGGCTCAAAATCATTAGAAAGTAAACATTCACGGGAAAATCTTATGACCTCAGCTGACTAATATCGATATGAGATAGAAAATGTTGAGAAAATTACGTAGTCTAGGAATGAATACACCAGTGGAAATCGTAAGAATAATTTGGTAGACTGTACCGATTAAGTAAAGTGGTTTATATAGTTTTCATCCACACTGTCCGACAATAGCTCGTGTCCTATAACCATCGCCTGACTTGTGAGACAGAGGTGCATCCTGGGCCCGGGGTCCGTGTGCCCGGGCTCTGCTCTCGCACTTGTCCTATTTCGGGCTTCCAGCGGCGTTGATTACCACCGGGGTTTTACGCCAAAATCCCAATAACAATCGAACATGGAAATGGACCACTCCTTTAGCATTGCTCTGATTCGAGTTAATAAAGGCCTCGAAGGATAAATTATAACTCATAAAAGCCGGAAAAAACAAACGGAATCCTAGCTGTATTGGAATGTTATAAAAAAAAGTTGTTTCCATCTTTATATTTATACCAAGGGATGCGGAGTGTTTCACGAAATTTATCAGTTTTAACCAGTTCCATTAGGCGAGGAAAAACAAGGGGGACGGCTGAGATTAATAGCGGTTAATAAACGAGAAGATGCAGAAAAAATTGTGTTTGGCAATCACGGAGAATACAATAACTCCTTTTGGAATGAGCGGGAGGGTGAGAAGTTGTGACCTGGACACGGTCCAACCCTTCCCCTCTTCGCACGCGGTCGCTCGGAACCCTTTTCATCTCGGTTTAATAAAACGTAATAAAAACTATCGCCGAGAAGGGAGGCGCGTTAACTGGAAGTTGACGGGGTTGTCACAGGCCCTATACATCACAACTAACAAGCAGGTCTCCTCTCCTGCACCCGCTTCCTTTATTTATGCGTCGTTTACGGGGGGGTGTTTTTTTTTCTCCTTTTTTCTCTCCCGTTTCCTCTTTCTAAACGTGGAAGTAATTTTCTGAGGGGTCGCGTAGGAAGATCCGTGAAGTTGATTTACATAGCATCACCGCTGACTGAGAGCAGTGATTGAACGGCTGTGTAATTGTCCTGAGAGGAAGTTGCTTAACCGTTACGGGAACGGCCCGCGGTGTCGCACTTATCGCTTTCCCTTTAGTTACCTCAATTACGGGCTTCATCTGTTATCGTACCGAAATAACTTAAGCGAGTTCGGTCTCATTAACTGCGACCTATTAATAAATACAAGTTAATTTGAATTCATAACCTTCGTAGACTCACCAATACTACTGGAAAGTTCAAATATACTAATACAGGTAAAAAAATCATTATGCGTAGATATTCTGTTATTATATATTTACCTTGAAAATATTTTAATCGCGTGTTTTGGTATTCCTTTTCAAGTAAGAGGGCATGACTTTTTTTTTTGTTTTAATTAATCTAATCTTTATTGTGATAAAATTACAATCTTTGTTATTGGGCGTTAGCTAATTGTGTTCAATGTTCAATTCATACCATATTTACAATTCTTCATTCCCTAGCTCATTCATACAGTATTTAAAAACAGCTCAGAGACTTCTCAAATCCACATGATTGTCGTCCCCCTCGCATGCGAAAGAGAAAGCGGAGTCTTGGGATTTGGACTATTCAAAAAGAGGAGAAACGCAGAAGTCCACAACTTAAAATCCTTCATATGTAGCTGCTTGATGGGCTTAGCTATCAGAAGCAATGATGTTTTAGACTAGATTCATTCCATATTATTTGTATTAAGTAAATATTGGAAATAAATTGATTTGAATATTTGAGTAAATCGGAATATGGATTATTTTGTTCAATTTTATTTACTTATTTATTTTAGGTCACGTTACTATTATACGGACTCTGACGACAGTTCTGGCCTAGGCTATTGCCGTTATCGATTGTCCTTCGGACGCGGTCGTGTACTAACAAGCCAGTCGCGAACTTCGGGACCATATGCAGGTCTGTGGTCGCCGGACCGTAGACGATTTACATACGGTCCTAGCTGATCGGTCACGGTGACTCACACACGGCCGGTGGAAGGGGACTGGAGCTAATGCATTTGTTTATAGCGTGTTAACACGGAGCACACGGGCAACACGGAAACCTACAATCACAGGTCTACCCGCTCGGCGGCCGGTCGTGGTGTATCAGAAATTAATGTCCATTAAAACTACCGGGTTCCATTTCGGACCCTCTCCCTCCAGCACAGCTTAGGCTCCTAATCCTAAAATAGACTAACTCCGTTTATTTTATCATATTTGGCTTATGGAAAACCATGTAAGAGTCAAATAAATCGATAACAGCAGAAAGCATATCAAGATTTTCAGTGTTTGAAATTATTGGTAAAAAAAAATAATTCTCAATCTAAAAGGAAATATTTTTTTGTGAACAATTCCTAAATGTAAAGGAGTGTTGTGAAGTTAGTATGGAGTCGTCACATAATCTTGAAGGGGTATGGGTAGAAAAAATTTCCCACTCTGTTTTTAAGGGATTTTTTATAGTAAATATTAGTATAGTTAAAGATGAATAGCAACAAAGCAGACTTTTCATAAACTTTTCGGTCAGCTGAATATTCAGTGGAGTTAAACAGGGTGTTAAAAAAAGACGAGCATAAGGGGTTTCGAAACACATTAAAGAAACGGATTTAAATTATTTCCACTTATGGGGTTTCGGCAAAAAGCGATTCAAACGTTCCAAGTAGGGAACCCGCACAATATATTTGAAAAGTGTGCATCTTTTTGCGTTCGATAACCAATAGATTCCGAGGGGTGAATCGAAAAAACAAATTAAAAGTTAGCTAGGCAACTTTTATGTTAACGTGCCATCAACATGTCAGATCAATTGTACATTTACATTCACATTTAGCTGAAGACTTCAAAATTACAGCTTCTCCCAATGCATAGTCACTTTTAGCAAAAACAAAAAATCAATTGCACAGAAGACATGAGAATATACCGAGCCACTACAAAATGCTGGACACGTATTATAAAGTGGATAGCGGACTTGGTGAGTTGTCCTGGCTAAGCTACCGGATAAGTGGCTCGGATAAAAATACCTTGTACTACCAGCACCTGATAAATACTGACTCATTTCTCTTCCGGCCGGGCGTAAGCACATGTCCTCAGGGCCGACTTCATTATCTTACAGAGCATTAACTTTTGACACGACAAGACTTCAAGACACTAAATCTCGTTAAGTAATGACAGGCAAGAGCTTTTTTCCGGCCTATTTTTAAATCTTCTATTTGTGTGCGAGTGTTTTCTTTAGTTATTGTTATGTTACTTAAGTGACAGGCAAGTACAAAAAAAAACTATTTGGAAAGCAGAAATGTTGCCCCTGAGGTCCGAGGGTAAGCCCCCCCCCCCCTCTCCGAATGCATTTGGTCCGTTCTCAAGACAACAGCGGTGAATTGTAAAACATATACATACATGTGTTGCAGCAATCGACGTTTGGCTCACCAATGAGAAAACTCATGATAATTTTAAACGAAATATTTATCAATTGCAAAGTTGAAAAGTTCTCAGTGCATGGCCTCCAATGGTCAGTGCATCTGAAAAAGGTCTTCTATCTGTGCAATAGGCATCTTCTTGTTTCTAGCAATTGGAGGCGCGGAGCCTTTGTTTGATAATACAAGAAAGCCAATTTTATTTTGAATTTCTCACTTCCTTTCTTTTTCTACATCTAATTCCGCGACTCGTCGCCTAATGGTAGTTCCATTTTGACACTAAACATTTTAACAGAAAATTCTGGCAGTTTTATACTGTGATAAAACTTTATTTCCAGCACAGAAAACATTCTTCCATCCAAAAACTCCTCTACGTTGATGGCACTTCGGTAGGATGGATGTTGCCATATTGTTCTAGACTTAAGAAGTGGAACAACTTTGACGCTTTGTGTAAATAAAAGGTATCCAATGGAACATTCACAACGGTTAGACTGCTTCGAGTTTACTGATAGCTCAGGCTTAGTGCTCTTCAAGGGCTTGTCTGTTAGTAGATGTACACTATGGAGGTACTTCATACTTCTGCGTTGAAAGGAGAATGTCTCAGGGAATGTTTGCGGATCTATAAGAGGATTTATAAAGCTAACATAAGGCAGACACTGCTGATTGAGTTTTTATTGAATAAATTTTCAAATGTCAGGATATTTAGCATCAACTTCTCAGATCTATGAAATATAATGGATGTAAGGGTTTGAAATCTTCAGAACTGATTATACAGAGTATCGTGGGTTTCTTTCGAAAATAGAAACCCTTATGTTTCGAACGGTGTGTATGTCTGTCTAGGTCATTGTAAGTACCCTGTTCAAATCAACAAATTTTATAGCAGCAACATCTACATTTTGTTGATTTTTTCAAATTATAATTACAAAAAAGTTCATAAAACTGTTATAATCACCGCCGACAATACAATATCCATTATTGAAAGGAATAAGGTGGTTATATAACAGATGGACTGAAGGGAAGTGAAGGGGTTATGTCTTGCTTCAGACTCGTGCTTATCAGTGCGCGTACTGACAAGCACTGACTCTTCAGCAAAACCACCAGCTACCGGAGAAGTCAGGGACATCACAGTTAGCGGGGGAGGACGATAAAAGAGATGCCGGCGACTCGGACATTCACAGACATGGTGTAAATAAAGCCGTATCACAGACTGCGATATCAGTCGCGATATCGGCCAACGTCGGGTCCCATGGGACCGGGGTTCGCGCGCGCCGGCCGTACACTCCTTATCGCCAGTTACATTTTAATAACATTCGCGCGTGTAAACAATAGAGTGGGTGAAGGGGGTGGATAGGAAAAAACGACAACAGCCCTCATTCATGCTGTCAGCCCGGCTAACTTACGCTCATGGGGTTGCGAACGTACGCCTGTTTGCCCAGCACTTACACCCCCTTCAGTCTGAACGTAGTGTTGTTTTCAGATACGAAAGAGCGGGCGGTATCCGATGGTTACGTTTTTTACGATCGCATATTCTATTAGAAGAAAAATCACAAAAAAAAATCCAGATAGGTAGCTAACTAAATATTTTGCAACGGCTGCAAAAAACATTTTAATGACTTTAGCAATTATTTCAGGACGACATGCTATTTAATTTGGTACACAAAATATGGTTGAGAAATATTAACGAGTCTCTTCTTTGCCTATAGCTTTCAAATATAGAATCACCGATGTCACATATCACATTAAACTATCAAACATATGAGAGAGATAGAAATTAATTTATACCTTTTCCTTTTAGTGCGACCGACAAATTGAGCAACCGGCAATCGCACATTACCTGACAGACCACTGTTGCTAATAAAATGAATGTCACTACTACAGGCCAGCCTATACATAACGGAATCACTGTAAATACAATACTAAAAAAATTTTCTGAAAGCTGAAGAGAATGAATCGTATATTTTGAGGTCATCAGTATAAAGAGTCTACAATTTTATTTAATAAAGAATCTTTAGTTTTATACAGCTACCGATATATGTAGTGAACTGGCTTCTCATATATCACTGTTTATTTTTTAAATTTATTTCTGGGCATGAATAGAAAAAAAGTATTACTTATATCTACATGTATGACATCTACTTACACTTGTAGGATTTATAAGTATAATATCACTTCATGGAGTACGTGTAGTAAGAAACAAATATTCAGCTGGATGAACAGGGGTTAAAGGTTCTAATACAAAAAAAGATATAAAACAAGTGAATACAAACCTGAATTTTTAAAGAGATTTAGATTAATATCTTTTTTTTTTAAACAGATACATTTACTATAAATCTCACATAACTATGATAATCTAACAAAGACATTACTACAATAAAGTCACATTGATTTGCGGCCTGGTAATATATTGCGTCTTACTCAATTTTGAACAGCAGAGGTTCTTACCACTTCCCTTGTTACTTAGATCTAAGTAGGAGAAAAGTCTTTAAGTAAGTACTTAACATCGTACGGCTTCGGATTCTCGATTGTAAGTCCCCCTCTCTCTTGAAGACAATATGCTCAAAGCCTCCCAAATAAGAAAAGGGACATGAATGAATTCCCTACGCCAGTTTTAAACTATATGACCGTATTTAAAGTTTAAAGTATTATATAGACTATTTATAAACCAATACTAATTCTTCTTCACATCATTATCGTTTTACATAATGATAATACAATATTAATTTACAAGTGAGCAAAGCAGATGACACGCTAATGCGAACCCTTTGGATCATTTGATAAACGCAGTTGACAAGTATTTGATATATTCAGTTCGAATATATTATTCATCCGGTGAATTTACGATTAGTAAGTAGTAATTAAAGCTAATTCTGTTCAATTTATGAAATAGGATACTTATCAATAATGTATTCACTTAAAAAGGATGATAGTAATAATAATGATTTATGAAAAAATGTTATTCAACTGTTACTTTGTGACTTGTATATTAAAATTTTTGTAAAATCTAAAAAAAAAAATATGGGTTTTCCAGCTAATGAGGATCATTTTGATGATGTAAGATAGTTATAAGTATAAGATAAATGAGGTGAGCCTCATCACTTTTAATAAATTCAGTCTAATTATGTATAATGTACATCATTATACATCAATTGTACATTGCAGATCACTACTAGTAGAAAACAGAATTGGTATAAAATGTAGCCAAGCTACAGGAAATATATAATAAATAAATTGTAAATAGATTCCTTTGCAGAATCTATATTTTGTATCATATATTAATTTTGTAACAAGGGGATATGATTTTTTTTTTTTCCTTTCATAGCCCCTTAAAATTTACAGATAATTATAGATCCTGAGGCGAATCTATTTACAAATTATTTTTGTATTTCCTGTAGCATCGCTACATTATATACAGGTTTTGTTATTTTATAAAAATTATATAATGAATAAACAAGTATAATTATACACATTATACGTGACTGGACAAAACTGACTAATAAAGGTGATGGAGCTCACCTTTTTGATCAAACTTAAAACTAACTTACATACTAATTCTGAACCTAATTTTTTCCCGGCAGCCTGTTGCCATCAATGCGGGAGGGGTGGTGGGCCATAATGTTAAACACTGGGTTGGTTAGGTGCTGCAACGAGTCAAAAGACTTGATGTGTCTCCGGCGGATGAACTCACCCACCGACGGCACACCAAGCAATGGGTGCAGGTCAGCGTTCTTTGACCTCTCGAGAGAGGTATGTCGGACCACTTTTCGCATGATCCCATTCTGGAAATGTTGGAGACATTTGGTTGTGATATGAGAAATAAAGAGGATATGAAAAAAAAGAAAAAGAAATAAGATATATATATATATATATATTGGAACGCTCCCATAAATTCAACAATTATTCATTAATCTATAGACTCTACTTTCTGTATGGCATTGTTTCGCGTACCGCGATCTCAAACATTGCATCCCCCCCCCCCCCGCAATATGTATTATTAAAAGATATTTGTTTTTAAATATTTCTGTTGTATTCGATTTCGTCTGAGTTTCAAGAAGACAATATCATTGTTTTTTTATAATAAGGTCATGTTTCAAATCCGATTATATTTAATTAGCCACCATCTCCTATGCTAATATACTCAACCAAATTCACATTCTCAAATATATAATCCTGTAGTCAGTTTAAGATTACGAAAAATAAACAGGTGGTCTTATGCCCCACGTTGGAGTGGGCTCCGACTCGCATTAATCCCCTTGTATGCCTTTTTTTCTTGCCCTTGTAACGGAACACCTTTGATAGGTCATTAAGCTAATCCCGTTGTAGGAGGTATTTAATGTCCTTTGTACGATTTGATAGGATTCGTTGTAGATTAGGCCAGTTCCATGGATCGCCTTTCACTATACAGACAAAAGTATATTATATAATATTTTTAAAAAAATTTTCGCTCCCCAGACGTACAAGGTGATCAAGCGCCGGATGAAATATAATAATCACCTTCGGATTATTGAGGATTTTTTTTCAGATTATATTCATAGGCATCATTGAATTTTGGGAACTTAACTTAATTTTGGGTACGTTTCGTTCATACTGGAGTGTACGACTTAATACATTTTTTTTTTCAGGCTAAATGATGTTATATTTGAATTTAGCACCATGCCGGTTGAGCCAGTTGTCTTATAATCCTGAAGTATCCATGAATATATCAGAAGGCAACTGGTTATACTTATCCATCATTTTGCTCATCAGGATTACAGACTTTATTAGTTCAGAACCAGCAGGGCTAAGATCAAGAATAAATTAATAATGAACGGTTCTAATGGTTTGGTAGGATTTGGCCAGGTACTCTGCAAAGCCCACGAGTGCCCGCTTCGTAGGATGTGAATGGCATCTTACGTGAAACCTTAGAATTACCGTTGAGTGAAGAAGGCGTCCCAACATCCTTTGCATATGATAAGCAGTTGAATGAATCACAGACCAAAATACGAGATTGAATTCTTGTACATTATAACGTTGCTGGGATGCTAAACGGTTTAAATGTCTCAAATGGCTAATATTTAGGCTGGTATTCGTTGATTATTTATTATTATATTATTCCTCATTAAAACAAAAACCCTGGCATATTCTGAACAGATAGAGAAGATTTTGCTCCAGTTTTACTTCTAATCCTAAAAAAAACAAATCCGATAAAGCTATCATGTAACAATCTAATCTTAACGAAACTGTGTATTTTTAAATACTGTTGATTTACAGTTGGATAACTTTAGCGGTCATAAAATGCAAATTCAAATCGATTAATTTCTAATATTTACACAATAACATTAACAATTAAAAATTATCAGTCAAAATGATGCACGACCAGTATCGGGACTCAAATTTGGATTTGCTATCAATTATTAATCCCTTCAAATAGTTTTGGGATTTATCCCACAACCAAAACTTCCCAAATCTTCAGTTAAATGGTTATAAATTCTAATTTAGAAAAAAATACTTAGCGACTAGTCTTGATGGAAAGTTTGGGCTTACATGGATTAATACTATATATAATAAAAAACACGGAAATGCCATCCAAAAATGTTTTAGGCTGTTATAATAATACATTTTTGTCAAAATACCACACGTCATTTGCAGAAAAATATGAAAAAAAACTTAAATTTAAAGGCTAAAGGCCAATTGAGGCACAGACGCTGCTCATTCCATAGCGATCATTTTTTATTATAATTGCCAGTTTAATCCACGCCGTAATCTAGGTTCAAGTCGTCCGTACCATTAGTAACAAAAAAAAACGTAAACCAACGAAAAATTTTGCGTTAATTTTGGAGGAAATATTAGAACTTGCTGTATAATATGGTTTCAGAGCTAACAATATGTAGCTTGCTTTTTTTTCATTAGTTTTTCCATAACCCCCAATATTGTATCTTATCCCAATTTTCTTGGCCCAACGTTCAATCGCTCTGACTATAATTTTTTTGGGGTTCAAATATTTTATTCAAAGACAAACGAATTGAATTATTGAGCTAATGGGGGGTAATAGTCGTACGACAAGATCCCGATATGAAAAAAAAAAAAAAAAAAACCAAAATCCATTATGTATAAGCTAATCGACCATCGCGATACGGATCAGCTGGTACCCACAAGGGCTAAGGAAGGAATAACAAAGTTATAATTTAAACGGTCCTCCTTAGTTAAAATTCTTCTATTTACTGTCGCCCGGAGGGAAGTAGATAAAGACCAATTAATGGCTACCAACCTGAACAAGGAATTTCACTTAGGGTGGGAGGGGGAGCAGCGTCCCACGCTGAAAAACTGATGGGGACACCTGAATTTCGATCGTAAGACGGATAGCAAGCTCCGAGCTGTTCCTCACTATTCCTGGAGCAGGGGACTACGAGCGACTAACTCATAAGAGTACCAAAATAGTAAGGATTCCAAAATATTTTGTTTGAAATTGTCTCTGAAATGAGATGCGACGCGTCATTTGAAATGAATATGTTCTATTATGAAACGTAATAAAGTAGAAGATTTAGTTCCACTTAGTTTCGGAATGTGGTGTTGGATTTCAAAGGGTGTCTGATAAAACAACGGTAGTAAAAGTTACAAGCCGCTTTTTAGTGGGATCTATTTGAAACTGGTTTATTGTTTGTGAGTATGTCGTAGGGGAGTGAACTGTGCACCTAGCTAGCCACCAGTTGCTGTGGGGTCATGCAGTATAACGTAGCGTGCCAACATTTCACAGTACGTAGAAATTCAGAGGAACATTTCAGTACGGTTCAAGATGGGGACGCATTTCCTAACTGTAACACAAAGTACCATAGTGCTTACGGATGTATTTTGACTTGCTACTGATTTGGATTTGAAAAAACAGAAAAAAACCTAAAGATTATCTTAGAGAAATTGTATTTAATTGTAATTTAAATTATGGTACCCTTTAACATGGAATGTAGGATACACTATTGGGAGCCACCCATTTATATTACCATAAACGAAATAAAAATTCACTGTCTACACAGGGCTTCAGACCCAGAAACTTTCGTATCATGATTCGGTTATAACCTTACCGACCTTGAACGCAGCAAGGTATGTTGGGGTCTAATTAATAACAAGCAGCGTTATTAAAGACTTCTTCAGTTCTACACTCATAAACAATTTTTGACTTCAATGAAGAACACATCTGAGCAAAAGTAGTATTTGTTTCTAGGTTTTATACTACGGACTATTATAATAGGGCTTAACTTTGAACTGATCGGGACAGCCGTTTTTCTTCCATATCCGTGTATGATTGCCTTATGTATGCCTGCCTCGATCGACAATTTTAAATAAATATCACACAAAATCTCGGATTTCGCCGAGTTGTTTTGGGTTAAAATATGTAGTAAGTATGAATAAAGTGGTTCCCGTTTCTCTTATTTTCATTTTTACACAAAATCGTTGCTATAATAGAATTACAATCCTGATGATTATTGACTCTACTAGTCTGTAGACGCGTTTTTCAGTAGTAATTTGGCTTTATGCATTGTATAGGGGGAACGAAAATTCTGTGGATATTCAAGAACGTTTTTATTAATCGCCATTATTCTTGGTGATAGAGTCTTCTGATTATCTGTTGTAGATAACGCTCAATTTTGTCTTCCCACAAGTTTTTATTTTTTATTTCACAAGCGCTTTCGGAAGCTATACTAACATTATCAAGAGTAGCAAGTCTGACACGGTGATTTTAAGCTACAATTTGAGTACTTATGGAATGACACTATAAATGCCGAAAGCACTAGTAATAAAAATAAAAAACTGTGGGTAGGCAAAATTGAACTTTATTTACTTATTCTTAACACAAAAATAGCAATTAGACAAATTATTTGTGGTAAGTAAATTGGCAATGCATAGAATACCACATGGCTGGTACTGTTTCTGATTAATTTTTCATATTTAAAAAATACTTTTATATTCATCCTACTCGATTGTTATTTTCACAGAAGGGGGAAGCTCAACTTAAAGAATCGAGCATATGATTTTTTTTTACCGTTTTAAACATTTAAAATTTAACATAAAAAATTGTTACTCGTTAGGGTGAACAAGGTGTGAAAAGGTGTTTCGCATCTCAAAGGCATCTAACAAAAGAAATTTCTCCATCCTGTCCGGAGACACGACGGTCGGCAATTACCCTTCCGAAAACCTACCCTTAGAGGACAATACTTGTTGATAAATATTTAAAATGTTGCTGAGAATGTGTTGCGTGCACAGTGAAGGCGGCCCAAGCTCACGAAAACTCAGGTAACTGTTTTCCATGTGACGCTCTAAGCCACCCCCTCCTTTACCATCCATCACCTCTTTTTACTTTTAAACACTTTTTTTTTTTTCATTTTTAATAAATCTCTTCTCCAACCACCTCGTTCGTCGCTCATTATGAATATACTGTGCGTACGTGCGTGAGTAACGGCTGGTAAAAATCTATACGTGTAGTAAATTACGCTTGGTTGGTTAAGTTATGCTGTGTTCCCTCGCTGCGAAGGACCAGCTGTTCGGCCCAGTACATAACTCACATCCTTAATAAGCCTCCAATCGCACATTCGTTCGGACGCTCCGATACCAAACGGCCTATACGTAGTTAATGTACTCTTTCCATTCTCGTTTGATTTATAAGCGTATGCAAAAGTCGGCAATCCACAACACTCGTTTTTGAACTTGTGTTTTAATTATTTAATATTTGAACGAGGTTTTTTTACTTGACGCATTGCATCCTCGGTCCAGAGAATAATATGTTGTCCTTCCTCTCAGTTCTGAAATATATGGTAATCATACACCTCATCCTCCAAATATCTCATAAATAAATGTAGGCATTTGTATCCAAAACCAAATTAATTAGACCGAAAGCAGATAGACTAAAACGTAGTGTTTAAAAAAAAAAAAAATTGTTCACTTGTCGTTTGATAAAATCATTTTTAAAATTTAAAAATAGCTTATAATCAATATAACAAGTACTTTTCTAAGGTACTTACATAACCAATTATGCCATACTTAAAAATATCTCAGCTTTGCTTACCTAAAACAAAAAAAAAAGTTATGTTTATTAAGGATACTTATTGAATTCACAAAATATAAATGTGGAAGTCTTTGATAAATAACTGACTTTGATTGCTACCCCAAAACTAGACCAGGAAAAAACAATGACTATTTTGCTAATACTCTGAGGGAGTGCCAAGCCCTCCAATATTCTTGACATCGAGTCCCTCCAATCCAGAATCCTTCTCAAAATAGTCAATGTTTCCTTATATATCAACATCCTTACCCTTTACGATGATCTTAACATCCCATTCATTCAAGATCTACTACCAGAATTTCAATTCCCACCTCCCTGTCCATCCTAATCTCTATGCAAATGCTCTATACTCCCATCTCTGGCAACCCAACCTCCAAACATTTTGTTTATAATGATTACCAACATGACAGGTAAAGTTAGTATTAATAGTGCCCATGACTGGTAAGTATATGTCATTCATTGGATTTGTGTAGCCACAGAAAATTATGGTTAAACTATGTGCTTTTCTAAGTCAATGTCTAGAAAAAGTGGATGTTACTAGTTTTGATTAGTATCAAAGCTCCTGACATCTATCAATGAGACCGATCTTAAAAAAATGATAGCGTTTTCTCAGATTTCCATTTATACATGGTCATTGCTCTTTGCTAAATACTCGGGGAGGGGGAAGGAAGAGACCTGTGCGGAAGTGGGTCGGCAACAATGCTAAATATTAAACGGAGGGGCCAGACCCCAAGAGACCTGCGGCCCTCTGTGTCTGATCTCCGCCGAATAGTTGTCTCAACTCTCAGCAGCGGGAGTTGAACTATTTCCAACACGACCGACCTCCTATAGCCAGGCCACGGCCTTCCGTATCATCAGCTTTAATTATATCGGATTACAACTGCTTGAATATATAACAAGTGCAATTAGCCATAGCCTGTCCGATTCAACATGTCACCTGGTGAGGGGTGGGGGAAGGGTTCCAGTACATCCGCCCACTCAACGCCAGTTAATGAATTCTGTCCCGTGCATACGGGATTAAGGGTATATTGCCGCTGTTAATGAGCCCTGCCACGAGTGATGTAATGTCAACGCGAACAACTGGAAATGATCTTCAGCAAGAACCGCAGTATAGGGCTAAACAGTTTTGAAGAATATTTCATATTCTCTATGCTCGTATAGAGAAGACAATTACATTCAAAACAATTGCTCGAGAAATAAAATCTTTATTGTGATAAAATTACAATATGCCTTATTGGGCAGCAATAAGCAATTGTGGTAAATGTTCTCTTCATACCACACTTACAATTTTTCATTTAATCGCTAATTCATACAGTATTTACAAACAACCCAAAAACCTCCCAATCTACACGATTGTCACCCTCTTCACATTTGAAAGAACAAGCGGAGTTTTGGGAAGTCCCCCACGCTTCTCCTTCAGCCACGTCACCGGATACTACCCAGTGGAGGCTGACCAAGAGCACGAGTGCCACACACACTCAGTACTTCATTAGAGAAACTGCCAGTGCCAGGACTACCACTGTCACGTATTTGTAGCAGGCCACGAGGCCACTGCCGCTTTAGTCCCTGAAGAGGCTTATAGGGATGAGTAGTGCAGTGTAATGACTGTGCTAGGGGATTAGGGTGGTTGGATAGGCTATTATGGAATTTCATGAAGTTGGAAGGGATGCGTTTACGAATGTAGGGTACATTAACATTGTTATGAAGGGTTTTGTTGTTGATGTAATAAGGGCATTTACTATTTTTCTCAGGATGTTTTATTGAAAGGATTGGATGCGCTTGATGTTCGCCTTTTTTGCTGTCCCCCATAGCTTCATTCCATATGTCCCGATTGGCTTTAGTATAACTTTGTAAACTAGTAATTTATTTTCTAATGAGAGATAGAATGTCCTTTGAAGTAGTCTGTAAGTTGTCCAAAGCGTTTGTTTAGTTCTTGTCACACGAGGCTAGTATGGATTCCATGTTAGCATTTTGTTGAGATGGAAGCCTATAAACCTTACTGTCTTGGATACAGGAAGAGAAATGGAAAAAACTAGTGGACAGGACTACAAAACAATTTATTTAATAAAGAACAGGATTGGCAACAATAACAAAAATTAAATAACACACCTGTGAATGACATCTTAATTAATCAGTTCATTAATTCATTTTCATTAATTCAAAATCAATATTACATTAACAAGTAACTCTGCTAATACAAGAACCATTTACAAACATAAGATATAAGAAACACTTATTTGAATGATTTAGAATGGAAAAGATTGTATACCCCATAAGAAAAATAGTTCTTACTTATTTTCAGAAATTTTATTAGAAACTTTGTAATATTAGGTCGAAAGCCAGAGTTTTTTTAAGGATAATTTGATTATTATTGCGAAAAGGCGCAAGGGTTTACTCAATCACCGGCATATGACAAATCTAATAGAATACCTATAATTTTTCTTTTCAATTACATCCTTCAAATATCATCATACCGGTCAATACATGTTGATGTAGTTCTGGTAATTCTCCGGTAAATAAATGTTTGTTTTCTTTGGCTTTTTTTCTCAAGCGGTCACTGTCAGATGCTCCCTAAGTAGTAAGTAGCCTTCAATGTTGAACGAAATATGAGGGAAATAATGGATTGTTTAGGTACCCCTAGAGGCAAATGTAAAGAGAAGACCAATAAAATAAAATGTAATTTGTTCTTAATTGATATGATAAAATAAATACTGAGGCCACTGATGTATGAATCGATTGAAGATGGTTTCTAGCAACAATTTTTTTTTTGTTTTAATGAAGATACAAAAGGCGCTCAGATGGATATCTTCTTACAAACAACGGGCGGGATTGCTGTCATATAACAAACTAGCCAATAGGATCTGTTCAAAAATGACTATAAACCATTTGAAGCTATAAAATTTTATTATTATGAAAGCAGTGGTGGTCTGGCGGAGAGGAAGAGATATCAGGTTATTTATTTGGTCCCAGCACAATAGCTGTCCTTACTCTCTATCTTACCTTTATCCCGTCTCACCAAATATTGGCCCCACCCAACCCCGAACCATCCATTCCCACCTCCAGCGCCAAATACACCCCTAAATCTTACACAGTCCAAATATATTTACTATGGATTTTTTTTTTTTTTTATGCATTCTCCCTTTATTCTCCTCTTTCGAATCCCCCTTCCCCGTCAACCAGGGAGTTGTATTGTTCTTTCCCACACACAGTTTTTATCCCAGTGCTGAGAAAACACTACACAAAATTTATTAGGATTTGCAAACATCAAATGCTCTTTGAAGCATTCTCCCGAACGGCAATAGTATAGTCGACTTTATTTCTTCTATCATCATTTTTTTCTCCAAGGCTAAATAAATCACAACTTCTTCAAAAACGTTCACTTAATGGTATTTTCCCGACTTATAGAATTTCTCGGTCCCTACCGAAAAAAAAAGAAATTAAATAAACTCAGTTCATACCTAAATTGCTTTTTCGTTTTCCTTTTATCTGATGATCGAGTGAAAAGATAGTTTCCGATCTGAGGAATATTTTGTTAACACAGTAAAAATAAGCTCATTTATTTACTCAATTACATGCTATTTTTAGATTTTCAGTCAACGGCAGAATTTATAGGGAGAAGTATTAATAAGACTTCTTATTCAAAGCTTTCATCTTATTCACTTTAAGTCCGTTTACCTTCTTTATCGTTTATTTTCAAAACCCAACCAACGATTTCCTCTTATCAATTGAACATCATCTATTATGTTGTCTAACATGTCATTGTCACCTTCGTTAGAATTATGAATTTTCTAGTACAAATTTGAAGAGACGAATTTTTGTTGTTTAATATGCTGAACTAGATTCGTAAACTATGGCTCCCTTCTATATCAACAACCGTACCCTTCACGCTGATCTCAACATCCCAACCAATCGAGATCTTGTCACCTCCCGCTACCAGAACGTTCATAGCTGCCTCCCTGGCTATCCAATGCTCTATAATCCCATGTCATCCATCACTGACAACCCAGAGCAACGCCTAAATTGGTGGTGGTCTTATCATCTGCTCCAAACCAAAGTACATTTATAAGGAGCCTTTTTCCCCCAAAATGTAACAAGTTGTTATAAATAAATAAATTGAAGAAGCACTGCTCAAAATACTAAGAGCTCGTATTATACTTCTTACTCTTCAAAAATTTAAATACAATTCGAACTTGTGGATTGGTTCCAAGCTAGTTTAAATAGCATAAATTTTCTAGTATTATTTGGCGGTTGATGGAGATGAGATTGTTATGTCCAATTCACCGTGGTCTGCTGAATAAAGCGGAGGTCTCATTGAATTGAAACCGATGTCTGCGCGCAGACAGGGGCGGCAGATCAGAAGAACGCGGGGCCGAAGGAGCTGATTGACTCGGTGCTCCGCAAGGTCGCGCAGCGTCGCTTCTGCATTATTCCTAACAGCGAGCGCGTCGCCTTGCATTATTCAGAAAAGGAAATTCTAGCTCTATAACAGAAATTTGAAACGGAATTCGAAATCAGGCCGATCAACTAGGCCTAGTCAATAATTTACCAAAGCCACCACCAGTCTCAGTCATTCCTAGGCCTCGAGTGCGGCACTCGTGCGTTCCTACACCGGATCACTAATATATGCCACGCATGAATTCCGGATTGATCCAGAAGCACTTTGACGTGTGCGCGGGGATGTACTATTTCGATCATACATCATAGATACCTTTTGAGAAGAACTGCGGAAGCGTGCTGGACATGTTGGGATGTCAAGAATACGGACCTTAAAAAAAAAAAAATAAGTACCTACTGTATGGAAACAATAAAAGCTACGTTAATAATTTTGCAATGTGACAGCATAGCCGTTATAAATTAGGAATGAGTTGCAACGCAAACATATAAATACAAAAATTACCGGGAACTGGTAAGTGGCCTGTATTATTGATTATCATCTTGATACATATAGGCTATATTTACAAGAAAATAAATTAACAAGCTAAACTTATGGAGAAAAAAATTGGCAAAAAATGAAATTGTAAATTCTTAGATTTCTGCAGGTTGTCGTTGCTTTGGGTTCTTGGCGTAGTTTCTTTTGTGAGTACTCGTCAGGGGCCTTTTCTTCTGGAATTGTTCGCCTTTGTCTTCTCATCCTTCGGGAACCCATTCGCTCTACAGATCACTATATTTTCTCTACTTACTCATAATAGGAGAGTTGGCAAGGCAGAAATAGAAATGAAGAAACGTGGATGCTTCTTAATGAAATATTTATAGTTTCTCAAAAACTGCTCTTTTTATTTCTTATCACATTCCTTACCAGCTATACTTTGTTTAGAGTAAACAGTATTGTCATTTTTTTAAAACTATAATCAGTGTTGCCTCTTTTAAGAATACCATGGCTGCACGAGCAGTGCCCCCTCCCATCTTCTGTTCCTATTGTACAGAAAAAAAAAATAAAAAGTGAATAACAAATTTTGAGTTTTCCAGCCTATATTTTTTTAACAATTCTTGCGTTTCGAAACACACATTCTTCATCAGGCTCTAAATAACTAAATAATAACCGTATTTTAGTTTACAATTCTCCCCTCTTCAAAAAAAAACGTACGTTTTTCTGTCCTATGTAAGAATATAGCCTTTATTTCGATACTGGAGTCAATACGGCAAATCTGATATGTTTCTCGTATTTAGAAGAATGGAATTATTTAGATTCTTCAAATTCGAATCATCAAAATCACTGTTGCCCAAGGGTTCTTTGCTTCCTTGTGATACACGAATACATGGCTAACATATAATTCTTAACCCTAACCTAATTGTTTCAAATGGTTGATATTTCTGAAAACCACAGAGGGATATTCTAACAAATATTCTTTTATGATTTTCAGAGTACTTCATCATTCTAACTTCCTTTATCTCAGTACTAGATCGATCCAAGGTGTAGGAATTCATGACAATGACACTTTTATCCATACTCGGCAAACTGTCGAAAATACATTTGTGTGATAGGTGAAACTGACCTCCAGCGAATCGATGCACTATTGAAATTGGGCAGGCATAACCAATATATTTCCACACTACAGGCTAACAAGGATCTGTGGCTAGGTGAGGTGAAGGCGGCCTACGGGGTCGCGATAAATCAGATCGCATGCTTTGAAGGAATCTATATTTTAATTAGGGCCGGCGGCGGTCAGTTGTGATTACCGATGAGTTATTAGCCCCTGTCGGCAATTAGACAATAAATATTTACATAGCGTTACCTTGCCGCGACTGTGTCACGAAGTGATTCCCGTCTAATATAGATGCGAGTCGGTGGCATGAATCACTCGTGAAGGGTGTTTGTTTGGTCTATACAGGAAGGGCCCCCCCCACTACCGAAACGAATGCCAATGTTTCTCTTTCTTATTATTTGTTAGCAATCGTCTAGGCATAAACATATCTCATTTATGTTAATGACGACTCCCAGGTCGTGACTGGTGTTAGTTATGCTAAATGATAAGTTTGGCTAAGCGTACATTCGTTCCGACTGATAGCTATTCCCCCTCGGCGGCTGTTCGCTTGTTAAAGTCGCCTACATACAGATATTTTTAATCATAATTTATCATAAGTTCCAGTTTTATAAAAATAGGCACCACACAATTTTATGGTGTGGTCATTATCGACATTTTTGAGTAGGAACAATTTCTAGACGCGTCATTTTTTTTCCTTGCTTTTCAATATGCATCGGAATAACCATGTAAAATTTAATTTCTAAAGAGTTAGCTCTCCAGGCTTATTGCATTTAACGAAGTTACCAATAAATTTTAAATTATCATTAAACTCTGCAGAGAAGTTAACAATAAGGTATGAAAATGGAATAATGATGATGAAACATAATATCATTCACAGTTCTGTTGATAAGTTTATTATTTATTGTTTTATACATACAAATAAATATGAGTATTTAGTTGTTTTACATGTAATCTGTTTAATTTTACTCCTGATAATGCCTGAATTGGCAAAACTCTGGTTTTTGAAAAAAAAAAAGTTACATAGGGTAAAAACTGTAGGTGAGTTGCTCAGAATAGTTCGACGACATCTGTTCAACGAACAACCGATAGATATCAACTAAAATTGTGCCCCAAGGCTTGCTCTAGCATGTAAGTGCAGTCAAAACTATAGAAAATATTTTTTTTTCGAAGTAAAATCTATATAAAAAATAAATTCAAAAAAGAGTTATTTATGGGAATTAATTGGAAACATATTAATTCGGTATTTTGTCTATAAGATCGAATAAACATTGTACAAATAGCAGGTATTTTTAGACAAGGGTATATAAAATTAAATGGACGTATTTGGGATAGTATAATCGATAATCATTTAAGTTATATACCCCCCTCCCCCCTATGAACATAAATTAGATCGGAATACACTGTAAAGCGAGATATATATAAATATATGAGAAGAAATATATCAAGCTGTACGAAAGACGGGCTCTTTGAATTGAGACAGGCAGCGGCCACTTGGTACTCTGTCATGGCCACGCACTGGGCCATCCATCAAGATCAAGGGATAATATAAAACTGGATTTCTCTGATGTGAGATACTTGCTAAAACAAAGTAACAGTTCGATGCTTTTGCATGAGCGATGACGGCCTATAACCTGTTCGTTTCATCACTCTCCTTTGTCCTTTTTGGCACTTCTTGGAGTCCTTTATCCCCTGAGCTCTCAGCTTTCAGGTAGGCACATCATATGGAAAAACTTGAAGAGAAGGAGACTGTTAAGTTGCAATCAACGATTTCAATCTATTGAAGTCTAGTATGGAACTGTATACTAACATTAAATATTCTTGTATGAAATAAAATGGAAATTTAGCAAGCTTCACAGCAATTTGTGATCGTTTGACGAGCTTTAAGGATTTGTATTATGTACATATGTTTAGTTTGTGAACAAAAGAAAGAAAAGGGGTCCCAAGCACTCTTCCTCTTACTAAGATTTAGTGAATTAAAACGTAGCAAGGAGACATAGGCTGATTCGAGGAAGAGAGTAAAAACCAAGTTCCATACAAAAACTGTTTTTTCTTTGAATAGTTTCATCACAATTTTTAAAATTTGGTCGGTTTCCAAATTGCAACCACTATCATCCTCAGATAATTGGTATTCTCTATTAGTGTAGGCACCTTCAAATTTTGAGCCTAGTTTTAATCGAAAACCTTTTCAATTAATGCACCACTCAAATTTAGGGTTTTTGAGGTCGTCACTTCTGGAAATTCGATTTCATTAGGTGGTTAGTTTGTGGAATTTCAATCTACAGCCGTTATATCTATTGAGCGCTACCAGCCATAAGTTAATTTGTGAATGTTCTCAGGTTAGTTCATTGTTTAGCCTGGCTTCAATCGTAAGTCTTTTTGTTGAATGCGCCGTTACATGTCGACAGATGTTCTTTTGATTTTCGTAAGCTTGATCCTGAACATAAGTTTTATCCCCTATAAATTGGTATGCACACGAAAATCGTAGCTTCTTTGGAGAAGTTATGAGGCAAATGTGAAAACAAGAAGTAAAATCCCGGAATTTCCGCCTCCAATCACAACGAAATGTGAATTTTTAAATAATTTTATGAGTTTAGGTATCATTTATGAATTTCATCACCGAGCCGATTTGGCTCTGATCAAGCGGTCACCGATAGAAGACATTGTTAAGGATAGCCTCTTTGTAAGTGTATTACAAGGTGGATCCAAAGCTAACAAAAATAGGATTACAGTAAAAAATGAAACAATATAAAGGGACCGGTTGATGGGATCACCTTCGGGTCACAAAATAAAATATTCAAAAAGACAAAATATAGAGAATGTCAAGTTCAGATCCTTGTGCTTTTGGATTGTGGGCACGTAACTTTTCACCTTTGAGGCGTGCGGAAGGCTAGCCCTAGTCGTTTATACCATCACAGTGAGTCGCCTGTCACCTCCACATAACAACCTGCCAGTGTTGCATTAATAGTCGACTGCAGCTTTACTGCAGTAGTTCGCGTGCGGGATCACAGCGGAGCTGGTGTGCATTAGAGGATGTATACATAGTTTTATTTTTTTAAAGCAGCAACTACTGCAGTAATGTCGTCAGTACTGCACCAAGACATCAGATGTTCGGGAGGCGCTTGACATAGGGCACACATGTGTGTTACAGCGGCATGAGGAGCGCACTTGTAGCCCGTCCCTAATTGCTCCTTGTCATGTTCACCCCATCAATGTTTATTAGAATAAATGAGACCGCAGGAAACTTCTTTTCCCTTTTAAATACAAGTATACATGACGATGGTACAACATTTCTTCCTAAACCCATACAAGTGTATGAGGCTATTGTATTCGTGCTCATTTTAAAGAAAATTATAGCATATAGCACAAGTGAAAAATACATAAAGCGTCGGGACGGAAAAAACGGTACAGTAGGGAAATTACAACCCGGCAGAATCGTAAGTGAGATCCAGCAAATGATAAAACCGTAATAATAGAACAAAAGGTTTCGAGACCTGGAACACGAAAGTCTTACTGTTATTTTCTTTGCTCCGGCACATTCGGCCGACACGCGCCAACACAACTAAAACCATTAAGAAGAAACCCTACGCACGTGTCACTGGGCGTACTGACTGTTCCATCGCTTTATTGTAGAATACTCAGGTCGGGGGAAATCATTTCAAACAATGAGGGTCACTTGTGGGAAGTCGGGAGAAAATTGTAAACATCGATCAATAGATTCCTCGACTGTTAAATAATGTCTGCAGTTGAAAGACATTGTGAGCATTCATCATAGGTTCGGAAGGGAAAGGCTTCAGTCAGCGACTGCTCACTTTGATTCCGGAGTTACGAGACGTTTCAATGATGTACATTTTGATTACAAGCATTACAATTAGATAAATTACAACAACTATTATATTTCGGTACTATTATGTTAGTGGCAAAACATATTTTTGTTTTACAAATGAAACACAAGAAATGATTAAAATTTAATTTAGACTGTAAATTTTGTCTCATTGTGATTTTAAACATGATTGTTAGTCATTGTAATTTTATTTTTTTAAATCATTTTAACTCCCAACCTTGCGTTTAATTTTAATATTAGTAATTTTAAATGGCTTACTTCATTCTTAAATAGTCTTTTTCTCTTATTATGACTTCAAAATTTAGCGGTTAATTAGCACGAATCTAACAATGAAACTAAGACAAGAGCTGTACAGTTTGACGATGCAGTGAGAAATAACCGACCGAACGAAGTCCATCTAGGCTAACATTTTCGAGCCTGCACAGTCGGCTGTCAAAGCACTACCCGAATATCATATATTTAGGCAATAATGTTCCTTTATTTCTTATTGTTATTGTAAATTTATTTAAATTAATAATTTCATTTTAATGTTTCTAGTTATACCATAGATCAGCCGTCTCACACAATTTTGTTTGCCCCATAGGATCAAAGATTTTTGTTTTGGACAAATATGTTACACTCGTCAGTTTTAAACTGAATTATACTTTTGGAAATAGATATTTTCATATAAACAATATTAAGAACATATAAAAAGTAGTGTGAAAAAATAACCCCTCCCAAAGTCCAGTAGGCTCAAATAGGGCAATTAATAAGTGAACTCATTCAAAGAGTTTAACATTAACGTCATACCAGAACTTTCTTCAGAAATGTCATTAAAGATACAGCTCAAAGAGCCAAGGGCTTGTTTTTAAGGTTTAATGATAGTTTAATCCCATTGAAAATGATTGTGCTTAATAAACAACAAAAACGGTGGGCAGGCCTCAATACAATCAGAACAAAGTACAATAAAAACATTTTAATTTTAATGCCCAGCACACACATGCGACTTTTGCCGGTGCGGTGCAGTAGCATTTCAGAGCACACTGAGCTTGTCAAACGAGAGGTGACGTTGGGGTTACTTTACCTCCGGATGAGTGATAAATCATTTGACGAGCTTGCGGTAAAAGTTGCAGAACGATGAAGTCTCGATAGTTTTTGATAAGTTCCTCCATACCTGTCAAGAATGGACCGAGAGATCGCACCGGCACGTGCGGGATTGTTGCGGCGCGCCAAACTATATATGCACTGCTTCATAGGACCCTTTGTACTTCAAACCATGAGAGCGGCAAAAGTCACATGTCTGCTCCGGTGCATGGTAGCGATTGTTTCGTATTATTTTCGGGAGTGTAGTGCTCTACAAACGGGAGCTATAAGGAAAACAGAGGGAGACAAAGGGGGAGAGGTACGAGGATCGATAGAGAGGGGGGAGCTAGTGCAGGTTTCAATGATTGGTCGGAGGCAGCCAATTACCTGGCCAGATTAGGGGATAACACATTAATTGAAAAAGACAATAACCTTCGCCAGCTGCTGGGTCTTGTTCCCTTTCTCACTTGGTAGTATCTCTCCAGGCTCATTTTATTACCACTCTCTTCCACAAGTCCTCTGCGTTCTTGGTTAACGAGCCGGCTGGTTAATGCTGAGGCGGTCTTCGGTCAAAAGGCAACCGCGGAACGATTCAGGTGGAAATTGATTTTAAAAAATAAAAAGGCTTTTACGGTAGCTTATTAAAAGGAAAAATAGTAAATATTTCGATAATATAATTTTTTTATTGGGTTAATATACGTTAAGAACTCCAATTCAGGAAACTAGACCTACTTACTTAAAAAAAAATGTGTAAAATATATGTGGCGTGAATCCAGCTAGAGTAAATTAAAATTAATGAGCCTTGGAGCTACAATCAGAGAAATGCCACAGGCGACTGAGGTTGTCCCCATAGTTGGTAGGAGGGACCAAGCTGCAAGTGGGGGTGGCACGAGTACACTATTGCCATCAATATATTCCCTACTTTTTTATTCAAGTAGCTACCAAAAATGAGCTACTGAGATATAGTTCCACCTGCAAATCTTACTACAAAAACTCAAAACAATACAAAATCTGTGCCTGAGGATGATAAATATATATCATGTTAGAATATCTGAAATGTTTTCGGTTCTTCAATTGCCAAGATTACATCAGCATATATACACTTAACAAGTACTAACTCTGAGTAAGCAGCTACAACACCAAAAGAACTCAACATGTATTATTTCACTGAGCTTGTACCACTACATGTTTTGGAACGTGACACGCATTATTTGCAACATAGTTTTCTATATGTATTTTAAAGAAGGGTTTATTTTTTTTTTTGTAAATTTGTTTAATGCATATTTAATTTATAAACAAGGTTATTGATTCGTTTGATAAAGATATTGGCCACGTGTCATGTTTAAAGCACTGCTATTTAATCAATATAAGCTCAAAAAATGAAATAAAGATACTTGGTGGATGGGATAAGCCAAACCCTGCGGGACACCCACCCTTACGTTAGGCAATGTGGTTGCTATTATCTAGACCTGCCTTATAAAGTCTTCTGGGAGCCTGTTCTGTCTCAGGGCCGCTTTTTCAGTTTCCCATCCCTTAACAACTTTCCATTATGCTTCTATTTATTTTTCTTTCCAAAGCAATTGGGTTCAAGATTTTTTTTTCTCTCTCCATCCCCTCTCTTTTGAAACTAGGGGAATTTTATCTATCTTTTTCCAGTTTAGTTTAAAGGGAATTGGTAAGCCAGAGCGTCGCTATTAAAAAGGCAATAAGGTTCTATTTAAGTTTATTAGGTCGGGCTCAACCTCTTTTATAACCCGAGGCTGCCAGGCGGGTAACTCCCGGTTCACAGTTATACAGCTTGATAGCGAGTTTAAAGGAGCTTCATCCATTGGCCAATAAAACTTCGTTTACTCCTATATTAGAGGTGCAATATTACAAAACAAAAAAAAGGGTTTCAAAATTTAAAAAAAAATGGGATTGAATCTAGGCTCAATTAAGGATATTAATCCGAAACTTAAGAGTCAGGTAAGAGTAAGCAACCTTCAAAGGGTAATTGAGTGGCCACTTAAAAAACGGTCAGCATCTCTTTTCATGCGAAGTTAGATCACAGATTTGTCTTTATGCATAATATGAAATGAAATAAGTTTCTATTAGATAAATTAAAAATTTAAGGACTTATCACAAATATGTAAGATGGCATTGTAGCTTCAGTCACGTTTCATGCTGTGGATAAGGTGGGTTTTTTCTATGAAAATTTAAATGACTTCATTCTATCTGAAATTATCTTAGCACTTAAATCCTCCAGCAAGGAGGATCAAATATCACCCATCCCTATAAACCTGCTAGTAGATTAAAGTGGGAGTGGGTCCACGATCTGTCGATGTCGAGTTTCTGCGGGTCTCTCTCCCTCAGCCTCCATTGCTGGTGATGGGGTTGCAGGAGTAGCTTGGGGGATTCAAACCTTAGCCTCATTTTCCATAGCCGGGAAGGTGGCAATAATACGAAGGACTTAGGTGATTGCTGGGCTATATGTATATATATAAGATATATTATTGAGGATTTTCAAAATAAACCACAAATTGTTTCTCTGAAAATACAAAGTTTTGTTTTATTTAACACGCCTTAACAATATTACAACAATTATCGTTTAACTATGACAATTACACTTTTATCTCACCTGAAAATACAAAGAAACGACATTTAAAGTTCACTAATATCGCCTCCTCAATTATATCCCTTCATTTATCTCTCTACAAGTTTTTATAATAATTATCTTAACAACAAATCATCTGACTATCATCCGCCCTTGAATCCCCGTATCACACCGACCGCTGTGCCCTCTACCAACTTTCACTGACAACTTATGAACGCGCGAAGCGCGGCAATTTTGAATTAATGAAATGTCATTTCATTACATATATAAATGGTTTTATTATATTTTACATTAGTAAATACATTCGTAGATCTTTTATCACAATTATCTATTGCCATTCAGGGGCGGATTGTAATTTTCTTCAAATAAAGATTTTTAATATGAAATAACATAAAAGCTCAACGGCTAAGAGCTTACTATAGCAGATTTGACGAACTAGCCTATCTTTGGGTATTTGCTACTTTGAACAAATCGACATCTCAATAGCTGTTTGGCGATACAGAGACCGGAGCTGTTAGGTTTAAAGGAGAAACCTTAATTCCTTGACGGGGGAAGCCTTGGGTGTACCTCGCCTACTTAGAGGGTATTATAACTGCCACTAATTAACGTTTGTTTCTAGTTCTCCTGTTTCCCGCTGCCCCCTCACTCGGTCTCTACGGAACAACATCTTAAAGGAAAATCCTACCAGATCTCCTTGTAATGGCTTTGATCCTACAAAGAAACGGCTCCTATGCTGACACTTACAGGTATTGGGTGGAGAACATACAACAAAAAGAAGAACCTGTAGTATGTAGAAATAAAACAATATGCCATTTGTCGTGCCACTAAAATACTCAAAAAAGATTATAATAAACAAAATGAAAGGGAACGTGCATAAAAGCAATCCATAAAGTTATAAAATTTCTAAATTTACTAACTCGTTAATTAATTTAATTTGGCAATAATAAATTGATAAGAGGCCAATTTCCATGAATCAGTTTCATTCAGATTCGTCTGTGACAACACCCTTCCTTACAATATTTAATTTTTAAATTAGCGACGACCTTCAGTGAAGAGACCTGATGTTTAATTCTATGTAATATTATAAATTTATTTTATAATATTATTAGTTTTATATAATTTATAATACTAGTTTTTGTAAATTTATGAGAAAATTACGTAGAAAAAAATAAAATCTTAATTGCTGAGTTATTATGCCATTATTTCTTTTGATCTCAATATTTCGGCCTCCAACACTTCGCTCACTTCGGAGGCGTTTGCAACTCCGGAGAAGGAAAACCCTCCAAAAATGTGTAATGGTTGATGTCTAAATAATTATTTTTTTATAATGACAATATAAAGTAGTACGCTCAGCAATCTGACTCGGTGTGAAATTTGAGTAAAAGATTCACCATTAAGTCCATTACGTCCATCTATGAATGTATGACTACTGATAACTTGCTGTACAGACAAACAAAACACCCATCTTGTTGGTTTACAAGACACCCAATGAATTGCTATGATGATGAATTGCTTGATGTTAGCATAGGTAAAAAGTATTAATAAACCGCCTCTCGCACTCTCATAAATACTCATCTCCGTATTAATAGTCCGAAAGATAATTCATGTGCTTCTCACCTCACAAATCCAGTGTTTAACACTATGACCCCACCACCCCTCCCGATAGACTCTCACTACCTTCCTGAATCCACCCGCCTCCTTTAGGCAATCCGCTTCTCATACATCCTTCAAATGGGACTACCCTTAGTGAAAGGCACCCATCAGCCCAAAATAATTTTCCTTTATTTTTCCCACATCCTATTTTTATAAGTTTGAGAGCTAAGAATATAAAAAAAAAATCCCGAATCGATGGCAACAGACTGTCGGGGGAAATTTAGGTTAAGAATTAGTATGTAAGTTAGTTTTTAAGTTTTCTTTTGCTGTGATCAAGTACATTGTGTATCATTGTACTTGTGTTGATTATATAACTTCTATGCCGATTCAGACATTGTATAGAGTGTACCAATGGTACAGGACATATAAAATGTAGTATGTAAATAGATTCACCTAAGAATCTATAGTAAATAAAAGTTTTGTCATTTTTTTTTTTTAAGAGGATTGGGGAAAAAAAAATTACGTGCTTCTCTGTTCTTGTCTCTGTGCTATGTATATATGCCTACATTGCGTGAATGGATATTGTAAATGGAGTCTAAATCAGAGAGTAAATTTACATTTTTGAATCGGATCATATTGTGATTTCCTTTAAATAAACAGTTATTAAAAATATATAAAAGGCAGCATTAAAAAGTAAAATTTTGTTGTTTAAATATTATAAGGTATGATTGATTTCACCTCCATTTCGGAGCGAGGGGAGATCGAACAAGAACACTGCAGAATATATTTTACACTAGGCAGTTTCGGGTTGCCTTAAAACAACGATACCAGACACCGACACTTTCACATTAGCCTCAGAGGCCCCAAGGAACGCGAAACAGGATCGCCCCACAAAGGAGAGTGAAACCTCAGGACCATTGAAGATTCTATTGTCGCTCTCAAAACACTCTTTTGCTCAGTGATGTCATATGGCGGAGGGCGAGAATGGGAGGGGGGGGGAGAAAAATACAAAGAGAAGAAAATATCAAGAGCTGAAAGCCTCTTACTCTTTGTCTACCAATTGGATTTTCCCTAATGGTACGCCGGCACACCTCCCTCAAGTTACATACTTGCCTAATAGAGTTGCTTTAGGAGACCTGTGCACCGGTTCCTCCCGCGTGTGAGAGGGCGACTGGAGGGGTAGCAAATGGAAAAACCACCCCTTCCTTTTATCTCGAGGCCGGCGGAGGGGAATCCTATTTGAGGCCCGGTCCGAACTACCCTCAGGCGAGGATTTGCGGCCGTATTAAAATAACTACCCTTGAAGGAGAGAGGGAGAGTGAGGGTGAGAGTGATATTCTCATATACTTGGCACCCCACGACATAGTTATAGCGCGCCATAATTCTGAGCCGGCTTTTAATAAGGCCACAGCTGACGGGATCGGCCAGGTACATCACCGCCCAGGCTCTTCCTTAATGACGCCATATTTCACACCACTATCTGATCCGTACGTACGCACCTAGCTAATATATCGACGCTGTCGGCTTTACTCTGCTCCAACCCCTTGTTACAACTGCCTATTCAATATCCAACAAATTGTTATGGACACAAATGGGCTGTAATAAGCCCACTGCAACTTTTACATCCAGATTTAAAGAATCAAGAGAATATTAATTGCGCCATAGCATCTCACTTTAAAGGCGTTTGTAGCTCCAGAGGAGAAAACTCCACCAAAATAGTGTAATGACTAACGTTTACCTTATAAAACACCTTTTTTATATAATACCAATGTAAAGTATTGTTACAGCTAAGTACATTAAGTCTTACCTAAGAATATATGATTCCATATCACATGATGACTTGTACAGCTCCGGAAAGAGAAGGTAACCACCCTTTGCAAAACCAGAACCAAAATCTATATTAATTTCCCAAGCACCAAATAGCTGACTAAACTGTGTAAGTTTAGAATAGATTTATATCACCTCTCAGTAAAATATTTTATCCGAAAAATTGTACATACATGCCAGTTTTATCATTTCTGCCTACGTACTATTTTCAAACGTAAGTCTTTCGGCCAAAACTTTATTAAGGTAACTATGAGTTCACAGTTAGTGAATAAGGACACCAGTGGATAATTTGTTGAGATGACTTGGTTGATGAAATAAATGTGCCAGATGTTCAACAATTGATTAATAGACAACGTTTCAACAGACGTCAGTTTTTAATAAGCAGAAAGTGTGATGTGAGAAGGTGAAGAAAAATGTGTAGGAGTACGTTTAAGTTTATTAATAAATTGAATGAAAATCGAATATCTTGCATTCATACAAACAAAAAATCCACTCATATCTTATAAAGCTAACATTTGCTCCGAATCTCGACCTTAGTCAGAACCTTACAAGCGACAAAAAATCAATAATATAACATTCTTTCGCTTTTTGCTGTTTGTTAGTTACTTGTTAATTAAGAAAATATGGATATAAATAATAATCTGTATATACCTTCTCAAGTTATTTTACTAAACGCTAATCCTCTTTGACAGCCTGTGTCTGTCATCTTCAGGACGATCTGATAACGAGAACAGCAACGGCAGGACTTGTAGCTTGCTAATTAGTATCTGTTGCTGGCTGATTAACCGTTTCCATTACCTGATCAACCTGAAGATGACAAACCCAAGCTGTCGGAAGATATCTAATTAAAACCTTGATAAGGTGCAATTTTCTGACCAGAGGAGAACTTCAGACTGATATACTTCACAATTGTAAATCGTCGATGTCTCAATATTTTTCAAATGAGCTCAAAATCCTTAAAATAAAAATAGTTATATGGTAATAAATGTTCAAAATACTCATGATTTTGCGAAAATAGTATTATTACTTTTATCTATACATTTTTAAAGGTAACTATTATTTGAGCTATTAATAAAATGGCGAGGGGAACAAAAACAATTGTTTGGTAATAAACCTGAGAAAAAAAAAAATCCTTGAGATATATCTAAGCAGTTTATGATAATAATGACATTTCTTCCTTAACTGATAATCCTAATTACTTCATACATGGATCGAAGTAACCACCAACAATCTAAACCACGTGAGCTTAATTTCAGTTAAAACCTGGTTCACTGATTAAATCATTATACAAATTACTATCATAAATCATTAAGACAGGGCGACGGGCTGGAACCATGTTTTGTCAGCTTGTAATTACTTCGTTAGTAAATTCACCTGTCTTTGGCCTATCAAAAACTTATTTTACTCTGACTCCACCAATCTCAGGTAGCTAAAAAGGCAATGCAATTGTGTTCAAGTGAAGAATATGTATAGAATATAAAATTCAAAAATTTTACATAACAAAATAAACTATTAGACAGTGGTTTAGAAAATTATTAACTGAGGTCCATAAAAATACAGGGTATGGTGGTTATTACTCTAGATATAAAACAACTATATTATGATGAAATTACAATCTGCCTTAATACTTAATAGGCAATAAATAATTGAGATAAATGTTTTCATTCATACCATATTTACAATTCATCATTCACTCGCACATTCATACAATATTTACAGACAGCCCAAAGGCCTCCCAAATCCACATGTTTGTCACCTCCCTCGCATACGAAAGAGGAAGCGGAGTCTTGAGAAGTCCCCCACGCTACTCCGTCAACCGCTCCGGATACGAGCCAGTGGAGGCTGACGAAGAGCTCAGGATATGATAGGAGAAATTGGCGATTGCCAGGACTCCCTCTGTCACGCATTAATAGGAGGTCACGAGGCCACTGCCGTTTCAGTTTCCGAGGAGGATTATAGGAATGAGTGGAGCAGTGCAATTACTTAATAAATGTTGCTTGTCCTTGTGGTCTTTAGAAGTATACCTAGTTCAATAAAATGTTGTGTTTTAATATTTCTATAGAAATTGCCCAGCGTTTTTTTTTTTTTTTTGGGTGGGGGAGGTGAGTAAATTTTAACCATTATGTAGTTTTACGAGCCTGACTAGACAATTAATGAAAATGTTCAAGATTCAATATGAAGGGGGAAATATGGCAGAGAGTAATTCTCGAATATATATTCAGCCCTGGAACGTGTGAAAAGGTAGGCACAAAGAAGGATAAAATTCCTGCTGCCTAATGCGTGTCGAGGAAGGGCCAAGATATATGGTCCATACAGGCACGTATGAATAAGTTCATTTTCTTTTCTAGGGGGAGGGTAATGAACGGGCTTTTGGAAAGGGCCAAAGGAAGATGGACTCAATGCGGCCGCTATCTACATAAATTTCATGGGGCGGTTTCAAAGGCACAACCGAGAAGGGCTTTGGGTGATGAACCTTCCACCTCATTTGCATATTGCTCCTAATTGTATTATTGTCACTGATAACTGATCTGGAATCCCTGTGTAATCTGTCGGACACCCCCACTCACAGCCAACAGACTGCGGAAAATAATCTCTATATTGAAACGTTAGAAATTTAATTGAAAAGTGTGGAAGGGTTAAGAGTAGACGGTTTAATTGAAATGTCCGAGATCTCACGGATAAAAAAGAATATAAAAAAGACTGAGAGAGAGAGATACAAGAGGGGGGGAGACCCCTAACAAGCTATTAACTTCAGAGTTTCGTTAACGGCTTCTTAGAGCGATAAATTATCTCTTTTCAGCGCATAAATCAAAACAGCTAAAAACAAATAACTTTTAACTTCAATTTCTGAGCTTTAACAGGACGATATCTCTTCCGAAATGGGATGGGGGGGATGGAGGCGTTGTAAATAGATTTCTTATGAGCTTGTTTTCTATAATGAGATTTACACATAAAGGGCCCGGCCTAATGAAATTTATTACACCTAATGCGTGGAGGTGGGAAAAGGGTTCCCACTCCGCTCGGTCCCTGCGTACATATTCAACGCTTAATAAAACCTCTCAAAGGACTAAAAACAAAATGTATGAATAAATAAATAAATAGCAGCCCCCCCCCTTCACTGCGAACGAGCGCTAAAAGCGAGGGGATGAAGTGAAAAATAATTCGTTAGTGGAAAGAGCCCGGGTAACAACCGATGATAACCCGCCTTAAGCAGTTCTGCCGAAACACCTTTATTAACATGTAGAATAGAGAGAAGAGCTTTTACACCTCAGGTGAGAAACTTTACACTATGAATATTTTCTTTGAGAATTGAGAAATTCAGAAAACTTGTTTCAAAGCCGTCCCATGGAGATAATTAACTTTTTTTTACTCAAAAGTAATTTACATTGTTCCTCAGACGTTTACCTGACATCCATTTCAAAAGAAAACGACGATTTACCATATCAAAGAATATATACGATTTATATTACTATTAAAAAGTTTGTAAAATTACAATTTAGTTATCATTTAACACTTTAATAAGTGTGAGCTCATTCATACCATTATTTATATTAGAACAAATTCTAATAGATATAGAGATAAGTTAACATTTGTAAAAGTAAACAAGAAACATAAAGATATCCGTATCAAATAGTGAGTTCATAGTTTCTGTATGTGTGTATATATGATAGAAATCTATATAATATGATTCAATCTTTTTGGATAATCCGTTGATGTGGTTAATGTTTTCCTACAACGGAGACTCAATTGCTTGACTCAGCTAAATACTTTAATTCAAAAAAAATATTCTTTCGTAGCTCTTTAATTCCTCACTTTAGCTTTACACTTCACCGCTCCCTCTATAACCTCTAGTCATGACATTCAGTTGTCTGCCCTATTGTGCTGCCACCGCCCAGGTCATCCGTAAGCGGCGGATTTTAATATTAGAAAATACGATGACTCAAGACGTGTTCTTTACATATATATATATATGTATATATATTTATTGGAATGTTCCCATGCATACTATACACATCATTTTAAGCAGTGCTCAGAACTTCAGTTTTTAACCTCTAGTTACTTTTTTGGAGGAAAAAGGCCCCTTAGCCATTAACTTACTAATTAACTTGTCAAAACGAACATTGAAAGCATTATATTTCTATTGTTAGATCTTAAAAACTTCTATCCGATTACCTTCGGAATTCGTTTAGTTCTGTCGTCTTGTACGTATCTTTAACCATTCCCAAACAAATAGTTTTAAATATTAAATGTCTTTTGAAACAGGAATTGAGAATTGTCAAAAGTTCAGGTCTATTTGGCTTTTTCCAGCTGCCCGTAGACAATATTTTCTGTGCTCGTTTCTGTTCCAAATATTAGATTCCGGAAATCAATCCTATTTATTATAGGGGTCTCCCCTTAGTGAAAGGCACTTTCCAGCCAAAAATAATTTTCCTTATTTTTCCCACATTCCTATTTTTACAAGTTTGAGAGCTTAGGGAAAAAAAAAAAAAAAAAAAAAAAAAAAAAATCCTATTTATTTCTTTAAAATAAATACACATGACGTTCGGCACACACCTGCAGAAGAAGCTGAAAAGAGTACTTACTACTCTCTCGAGCATCTCATCACAAGCCCGGCTATATCCCTGAGGCTGTAACTGCTCATACACAGGTGATCTGAAAAGTTTCCGACCTCAACATGAAGATGATAATAAAATAAATAAAATCTAGTGCAATAAAAGCTAGAATAAAAGCTTTGATGTCGAAAACTTTTCAGACCACCCTCGTATATCGGAGCGTCCTGAGGCCAGCACTACTGTTTGGAACTCCGCTTTTCCGTTTTCTCCACACGAGCACCATAACTAGACTCCAGAGCTTCCAGAACAACATCCTGCGCACGGCACTATGGCATACCCTTTTCGTGAAATGAAGGCTCCTGACATCCACGAAAAGTTCGAGCCCCCCCCCCATCACCGAAGCCATCAGAAGAACACATATCAAATTCTTCGACTCGATGAAACATTGCCAAAACCCCCTATTCTGGGAAAGCAGACCAAATGGTGGATATTACGGCCCTTGGCCAACCAACAACAAGCCTCTGACGGGCATCCAACACTGCTGTCCAACTGAATGAGCTTGCACTACATGCCTAGAGAGACTCTAGTCTCAGCCTTCAGTGGACTCTCACCACTGCACCGCAACATTTCCACCTCTACCGAGGCTCCCCACACTCCTTAATTCCCTCACTCCACCTTCAAACAGGTACTCCTAGTAAAAGGATCCGCTCACACCGAATAAATTCCTTTATTTTTCCCTTATCCATAATCTTAAAAATTAGAGAGCTAAGAAAAGAAAAAAAAATCCTATTTATTTAACTTCCTTCAATTTGAATCCTCTATCCACTGAATAAACAATAGTACCGTTCCTCTGATGGTTATATTCCATCTCGTAAGAATGCATCGTTCGAAAGGTCCCGAGCCGCAAACCTCTGCAATATCCTCCCTACTGAAATAAGTGACGCTACTTTCTACTGTCCAAACCCCTTGCACCTCCCTCCAAACTGATGTTATTTGTTGTATTGTTCATAATATTTTATTATTTAGAAATTGTTGTTATTTATTACATTCTAGAATAATACCACATTACATGCTCATTATAATTATTCTAATGGGAAATAGTCCCCGACTAACGTTTTTTTTTGCATTCAATAAAACTTTAACTACTTATCACGTTTAATTTGTTTCCTTCATAGACCTCATTATTGTATTTAACCAGTATATTTTGAAACATTTTGCAATATTAGTATGCAGTCAATTTATATTTGAGTGGATTAGTTGCGTGGGATATCTCATGTTGGATGGATTGACTCAGGTTGATGAAAGAAAAATGTTTGAAAAATTTTAATCAACCTAAGCCAATTTCTTAAATAATCCACTCTTGGATAATTATGAATTTGGTAAATATTGAAGAATGGAGAAGGAATTTAGAGGCATTTCGGAAAAATTATTGTAATTTGAGTTATCCGCTTCTTTCGGATGACGGATGTTACAATTCGTTAAATTGGTCTGTTGTGATATATTTCAAAACGATGGGATCATACTGGTTTTTGTACACGTAGTCGTAAGAAAATATTTAAGCGAAAACTGTGCAGGTTTAGCAGCCATCTAAGTACCACATTCGCCCCTCGTCACCTCATCTAATAGTTCCATATTGATCCTGAGTCTTACCCGCTTAATGTTCGGGGGTTAATCCAGTTACACAACTTTGCTGGGGGCCTCTAGCATTAGAGTTAGGGCGAATCAGCCGAGCGACGAACGTCACACGTCAAAGAGCAAATGTATGTATTATTATGTAGAATCCGATTAATTGCCATCAAAACAAAAACACCGGAAGTTTACAACCAGCACGCCAGTCGATGATAACCCTAGTTTAATGTCTACTTAGCGCTGATTTAAAAATATTATATTGATTATAAAACGAATTTCATCAATTTTTTCATGGGTTTGTGACCTGCTTGAAGCCATGACGAAGCGCGAGTTTTGGGAATGTGCTAGATTCTTTCATAATGCCCTGATAGTCTGTGGCTCTCACCGCCACTGCCTAGAATTCAGTGATGTGATGTGACAATCATACGTTTGGAGGCCACTAGGCTCTGCGTATTTGTATACATCGCATAAATAAATGAGTGAAAGCTGAACTGTAAATATGGGGATAATGAGACCATTGATCACAATTACTAATTGTCCAATATGATAGATTTTATTATTTATTAGTTAGATTAAAAGATTTTCTTTGCTCTAAGAGGGAGTCGCTACTGACTGAAATCATTTTGATTATTACATATTCATCCATTCCTGACGCCCTTTATGACTTGTATTATTCTAGCAAACAGGAAAAACAAAAAAAGGATCGTTGCGATAAAACCTGTGTTATCATTTTGTAGTAACATTTCAAAAAGGCTCGCTTCAGTTGACTTCAAGACCTTCTTTTCAGTAAAATGGAGGTCTATTTCTTTCGGAAAATCAGCTTTTAAGCCTAAATTGTAATAGCCTCAATTTAATTAAATTATTCATGGATATAATGTTTATTTATTTTTAATAAGCGATTGATAATAATACAAAAAAAATTCTAATCTATTCAAACCATTACGGTAATAGGTAACCACACAAGACAAACATTAATAGAGCGTCATTTTTCTCCGAGATAGTTAAATATGCACATTATAATTAAGAGGTCGAAGTCTAAAGAGATAATGTGATGCCAATTACTCAGGGACAGCTGCGACTAAATCCGTCATTAATTTTCTGAGCGATTCTGGGCCTGAAAGCTTTTAATGAAGAAGCATGGAAACTCTCCAAAAATAAATATGCTTCGGTCCAGCTGGCATAGAGTCTCGAACCCACTGGTTATAATATGATTAATTGTCATGGACAACTAAGTATAGAATTGTCGAACAAGGTCTTAAAACCAAATCTTGAAAGAAATCTATGGTCAAAGCAAAAACTCAATACTGCTTAATATTCAAAAATTAAATAAATACCAAAAACAAAAACTTGTTAAATAAAGAAAATCATTAGAAAAAGTTCACTTTGATTAGGTTTGTTTATAAATTATATTTCATTCTGCGAGGGCATTAAAAGGCAAACAGAAGTAGGTAAATAGTAATGACGATAAAATTATAAATATGGTATGAATGAGAACATTTACCACAATTACTGATTAGTTAATTAGGCAGATTGTAATTTTATTATAATAAAGTTGTTTTTTATTATTAATAATAACAAAATAAAAAATATACTTAATAATAATAAAACCTTATAATTCCTTACCAAGATGGAATTTCAAAATGGTAGCCTAATATTGACAGAGCCCACATAAGCAGGTAGGTGTCTTTATTATGCTATGCTATAATTAAAATACATTTTGGGTATTTTGGGTATTATTATTGAGTAGACAAAAACGTTTCTGCCAAACTAATATTATAAAATAGGGCATACATTTGAATATTCTTAAATAGCCAACGAATACGATATAATACGAGTACACAATAGAAGAAGACATGTTTATACCCAAAGAAATATAAGTAAGAAATTATTTTGTTTTGCAACTGGTAAAATATTACTTCCTACATTAGTTCCATCTGTTCGACGTTAAATAAATAATACTGAAATAACTATTCTTGTTGTCATAAGTCTTATAAAATTATTGAAACATATTTTTAATAAATAATTTAACTGGAATCGAACGGGCCAGCAAGTTATTTGAAACGAAGCGCATTTCTCACTTCAATATTTATATTTCGCGAAAAACAATTAAAAAAATTATAATTCTCTCTAAATATAACTTTTAATATGGAGCGACGTTTAGCCAGTTAAGACATCCTCAGGACTACATGTTGTTGATAAAAAACATTACTTTACGCACATAGAAAACAATTACATACATACAAACAATAGCACCTAAAACAAAAAAAGAAATAGCAAGATTGGAATTAATCCAAAGAATAGAACAACACATCTACGAATGATATTATCTTAAAAATTCATATTCATTCGTAGTTACATGAATGGTTAACTCACTATAAAAATAAATTAAAATTTTTGTATTGTAAATCAACACTATTAATACAAAAACCGTTTTCAAACTATGGTATGGGACAAATGTATTGAAATTATTTAGTGAGGAAAACATTTTTTGTATATATATATATATCATAAGAAAAATAATCCTAACGGCGTTGGAGAATTTTATTAAAATACTCGGATTTCTAGTTGTTATATACTTGCAAAACAAGACAGGAAAGTGGGTTATTTATAACTTTTCTAGTCCCCGCGGGAATGAGGGTTTGTACTACGGGTAGTGTACTGCCATATATGTTTTCTACTAATTATACAAAGCGGATAGTGTGAAAGAAATTTTCATAATTCCCTCACAAACCCGGGCCTTACAAAATTGTACGTATAATAAGGTTTTAAACTGAGGCTGGCGGATTTTGAAGACTGTATATCTTCCAAGAGGGTAAATTACTTCTATTTTTGGTGGTAAGAAGAGGGGTGATAATAATGAAATAGGGATCCCGCTCTCTACTCGTCGTAAATAAATACAGAAAGGCAAGGATAATCCGGTAATATATAGAAACGGCGAACGCATACATGTATAAAATACAATAAAATTTAACATAAAGAATAAAATAAAATTCATAACGGGAAATAAAAAGTATAAAATGATTTAAAGCTCTAACTCTTGAATAATGGCCTGGCCAAGCGGAGATAGCCGTAGAGTTTATCTACGTCACGCGGTCGCCGCGTAATTACAGCTCATTCCCGTTGAGTAAGATATTACCGTAGGAAAATATTAGAACCCGATGATATAGCACCTTTCGAAAACATTTTTCCTCTTTTCTGTTTCGGCTTAATAGACTTGACAACTAGAAGGCAAGACAAATGGGTTAACGGCGAGGCCTTAGTCACTAGGCTGTAGGGATGAGTTGAACATGCACCAACCGCAGCCACTATGGGCTAGGGACGGTTAGTGAGACTGTCCAAATTCACTATTAAATTTATCAATACATTTACTTCGATCAAACCTTGGGCTGTGATACCGGTACAATAAAAACTATTCAGCTAATGTTTTTTCGGGAGATCCACTTGGGTTGATGAAAAGATTTTTTCTAGTGCTCAGCATAGTAGTTACCAATGCGCTGTTAAAACTCCAACAGTTGTCGTGGGTTTGTAAGTATAGGCTGTTTTTTTTTAATAATTTTTACACACTATTTAATAAAAATTAATTATATTAATGTAATAACCCCCTACATATAACACAGTATGTTATTGTACGATAATTTGTAAGTACATTATTAATACCGGCACGACACGATATACAGTTCTAACACAAAATATTATAAATGCATAAATATAAAAAAAAAAAACTATTCAACAAAGAGATCCCGTCAGCGTGTACTAAATCAGTTTAAATTTAATCCGAATACAGCAGTCATACATATATTACATTAATTTATTCGTGTACGTATTAACATAATGTGTCGATTACGGCCTGAAATATAAGCAAATTACACGTCAATTAAGATTCGAACTTAACCAGGAATTGTGTGATATTTAAATTGGTGTAAGCCGATGGCGGTTTTGAGTGTAAAATTATTGTTTCTAACACTGGTGTTAAATATCCTTCGTTAATTACCCATGTGATGGGTGCTGACATCTACGTCACCGGTCTCCGGCCGCCCGGAGAGAGGTACGCATGATGGACGGCCGTATTTCGAAGAGTCGGCCACGAAGACGAATAGTGACGGATGGGAAATCATGCCTCGCCGAGGAACTGACGAGGAGAGTACTTAAGAGCTGATGGCAGCCAGCATGGCCTCGGGGATTAGGGCCGCTGCGGTTCAAGGATTGTCCAGGGGTTCCTCTTGCCTTGCTCGTTCACAAGAGCCAAACCCGATGCTATATGATCAGTTTAGTCATAGCAAATACGCTTTGTTTAGATCAATTATGAAGGACATTTAGAAATTGTTACTCATGTGGACATATTTGTTGCGATTTTGTTTTACGTTGATATACGAAAGGTGTTAGAATTCATCAAACTATATTTAGTAGAAAGAAGAAGCTGTCCCTTCGGAATAGAGATCATCGGGAATCACATTGACTCATATTGTATTGTTTGATTTTCCAAATGCCACGAAAATCTATCTGCTCATTCGTCATACATCATCCAAATCCTCTTGTCAACTCTTTATCCAATCACATGCATCTGTACTATCCTCCTCGTCATCTATACCGCTTACCTCCCGATTTATTGTAAATAAAAAATGTCATAGGATCCTGCATTGCCACCATCATAACTCGTGTATGTTGCTCAATCACAACAAACGCTCTTGTCGGACCCTTCAACAAGCTTGAATTTCGTTGGGAGTGGAGGGGCTCCAAGGCAGAATGGTTCTGTGCGAATTGTTCATAAGTATGAATGAATTTATACATCCCAATTAATAACGCCTTACAAACAAATTGTAATTTTTTGAATAAATATGTTTACAGATGTTGTTCCGTTTGTGAAAGTGGCAATCACGTAGATGCCTAAATACTGGGCGGGTTTTAATGAGCATCATCCCGAAGAAGACATTTTGAACACAGAAACATGAAAGACAATATGTTAGCGATCCGTGGTAGCACAAAGCAACCGGTAGAAGATTCTTAAAATGGAAAAGTTTGGGAGCCGTGAATGGAAGATAGAATAGTCCAATTTTCGCTACATATGTCGACAGTGACGAGTACGGATTCAGACCAGCAAATAAAATATAGCCTCATTGGAGAGACCGCACGGTGTGTATATAAAAGCTTAAACAAAGCCAGGGCCACTGTAATCAAGGAGGCACTCTTCCAGCTTCCTAAATGAGCAAACTTTGGGGAATCACCTTTGTCAATTAGCAAACCTCGTTAGGGAAACAATCGCCCCACCAGCGCTCACCCCCTCCCCTCTCGCCCCTATTAGTATTGAAATGAATTCGGTTTATTTGTCGTATTTAAATCAGCTTTGGGACCGACTACATGGCGATTGGTCTCAGGCTCTTTGGATTTGGCCGGGAGCCGCCACCATTCCCATTCAAATCCCTTATTGGGCCCTCGCTCCTCCTTCTGTTTAGCTAATAGACCCAAAGAACTCTCCCCATACACTTAGTGCCAGGCGCTCGCTTTAAATTTTAAATCCTTGTGTGAATAAAAAAAGTCAGATCCTCATGTTATGAGCTTACAGAACAAAGTGTGAGCTTTTTCATTAATTTATTATGATAGGGTAGTAAGGCAAAATGACGCAAACTAACTGAATGTTTACTAGTTTATTTCACGAAACATTTGACGGTTGTATAATTTGTCATTCCATACTTGCCAGATGAAACATATTTCGGGCAATGCCTTTCATGCCCATAATCAGAAATATAGTGCTTTTAAATGATGAACATGAATGAACCTTGGTTATGTATTTTGTATTAGGTACATAGTTTAAAAGTATTTAGTCAGGTCGGGCCTAATTAACCATCTTTGAAACAGGGAGCGCTTAGTAACGTTGAGGGATAGAGTCAGGTTATAGCACTTGCCAACAGAGAGCGCTTGGGTCAAAATTAACCTTTACAAATTCAAAATGTTTTCACACGGTTTTGGGTGGCACCTATGTTTTTATTTATTTTTTTCCCGTTTACAAAAATATTTAATAACTTGATGATCAATATAATGTTTTCATTGACAAGGTTGTTCCGCTCATATCCCCCAACCAATTTCGCAAACCTGTTGGTTTCGTTTTTATATTTAAACCTAATAGAAACTTCCAACCTTGTTTTGAGTGTCAAATGCTTAAAGCTAGCTTTCGCGAAGATTTGAAGGGATTAAAATTCAGTCTAGAATATAATTGACCGAAAAAAGAAAAATATTCATTGGCATGTTTTGTGGTCATATCCTCAGTTTGCTGTGCACAATCATAAAAAACAGATCATAATAACAATTTTATTTTTTTACTTGTTTCAAAATTTCCTACTTAAAAGATTCTTGCTACGACACGCTGTTTTTTAAGTTTCAAACTAAACTATAATTCAAACACAACCTTCAAGCAGGAACTAAAACCACTTTCTATTTGCGATAATATATGATAAAATTATATATTCAAGTGTCACGAAGCACATACATATATATCATTATCAATTCAATTAATAACTTAAAACTGGAGCCGGAGTGTAAAATTCCACTGTACAAATTATTACTGACTAATTACAAATCACAAACGAACTTTAAAGCGACAAAAGTTGTGTCCATTCTACCATGTCTCCACCTCATTAAAATTAACTCCAATTTCAAAGGCAGCAATCATACAATTAACACAATTATTTCAGTCGGTGGGGGAGGGGGAAGGAGCAGTCGGTTGAAACTGGTTTTGATGTCCTGCTATTATTTTAAGGGGGTTATAAACTGAACAGAATTACTGGAGGGACACGTTTTCAATTTAAAATGATAGTAATAAGAAATATATAATTTTACGAATTGAAATAATCTAGTACAGCAATGAAAAATATTTAGTAAAAGGGTTCTCAAAATAGTAATGGGTTTATGTTATTACTCTAAAAATTTCAAAGTGGGATCGGATATAACTAATGAAAACTGCTGATTACTCACGATTCTCCCATCTAATTATGGACTGTCCATTAAAAACTGGTTTCTAACCTGAAAAAAACAACGAAAACACAACATGTATTAAAGACGTAAAAATAATATTATTACACATACAGTTATTTTCTAATAATGTGTACACAGCATAATAGCTACCATATAAGCAATCCTATTAGGTATATGTGTGTGTGTGTGTGTGCGTGTATATATATTTATAATAGTGTATACATTATAACAATAAACCATCTTATATGTTAATGGTTTTATTGCTAACTTGCCTTTACTATGACGTTTTTAATTAATGTTTGTAAAATTGTAACGTCGATAAAATGGTTTGTGGCAGGAAATAAGGGCCTTTTTTTTAATCTATGGAATTTAATGAACGATTAAAAAAAGATATAAAGTCAAGTTCATTAAATGGACCAGCTGGGATTTTTTTTCCAAATCTCGTTTTATGTATTATATAATTATTGGAAATCAGCATGTAAATGATTAAAGAAACTTAGCAATCGATTAAATTTCTTCTTTTTCTTTTTGTAAGACTCATAAAACGAAAAAACTTCGCGGATAAAAAAGAGTGCATGTTTAATTCAGATCATTAGCGCTAAGCTTATATGTATGACCACTTTTTATGAAGCCGGTAATAAATTTAAAAAAAAAAAAAAGGATAACGACAACTGGTCGTTATTAACAACATAAACATTTAATAGCTTGACTTTGCGTGTAAATAAAAATTAAATATCCTAGCTTAAATGTCAACTGCAAATAAATTCTGTTCTGTAAAAAAAAAAATCATTCCTGGTTTTATTTAAACGCGAATACAAAACAAGTTTGGTTAATTAAAATTACAAAGTAATGTTTAACAATAAAAAAACAACATTGTAACTGATTTTGTAAGAGAAAATACACAATATTTTTTTTTTGTCCTTGTCAAGGAAATAAAAATTACCTTATCGGTAGTATTTCAGCAGAGGCACTATATATTTTTAAAACATTAGTTGTATACAAATGATTAGTATTATGTGTTAACATTGGTTTCATTTGGACTGGGTCCTAGGTTTTCTTTTTTGAAATTTTTTTCCTCTAATATGAAGTTTAACAGTAAACATGCCTTTTATTTTGTCACAATACTGATGTCACTGTTTATAATTTTGCAAATAAAATTCTTTGCTATTGTATTTTTTTTTTTTCTGGTTCTCTCAAAATTAATTTTGAAAAAAACAGTTAATAGCAATTCCTTTCATTAAATTTTTTTTTGTGATAAAATTACAATCTGCCTTATTGAGCAATAAGTAATTATGATGTCGTTCTCATTATGAACGTTCTCATTCATGCGAAAGAGGAAGCGGAGTCTTGGGAAGTCCCCCAAACTCCTCCGACAGCCTCGTCACTGAGTACAAGCAAGTGGAGGCTGGCCAAGAGCTCGAGAGCCACAGACGCTCAGGACATGATAGAAGAAACTGGTCACTGCCGCTTTAGCCTCCAAGGAGGATTATAGGAATGAGTAGCTCAATGTAATTACTGTTCTATGAGATTAGGGTGGTTAGAGAGGCATTAACTACTGTCCTCAGGACTTTTGATTGTAAGGATTGGATACGCTTGATGTTCGACTTTTTTACTATCCCCCATAGTTATTCCGTATCTCCTGATTGGCTCAAGTAGAAATAAATGATATTAAATAATATAAATGAGAATAAAGAAGAACCCCTCCAATGAAAAAATATATGAAGTTCCAATATCAAAAACATACATACATAATCCACAGAAACGTCCGCTGTATAATGACTGTATTCATACGCTTGAATTTTCAATATCAAAACACTTTTTTTTAATACCCCCCGGCCCGAAGCATCAATCATTAATCCTTTTGAAATTATAAAACGGTACCGTTTGCACAGGAAGAGAGGGAACGGATTTGAATACGGGAGCAGGTGGTAAAACCAATCCCGTACCAGGGCGATAGAAAATACTAATAACACTGGCGGAATCACGCGCGCGGGCTCCGGAGGTTTGCACGGAGATTTACCGCTGCACAAAGTATATGCATGTGATGCAAATGCAGTCAGGACTGTATATCTCATGGGAACTGAGTGCTTCCCACATGAGGTGTCTTTTATTCAAAATCTTTTATTAAAATTCGAATAGCCGGTGTGGGTTTTAAATACTTACGACATTATATAACAATTATAAAACAGCAACAAGCGACCCAACAACAAATCTAATTAGTTATGCTATCGTACACCTCAAAAAAACAACTCAAAAGTACCCTACAATACAATCACTTTTTTTTTAATTTTTCAACGTTTCGAAAAGACTCGCCCAAACAAACCCCTGATAATTATTATTCCTGCCTAAATCTTTTTAGACGTTGTAGTGTTTTCAGAAATTCTATTTCATCATTTAATGTAACTGTTGTGTATATAGAAATAGTAGTTGGTGTTGGGACGGTTGAGGACATCGGTGTACCTACCATCTCTCCCCTGTGTGTAGTACCTGTGATATTATTAACCTAAATAAGCAAACGATGCGTACTTCTCAAGTTCTTAGGGGTCATAAAAAAAAAAATATCTTAGATTAATTAGAAGAACCACATAATGATGAGACAAATATTTTCACCGTATGGTGAATAAAATTACTTTAAAAAAACTTCATACAAGATAATTATTAAAAACGAAAGGCGAAAAAAAAGTCTTCACCAAGCCGCTTATAATATAAATTCAAGAAGAGAAACCGGTGTAGGAAGCCAAAAAAGATGAAAGAGAGATCAGGTCTACCCATAACTGACGTATAGACTCAGAGGATCTAAATATACAAACAAATAATTGGTATATGTCTGTAGAGAATCAAGAGATAAAACTAGAAAGAAGATGTTCAAGAGAGCGGGAGTGATGTTAGGAAGAGAGGTTTTATTAACTAGCAACAGCTGTTTCCTCCCGGAGCAAGATACACCCACTACGAGTCACTTTTTACCACCGCCCGCCACAAATACGGGTCCCTCTATTTATATACAACGCTCCCCCCCCCCACCCTTTGAAAAAAATATGACTAATGTAAACCGTTTAGAAGAATGATTATATTTCTATTATATGAAGAGTGTTTGGCACCGCTCCCACGGACAGGGGCCCCAGTTTCCAGATTGAGATTTACGTTCGCGGGTGAGCCACCTTTGAAATGTATTCTCAAAGGGAACATTACTGAAGGTGATTCGTATATTTTTACGTGCGGCCAGGAAACGTGTTATTGTAAGCGGAGCTAGTTTAAACATATCAGGACGTTGGTCAAGAGTTACATGATGTAGTTCGACGTTAACGAAGCATTTCATTATGGAGAGCAAGGAAAGATATAGTTCTTTAATGTTGTTCATTACTACGTTTAATCGCGAAACTGTGTATAACAGGAAGCGATAATTATTGTGACGCTGTTTTCAGAGGTTTTAAACTAGCGCCGTTATCATCCCAACCAAGACAAGACTTCGCAGTCAGACGTACAAACCCTTGATTGAACCTTTAACTCGACTAAAAATCTTCCAATGAAGTCAAAGGCTAACTCAAAGTCCATTACTATTTTATTATTATTATTTATTTATTAGGTCGAATTTAGCATTTTGCCTTCATAAACCAGCTAGCTTTTCTGTGGTGTTCAAGATATGTCAGTCTGCTCAAGATTGCGAGGAAGAATATCTTGTTATGTATAGAAATCAAACGCCATACACCACTTCAATGCCCACATTTAAGTAAAGTATTTTTACATTAGTAAGTCTTTTTATGCATATTATCTTTCTTCAATCCTCTGTACAAGTCTCTCAGGATCAGGGGATTACGCAAATGTATCTAAATCAATATGTAAAATAACATTTAATGAAACAATCGCGCAAACCTTACCTGACCAGTTAAAAAATGTGAAACTTTATTAATAAAATGCTGTTGAACTTACCTACCCGTTAAAAGTAAATTAAAACCAAATTATTCCTACAAAGTAAAATTAAAACACGATTCATTCATTTAAGACTGCACTACATGCCTAGAGGGACTCTAGGCCCAGCCACCAGTGGACTCTCACCACTGTACCGCAACTATCAACCTCTATCGAGGCTTCCTACACTCCTTAATTCCCTCACACCACCTTCAAGCAGGTACTCCTAGTACAAGGATCCGGCCAACCCAAATATTCATTTATTTTTCCCTCATCCTTAATTTTATAATTAGAGAGATAAGAAAAAAAAAAATAAATAAATTCATTCATTGTACATTCCCATCTCATAAACGATTAAGTCTGGTTACGTAAATTCATCACGTTATGACCAAAACTATTTATATCCTGTATAAGGAGCATTAACTGTCATTCGAATTCGAGGCCAGCCAATCAAAAGTCAGGAACCTGCAATTTTTAATTTCCAATTGTTTACAAAAAAATAAAACTAGACTAGCATGGGAAAGGTCAAGTGTGAAAAAATCCAATCAGGTGCCAGTATAAAATGGAAGACCTCAGCACAGCCAGAATTAAAAGAAAACATTTATTTTTCACCCTATGTATCTGCGACTAGACGAGGGAACCAAAGCCATAAAAATATTTGCTCTTTCTGGATATGAGCAACAGCTGAACAAAACAAAAAGAACGTATACATTTTAGACGCTTGTTAGGCTCCAAAAGATTAAAATTACTTCCGATTCGGGTGATGATCAAATATAACACGATTAAAATATATATATATATATATTCGGTGAAAAAATAAAATAAAGAAAATGATTAAAGCTAGAGTCCAGAGGCTCTAAAGATAAACCAATTCCCTCACAAAGCGATTCAACACACTGAGTAATTATGAATAGAGGGTTTTACACAGAACTTTTCCCTTCAGTCAGCATTTTATTTTGCCCTTGTGCTTTTTCACATTCTCGTATAAAAAGATTACAGAAGCCCTCTCGTAATCCGGTTTTTCTTTTTTTTTTTTTTTTTTCTCTGACACCATTGTTACCCATATTTCATCCCTTATGTCCCTCGTAGAGCGGTAGTATAGATTTTCATTTTGATTTCTTTTACCTCAAATAATTATTAGAGATAAGTCGATCTCAATAATACGAAGAATAAATCTAGTCAATCATAACGGGATGTATTCGGTGCATATTGTACATAAGACCGCATCTTTTCCTTTTAATCAAAAATTAATAATTTTTTATTTATAGAGAATAAACTGTTCTTCCATTAGTTACAAACTAAATTTTAAATAAAAAAAATTTAAACACTATATTAAGTGTATAATAAAGAACACACTATAAAAAATGACAACAGTATTTCGAATTTACACTGATAAACACAAATTTTTCAAAATAATGTTTTACAGCTTCTCGTGTGAGCATGCAGTGTGTTCATTCAGTCGTCCTCAGGCCTGAATGGACGAAACAATGACCACTGTAAAAACAGAAATAAACATTTGTAGAAAATGTAAAGTCTTCTTTTGAATAATTTGTGTTATTTGTAATAAAAAAATTTTAAAAATGTTTCAATGCCAACACAGCTCTAATGATTTATAGAAAGTTAAAAAAAAAAATATTACAAATAACACTAGATAAAAAACACAAATTATTCAAAAGAAGACTTTACATTTTCTACAAATGTTTATTTCTGTTGTTTTTGTTTTTACAAAAAATTTTCAGAATTTCTATAAATTATTAGAGCTGCGTTGGCATTGAAACATTTCTTTTTCAGGGCTTTATGAAATATCCTCCGAAATGTGATCATAATTATTTTCACATTTATTTTTTTTCATCGTTGCTGTACTTTAAATAATATATAATTAGCATAAAAAATGTTTTTGGAGCTATAATGAAATCTCTGGCTCCATATGGTCTGTTAGCTCCAAGATACTGAGGATGTTCCAGGTTTATGTAAGCATTAATGTCTCTAAGTTGGTTTACATAATTTTTGTCCGGTTGGACCTCTTGTTCTGTAAAAGCAATATTTATTACCACTGCCTGACACGTGGGACTGGGGTGCCTTCTAAGCTCTGACCGGCTACTGGGGCCTGGGTTCTGCACATGTCTTAGGAAATATAGAGAAGACACCTCTCTCGGGTCCATCAGAGATTGTCCAAATGAGCTCCACAAAAAAACGTCGTTTTTGACATGAGGGTTTTACACCAAAATATTCCAACCATCTAACCAAGATGTGGGATATTATGGGGAGATGTTGTGGGGGGGCCTTTAAAATTATGGAGTATGTATGCAGGTAGGCTGACAGACAGACAGACCAGAAGTGATTAGTAAATAGCTACACTTTTTAGGAGACCCGAAACAAGTGTTTTAAAACTCTAAAATAAAAAACAAATTTATGTCACAGAGGACACCTTTGAGTCCAAGAACGGGAAAAAAGAATTATCAGATCTTATCTTGCCAATTAATCCGAACAAAGGTCGATGCGGTGAGATAAGTGAGTCAGAGGGGAACACTATAATGCACAGTCACATTTTACCGGGTCCCAATTAGTTGTACGGTAAAGGCCAGCGGATTATTAGCAGCCGGCTAAGTTATGGGGCGAGATCTTGAAGATTTCGGTCACAATTAGACCGGCTCGAGTCAAGTGCGAACTGCGGAGGATCAACAGTTAGGTGGATCGGAGGGAAAAAAGGAGAAAGGGAAAAAAAATAAATGAACGAGATAAGAAAAAAAAATGCGGAGTCCAAATGACTTATAAATCGTGAGAGGGAGGAAAGTCAGATAACGTATTTAAATTGAGCCGCTTCGTCGTGATTCATTTGCGTCAGTCGCCGTTGATCCAGCCGCTTAATTAAGTCGAGTAGGAGAGAGTGAGAGAGTTAGACTGAGATAGATAGAGAAAGAGAGAGAGAGAGAGAGAGGGATAGAGAGAGTGAGAGAGAGAGGGGGGGGGAGATCTGGAGAAAGGAGGGTGGTGGCCAAATGGCCACTAATTGGCCGGGAGCTAGTCCGGTCCGAATAATTGATGGATCCACGGAGCAGAGTGCACGGTCGTAACTTAACATTCAACAACATCAAGTGAAGACTTAGGCCGATTACGATTACATGGGGGCGGTAAATCTTAGAAAGATGTACACTCAGGTTATAAGAAATTTTTCATAGGAACTTCTGATTGTTATTCAATGAAAATACTACTGTTGATACTGCGACCGAACTGTTGGCAACACTGGGTAACCTGATCATAACCATACCTGATGGTAGCAACTATGTTGTACATGTATGATTGTATTTTCTTTCGTTTATATTTAGGACATATTTGCATACATACATAAATTTCACAATCCACAACTCAGCCTTTCTCACTTCTCAAGTGCTATTATGACACTTATGTATTGGATATAAACAGAATGATTTTTTTTTTTCTAATTTTGACTAGTCTGAATGGGAATGACACTATTGGTGGTAGTAACACATTAAAAACTGACTAATTATTTATTTGATAAATTATCTAACTGTGGCTGTTGAAGAACCTGAGGAGATCTCCCCAACCCCAAGACTCGAACGACGGAGAAGTGTGAGAGACGGAAAGGTGAATATGCTGCAGGTGAATTAAGTGGGTCCTTAGGCTATGTATATATTGTATGAATCTATATTGCAAATATGATATGAATGCTATTTTATCCCAATTATCTATATTCTTTATAGGACAGATGTTTGTTAGACATAGATTTACTAAAAGTTGAATTCCCATCTTTTGAGTTACCCCGAGAGTGCTTTTCTGACCTTATGCTTAGTTTTGAAGTTAGCTAATTTTTTGTAAAGCAAATATTCAATGAGATAATCTTTCAGTTATTAAATATGAAGTGGCTTCAATAATGTAGCAGATACCACTGAGGTAAGGACAGGTAGAACTCTGATATATCACGTTATTATCCCAGCCTGCTGATTCATAGTCAAACAGGGTCCTCTAATATCAGGATAGTGGGCTATTTATTGGCAGGTCATGATTCGGCCCCACAGTCATTCGGGGCCACAATGAAAGTCCCCCCCCCCCCTTGGCCTAAGTATATTTACGGCCATCTAGACCGAGGGGGCGAAGCCCTCCCCCGAGGAGGAGAGACCCCATTGAACTGTTAACCCCGATTACCGATCTTCCATCCTGGAAGCCTCGTATAACACGCTTATCTCGGCCACTTACTGCTAAAACCTATCTCCTCCGCTCTCCTTCCCGGTATTTATTTCTACCCTTTGTGATCTCATGTGGTTTATGTCTCCTACCTTTTTATAGCAGTTATTTCTTGCCGAAAACCCCATTTTGTAATGCGAGGGAAGATTTAGTGAACCTCATACAACAGAAAGTATTCAATAGAGAAAACTGAAAGTGAAATCAATAGCTGAATCCAAATTCAGATGATGGCGAAAAAGGGTAATTGGGTATTACTGTGTAAATTTTTACGATGCCATTTGTTTAAACCATTAATGACTATGAAATTATGTGATTATTAAACTATGAAAACCAGTTCTGAAAATATGAAATCAATTGAAATTTTAATATTTTATCAGTTTTGTATAAAAAAAATTATAAGGGAAGAAATGAAAAATATCCTAGTTACGTTGAAACGATGAAAGATGTGCGAATGGGATACATTTCCGATTCAAGTATAATGATTAATTTTTTAATGACTACACACTTTGAGGGATAAACATTCTAATTAAAATAATGGTGATAAGTGCTTTATCACAATTACATATTACAACGCAGATTGTAATGTTATCACAAAAAAAAAACCTTCATAACGACCTTAATATAGCCTACATTCTTTAACTCATCCCTTCCAAGTTCAAGAAATTCCATAATAACCTATCCAACCACCCTAATTCTCTAGCACAGTCATTACACTGAGTCACTTATCCTATAATCCTCCTCGGAGACTAAAGCGGCAGTAGCCTCGTGACGTGCTACAAATACATGACAGTGAGAGCCCTGGCAATCTCAAATCATGTCCAGAAAAGATGTGCATAATATATTTCCAAATTTTATTGATTAATTGTTTGTTGCAATATTTGTTACTGAACTAGGCAACATATTATGTTGCTTTATTCAAAACAAAAAAACGTAAATAAATTAAATCAATGAGTTAGTCAAAAATAATTTATGTTATCTTTACTTTACTTCAACGGGAATCAGTTATAGTAGGCATATATTAACAAAGCATTCAAATTTGGAAGGATATTATGCACGGTTTTTGAAATATTATGCACAAGCGACTTAACAGTACAATAATATTGATTTATTGACATGCAAAATATGTGATCAAATTTTGGTTTCTTTTATGATTTTTAAACAATTTACATCTTATAACAGAACAATAAATAAATAATATTATCTGTAATTTAAGATTGATGAACTAAATGACTAGGATTCAAATTTAAGACAGTGAAAGAAAAGTAAGAAAAGGATAAGCCAAGAGCAGGGTCGGATTCGACCTGTAAGAAAATTAATTAATTATAAACAAAACCCTACAAAAACTGTTCGTTCTCCCGCTGTCAGTGCTATCACAGATAATTCCGCAGTAGAGGATGAATCTGAAGTTTGATGGCAGACAACGAGAGAAGTTGGCCATATCTTTGGAAATATTAAAGGGAAGAAGAAAGACTTTTGCCGACTGGGAAGATGGTATCACTCACCTAGGGGCATACCCCAGGGGCAGGGTTATATTCATCCTTTTGTTAGGAGGCTGAAGGGTTGATATAAGTTTTGATAGGGTGAGAAGTGTAAGTGTGAGACAGCCGTCTATCAAAACTTACTCCCCCCCCCCCTTCATCTCACCTCGATTCCTCTTTTTTCCCCTTCATCCAGTCCTTCATACCTCACTCCCTGCGTATGTGTCGGGACCCTTTCTTTTTTTTTTCATTAAAAAGTTACGCGCGGGGGTGGTTGCAGTGCGTGCCTCGGGTTCCCAGGGCCGGTGTCTATCGACGATTGAGAAGTTTAGAGTAACATCCTCCGTCCAGGGAGTCCAACTCCGTCCCCAATTGGGAGTGGAGGAATTCGCCTTGCGGGGGGGGGGGGGGACCAACTTCCCATCCGAGTAGCTAGGCCGCAACTTACACAGCCAACTTCCCACGGACAACTTGCACTCATTCAAACGGCTCCAGATCCTCATGTTACACTATTCACACGTATCACGTTGGAATGTAAAATATGTTATATAACATTATCGAAAAGATATTAGTTTAATTTTAATTAGATAAGGGTTAAGATTTCTTCCTGGGCTATAAAACCTTTCCCAACACAGTAGTGCATTTTGAACGATTCAATTCAGTTTTTATATACCGCAGATTTGTAAAATGGTTTAAATTTTAACAGTGTTACTTCTTAATGCAATATTCAATGACTGATTACAGTTTTAATTAGGTGAGGTTACTAATGCGGTATATAAAACATGAATGCAATGACAATTGCAATATCATTTACAGGCTGGTTGTTAAATTCATTATATTGATTAATTATTGAGTTATGGATTAAGTCCTTCTAAATACGTAAATTTATGTTTTACGTTCTAAATTTTAGTAACTGAGGATACCTGAAAAGGGGAAACATTGACTGAATATGGTGTATCAATAAAATAAAAGGGATATTCTGGGAGACTCCAAGCTTCTTTTTTATAATTCAATATAAATTGTAGAGAAATTAAACATCTTGAAACTAAAATTGAAATTAATAGCTTGTGAAATTCTCAGGCCATTAACCGAATGTAACGAAGAAACAAACAGAAATAATTCACCCAAAAAGAGAGTAAAATTTATGTTTTCCTTTTCTTATGCAGTCCCGTGTTTCTGAGAGTTTGTCTCGAGATAAAGCTTGAGAAATGGAATAATAACAATTGATATTAGAAATAAATAAAAAAACAAACCCATCTTCATAAAATTGTCATTAATAAATTAAATTGTTGCTATAAACCAAAACAACATTTTCCTATAATTTTGAGCAGGGGGTCCAACTAAAGATCTCATCGTTCTCATAAACTGCATGTAATTTTCGTTTTCTTTTTTCAAACCATTAATTACAAGAGCTCATTAAAAATGCCATTAACATCGTGTTCACAACTGAAAATCAACCGGTCACATCATAATTTCTTTTGATGACCCAATGATGTAAAGGCCTCTGTAAGAGTAAGGTTAATTAATCAATAATTAATAAATTTTACACATTAAGTAGTGTACAAAATTAATCGTCTTGGTTGATGATATATATATATAATGAGTTGGGATTGCATTGGACTATTGTCATTTAAAAAAAAACAATGAAGCTGTAAATAAACCGTTAATTGTGTGATGTTTGCCTTGAGCTTTTAAAAGTTTATTCGGCAATGGAAAACAAGAAGAAGATAAAAAAGGTAGTACAGAAAAATAATCCTATAAGCTATGCGGAGAACTGAAATGACCAACGTCTAACCAGCTAACATTTTTAATACCATAATAAAAACATATTTATTTTAAGATGTTACTTCTATAACTCTGTCGTATACTGGCTCATCTCAATGTTATTCGGCACACTCAAACAACCAAGGAATGTATTCATGAAGTAGTCATAGGCTATTTAATATATAATTTACGTTTACGAACGACATTTGGCCGTTCTACTGCCTCGTAATAATATATTTTATATTACAGTGCCTATAAACTTGATATGACTACACCCAAATGACATTTAACGAATATCATATGAAGATTGAGTTAAACTGGGTGAATACGAAATATTGCCAGTTTAAAATTAGAACTGTAATCAAATAGGCTGCTTGGGCCCGCGAAGTGGAAAAAGGCCCTGAAACAAAAAGGGAGCCCTTTAATAGTCTTTTAAGACGAAGCCAGATAAGTACTAAACGCTCATTATATTATGAGGCTTTAAGCCTATTTCCTCATTGTGTAACAAACTGGTCGCACCTGATGGGCTGACAGGTTTCGGCAGTGTCGTTTTTTTTTACTTTTATTGTATATAGGAAATATTTTCACAACTCATACACTTTATTAGACAGATACTTCTTTATTGTTATAAAATTACAATCTGCCTTATTGGGCAATAAGTGATTGTGATAAATGCTCTCATTCATACAGTATTTACAAACAGCCCAGAGAAATCCCAAATCCACATGATTGTCACGTTCCTCGGGTGCGAAAGAGAACGGGGAGTCAACTCATACACTTTAAAACAGTGCACTAGTGGGAACGAAGCTTGCAGAGAAAAACTGGTGGTTGGACCACGGCTCCAAATTACAGCATAATGCTAGAAAATATTAACATGATTGTGACTGCTTTCAAGGCTGCGCTTAGGAAACCTGTGTTTGCGACTGAAACCCTGAGATCTCCTTAGGGTTCTCTATCTATAAAGTATTTAGGTTTTTAATAAAACCAATGATCTGATCGAGAAATCGAAGGCTCTCTTCAAAAGTTTTTCTTTATTGAATTGGTTGCTGTATAGCACCTAAAAATGACAGACGTAGGATGTTTGAATGTAGTTGCCAATTAAAAAAACAAATTGGAAAAGTAACTAACATTGGTGCTATTATAAACCTAAATCTTAACTTATCTAATACACCTGTTTATCTATACATACCTAACACCTCATTGTAAACAAAGTATTTATCTCTCAGGAGGAAAAAAATCTATGACATTTACTACTACAGACAGAGAGAGAGCCTCAAGATGAAAATACTGATAATTGTGTTCAAGTCCATTGCAGAAAAATACCAATTGGGAAAAATGAAAGTTTTATCGTTAAAGTATTCTAACCCTGGACGTAGGATATTAACCTTTGATTTTTATCTACTCAAATAAACTTGATAGATTGTCATTTATTTTTTCAATTATTCAGTAGTTATGAGAGATAAGCAAAAGGAATCAATCCTTGACTAGGCTTCGCATGGATAGCCTAAAAAAAGTATTAACAAAATCAAAATTAAAATAAAAAAAAAATCTCATAAGTTTCAAAGATTTTTAAGTTTCTTAAAGAGGATTGAGCAGGTTCAAACAGTGAAACCTTAGGAAATATTTGAAAATAATGAATTTATTGTTGTAATTGAGTGTTTTAATAATTTTTTTTTATTGATGAACCAGATTGAACTGCCGTTCCTTGTTACGTTAAACATTTCCCGATTTTAAAAAGCGAAGTAAGGATCATTCAAAGATTGTTGAATGCTTTCTTTAAGAAAACATTCCTTTAAAATTATTATTTATAATGTTTTTTTTTTTTATACTTTCGTGACTCGATAAAAAATAATTGAAGAAAAATCTGTGATTTAATTATACAATAAAGTTACACTCAGTCCTATGCTTCATTATAAATTTTGAAATTTCAAGGAGCACTTGAGGTCCCAGGTTGAAATCCTCTAGCTCTTTAGATATTTGTTTTCTTAGTCTAATGATTGTGAAACCAATATAGTTTCAGACTATGATGTCACAACTGCTAATTATTATTATGTAAGGGGTTGTTGTCGTTATAATGAATAGCTTTGAGATTCTAAGTGCGTATTCCCCATACATATCCCATAATCTTTTAGTAACAATATTTACATTGTGTGAAAATTAGTTGTAGGTCTCTTCCGAAACTAAAATGTAGTCCTAAAGATGTCTGTATAGGCAAAATAACAATAATAACAAATATTTTGGTAGGTACTTCAATATTTTTTGTTGAGTTTTTAAAAAATCTAATTTTCAAAAAGTATAAATATCTTAATTTAAGATGAGTAATAACAAATCCGCAGACCGCGAAAGCTATATAATCAGGCCAATTTCTGAAAGTGCCCCTCCCCCAACTGGAAAATTTAATTATAAAAAGGAAATTGTGCACGAGATGAAGAGGGTCGAAGGGTGCCAGCTGTTGACACGTTACTGTTATTAAAGAGACTAAGCCTGACAGGACGACAATCGGACGGATATCGGCTACGACGGCCAGGGTCTGCGGGTGACGTCTGAGGCCCAGGCGTGGAACACTCGACACGTCGGAGCTGTGTGAATAGTCGTCCGAACAATGGGTACATCCGTACCGGGACGCGCATGCCCCTCATACCACTAATTTTAGTCCGCGCCAGCCTGTAATACTGAGGGTTGGAGGCTACTAGTGGGCCTTGTCTTGACTAGGGAAAAATTTTCATATTTTTCTTCTTCATATCCCCTTGTTATTATGAATTATGGAAATCAGTACTGAAAATAGAAACCACCTATTCAATAATATTGTAAACTAGTTTTAATTTAAATAGTATTTTTATGTAAATGTGTCGCTGCTTTACAAACTTTCAACCACACGCTAAAACCACGGCACAATTTGCTAAACAAACGATAACTGTTACCTTTTGGACCGATCGGTCCATATATGTATAACATACCTTTAAAAGTTCGATTGTATAATTTTTACAACTAATATTGTAGAACGTGCGTATAGAGAGACTCCGTACCGGAGTTGAGCCTCTCCGATCGGGGGGTGGGAATATTTATGACGTGCATACCAAATAGTCAATGCTCTCTCTTGACTAGGTCAATAGATCTGTGAATAAGGCCACTTTTTCTTTTCTTTTTTTTTTAATCTGCTGATGATGTCCCAGTTTCCCATTGTCGGTTACTGAAGATGAATGATTGGGAACTTTCCATCCTCAAACACAATAGAGTGAACCACTTTTGTGGAATTATTTTATTAATCGGCCAATATTTTCCTAATTGCATAGCTCAAAGGCGCTTTCTCAGTGAGCCAACAGGCATTTAGTGGTTTTGATAAGATAAAAAAAAATTTTTAAGCAACGTTGGAGTCTTTGTAAGTGAGATCTGTTACATTTACAATCGAGGTAAGATCTGATTACTTTGTCCACAGAGGGTAAGCATAGAATGTAATTTTTGTTATGGTGGGTTTCTTTGAGGTAAGCATTAATTAGATTTCTTCTCAAGACCATTAGATTGCTCATTGTCCTCTTTTATTCATTTCTAGTGATATTGTAAAAAAAAAAGAAAAAAAGAAAATCTTATTACTATGAGAAGCGGGGATTAGAAAGGGAGGGGGGATCTGACGGGAGTAATAGAAATAGTCAAAGTTTTCACGGACTTTCTAACTAAGGGGGGATGCCCTGGAAAAATGAATATAATACCCTTGGAAAGTGGAAAAGTTTTAAAACGACTTTGAGCCTCCTTGATTAGCCCTGATGAGGCGAGGGTTCGGCCAAATCTCATAAAAGAGGGCAGCAGAATTAGAGGTGGAGAAGGGGGCTCCGGAATGGAGGTGGGGGGAGAGACAAGGAATACAGCCAATTTTCGCTGGGGTGCCACGAGCAGACCCAGAAATCAGGTTCCGAGCCCATTTCCAGCGGATATAGAGAACCGAAACTCCGCGGCGGGGATGTAACGGGGAGGGAGGGAAAACATAAACTCTCGCATTCTCCCACCACCCCCCCTCCCACTGTAGGGCTAGTGCGGATCAAATTCAATTTACTAGACAAGTAATATCATTCGTCGGAAGGTTATAGCGGGTAATAAAGCTGAGGAGGAAAATTGTTTCTTTACTGCCCCAGCATGGTAAGGCAATTGACTATAATACTCGGTGCGGTATTCTTACCGAAGCGTCCTCCCACTGTCTACCCAATAGGATATGAGATGAGTCATATGACTTTTACGCATACACGCTGTCGGGAAGGCCCACCGGGGATGCTCTCGTCGACCTTGCCACTACCCGAGGGGGGGGGGTCAGAAAGAGATAAACCTGTGGTCTTTGACCTTTTCTGGCGGCCTATTCGGCGGGCAGCTTAAGTCATATTTGTTTATTGATCTGGCTCCATATGATCTTAGAAGGTGAAACTGACAGTGCATTACGTTCAGAACTAGAGGGACAGCCTACGTTTACGTGGCCTTGGAATGCCACGAGTTCATACTCGGTATGTGACGGTAGGCGAAAACCCTCTGGATTCCAAAGGGAACTGTGAACCGAAAATAATCTGACTGAACCGTTAGGTGGGAGCCAATAGGAAGGTTTGGTGCCCCAGCGGCCAATGTCCACAGGAAAAGGCTAGTTTAGTGGCGCAGAAGTTAGAGAACTCCACTAGGAAGGTGAGGGGCATAAAAGCACCGGACTAGGCGAGGGAAGAGAGGTGAACAGGTAAGTATATAAGACAACCCGTGTTTGACCAGAGTAGCAAGCGGCAGTGCAGAGAGAGTATATCTGTATTTTATCGTACTTAGTAAGTTCTGTTTCATATCAAGCAAGAGAGAGAGAGATAGAGAGAGTGTGAGAGAGAGAGAGAGGGAGAGAGAGAGAGAGAGAGAGAGAGAGAGAGAGAGAGAGAGAGAGAGAGAGAGAGAGAGAGAGAGAGAGAGAGAGAGAGAGAGAGAGAGAGAGAGAGAGAGAGAGAGAGAGAGGGTGAGGGAGCGAAAGCAGTGTTCAATTCAAGTTTCGGGTTCCGAATGAATGGAAAAATTATGAATTTCGGGCTTTTATAGGCAGATCAGAGGCCGGGCTATGCCTGGACCCTCTAGTGAGCTTTGATTTTGATCATCGACTAGCGTGGGACCTACTATAACACCTAACTAAAACAGGTATAATAATTTAATAGCACTGTTATAATTTTTCAATTCGCTTCACGAAAGTTGTATGTGTTATGAGAGTTCCAGTTTAGTCGACGATCGAAATATACCCCATTTAATAGGTACAATTAGTATTAACGCTTGTGAAATATGGGGTTCTGTTTATACCAAAAGAAACAAAGAATTAAACCGACAAAAACATAAATGGCCATCAACTAATAATTTACTTGGTATAAAATATATGCTTCTGGAGGCCTGAAATTACGCTTAGAAATTTAACAAGATCCACTCGAAAAATGATAACAGTTCTGCAACGGATGCCAGATGGTTATGAAATAATTCAGATATATTAGTAAAATCCATGGGTGCCTTCCAGTACCCATGTGATACACATATTTTTCTATCGTCTTCAATAAATAATAACCCTAACCTTAATAAATAATCAATATCTATACCTTAGTATAAGTAAACCTTACTCAAATATAATTCACTGCCAGCACTAAGACACGGAAAAAGTAGTTACTATTTCTAGAAAAACACAGCGCCAGTTATCCAAAGCTATTGTTAAAATCAGTCCTACGCCTTGATATGAAGCACTTCTCATAAAAATATATTCAATATATTAAAAGGGCACGTCCTGAATCGATGAAAGGTAATAAAGTGTATCAGGACCACCTTTAGAGCATCAGAGTTGTAAAGCGTTTTACAGGTGTTCTGTTGCCTGCAACCGCTTCACCATCAGACGGACAAAAGGATCAAGACGACCCGGTCATTAGCGTCTAGGCGCCTCCAGGAGACTAGAGAAAATAAAGGAAGCTGGAAATAAATCTGAGGATTTTATCTGGACTGGAATGCCTGAAACCGACCGAAGTGCGGGTGTTAAAAATACTTTATCTGTCTTGTTAGCCTGGTCCATTAGTCAAGTGTCCTGGAGCATCCAAACCATTACCATTCGGACGGTGGCAGCCAATCACCGCCTGACGTACTGGGTGGAGGGTTTGGGGGGTGACGTCTTAATAATCTCAGGAGGTATCTGTGACCGGCCCTATCGCCTTTATTGGACCCCTTCACTCACCCTGTCGAGATCTCGGGCCCTCAGAGTTAACTGCTCACTTCTCACCTTAACTCTGAACAAAACTCAACAATTCAACTAACCGCTTCAGGATGATAGAGAAAAAATTGTCTAAATATAAGTCGTGATATGCAGTTTATGTGAATGCATTAGCAATGAAATTAAGTCATGTACTGTTTTTTGTTGGGCTTCTACCTGGTTGATAAAAAACAGATTTTTATAGTTGAAGTTTAAACATACTATGTAATAATGCATCATATTTGAATTTGAGATAGTCCGAAGATGGAAACAGGAACCTTTAAAGCCCAATTTGTTTTTTACCTCTAAAATTATTCATTCCAAACATTTCATCACACTATTCAGTATTCCGTTGCTTACTGGTTCACATTTCCTATGAGAGAACGATGTTTATTCCTCAACTGTTCATATTTATGCGATGCATTTAAGGTAATATTTTATTCCTAACCTATCATAATAACAAAGGAATATTACGAGAGAAGGCTGAAGATTCAGTCTCAATTCAGAAGACTAAATCACGACTCAACAGAAATGAAGCTTCCGATTCCCCGGATGGATATGACAGTAGGAAGGTTATTAAAACAAAACCAAAAAAAACAGGGGAGGGAGGCGCATAAATTAAAATTAATTGACCAACGATGTGACAGCCAACTCCAGATCCAATGAAGTATTGGCAGCAGTTGTCGCCCCTGAGTCAGCTGCACTGTTTTCCTTTGTGGATTTTCTCGGATGCAAATGCCGCGGCCACGGCTGGAAGCCGGATACTCTGGTCCGGTCCCTTTGTCCTCCGCCAATGGAAATACGCCTTTCATTAACGCTGCAGTCCCCAGAGAACGCTGTTGGATAATCCAATTTGAGAGGGGAGTCACGATTCGCCTCACCTAGGATAACATAATCAGAACCTTCGGATACAAATTCAAAGGAGGGATTTAAAATGTTATATTTCAGTTAGATATGAATCTCTGGTGTGTGGGTTTAAGTGAACTGTAGGTAAATCGGAAAATACACTGGCAAGTGTGGGATTCTCATGGTGACTACTTCACGATATGAAGGTTCTGGGTTTATATTATTGCATGAAAAGTGAGTTTAATAAATAGAGAGATTGTAAAGATAGTTAGAATAAATTTCCATACGTAGAAGAGGGTAGCTCTCAATAGGACAGCACGTTGGGTGTAATTGTGATTGGGCGGTACGTCCTGGGTTCTGACGGCTACTGGGACCTGGGTTCTCGCCCTAGAACCCTCTCGGGCTCGCTTTGATAGACTGCCTAAAAGAGTTCAAATACATCAAATAACGGCGTTGATGACCTAGGAGTTTTTAAGTGGCTCTGGTACCCGTTGGATACCTAGGGAGCCCAGGTATGTATTAATAGCAAATAAAGAGGTATTTCCCCTTAAATAGTAAGATTACCTTCAAGAGAGAGAGAGCTCATAACGAATGAAAATACATTATCATGTAAAGAAATGCTTTATTAAATCCAGGCGAAGATGTTAGATTAAGCTGCACCGTTGAACAGTAACAGTCATCCCTGAAACCGAGAGCATGAGCAAAGCCTTTGAAAATGCGATAGTTTAAAATGAACAGATTTAAAGTGTAAAATAATTTGGAATATTTCAGCTAAAAAGTATGAATAAAGTGAAATTTCTGAAGCATGGGAAGTTGTCCTGGATACAAGACTTCCGTTTGGAGTGGGCGTGAACTCATTAGGATATCTTAAATTGTTGCATTTAGCCTTTGAAATATGGACTTTAGAGAATTTTAAAGATAATGTGGAGTCTGAGTCAAAAGCTGAGGCGAAAGAAAAATGAATAAGAATTCGTGTTTTATGTAAAACGAAGAAAGCTACTTTACTTTCACTTCCAGGAATAAAACACTGTGCAAGGGAAAACAATCTTTCGAGCAGTGGTTAAACAGGATACGACTTCATCATTCCGGAAGGCCACTTAAATGACGATTATTTATTTTATAGGCCCAGGCGCATTGATAAGAAGTAAACATACTTGTATTTAGGTCTATACTGTAATGGTATACTTAATGATATTTTAAAAATCAAATTAACTTTATTTATAAGAGTTAGTCTGATTTAAAGGGTGTGAGTTGTCTGTGAAAATCACCAGGATAGAGCTACTTTTTTAAAACGCGTGCTATAACCAAGGGTTTGTCATATTAAGGCGTGCCACAACCGTACCCATCCGCTCCCCTATACCCTGCAACCTTCACAATAATTATTTTTATATAGTATAGGTGTTTTTTCTAATTTTTTTTCCATTCGTTAAACCGTCCACCGTTAAATTTCGAGAATATACCTACATAATGAAAACAATTAATATCTATTATTTATACAATTAAAATGTAAGTTAGGCGTAACTATGCATTGCTAATCGTCCATTCCCCCTAGCTTGAAGTTATTTCTGCCTTTCATAAAATTAGGATTATTGCGAAATATAGTCCATATACATTCCCTTTATTTTTCCCTTATCTATAATCTAAAAAATTTGAGAGCTAAGGGGAAAAAAGAAAAAAAAAAGAAATATTTTCCTCTCACACCACCTTCAAGCAGGTACTCCTAGTATAAGGATCCGATTAACCTAAATATTCTATATTTTTCCCTCATCCTGAATTTCTAACTAGAAAGCTTAGAAAAAAAAAATATTTTCCTTTTCTTTCAATAATGGAAATCACGTTAGTGAAAATATTCAAAAAAATGTATAAAAGTAATTTTGTTATCCATATCAAACATGCCAAGCCAACCCTTTCATCTCAGAAAGAGAATTTTTTTTAAAATAACAATATTAAGAATAAAAATTTTTAAATCCAACTGGCCGGTCGCATTATGGCACGCGTGCCTTGAGTTAGACACTCTTGTAGAGTGTTTTGGACCTGTTCGAGGAGTACCAAGGAGTACTCTTTTGATTTTGTAAAATGGAAAAACCATTTTCAATTACGGTGGGGGTTCGTTGCCAGTAAATAGCAGTTGGCTAAAAATTGGTTAAACAAAAGCAGACCTGTACATATATCCGTCAAAGCAACATACAGTTACAAAGCTACAGTACAAGTTAGATCTTAGTGTGTTATTAAATTTTAGATATCAGAAGCTCACACCCTTGCTTCCTAAACATTCTTTCTACCAAATGATCATAACAGGTAGGAGATTAAGCAAGACAATCCTCAACTCGTTGATACAACTTCAACAACGTGCGACAAATATCAAGAAGCTGCGAGAAATGCTCAGAGTGGCTTAACGTTCAAGCTAATCAATTAATATCGCCATTAATTACGGCAACTTTGTTAGATAATTTCGATTGCACACTTGTGTAACAAAGCTAATTTCACCAGACCCTCTGCGCACAGGATGATAATGCAAGAGGGACGTCTGATTAGAAGGTCGCAGTGGAGGTGTTTGACGAGTCGGAACCAATGCAAATCCTAGGCAAGTATAGCGGCATCCTTTGATAGACACACTTAATTAAACGGAACTAAGTGTGTGCGGGGGGCTTCAAAGGAAGGCTCCTGCCCTAAGACTTACACCTAGCAGTCCCCCTTCCCTTTCGGTGTTGTCCTCCAGTTAATCACAATGTACACCTTCCTCTGACACAGGCCAATAACTCAACTACTGGAGCTACTGAGACTCCAAATTGTCAACTCAAGTGCTTCCCTCCCTGTGTTGGAAATGCAAAATCTTACAGGTAATCAACTGTTCTACAAACCCTATATAATAGTAAATTATACAAACATATAACATTTGCTACAACATCCGAGAATCAGTTGTGTTTATAATTTTATCCATTCGGCTCGTCAATATTTTATGGTTTAATAGTTGGTTGTGAGTTTGGATTGAATAAATAACCTATTTTGTTGTCGCACAAATTTTTATTTCTTTCAAAGGCGATTCAGACACCGTCGTTATTAATAACAGGATTGGACAAGGGCTGCTGAAAGCTCTTGTGAAAAAAAAAAAAAAAATTGTGGAAAGACTCATTTACTTAAAGATTTATGTTTTAACTTTTACATTTTATAAAATAAACTTAAGAGTGAATTGTATATTAGATTTGTTTTTGACCGTTATGGCAATAAAATCATGCAGAAAGTCATATAAAATCATTCTCGGGTGCACGATAAAGGCCGCATCACGGGTGTGAAGGTAATGGAAAGCTCATAAAGATTATTACTCATACCTCTATTAAAAATACGCAAACAGGTTATATACTAATGAAGTAATTAAGTCTGTTGTTTTTTGTAGTTCAAGGGGGATATAAAAATTATACGATCCGATATTTAGAAAGGTCTAGTTTGTGGTATGAATGATCCCAAGGTTCTAGATAAATTGACATACGTTCCCAACAAATGGCTAGCGTTAGAGAGAATGAAAAAGGGTAATAATAACCGATTAATTGGTAGAATAATGCATTAATAGCACAAAACTTATGATAAGAAAGGAATAATACATGATAAGGATAGATATTTCGTTTAAGAGACCTCCCCCCCCCCCTCGTTTCAAAATAGTTAACATCAAACTGCATCTTTTATGATCCCTAATTGGTTAATAATACCTTCGAGTATTACTATAGTAATCTACAAGCACTTTGCGTTTAATGAAATATTTGTGTGAGGAGCGCGATTCCAGTACAAGAAAAGTCCGGCACTCAATAACCGAGGACAGTCAAGGAAGACAGTTAGTTTTTGGTTTGTTTTACAGTTCATTTTTTAGGCATTAAACTGATTTCAGCGAATTATTTATCATTGACATTAGAACATCGCTGATTTAAAAACGTAAATAAACTGGAAACGAACCCTGTCCGAATGCATTCCATAAACATTCTATGAATTTCTGCCATTTAAGAGCGGGCACTAAGACAATAGGATGTGGTAAATATTACGAAATTCCGGACACAGTTATACCCCGACAAGAAGGGAACCCTTCCTAATCAAATGAAGGAGTCAGGGGATTCCGTTATGCCTTTGGAGTCATAAAAGTCTTGAGAAAACTTTGTTACACTTTGGTCGTACAGAAGGATTCCCCTCCCTCAAGTCCCTCGAGCACATGTGTCACGCCCTAACTTATTCCTTATCATATTTAAACATAACTCCCGCTCGTAAGAAAATGATACGACTGACTTGAACCACTCGGCGGGAACTGTCTTAACTTTCCTAGAGTTACTTCAACGGTAATTCCATTCTGTGCTGGGAAGATGCACCACGAAGCTCAACCCCTTCTTAACTTACTTACATTCATTTTCTCCCTTTCTTCTCGGGTCATGCCAAGCTTTTGTCTAAGTTGAACACTTCATAAGCCGGTTCTATGCCCCCCTCCTAAATGAACATCATTACTTCAGAAAACATATAGGCTGAATAACAATAAGCTTATTCTTTGCAAAAATCACAAGTCAATTCGACATTTCCGTATAAATTACAAGTATGACACAATTTCAGAATTCTGATTTGCATATAGCTTAAACTAATCCTTTGTGACAAACTAGACCAGAACTACAATAACAAGTGTATGATTGCATTGACTAGTTCGGTTGTGCAGGGATGTACACAACTAGTTTGATTAGGTTACAGTGGCGAGTCAAGTTGCGCAGCATCATCGCATTAGAACTAGCCCCAGATATTCACTACCATTCATATTTTCACCACCATAGTTGGATTGTAAAGGTTCACTAAAATAATAATCGTTATTTTTCCGATTAAAAAAAAAAAAATTGCAAGATTAAACAAACAAGGCCAGTAATATAATTTAACAAGTACTAAAAAAATTACAAGGGGGCCTTGCGGTATCAAGCAAACCGGATCAAGATTGATTCTGCAGAAAATATATCTATTTTGTACACAGATGCACAATCGATCTCCGGAGAGAAGAGTGTAGCCTACCCTCCCCCCCCCCCTCCTATCGTCTATCAGAGATTAATATCGCCAATTCCTATTTCAATATTTTAATACGAATCATCTGAAGGGGCCATTTCAGCAGAAGAGGAAATTAAAATTTCTCAATTTATTGATAAGCATACAGACCGATGATAAGTTTATTGGACCCACCATTAAGTAAAAAAAAATTGCATAAAATCGTTTGTTATCTATTATCATGCTACTTACTGCCCGGGTACACAATTTAAACTATTTTATCAGGTAAAATAAGGACGCACATATATCCTATAATATAATCCTATTTCTAATTTATACTCTCATCAAAAACATATGATCTGTTCAAAGGTTCGGCCGAATAACGGTATCCGGTTTTTGATTGAATAACTATCGTATTATGTTGGATCTCTTAGATGTTAAGAGGCATAGCAACAACATTTTTTGGTTTCTGCAGGAACTTAATTACCGTTACTGAAAACTTTAAATGTTACACAGACCGTTACTCGGTAGGACCATTCAATTATTCATACCTCATTTTGCGACCCCACTAAAATTCAGTCACAAAATAAAAATGTGCATGACGTGTGTAAAGTATAATATAATTTAATAACTCACAATATTCCGAACTCACTACTTTAAAGGATGTATATGTTACTACATTGTTATCTTACCTGAAAAAAAGAAAAAGTAACTATTAGATGTATTATTTAATATTAAGAAATACAGGTAACAATGTCAATAGCACATCAGCACAGGCAAGTAAACTGTAAACAAAAAAAAAGTTCACCTAGGTAATGATTCACATAGCACATCACGTCCATTTTTATCATCAAGGAAAATTATTTTGGATTGATGGGTACCTTTCACTAAGGGGAGTCCCATTTGAAGGATGTATGAGAAGGATATGGGGTGTGGGATGCCTAAAGGAGGCGGGTGGGTTCGGGAAGGTAGTGAGAGTCTACCTATGGTGGAGCCTAGGGGTACTAGGCATTGGTTTGTAGTCGGCCAGGTCATACCTGGCCCCGCCTCTGAAAGGAGCTGCACTGTGTCGGCCTATCGGCCGGGAGATCGACCCACCCTGAGCAGGTAGAAGGGGTCATAGTGCTTCGGTTGAGTCGGCCGGGAGATCGACCTCAATCTCTTGGCTGGGTGTGGATCGTTCAGTCCCCGTCAAGGGGCTCGGGTTCTCAATCAATATTCTCTTGTATTAAAAACACGGTTTAAGAATCAATTAATCGAGAATAAGTGGAAAGAACGTTAGAACAAGATTTGAAATCTAATTTATACATTTTTGAAAATTTGTAGAGATTTTCATTAATTTCGGCTAATTATACTCCCTAGCCTAGCTCAGAATGGGTTTTTAGATAAATAAAATATATAGCAAGGATATATTTTTTTTTCTCAAGAATTTTAACTTGTTGGATGTGATCATAATCATCATACTTCTATTCGATTCAGTTTTAAGGGCGGGCGCTATTATAGAACGTAGAGACAGACATATTAGTGCATGAAGATATCCCCAGGCTCATTTATTAGAATACTCCAAAATCTAGGAAATTCATTTTCAAAGCTGTTCAAAACTACCACGTCTGATGAACGGAAAGCCGGACTTTTGGATAAGTCAGTGTAATGATAAAGTTAGTTTATTTAGATCAATACTGGCCACATACACTCTTTTAATATCAGCTCCAGATTCACCAAAAGAACCATAGATGCCAATGCATGAATTGAATGGTGCCATGCTGCGTCAGTGACCGTATTCCACGCTAGTTGACTATTACACGTAAGCCCTGGGGTCGGAATGGGATCAGCAGATTGGATTAGGTGACTCAGTCGGATGTGTATATGTGCACTTTTTATTCGAGAGAGGAGCATTGATAATCCAATGAACGCGTTTCGAACCCGACTAATTCACAATTAAGAAGGCTCCCTGGCGCTCTGCATCCTGTCCGAGCTGAAAACGGGGGGACCAACTATTAGATTTAGATTCCGGTCTAGTTAAGCTGTCTGCTCCGACTTTAATCGAAGGATATTGACGTTTGAGTGTATGCGAGATCTCCATCGGTACTAAATGGTCGTTTGATCGAGGTTTAATTTGCCAACTAATAAGAACGAAAGTTTTTTTAAGTATGCCTTGTGCCTGTGTGAACAGCAGTCGAAAACAACACAGCCTCTGATGTGGTAGGTGTAGATCAGGCGGGTATAATAGATTTTCCTAATTTTATTTAGCAATAAATCTATATATGAGGAAAATCACAATCTGTCCTAGAAAGTGAATAGACGATCGCGAATAAACATCGCAGTTTTTGGCCTCAGTTACTCCTTACTTTGTTTAAAAATGTCTTGTTTTTTTACTAAAGGAGTTTTTTACTCCAAGAATGTATACTTCCGATTTCCTGAGCCAACCATAGATTGGATAGGTTGTGGGATTTACTGGGTGTACATTTAACCAACTATGAACGTTTTTAAACAGAAAAAACGCTTATTAGCGTCTATTATTTTAACACCTAATAATAACATAATGTTAAGAAACTAACTTACCAATTGATAAGTTCTTTAAAGCACATCTAAAAAGTCAAAGATTGACGCTATGTAACCCACAACCACAAGATATTCGTCATGTGTGCCTAGAAACATTGAGGTTTGTAATAAAACCATCGACCATGGATAAGATTTTGAGGCTCTAAATGTTAGTTCGTTCTTCCCTGTACATAAGCACAAGATGTACGTGCATTCTTTTGCTAGTCTGTTGCCTACAGCATAGCATTGCTTGTTGGTACACCAGAGCATTGATGTGCGCATTAATCTGAAAAAAACAAGCACCGATCCCTTGAAGAATATAAAAATTACTTGAATAGTAATTTAATCATACCTAATACTCGATTAAGCAGACAAAAATTTTAATTTTAATCATGCTGGTTTTTCCGCTTATACATCAAGTTAAATAATTTCCAGTGGATTTTGTATTATCACTTAAAAATATACATAATATGAGTTCAAAAAGGATTTAGAATGGAAAGTTATCCTAAGAGATTTTGGATGCGCTGGCAAAGTACAAAACCACATTAGCATATAAATTATGTTCTAAAACACCAAAAGTTTTCTTTGATCGTATACGGTTAAAGCAGTTTATAAGAACAAACTCAAAATTCAATAATGACGGAAACGTTTCCTGAGATGTTTCTAAATCCATTACATTCGGTGATAAAAGGTACCCGACGGCTTTGAAAAAAGAAAAAAAAAACTTAAAAGATAAAAAGCCAATAACCTCTACAAAAATGGAGTTGTCTCAAAAACTGTAGAAGACTACGTCAAATCTAATCAAGTTTGAGCGGAATTTTCTCAGAGAGACTGGTGTTAATGCGAGGAGCGCTTTGAAAGGAATTTTCTTGTATTCTTCGGCATTTGTTCCTCACTTTTTTATACAGAGAATAAAAAAAAAAATATTCAAGGTGTCAGAAATATAGGAATAGGGTTGAATCGGATGGTTTTCAAGGGTTATTTGTAATAAACTTTGAATTATAAAAGAAATTTAACTATAAATGTTTTTTTTTTTTTTTTTTTTTTTTTCCTAAGCTCTCCAGTTAGAATTTTCGGATGAGGGATAAATATAAAATATTTAGGGTGATCGGATCCTTGTACTAGGAGGACCTGCTTGAAGGTGGTGTGAGAGGAGTAAGGAGTGTGGGAATCCTCGGTGGAGGTTGATTGTTACGGTACAGTGGTGAGAGTCCACTGGTGGCTGGGCCTAGATTATTCTCTAGGCATGTAGTGCAGTTCAGTCGTAGTTAGTCTGATATCAGTGAGGGTGCCCCTTAGAGGCTTGTTGTTGGTGGGCCAAGCGCCGTGATGTCAACCATTTCTTCTGCTTTACTCGATCTTGTCAGTTGCCATCGTGCCGGTAGTGGTGGTGGTGTCATGTCTCGGAAGAGAGGGTAAATAGCAAAAATATTTTCTTCTTCATGATTTGGCACTGTCTGAATTTATTGGGAGGAAGACGAATTCACTAAATTAGCCAAGCTTATCACACTATAACACAATACGTGTGTGGTAAAATCCCTTAACTATTTCCTTTTCTATTGTTTTTTTTTTACTAAACAGACTCTATACTCTTACCAAAAAGATAAAATTCAAGGGAATGGAAAAATTCGTCTCACGAGGCCTCGATATGGCATGAGATATCATTAACTAGCATGGCCTAGCTAATTTCTCAACATGTGTCCACGAGACTAAAATGTCAGCTATTAAACCAGAGTATAGTATTGCAAATCGCAAATTCATTGGTTAATAATTACATTTCGGTTTCATTTCGTATAATGAATTCATTCTACTATAAAACAAATTTGTAACTTATTGCTATTAAAAGTAACATCAATTCTTTACTGTTAAATTGAACTGAATTAAACTGACGTTAAATTTAATTGACTTCCCGAATAGGGTCTCTATTAGCTATATTATATAGTTATATTATATTATATATTAGCTATATATATTATACACATCAATTTGACTTCCCAAACAGGGACTTAAGTAGACACATTAGCATATATCTATTTTTACATTTATAGACTATGTTATACATTTGTATATATATTCTGGTTGTCGGAATATGATTGTTACTCTAGAGTATTTTTTCTTGAAATAGCCTCCACCACTATGTTAGTAGTGGAAATATTCTTTAAAATAAAGGTTTTTCAATTCAAACGTGAACTAACCTTTCCCTCTTCAACGCCACCTGGCTCACCCTCATTGGCCAAAGGAGAAATCACTTGTATTTTCAATTAACCAAAATTAAAAATAACAGGTGGTAAATTTTTGAAAATTCAGAACATCCTAATATATATGCACCTATGGTAATATTAAACTCCTCGATCATTTTCTCCAGTCAATTTGGTATTATAGAATAAAGGTTCATTCTTTCAATATTTTTTTCTTCGTTAATGTTTTAATTTTTCGAATAGCATTTCCTACGTTGAATAAGATTAAGCGAGTATCTATTATTTAGCATTATAGGCGGTTTGCTTCAGATGAAGGGTTGAATTTATTAGCAGCATAAAAGCACTTTTAAACAGCCGGAAATTAAAGGTAACACCTGAAATTAAATGGGCAAGTTTTAGTGGGTAATAGGGGTTGTTGAGCCATTGAGTGGATATAGGAAAGCCAGTACAGGTAATGCCGACACACCGGGTAGAGAGGAGCGGGGCTATAATTGCTGACGATTAGGGAAGCACAGAGACATTCCAGTGGGCCCCATTACCGTTGGCAAAGGGCCCCCTACCGTCCTTATAATTGTGATCGATAATTTGCCACCATTTCCATATACATTACCTGCCAATACACACCTGTGCAGCATTGTAATACACCTACATCCCATATTGACAAATGCCACTTGTACTCACTAATTCGAAATTGTAATCGTTAGATGTAAGTTAGTTTTAAGTCTATGATTCATACAATTAGTATGTAAATAGATTCGCCTAAGAACCTATAGTCAATAAAAGTTTTTTTCTTTTGTAAGGGGATTGGAAAAAAAATGATTCATAAGTTCCACCCCCTCACTTTCAAACATGTACAGACAATACTTTTGTAACAATCACGATTCGCAATGGAAAAATATTAAAAAATGTAGCCAAGCTACAGAACATATAATGACCTATTGAAAATTGATTCATTTAGCCTATACTGATTTCTATCATCTATAATAACAAGGGGATACAAAGAAAAAAAAATGGCATTTCGTAGTATACGTTTTATTTTTTAACGATAACACGCCCATAAAAGCACATAAAGTATTTATCCATTATTGATCATTACTGATAACGTAATACATTTTATAATCTTTTTTACTCAGCTAGCTGAATTTCTCTGCGATGACCTTGTTTTTTGCGCTTTATTTTTTTCATGCTTGTGTACGCATTAATTGAGGAAAATTTTGCGATATAGAATTAAACAATGCAACAATAACATTTAGACATTTTAAATTTACTTCAGTTTCTTATCATCTAGCAGCTTAATCACCAACCTGCTGTAATCACTGAACATTTAAGAAAGGGTGTGAGTATTGAATGAGAATTAGACGCTTCTGATGTTTGAAAACGTCACTAAAATAAAATACTTGTACTCAGAGTACACAACGTGTTGTTTGGGCGAAAGTCCAGAGAGCTCTAGCCAATTTGAATGGGGGGATATCCCCAACGTAATAAAAGTGATGTTCCCAAAGGTTGCCTGACGTATTTGACATCGTCACATACAGAAAACTCACCATCTTAAAATTAACCGATTTTGAGTAATTGAATTAAAATTCCTCATTTGGCTTGATAATATTCCAATTTTCAAGTGTTTCACTTGACATTTCTAACGCTGATAGTTGTGAAAATTTCTTTATAAAAAAGAAAAATTAGACGGTAGCAAAGGCACGGTTTTAGAGTTAACCATGAGAAACATTCAGTTCAATTAATCCGGAGATAGTTCAAATACAACATTATTTTGATTACGATAATGCTCTCATAAGCTCTTGTTCCGGCTTACTTTTAAACAATAATTACGAGGTGGAGTTAGCTAACTAACTTGGGCCAGGACTGTTAATCTCGGAGAGAAACAACGGTTGAACAGAACGCTCTTGTTGCCTGCTGAAACTTTACTCCTTAAATGATACCCAACCGGATGGGGATGGAGTGTCGAAACTTTTTTTTATTCCTTTTCCTGTCTTCGGACAGTCCATTTTTTTTTCGTTTTCTGTTTTTTTTCGAAAAGTTCAAATAGGACCTTGTTTCAATCAAAACAAGCATTAATTAAGGAGTGGCGTGATTAACTTATTAAAACGGCTTTGTTAAGTTCAGCGTCAGGATTTGTAGGAACTAAATATGTCTAAATTCGCCATTACGTATTCAACAGTAAAAAGTATATAAAAAGTAATAAGTCAACAAGAAGGGGAGTGGGAAGGGTCTCTGGTAAAAATATGCAAAGCTTTCAAAAATTCATGATCTACATCTCACTATAGATGGATTTCTAATTGAGCTGTACATACGTTTTTAGCAAGTTGTTAGTAAATGTTTGAATGGACGCCGTTCTTGGAATCTTCCAAAAATGCCTTATAGCAATTCAACGTTATCCATAACAGATCCTGTGAGATATTGTGCATGTAAAATCTATTCACAGCAAGTATATTTACCTGGCTAGGGGTTGTAATGGCTTCGGTCAATATTAGTTGCCTTGCAACCCGTTTTGGTGCAATAGAATCCACAGTTCTTCTGAATCCCATCTCACACTAGAAAACAAATTACTCATCGATCAGTAAAACCCTCAAGCACCAAGAGCATACGATTCTTCTAATCATAAGTCTTGTGGTGTTGATGTGGATCTCCGAAATCGTTGCAACCTTCATAGCCGGGAAGGTGACATACTGCGGGCCTATTGGAGGATCCCTGGGCTTTGTTTATATTACTATATTATATACACGGTAATAGCAACTATTGTATGAATGCGATCAATTGTCATAGTGATCTATTCCCCTTCTGTTAGATCCTCTGATGTTGGCCCATTGTAATATCCACATATGTACGTAGGCCCTTTATGATTTATAAGCTTATCATGTCAGTGCAATGTTGTGTATTATTTATTGTCAACTAGACACAACTATTTTATTCCTTATGTTATTCTTAGGGGACACTGCCCCAGGATAAAGTGGTTTTTTTTTTCATTCCATGTATCCTTCCAAGGATGAGTGGACCAGGATGCCCATCAGGGGAGCTTGCGAACGAGCCCTTGACTCAACAGAAGTCCACTAACTAGGCTATGAAGACGGACAATGTTTGTTTAATTTTCACTAAATAAAGTTCCTTGAGGTTTAATACTTCTTTAAGTAAGTTGAACGTCAAATTTACGCTTAATCAATACGCTGTAAAGTTGCCAAGACGTGACGATACGCCAGATACATGGAGTTTCGGCCTTAACCACGAAGACTATTGTTCCTCCTTAGCCGATAGCGGGGAGATGAAAGAGGCGAGAGGGGTCAGCGAACCGCAGCAGAGCCACCGCCGGTCTAGTTTGCATTTTGATCACTTCATCTGCTCGGGTCTTCTTTACCTGGGCGGTGTTCCCTACGCACTCAGCTGCGGTGTAACAGGTTCCAGGTTAGGAACGGGGATTGTTCTACTCAGACGAAAATGCTCTTACAATGTTTTGGTAAGATAGCCCAACAGCGCTATCTTTCACGCCTTAAAGTATTTGCCGCTATTTTTGAAAATGGACAGCTCTATTTACAGAAATGAAAAAAATAACCTTGTAAATATTATAAGTGATAAGAAATAATACGCAAGAATGAATCTTTACGAAATTGAGAGAGAGAGAATTCCAGAGTGGAGGAAAGCAAGAAAGGAGCGATCGAATGCTGTGATTCTGTGGAACGGTATAGAGGTCAGAAATACGCTCCTTGTGCCCCAAGAGTAAACAGGATTTAAACTGTGTATTGTAAATATAATGGGGGTTATGTGTCTGAATAGTACATGATGACAGAGAATAGTAGTGAGACAAGGAAGTATTCTCTACAAAGGGAAAGCACGGAGAGCCTCCTTGGCGTAGAGATGTGGTAAAAGGAAAGATAGACAAATAAAATAAACTGTAACTTCAGACTGTATAACGCTGATGTTACAAGCATGACAATGTTACAAACTAAAATAAAGGTTAATTAGGGTTTATTGATATTTGGACATAGCTGTGCTACAGTAAAAGATAAATTTATGAAGGCAATAGCCTGATATGCAAACCATAAACTTAGTTAAGGTTTTTTGTTTAGGTAGACAGAGTTTTTTCTATATCTTCACATTACAGATTCTGTAACAGAACAGGTAGACGACACATAGGGAGATACAGGTGTAGTTGAGTTGCTACAGCGTCACCTTTTTTGTATACCTGAGAGCCATCTCACCTATAAAACATTCACAGAGCTGACAAGACCAAGATCGCTGCAGGCCGATCTCTGGGAAGCGATAGGATCTAGCGAGGAGACACCCACTGCGGTTCTACCTGTGCCTTACCCACTGACCTGAAGGTATCCGTACGGCCCAAACCCAATTAGTAGATTCGACAGTCACCGACATCTCTGTCCTCCCAACCATTAATTAGGATCTCTACCCTCCTGCGGTAGACAATTAGGCGGAGCGGGCAATTGCTCCGGGTCTATCGGGCATTAAACAGGACTACGGGGCAGCTGACTCCTGCATTAGCATGAGCTGAAATACGACTCCCCGCATGATGAACGCCTATGTTCCAGACCAATCGGTGGTACGTGCTTTGGAGCTCACTCCGGGGATGAGAAACAGTTTCGTTTGTTTCGAAACGCATTGCAGCAACGCTGAAGAACGTAGTCCTTCCATTGTTAAATATATCATTGAGCAAAAATACCATGAGTCGATTGCTAATGTTATTATTGTTACAATACGTGGAGTTCCTGAGCATTCAGTGGGTAATTGGGATTTCAGGATGCACTTCAGGGGAGATACTTAGGCGGGACAACCGAAGGTAGGATCGTAACGTGCCATTTCGTGCCATTAATCATCGAAGCATTAAATGGAACACTCCAGCAAAATTTGAAGTCATTAGGCCACACCAGAGTCACGAACAATAAAATTTAAATTATTAATTGAAAAATCATCCTTCAGACCCCAGAATATATATATTCACCATCAATAATTCGCAATTTAGGACTGACGAAAATATTTTGCTTATTGAAAAACGGTTCAAGCCAATTTGCCAAATAATAAAATATATGCCATACCGAGATAATCCTCAGGACAGAGAAAATTTATTTTGGTAGATAAAAAATCTTTTTTTTTTAAGCAAGCCGTTGCTCCGAAGTCCAGTGGTCTCCATCGAAGCCTTGAGAAAATTATCCCTCACCACTAACTTCGGCAGAAGGCTCCTCCTCTTGCAAGGTTTTTCCGAGCTGGGGGTGGTTTTTGCCCCCGTCGGTTAACTGCTTTTTAATGTCGGATCTTTTCGTAATTAAGGGAAGACGGAGGTGGCGCGCCCGCCCCAAACACCCTTTCTTATGAGGTATTATATATCAATTAACAAGGCAGCAGTTGTTTGTGCCCCAGGGCAGCGCCATTAGGGGTGTGTAGGGGAGGACTGGTTCGCCAGTTTGTCAGGTTGTATTAACCGATTTTGATTCTCTAGCCTGATTCCAGGCGAGCAGAGAAAACTGAGTATTTACTTTACCCTAATACCACATACTGACTGTACACAGGGCATTCGAGTATGAATGCAATGTGAGTCAAACACTGGGTTGATTATTCTTCGGGGTGTCTAGAGTGGCATTTTTCATTTAAGTAAATAAATAATGCTTTCTATTCTAAATCATTCAAATAAGTTTCTCATATACCAGAGAAACGTTACCAATTCAATATCCAACAATGACTAAACATGAATTTAAGTATACTATTACTCACATCCCTGTAAACGTTTGTAGACCGTTGATGTAATATCAGTAATAAAAGCTATTTTTTGGAGAGATTTAAACCTTTTTTTGAAACAAAATATAAATATCATTAAGTTTATTTAAAACTTAGACTTGGGGGGGTTTGAGTAGCCCTTTTTATTGGGTAAAATTCAAACTTTCTAGGCCGTGACGTGAAAAGTAGACTTTTTCTTACTTCAAACATATTTGTTCCAAAATATTGTAATATTTCACAACTAATGAGAATTTGTTAATAGAATAGAATAAAAAAAAAATTATTCTGCAATTATGTCCCCAATTAATATTAACCTGCAGTAAACAAACATTTTTATTTCTGATTATTGAACTTATAGAATTAAGAAATAATTCATAAAAAATAAAAAGCGTTGTATGAATGGTGAGGGGTTGTTCGTGAAAAGATAGTCATGATGAAGTTTAGAGAGACATAATTCCTCCAAAGAACTACATTTTAAAGAATTTATTTTCAATGATTCCTACAATATATTATGAATCATACAATTTACATAAATTGAGCCACACGGTGTTTTTCGGTACATAAAAAAGCATAATAGTGCCGGATTTGTGGTAACTATTTTATTGGATTTTTGTTTATACTCATGCAAATTTTAAATAAACAACTCAGTACAATTAAATTAGTCTGGAAATAGAGTTTCAAAAGTCAAGCCATACAGAAATGTGCATAAAACCAATTCCACATATTTCAAGAGAAAAGTTTATTAAATAAGTAATTTTAATTGATCATTAGGAAATCAATAATCATCATTGGGAAATCAAAGACATTTTGTTTGAATAGCATATCAATGATATTCATTCTTCATTGATTTAAATTGTACTGGTCAAGCCAAAATAATTAAATGTTATAGTAACTGGGAAAGTGTTCTATTAACCAAATTAATTTAATATATACTACTGGCATTTTTTAAACATATTTAGGTCGGTCTAAGGAAAAGAAATATCTTTGAGTGAAGAGTTCGAAATTTGATACGGCTTTTATAGTCGAGTTTGAGTTCAAAAGGACTCGTATTTCCCATTGTGAATTTTCGAGTACTCCTCCGTTGGGTACGGCAAATAGGTCCGTTGGGTATATTATTGATCAACAAATGACTCTATTGTTCTAGTCAGTTTCGTCAGGAATCTGACCCCACTCCGAAGGAGGGGCTTCTCCCCTCCACCCTTCATATCTTAGCAATATGGGGTTTATTGGAGTTCTAATGGAGTTAGGAGGCTTTGACCTCCGTAGGAATTTTGCTAAGCCCCGCTCTCTTAATGACCCTAGTCATCAGGTATGCCTCTCTTTTCAACGGTTTTCTCCCCTTTTACGCACGTATTAATAACTAACACCGTTTCAGTCTCGTTTCATTTTATTCGATTCCTTTCACTGTTCATCTCGTTTTCATTCATCTGAAGAATCGCATCTTCATTCGTATTATCTTGTAACGCTAATAACCAGAGTAAAAAAATTGTACGGGCTTAAGTATCTCTTGTGTACTGTTTGTAAAACTTTTATTGAAAATATCATTTCTCTGTAAGAAACTGGGATTGAGATAAAATTTCGAATAATCGTTTTTAATAATTTTACTTAATTAAAGTTTACATTAGCACATAAATAACCTTTCATTTTTTTTTTTTTCACCGGGCTAGTTTTAATTTTGGCACCATTAGATGCAATCAGCATGCAAACATCACGTCTCTAAAAAGAACTTCGGCGGAGTTAAAGTTGAGAGCAGGGTGTAAATGACAGTTTTAATGACTTATAAACTGCATGACAGGTTTTTAAAAAATATCTATCAGTAATCAGGAAGTTCAGACCTTCAATTTGATGCTCTTTTAAATATAAAAAAAATACATTTTTTTGAATGCAAATTGATGACACATTGATGGATTAATTAGATACAATTTAAGATGTTTTTATTTCCTTCCAATCTCAAATGTGTGAACAATATTACAAATCGCTAGCTTTAGCAGGGTACTTACAAATACCAGGGCTGACATATAGATAGGTAGAATAATGGCTTCTGATTTAGAAAGAAAATCAACGAAACCCTAAAAATTCGTAAGTATAAATTAACAGTTGTTGATTACAAAGGTCCAAGGATAGGCTGTTCATAATTACCGAAACAAAACTAGCAAGGCAATCTGCTTTGTTGACAATATTTGCTAAGTGGAGAGTTGCTAAAAAATGGCTGTAATGGGCCTCCTCTCTCGGTCTAGCTACTTCTGTTTTCTCTTTGTGTCCGGCCGAAACTTGGAAAAACTTTCCTCATCAGCTAATGTTAGTTGGTGTCACTTTTATCTTTCTTTGTTGTGAGGAGAGAAAAAAAAAAAAAAATACAATGCCGGGAGGGGTTTGTTCAGTTTGTAAGGGGACAAACTTCATACCCACAAAAACCCAATTTAGCCATGCGGTACCATTTACTTGATTGAAATCGGCAAGGAAGCCGTGAATGAGTGAATCTTTATTTCCCTAGCCTTCTAGTGTGCTGAACCTTGATTCCAATCCCAAGACTGTCAGTAAATTTTTGAATGTTTTTTCCACCTAAAAATTGAGGTATCCAAATATGTATGACCGTTAATATAAAATTACAAATTATTAACTATAAACCTTGTTACTCTTACTGAAATTCACGGATGATAATGCTAACTATATCCAAAGTGCAAGATCTGTATTTTAACTTAGCAATAGCTTCCATAAATATCTTCAGTTTATTATTAAGCACTGAGAGAACTCTAAATAATAATCAGACGTCACTGAAGGAACAGGACTTGGCCAGGCTAGCATCCAAGCCGTACCCCCAAGGCATAAGGCTTTAGTATTGCACCGTGCCCTCTGGGGATCATTAGAACTGATAATAACAAGTTTTCTAATTTCTTTTAAGTACGAGGGCACCTCGCTGCGCTCCCCGTGATTACGGCCAATCACATAACGTCTCAATCTAACTGGCTGAAGAATAGAGTTAAAAACAAATAAAATTCGTAACGCAGAAATATAAATAAACTATAACGCATTATATTGTTAAACATCAAGCGCTGCTATTTATGAAAATACATACAGAATCATCGAACTGGCAGGACAGATAAATTAAACATTATTTGAGTGTTTCCTTTCGAATTTATTTGGAATTACTTATTTTATTAACATAATTTGGTAATCCTTTTCACGTTATCTAGTATACATGTACCCTAACAATGTACGTACACGACTTTCTAATAGTTGGAAAATAATTAAAAACCTCTTAATTACAAAAAAAAAATTATAACCTATTTTTAAATATTAAATAAAAATACTTATAAATTTAAATTAAATTATTCTTCAACGTCGATAAAATAAAACAATTGTGGGGGAGTAGTAATTCATTGTCCATCGCAATTATTTTTGAGAGGGTTGTAAATTATTTGCATTCCAAAGTTTTGGATCCTTTCAAGTTTATTGTAGACAGTATTACAAGTAGAACGCCATACTGGTGAAACATAGGTTATCTGAAATCGGATGAATGATCTGTAAAGTGTCGGTTTGCTTCTGAAATTGAGCTGAGATTATTTGTTATAATACGAGATAATTTTTTTTTGCCTTGATCTATTTTTCTGTAAGTACGGTACTGCGAAGGTCAAGAAGGTTCAAACCAAAATATTGCTTCGGTCTAGACGAAGGAATGTGGTGGATTTTATAGTGACTGTTCTACGGTTTATGAAAAGTTTGCCATCTGACTTGTTTTTCTCATTTTACATTTATGAGGGATGACGGTCTAATAATGACTGCCATCAGGAATATTTATTTTAGGCCCTACAAGGCAATTTAAATAGATTTAGTATTCTGTCTATATATTTGGAGTCGGTATACTCCAGCATTGACTGACAGTTTTATGTAATAAAATATAATAATAATACGTTTCCTCTGTGGCCAACCAAACCGTTGGCATACCTAGCATTTCTCAGTTGGATCTTCTTCTCCAAGTTTGTTCTCAGCGTATTTAATCAAAAATCCTAAGGAGAACCTCTCTGACCTAAGAAGTGACAGTTTGTAGGTGTCACAGTGGCCCAAACGGTAAGAAGATAAAAAAAAAGAATTTAGGTAAATAAATTCCAAGGGGTTGGTTTTAAGTTTTAAAAGGAAACTGACGGAGGCTCTAACTCGAATTAAGACATTCTCACGCTCTTAATCATATATACCATTTAAATGCATTTCCAAAATTTAATTTATAATCCATGGGTACAAGTTTTTTCACGGTTAATTAAAAAATCTACGATCTGATGGGGGGGGGGGGGAATGTACATGGATCTTGGATTTACAGAGTATTTCAGTGTCATTAAAAACATTCGAGACCAGAGCTAATAATATACAACCCAGGCTGAATCGTTAACAAACAACATTTTAAACGATAAGTACGTCTCGAGTCTATAGGCGAGAACGTACAAAATTGGTAGTTGGTATCTTGTTAGTTCCCTGGACCTGATACACAGCACGAAACGTTTTTTGTTCGTCGTCACAATAAAAAAACAAAAAACAAAGCGTAGAAAAAAAAGTATACCTACATAGTAAGAAAAACCTACTAATTCGAGAGGTTCACGTGTAAGGCGAGTAAATGGCGGGTCATTTGACGGATGTCTCAATTAGAGAGGGAGCTACTTTACCTTCGTCGAGAGAGTCCGGAGGATATAGTTATTACGGAAGTCGTTTATTACTCTCTCGTCTGTAATGAGCGAGCGGCTAAAGAAGAAGGAGGAGGAGATAATGACACGGTGCGAAGAGAGCGCGCCCTGACGGCTGTATCAGAGGAGGAAGGCTCAAGTGGTGGGGATGGGCTCACGACGGCAGGACGGAAATTATAGGTGGTGCCTCCTAGGGGGGAGGGGATGGGCCAAGGTTATCTGTCCTGGGATCTCCGATGTGTAGGACATGGTAATCAGGGGGATAATGTCTCAATTCTCCGCTAGCTGACTGGATAGCTCGGCCATCTTAGAGCCGTGCCGATCTAAGCCGATTATCTGCTCTTGCCGGAGCCCGCAGTCTCGGCGAGGAATGTGTTCGTCTCATTATAGACGGTAAAGGTCATTTAGTCCGCTCGCCAAGTGAGCTCCGAAAGATCCAATCGGTTTGGAGCTTTCCAATTGTAAAAATCTCATGATGGGTCTAAAAGGTTACATGAGCAACCTTCTATGTAAAGGAAGGCTAAACCACTTGTAGCAATTCACAGAAAATACTATTTCTTCATCCCTTCCATTCATTGATTATTTTAAGAAGTGTAAGAAACTACGTATGTATTCAATGTAGCTATACCCTCCGTAACGTTCTATGTTAAAACTCAATAGCAATAGTTAAAAAATGAAATCAATATCTGGGTTCGTCAATGTAGTAGGCAGGGGATTTCAGTTTCAAAGCAATTATAAGCTCTATATAACTCCTACAAAGCCTTATTTCCAATTAACAAACATTCTTTAAGATAATAGAATCAAAGAGTATCTAAAATACTAGTTAAATATACATCATCCAAACAGTATTCAAGTGCCAATGCCTAGTTTTGAAAATCCTGTTGGAAGAGTTCATCACAGGTGTCAGTCTGGTGGGCTTCCCTGTATCATAGGCTGGCACAAGTGTGAGATGTTTCAACCGGTCGATAGTTGCTTGGCCACAGCCAAATAATGACAATGTTAGGATAAAATTAAATATACTTAAAAAATTCAAATTCAGTTGTTTTTTTTCTCAATGCACTATTTCGGTATAAAAATGGATAGGCATCTCCATTTCTCTACTCATTTTAGTAATAAAATAGAAGAAGTACGACAAAGGTCTTAGCGGTTATCGCACTTGCTAACTTCACCCAACCTGTCACTTCGTCTCAAATTGATGATATATAAATGTGTCCTCCGGCCAGCTCTGCTGTACGGTGCCCCGCTATTTACCCACTTGACTGACAATACAGCCAAATGTCTCCAACATTTCCAGAATGGGATCATGCGAAAAGTGGTCCAACATACCTCTTTCGAGAGGTTGAAGAACGCTGACCTGCACCCGTTGCTTGGTGTGCCGTCGGTGGGCGAGTTCATCCGCCGGAGACACATTAAGTTTTTTGACTCATTGCAGCACCTAACAAAACCAGTGTTGTAGTGTAATAACACTATGACCCCACCAGCCCTCCCGCATCGATGTCAACAGACTGTCGGGGAAAATTAGGTTAAGAATTAGTATGTAAGTTAGTTTTAAAATTGATCACAAAGGTGAGCCCCATCACCTTTATTATCCAGTCGCGTATAATGTATATAATTATCTGTAAATTTAAAATTCAATTTTCGGTTGGAATCATTTTTATTGACCTGTTCAGGTACCAAGGGGTTATTAACAAACATTATTTAAGTGAGTAGAATCAAAGAGTATCTAAAATACTAGTTAAATATGTATCATCCAAACAGTATTCAAGTGTCAATGCCTAATTTTGAATGACCTGTTGGAAGGGTTGCTTACATCACAATAACATTATCCATATAAAACCCGATACCGATAAGTATAATACCGTGAAACTTGCAAGAAAGTAGAAGTTTCCATTCTCAACACTAGGAGAAAGTAACAGGACACCGAGTTCCAATAACGATAGGTTATTCCACGCTACAACTACAACTGAAAACTGAACATTTTTACACGATACTTATATAGTATCTATCTACATTTTAATAAAACTAGTAATAAAGTACATACAGCCAAAACGCATGCAATATGCATTTCAAGAGATAACGTTTTAGAAGTGTGTAACGAACAAGAAGGTACTTTTCTACTAGAATAATAATAATAAATGATCAAATAACTAATTGAATTTTTTAATCTAAAATGAGTTAAAGCTACATAACGTAGGACAATAGAAATATGTTTATGTATGCAGAAGTAACTTTCAGTTGAGTAAGCCTAAAAATAATAACAAATTCAGTGGCTAACATCCTATTCACTCTTCTGAAAAGTTTTTTTTGTCCTATTCACCGCTGCCGTGCTCGGACGCCGCAATCATTAACATGAATCTGAGCACTTGACAATGGTAGCATAGAGTGCTGAAGACCATTATTTCCTTAACCACAACCAGCAATTAAACCATCAGGCTTAATAGTGAACAATGGCCAAAAAGGTTAAGATTTTCATTCAAATACATCCTAGTCACAATTGGATTGGAAAAAAAAGGGGTTTATTTTACTCGAATTGTGACTATGGGTCACATGAGTAGCCAGAAAGTTGTTACAAGCAAACACGTCGTGGGAGAGCGCTACAAGAAATGACGCAGCGCGCTCAAACTGATGATATTCTCGAGGAGCCCGTTTGAATATTCTGGAGGGTCTAAAACCTGTTTGATTTATGTCAGTGTATCGGAGGTCTCCGGTCGGAATGCTACACATTAGCTGGGTATCTCCCTTGTGGTGTTAGGTGCAGGGCTCTTTTTATTGCTCGGACCGGACCAGTGTGGAAACCACTGTGGGGGTCGGGCAGACAGCTGGAGTACCACGGGGAAGGTTTAAAAATACATGAATTACTAACTTTCACCAACGAGAGAGAAGAGGAGTGAAAAAAAAAAAATAAATGAGGCGGCTAGCATTTCAACACCGTATCACTCCGTCATGTCAAAACAACATGGACCGTGTAATTCAAACCGAGCGGATTTATAAATCCACTCGACCCAAACAAGCAGATATTTTCACTGATTTATTTCGAAAATCGCATGCGAAATATCTTTACATATGGAGTCACTGCTCAAGCACTCTGTTAATAATTTTTTTTTTCTTTTAAGGCTTTTCGAAACTTTATATAAATATAAAGTTTTTTTTTCAGAGATTGCATAAAACTGAACGAGTCATGGATCTCCGGGTATATTCAGCGATGATTCATAGCATTTAGCCGATGTTGTTCACTTTTTTTTTTTTTTACGCAACATTAGAGCTATGGGGGACAGCAAAAAAGTCGAACATCAAGCGCATCCAATCCTTTCAATCAAAAGCCCAAAGAACAATAGTAAATGCCCCTTATTACGTCAGCAACAAAACCCTTCACAATGAGCTGAATATACCCTATATTCTTGAACTCGTCCCTTCCAAGTTCATAAAATTCCATAGTAACCTATCCAACCACCCTAATTCCCTAGCACAGTCACTGCACTGCACCACTCATCCCTATAATCCTCCTCGGAGATTAAAACGGCAGTGGCCTCGTGGCCTGCTATAATTAAGTGTTAGTGGGAGTCCTGGCAATGGCCAGTTTCTCTGATCATGTCCTGAGCATCTGTGGCTCTCGAGCTCTTGGTCAGCCTCCGCTGGCTCTTATCCAGTGACGCGGCTGACGTAGGAGCGTGGGGGACTTCCCAAGACTCCGCTTCCTCCTTCGCACGCGAGGGAGGCAACAACCACGTGGACTTGGGGGGCCTCTGGGCCGTTTGTAAATATTGTATGAGTGAGCGAGTGAATGATGAATTGTAAATATGGTATGAATGATAACATTTATCTCAATTATTTATTGCCTGATAAAAACGCAGATTGTAATTTTATCTTAATAAATTGTTGAAATAAAAAAAATAAAAAAATTACGCAACATTAAATTATTAATATTTTATCAGCCTCCATTGCAACGTAGCGGGCATGTGGCTACAAGAGCAGCATGATCTTGATCCTTCGCAACAAGGTGACAATTTTGTGGGCGTTTTGGGGGATTCTCTGGCAATTTATAAATGTATATACTGTACGAGCGCACATCGTAAATCTAGCATGAATCATTCTTTTATCACTATTTTCTCTATCCTAACTATTCTCTTCAAATAAATATTTATTAAAAAGTGAATGAATGTTCTTGGAATTGATGAGCATTACAATGAATTATCTTTTCTTAATGAACATGTAAATCCTTGGTGCCATATCTTGAGGTGAGACCGACTGATCTTGGCACCATAGTGAATTGGTTGGCGCTTTGGACCAAAATTCCAGTATTGTGAATTGAGCACTTGGCCATGGATACGGACCATTCATTTATTAATTTATCTCAGAGTAGCGAACTGAATATTGAAAATAACGAAACTGAACATTGTTTAATTTGCCATAAACGAATAATTTACAAGAACGGTTATACAAAACAATGAGAGAATGTATGAAAAATTGCAAATATGACGCCTATGAGCTTTTGTATCAGCTCGTTACTATTAACTGCCAACTACTAGGGTAAACTGTATTTTATTTATCTAAAAAAAGATTATAACAGAAATAACGAGAAAAAAAATCAATTAAAATAGATTAAATTAACTCCACGGTCCCTCCATTACATAGTTTATTAGACAATAATCTTTTCGACAGTTCTAAGCTGTATACTCAGTAGCTAAAACAAAAAACTCTTATGGTAAATATAGAGTATAGAGGAGATAAACAAATTTATTCAGTAAAAGCAACAATCAATAACAATTAAATAAAAATAAATAAAACATATATGCAAATTTAAGTCAGCAATGAACCATCCATTTTATGTAGAATACACTAAAAATGTGACAAGTAAATAAAAACAGAATAACACGTGAGTCGTATGCCTACCTTTATTAATCTTATGGTATACAACTTATGTGACATAGTACGGTTACAACGGATATTTCAGAGTATGACAGCTCTCGAAAACGTTATTGTTTAATAAAATAAACTGTGGACAGACCAAGCAATACATTCATTGACAGCTAAAATTAAACACTTACGTGCTCTGCGATTATCATAGATTCGCTATAGTGTTTTGAACAAAATTCGCATAGTTTATAAGGGCGAGTAACCCTAAACTTAGATCACGTTTTCGAGTGGGAGGCTTTTGGGAATAACAACTAGCTTTCTCTCGGCGTATGATGTGTACAAGACATCGGATCACTTGAAACATGCTGACGGCTAATAAAATACACACACAACATTGCAGATCCTATTGCGACATGGCAGCTATGATGTATGCACGGATAGCAGTACTTTCACTTCCAGCGAATTACAATAATTCATCTAAGCTGTTATTGCAATATTGATGGGTGGAAAGGGTTCAAAAGGTTATTATATAAATAGGTAACCCGCAATAGTTCGGGACTAACTAAACTAAAACGAAGAGAAAATTAAAGCTCTAAGCCAATGCCAAGTTAAAATGATCAAGGAAAAGTTAAGACAGATAGAACAAGTCACAGATGTACTTTGTTAAGTTATTTTTATGGCTTATTACGAAATAAAATGGTTAACAATAAATAAAATACTTGAAGTCGAGAAGTATGTATTACTATTAACTGGCACACGGTACAATTTTCATGTGCTGATATCTCCTTCTGGAGCAATATTGTTCTAATATGTTATTAATATAAATTTTTTTTAAATATGGTATAAATGAGAACATATCTCAATTACTTATTGCCTAATAAGGCATATTGCAATTTTATCATAGTAAAGTTGTTTATCTTAAAAACAAAAAAATATTAAAATTATTGCTTGTTTGGACAAATACTTCACTATGAGAAAAATGTTGAAAAATTTATTCAACGAATCAATTAAAGAATATACAATGATGTGACAGCTTGAAAGAGGATGTTAGTGTTACGTCCATTTTAGTAGTTTGGTTAGCTTCAATCAAGACCCCTCATAGTAAACTGTTCCAGGACAGTAAGCTATTATTTGTCAAGTTTATTATTAAATACAGTAATTATTTAATAAATGTTAATTTCTTTATTCACCTCAATTACTCTTAGAGCAAAGATATTGACAAAATTTTCCAAGATCGTAAAATGCAAATTTTTTTTTCAATGTTTGTTGCTTCTGAATAAATATTACTTTATTGGGTTATTTTAATAGAAATTTTATCCATTTCACGATCACTAACCCAGGTTTTCCTTCTTTTTTTTTCTGAAAAATGTTCCTGTGGAACAAATCAATGAATAAATGTGAAATAAATGACGACTCGTTCATTTAGATTCTAAAAAATACCAATGTTCGTTTCTTTTCATAAGCTTCCATTCGATTGGAAAGCACTTTCAACAGTTCGTGTCAGTCATGTTCAGACAAAGAGCGATCAGTCCACCACCACAACTTAGAGAGAACTAAGAAATTAAAGAAATCCAACGGTGGCATAGTTACTATTATCTTTTTAAGCGGTTTAAATATGCCATAAAAACTATTCTGAAACACACCGTCACGAATGAAAAGTATGGCGATGAGTTCAAAAGAAGTTGCCAAGTATAATATCCTGTATGTGCAGGTATGGTTATTTTTTTGTAATATTTCTTCATATCATCTCAAAGGTTTTGGCAATGTCAAAATTTTAGATTTATAATGCGAAAGGATGAAAATTTAACAAGGAAATAACGTCCAAATTAGTCTTCTCATGAATTGTTTATTTCTAAATCACAAGGACCTTCAGCAGCTTATAGTGCCACTCTCAAGTGTTCAGAATATTGTAATCGATAGCTGTGTCTGACTTGCTGCTCTTGGGATAAATAAAAACAATTTTTGGGACGAGAAAAATAGGGATTTGTTAACTAACCTAAACTCACAACCAGCAATGAAGTCATAAAATTCAACAACTCAAGTCAAAACTTGTTATGGTTGAGCTCTTAAGTAAATAACTGAAACATAAGATTTATTACAGACTTTCATTTAGAATTCTTAGAAACTCATCATATTAAATTTTCCCACAAACGGATTTATAGACCATTAAAGTGATAAATTCAAAATTGTGTTTCATTTAGGACGCTGTATATTTGTTAGCACTGCAATGGCGAGGTTATTAACTCAGTGTTAATAGGTGAAAGTTGCCGGTTTCTTTGATGAGTCAATTTAATCACTGTTCGCCAGCACAGTCGGAGAGGGCCCTGTCATTCATCATAAAGAGCTACAGGCCTGGCTTTACTGCTGCATACAATTCCAAACAAGCAATAGCAATAACAATAAAAGCTGCGAATACTGTATGTAAATTATATCAATGAGAGTGCGAATGCCATAAAGTACATATAGTAAGATCGTTAATCATAATTACTCATTATTAGGGGTGATCGCAGTTTTCTTAAAAAAACATATAATAATCAGTTATCCAATGTATAAAAGTGCATATATGTTTGACCTTACAAAATATTCTCATAATCACACACCACATACATACAAGGTAATTCTCTTCAGGCAACGAAAGATTTCCAGTATTATAATATAATATTTGTTGCATTATTATTACATTCCCTTTTTGGGCAAAAAAAATGTATTTTTCTTTGGTTAATAGCATGTTATTTTAACAATTTATTTTCCATCAAGCAAAATCGATCCCCTAACAATTAATCTTAAATTGTCTGCTGTGAACTCCGAACAATATCTTCCAAACCAAAATAATTACCATTACGATAAAGTTCGCGGCGTGAATCGGACAGATTCTAGACCGCGGCGAGCCGACCTTATGTAAGTTAGACGCCGGGCCTCTGCGTGATGAAGTATCGGAACCGGTCTGAGATGAGAATGATGATGAGGAAGATAAGGAGGTAAAAAGTCGGAGGAGGGTCCCTTAACAAGGAGGTGTATCCAGGGCGGGAGGTATCAAAGGTGACTGGCGTTCCGGGAGCTCGACGCCTCGTCAAGTCCTATCTTATGTACCATCTTCCAGACATCTCTCCCAACCCTAATCCCGACTATCCACCGGTAATATTACTAGGCGAAAAAAAAAACATTTCTTATACCGTAATCTCCATAATCTCCTATAATAAAACCTGTCAAAATAATTCAATCAACAGCTTCCTATAATGGTCACAACCGCGTTCTTCGGGTCTGATAAAACCGAAGGCGATTGACAACTCAATTTAGTACGAGTCGTGCCACTTCAAAGTGAGAATTGTCCATAGAGCCACTTACATCAGAAAGCAAAAACAAATATCTTTCTTGGACGGTAGGAGAATCGGTAGTATATGCCCATTCAAAAATTTGGCATTTCACGAGTGTTCAGTGTTCGCACGTTGGTTTTAAACCAAAATACCATTTTTTTGTTGTAAATATCTAAAAAATTAAGCAAAAAAAACCCTACTAAATGTGTAATGCTTATTGATTCTCAATACATTTTTGATGCGTTTTAACTACAGATGAAAAATCAAACTTTAAAATTTTACGTAGATATCATACGAAGAGTTCCTTAAGAATTTTTTAAAGTGAGAGAAATGGGGGTAATTTTTATTTGTACATAAAGTCTAGTTATATCTTAAACGGCTTAGGGGCTGTGCTTGTGGTTGTACTCTAAAACAAATAATAAAAAACAATCTTTAATCAAGGGGTTGAATATAAGTTTAAAATTTCAGAACTCCCTTAAGTGATGAATTATATTTGGCTGATTGATAATCTTTTTCGGTGACCATATACTATATAATTAAATAGATGTTATAACTGTTACATAGGTATTTGAATTAAAATTAGAAAGAAAAAAAAGACTGATGATTATTATCACGTCACTTATTTTATTATTATAAAAAATGATGAATGATTACACGTCGATCAAGATAGAATTGTAAGTTGTTACCAGGGAATGTACAGCCAATGAAGTGGTCCACACCAGTACTGGTTGTACAGCCCGAAGATCTATGTGATTAGCCGACACTGGTCTTATCGTATCGACTTTCACAAATTAAGCAACTTCACCAGGGCTCCAGATGTTAGCAGGAAATTACGGGGCTAATTCACCCGGTCGTTTCTCTCGAAGGCACTTTATCACATCTAGATGTCGAGGGTACCATGGCCCGCTGAATTCCGCCGTAGGGCGGGGGGGCCTAAGAAAAAATTTCCAACAAACCATAAATATAGATCTAACAACGTAATTAGTCCATACGACGGACAGGATTAGATTGATATGATACGCTGGCCAAAAAACTCGCATGTTGTGGAACAGAAGGCTACCTCTCTTGGAAGGCTGGAAGTCTTAAGGGCAAACCCGATGAGTGGGCAGACAATAATTACTGGCAGGCACAGGGCTAGGGTTCATAAATATTCATAGTGAATCGATCCGGGACAGATAAGTGGGAAAGTGGACCCTCCGTCTCAGAGAGTATTACGGGAAATTGATTAAATTGATTCTATCAACTGATAATCATTGAAAGCGAAGTCAATTATAATAAAGATAAATTTATAACGCCCATACTCGTTAGAGGTATACAATTTTTTCTGTTTAGCTTAATTATTGATTCAAGGAGATGTAAACATTTGATAGCCTGAAGAGACTCCCATACTGGTACTGATGTAAGGTATATTAAATTAAGTAAGTCAAACTTGTAATATTTAAACATTTATTTCAGTTTTCTGAACTATATTTAGTACTTAAGGTATGAATGATCTCTCAGCACAATTATTAATGCTGGAAAAGGCAAATTGTAATTTTTTTCAATAAAGAATTTATACTATATATATTTAGTACTTATTTCAGTTTAACTAGCTACACACATTGCCCTCCTAGGCTGAGTGAACCCCGTCCTCACCCTTATACTGCCTGACCACGATCACTAGAGACTGGAGGGCATTTATCTCGGAGTGCTTACATTAGGTTAACAGGAAGTAAACAGTTGCTCTACACTCCGTACTCAGATGTTTTATGACAGGGTAGTAGGAAGGCCAGTCGGGTCCTTTACACTACATCGCTATACTAATGGTCTATAGTCACCACGTTCGAACTTCAGTCAGATTTGCTAACCACTATTCCAATGAGGCTGTGTTTTTACTCAATTCTGACAGCTTATCAGTTATCAAAACGATCGTGGAGCTAGTGGATTACATTTTACAAGTTTACAAGTTTTGAGCGATACAATTGCAGTCCAATGGTCCCCTATCAAGCTTCAGCTTACTACTGTCGAAACCGGTCGAGTGAAGAGACAAGCTGTACTAGAGGCAAGGTGTCGACCAAATAGAAGTGAACCAGTCGACTAGAGGAGATTAAGAAACAATGGACGGAGTAATCAAGACGTTGACGGGTAGTGGCGGCGGACTGGGGGGTGGGGCCCTTTAGAAAAGTATACCTGGGAGCAAGGAGGGTATTCTAGGTCACCCTGTTCGTTAGACCTGGATCAGCTCAGTTTGGAATACCTCACATCCTTCAGGTTGGAAAAATCAATAAGCACAGGAGAGGTCTGATTAATCAAAGAGAACTGTAGATTTCCCCACAGGAATGACTTCCCAACAGCTTTTGATGAAATAACAAGGTGACATAATCTATACCCAAAAATTATATCTTTACAGAACAATGTCAAGTGTGCCTACCTATTTAATTATGGAAATGAAATCATTGTAAAGTTGCCTAAAAAATCATATAAATAGTTAACCTAAATATGGACATGGTTTTTCAAAACATGGTTGAAAGATTTAAGAGGACTGTTAGCAACTCCATATTTGGGAGAAAGATAAGTTCTGTCCACAGTTATACAAAGCATTTAGCATTCAGTTCATTTAATTACGTCAATTTAATGAGCAAACGAAAAAAGTTAGTAGCTCGTACAATCTGCAGATTTACATTCCATATTTCATTATATTTTCAACTAAATCCAAACGATAATTTTGATTCATTGATTTGATAAATAACAAGTAATGTTATCCTGTAATTGTAATTTTTTTAAACAGATATAAAACAACTTTATTATGATGAAATTACAATCTGCCTTAATACTTAATAGGCAATAAATAATTGAGATAAATATTTTCATTCATACCATATTTACAATTCATCATTCACTCGCACATTCATACAATATTTACAAACGGCCCAGAGGCCCCCCAAGTCCTATATAAGTCATAGCTCTATTCCGAATGGTTGTTGCCTCCCTCGCGTGCGAAGGAAGAAGCGGAGTCTTGGGAAGTCCCCCACGCTCCTCCACTAGCCACGTCACCGAATACGAGCGAGGCCGATGAAGACCGTGAAAGCCACATACGCTCAGGACATGATTGGAGAAACTGGCCATTGCCGTTTCAGTCTCCGAGGAGGATTATAGGGATGAGTGGAGCAGTGCAATGACTGTGCCACGAGATTAGGGTGGTTGGATAGGTTACTATGGAATTTCATGAATTTGGAAGGGATGAGTTCAAGAATGTAGGGTATATTAAGATCATTATGAAGGATTTTGTTGCTGACGTAGTAAGGGGCATTTACTATTGTTCTCAGGACTTTTGATTGAAAGGATTGGATGCGCTTGATGTTCGACTTTTGCTGCCCCCCATAGCTCTATTCCGAATGTCCAGATTGGCTTTAGTATAACTTTGTAAATAAATTGTTATTTAAAAAATATATTTTATAAGTTGACACAATAGTTTAGATAATTGTAATTAGCTATGGTCCTATCCTTGAAAGTTTGGATAAGCAATATAAACATTTCTCAACAATGCGTATTTATTTAAAAAGCAAACCGTTATGGGTTGCTTTTCAGCAATAATTATAACAAAACAATATCCCTCGTACGTACCACTGGGTGTACAACAGACAAAAAACAACACAACAATGGACTTTAGAAACTTCCGAAGTTAATTTGTCTCTACCGAAAACAATGTTTACACCGCGAGCCATCTAAACAATGCAAGCGTACCCCAGGTCGTTGGCACGGGCACCGCGTAACGGCGAAAAACCTACGTTGCCATTTTTATAACGGTCCAAAATCAACTTGGGCAGTCCAATTTCATCGTATTTCAAAAAAACATTCATAGATTGTTTATTTATTTATGTATCACAAACAACCTCGCATACTTGGACATCAACTGTAGCAAGAAAGGACTGTACTTAAACGGCGTGAGTACGCTACAAAGTTCAACTTCGTCATAAATGCACTTGTGTAAATACTGAGTATTCGTTGAACATGTCGAATGAAGCGTGAACCACGCTTAATGTTTAATGGTGATCAGTGGTTCCATAAAGCTTCATTCTAATTATAATGTTCAGTCGGAAGGCTTTGCTGCTTCAGTAAATAACCATAATAATTGTTATAATAAGGTTTTAAGACCACTAAACGAGTAACAAAACTATGAGAAATAAAATAACCCAATTTACCATTCATCAATCATGCAAAATCCGATAGAATACATCATTATATTGGTAAGTATTTGGGTATGCTTCTGGGAATGATTAATCAAATAACAACAATGACTAGAAGATGGAATGAAAAACAAATAGCAAATATTCGACTCCGTGGCGTATTTACATAAGGGGGGGGGGCAGGTAAGGCAATGAGGAGCTCGCTGGTAATTAGGACAATGGGGCTACTGTGTCAATGTTTGGAACCAAGCATTATTTACAGATGGCAGCACTGCTTGAGGTGGGCGGAGGAGGAGAGGGCATAATTACTCTAGGAGCCCTGTAATGAACCTCAGCCTGCACAGGTCTCATTAGGTGGTCCTTCGAATCTTCCTTCCAAATTGAATAAAAAGTCTTTATTCTGGGAGGTTGTCCGCTATGAATAACAGTAGGGTGTACAGCCATCCCAACTTGTAGTAGTGCTGTTCAATGTGAGTTTCAAATTCTGGACCACTCACGGAAAATCACCGAAATGAAGCATATTAGACCACCTACAATGAGTAGAAGAAAATATAATACCTCCCTCAAATATGTGATATCTCAACGGGCATATCAACACACCCCAATAGTCAAGCAGTGAATATACTTGAAGGAATATCTTTATCGGTGTACATGCATGGATTCACAGATTTGTATGCAATCTAAGGAAAGAATTTAAGAAATATCTTCTAATAAACACTACATTTGCTGTTTATTATTATTTATTGGGGACAATTTAGATGGAAAATTTAACTCACAGATGTCTTTGTTATGATATTAAAAGGTGAAGTATTTTATACTGTTTGATTTTTCTTTAAGTCAGCAGAAAAAATGAATTCAAAGATATTCCAAAAAAAATATAAAATCTTTTACTCAATATTTTAACAATATGCAATATGTTTTATTTGTTAAAAAGAATTATTTTCATTGCTCAAGACGTTTTGTCGAAACAAGAGACCGGCAAGTATCTTTAGATATTATTTCATCACAACTTACCTTCTATATTATTTGTTTATACATAAAAAATAATGGAGATTTTAGTTGTGGTATAGGCCCCACTATTATTTATGATTATTAATAACTAAAAAAACCTATATTAGTCGTAGCCTTTAACTTCTTTTTCCAAGTTGGTATCACAATAGACATTTCAAAGGAGCTCTCAGATTATTTTGGTCTTTAAATTAATACATAAGTCAATAACTTCAATTCATTGCCAAAAACCCCTATTCCAAGTCCTGACACCCCCACCGCTACCGGCAAGATGGCAACTCTCTAGATCTGGGAAAGCAGACCAACTGGTGGACATTACGGCCCTTGGCCAACCAACAACAAACCTCTGACGGGCACCCATCACTGCTATTCAACTGAATGAGCTTGCACTACATGCCTAGAGAGACTCTAGGCTCAGCCTTCAGTGGACTCTCACCACTGCACCGCAACATTTCCACCTCTACCGAGGCTCTCCACACTCCTTAATTCCCTCACTCCACCTTCAAACAGGTACTCCTAGTAAAAGGATCCACTCACCCCAAATAAATTCCTTTATTTTCCCCTTATCCATAATCTTAAAAATTTGAGAGCTAAGGAAAAAAAAAATTCAACTCATAACAAATGATTGGAACATATGACGATTGCCATGATTCAAATAAGGTATGTTGGAGTAGTTATGTTGATAGATAATGTTGCCTGCTGAAAGAATCAGCAGGTTCTGTATGATTTTACATTTAAATTCCACTATTAAGAAATGGCCGATATTACGCAACAGTAATTAGCACATTCCAAGCGCCGAATAAAGAGCACACGGAAAAATCCCCATCCGGAATGGCAATAAATCCGATAAGTGCAGTTGAAAGGGAGTGTTGGTGAGTGTTTGTCGACACAGATACCCCACCCCTTGCCTGAAGAATCAGGCGACTACAGGCTGTCCATTGTAAACGGGGGCTTAAGGCTATTTTTCAAGATAATACTTATCTCACGACGGACAGATTGCATTGTTTAAGTATAGCCAGCTAAAGTATAGCCCCCTCCTATTCAGCCGGCTTGTCTCTAATAACTATAAACCACCCCCCCTTCATCTCAGGCTTATTGTGGGATTATGCGATGCAAAGTGGAAGAAGGCAATGCGAAGAATCAACTATATAAGAATTTATGAAGGGAATACTCTTCGTGATTTACAGGATAATAGAGGAGAATTAATTCCTCCTAGATAATTTATATATGCAATATATATGGTAATATATGAAGGTTTAACGGTGGATCACATGCCGATGATTTTGTCATCAATTAGATTCTAGATGTATTCTACTATGTACTCCTATTTTAATTTCAATTTTCATGAAACATTTTTGTTTTAAATTTAGGCTTCAAATAAGACCAATGTTCGTTTGTCTTCATAAGCATTTCTTTAATTAGCAAAGCGATTTCAACAGACCACGCAAGTCACCCTCGGTAAACAGCGAGCGTACACCTCATTTCCCTACGAAGAACTGCTTGTAGAGAGTTCAATGCCTCATTGTATATGAATAAATTTTGTAATGGTATCGGTTAACAACTTAAAAAGTCACGAACCGGAGCGAATTACTTCAAATGCCTAAAAGTGCATTGGTGGAAATAAATATCCTTTTATTAGGCCAGGCACTGTGATGATTTCTTACAAAATATTGATTAAATAGCGAATATAATATTTTAAATAATCCTTGAAGAATCCATTTGAACTATGTGTTGCGTTTTGAACTGGTTACTATATAAGACCACTTTTATTTTTTAACTAGTATACATCTCTTGGTTAGTTTTTATGAAGGTAGCTATAATTTTGAAATCAATGGACAATGAGGGGTTGAAATAAAGCACATAAATTCTAAGAGAACACCATTTATTCATTTTGGGTTAGGCATCTTCATAGACTCTTTGATTTATAATGACAGATCAATTTGCTGCAGTGGGCCTACAAAAAATAATACAGAACCCTTCAGGCTCTGTAATTAAAACATAGTAGGATGTACAACATGGAGACTTAAACAGTTTAGTGGTTTCTGATTTCATTCAATTAAAACTGAAAACTTTATTATACTTTATGTTACTACCGAGTTTTGATGATGATTGCGTGGAAACGTCAAAACAAAAAATATTTGACGAGCTAAGATCAAGATATTGCTCCCTTTAACACACCTTTGTGTCAGATATAAAAAATAAATTTGGATTGGAAGTCAAAACCGACTCCCTCATTGAAAGCAACGACAAGAGCATGATAGGCGATTGATTGATGAACGGCTGAGGAAAGGAACAATAGCCCGACAGATCCGAGATTGGGCCGCGGGGGAGGACGCCGCGGGGGATCCGAAATAGCCGACGAAGAAGAGGCGAGATGAGGGAGGGAGATAAAGGAGCTGACACACTGCCAACCGTCCTTTCTCGGCTTATTTGGTGGAAGGAAAAGTCTTAGTGTGGTTTGGTAGTGGGTCTGATAAGGGAGTGTTTCAGACCTTTCCGGCCAACGATTGAAATGCAAATATAACAGGTGTCAGTCTGGTGGGCTTCCCTATATCATAGACTGGCACAAGTGTGAGATGTTCCAACCGGTCGATAGTTGTTTAGGCCACAACCATATAATGACAATGTTAGGATCAAATTAAATATAGTTAAAAAATTCAGTTTTCGGTTGGAATCATCTGTATTGACCTGTTTAGCTACAAAGGAGTTACCCCTAGGACCTTACAGGAAAATAACTTTTACTATCGGGGGGGGGGGGGGGGTATGTTGCCAGTAAATAGCAGCCAGGTGATATATTTTCAGGCATCCGAAGCATCTAATTTTATTTTTTTAATATTCACCTCCTTGCTCCCTAAATATCCTTCCTACCCAACAATTGTCGCGGGTAAATTCTCAAATAGTGATACAGAGCTTTGTGATGAATGCCTTCATGTGATAAAACTGGTAAGTTTAGATCCGGTGGCTTTTGATGATGAATAATAAGATGACAGGGTAGCTAGCATATTTTATTTCTTATTTTATAAGAGGTGTGTTAAAAAAAAAAAAAAGAAGTGGTTTCTGTATTCTTATCTTGAAGTTGAAAATTATTTTGAAATATCAGAATGCCTATTGCGTTAAATACGTTATTCGAGTGCCTATTGGGTTACATGTTTAACATGCAAGTTATAAAAAAATAAAATAAGAATTGGTATGTTTTATATAAACATGACATGCTTTTATTTAGTTATACAAAATCACAGTGATTTTGTGGCGACAATCTTTAGTGTTTAATTGTTTCTACGATCGACTAACAACGAACATCATGAATTATTTTTTGTTTGTTGCAAAAATGCAAATAGTTCATTCAAATATGACAATTCTGTCAATTGTAGTAGCTAATCTAAAAATATACCTAAAGTTTCTCAAAGCTATTTTGAAATCATGATCCCCTGCGTATATAGAGCTCAGATTTCTGATTGATGATAAAAGTTTAGAAGCGATTAAAAAATATCTTTAAAGCTGGCCTAAGAAATTAGAGAGGGGCTTGAATAATAAATTATTTGGAAGGAGCACGGAATGAAAAAAAAAGTAACAGATATTTTAAATTGCTATTTCTTTCCACCTGAACGTATTTTTCTTTGTAATTGGATTAATGAATCAAACTCTAAAAGTGTTTTGTGCTCCGATCAATTAATTATAGCAAAGGTTCTATAGGAAACGGGGAGTTTTGTTCGCTTAATAAATTGAAGCAGAATTATCACGACAGAGAGTAGATTGTAAGTTTTGCTAAGATGTTTATCATATTTCAGAAAGTCAGTCCATACTTCATGGAGAAAAAAAAACTAGATGACTGCTGGTACATAAATCGAAGGTATGAGTCATGGCAAGCATAAATGAGGGTCTGTCCTCAAAAGTGATCGTAGTTGTCGCTGACACTAGGATTTCAAGTGGCTATCAATATAACATAACGAAACAAACATAAGAAAAAAATAGAATAAAAAATGTAACGGAGAATAAAGTCATCAATTCAAAGGCAGATGATTGAATTAATCAAAACAAAATCAACCCCTTTAAAAACTGGTTCTAAATTTCGTCCGGTGTCGTTTTATTGGCTGGCCTGATTTGTATGTTAATAACTTTGTCAGTGACACCGTCAGTGAAACCTCATTAAAACCATATCTATATAAATATTCATTTCTTTCGGTGTGATATGTATACTTTTTTTTTTTTTTAAACCAATCTGATATTCGGCAAATGATTTTTATTCATGTATTTCAAAAGCGTTCAATCATGCTTTTGTAGACTGTAGCCAAATTGAATTCTACACCGATACATTTGTCTTAGACTTCGAGATCATTAAGTGTGACAAATGGTTTGGGCACTGGTTGCAAACAAAATTTAATGATGCGCCTAAAGCATGAAACGTGCGAAGGCTGTTATTTTTGAGAATAGAATAGAACATTCAGATTATCCCTCTGGAAGGATCAAATGAGAAATAGTGCCCTGGAATACATCCTATGGGGAAAAAAGAAATGAAGAGATATCCCTTGCCAGGACACCCTTTGCCAGGCCCAACAATCTTGTTAATTGCACAGTGTTCAAGACTTATTATGCAGAAAGGACACTATAAGCCGATTCCATAACTAAATACAGTTCCGAACACAGTACACGATACACAGGGAAACAGTGAAAGTATCATTCAAAACATTCTGGAGTACATAACCGCAGAAATGGTTTATGTCAACTTGTTTCACAAATTGACAAGATTGTTGGGCCTGTCAAAGGGTGTTCTGGCAAGGGATATCTCTTCATTTCTTTTTTCCCCGTAGGATGTATTCCAGGGCACTATTTCTCATTTGATCCTTCCGGAGGGATAATCTGAATGTTTTTTGTTTTTTTTATGCACCCGCCTCCTTTAGGCATACCCCACCCTATATCCTTCTCATACATCCTTCAAATGGGGGACTCCCCTTAGTGAAAGGCACTCATTAGCCCAAAATAATTTTCCCACATCCTATTTTATAAGTTTGAGAGCTAAGGAAAAAAAAAAAAAAAAAAAAAAAAAAACTAATTTTAATTTTTGAGTAGTATTATGACTTTCAGGAAACTGACCTTCCCTGTATGAATTGAACTAATACTGAAAATGATGGTATTGACAGGTTTGTATATGCCCTTGGTCACTTCAAACGAAATGTTTTGCAATGTTTTGGGTGACTAAAGCCTCGTAGATGTAAGGCGAAATTAGTATTGAAAAATCCATTTCTAATTCTTAATTGTGGAATAAATAAAGTCTATTCAGTATGTTATTTCAAAAACATTATTCGAAATGCAACCAGAAGCCATCAGATCGATCGTTTAGGAATATAAAGTTGCAGATTCCCCTGAACCCGAGTATGCATCAAATTAACCAGGGGAGTCATCTGACGCCAAAACTGACCAGCAAATACATTCATTCATGGTCCTACAAAAACCAGGTAATTTAACCTTCTGGCCAAGTTAAGTGGGTCGAGGATTTTTGTTGTTAGAGCCATTCAGCTGACTTTCCACAGGCTTGTTTTTGCACAGCGTGGGAGCAGGTTGGAGTCGCATGTTATCTTAGGGAGGGGGTGTTTAACAAAAGGCATACCTCAGACCTCTGCCACACAGAAACTGGTGAAAAATTCCCTCATTCAAAGCGGCGAGTGTTTGCTCGATGTGAAAGAACTATCCGATCCGTCCCTCTTCACTTTGAATTCGAAACCTTTGTTACCTTGTTAGACCTTTAAGGTCCACATCCATTCACTGCAGACAAAAATGAATACTTCATTTCCAAGCGGAAAGTTATTCATGAAATGACTAAACTAATACTTCAATCAACTCTATTTATCCGATTTAGGTTCTGATTTTAAACAGCTGATACCTGTCTCGTCTAGAGTGACCTATACATTTAATTCGATCTATCTAAAATCCTAATTATATCCGACAACACCCCTAAATACGCTTATACCAACGTCAAGGCTACAAATGAAAAATTAAAAACACTACACTTGAATTATAATTGTTCAAAAATCAGAAGTTATGACCTATTTTAGAATTATTATTGTAAGAAGCTGGCACAAACTCCGGACTACGTTAAGATAGACTTAAACACATAGGCACTATCTAAATCCTTAAATTTGTCAATTTACTTCAAAACATGTAATTCAGTTTGTCGGTTGAACGTGAACAGTGCCCGACAGGTTCCTTTTATTTTGCTAACTATAAGCGAAATTCAAATTAAATAATACATTTATTTTGCATCTATATAGTAGCACATTCTTTTATCATCGATCAATGAGAAAATTTAATGACGTGAATGGAGCAAGTGACTTCCAGATCAACTGGTAATACGTAAATTTAAAATATTTACAACAATTTTTATGACGACCTTTAAATGTTATTTTATCACTACATGTACAAAGAATATCACGATTTTTTTTTTTTTGCGGTAACAATATTATCTGCGGAATTCACATACATTTTTCCGTCGTTCATGAGTGTCTTGCGCACATTTCTTTTATCTGCATCTGGATTCTTGTGACTTTTCCTACTTTCGATTTTAATTAAAGGCTCGACTAAATCACTCACTTTCCGAGGAGTTGGAAACTATTCTATTCCTTAAACATTTTAAAAATGGATTTATTTTTTTTAACTATGATCATCGATTGACTCGGAACAAAACTATTTAAACTCACCACTATTCTATTGTTTCTTCTCACTAAACTCCTATTCAACTCCATTCAATATTTCACAGAAACGATGTTGTTTTAATTATCTAAAATTGAAACTTTAGCTATCTCAAAACATGTTTGTTCATCATTTATAATAATTTAAACCTAATGTTTGTCAATCAACGTTTGAATCAGAAATGTATGTGCCTACAATACAAAGATAAGAAAATAATTACGTTAAACAACGATTATTTTATATCACAAAATAACTAACAAAAGAATGCCAGAAACAAAATATAAATAAAATTTTTTTAAATGGTTGCTGTTTTATAGCTCGATGGTACCCCTCTACCTGCCTGTATCCTTGATGAACACCATCCACCGAGAAAATCACACTTGGACAGGCTTAATCATTCAACATTATTTATAGCCAGCATAACAACCATCCTCATCACAGTCAAACCTGATGCCCTAGCTTAGGGCCGAACCAGATGGCAGATCAAGGAATTATTTACGACCCATGGGTCCATCCCCAAACATGTATATCACTGTTCGGGCTAATAGACGTTAGAATATGTCAGAATCTCAAAATAGTAGAACACCCAAAAAAAAAAAATACTTAATTTTGATACGATAACATTAAAAATAAGCGATCAAAATTATTTTCGATACTGAAAAAAAATATAAAACGATAAAAAATGGCTAAAGGCATCAAACAGATTTATATTGAATGGAAAAGGAAAAAAACAATGTTATAAACATTAAATTTCACCTTGCCCCTAAATCATTTTTCATCGTAGTCAAAGCCGAAATGCCTTTTGGCATTTCCCGACCTCCTTTCATCTGCTTCATTATTAAATACAAATAATAAATCAAAGGAGCTACAAACATAATAAATAACTATAATGAAGTAGGGAGAATTTTTTTAAAGACTAGACGTCCAAAAGACAAATAGTAGCATTTCTAATTTTAGTTGACTCGGTGACATTCGTATATCTAGACAAATGATCAATTTTTTCTCAAGTGAAAAGTTTCATTGAACTTTTCTTACCATATAAATATCTTACCAAATACTTGGAATTAATTTAGTAATACTTTGGACAGGATGTGCGAAGACTCCTGAGAATGTATGAAAGTATTTCCTATGAGCGTATACATATTTGAGAACAACAAACCAATTAGAAGATTCCGGTTCAGAGAAAGACAGAAGTGCTGTTGAAGAAATGTATGCAGCTTACACAGACTAAGTGGGGAGATGTGACTCAGCAAAGAGCGTTCACAGCACTCAATAAAAAAAAAATCAGACGATAGGAGTCAATTTGTTTGACGTTGTTAAATAATACGAAGAACGGTGAATCACACTTCTCCGAAATATACGGCTGTAAGGGTGAATACATAAATTCGTACATATTACTTATAGCTGGTTTAGCCCTCTTTCTTTAAATCTTATATCACATTTAATTCGAATCGAAAAGTATTTCTTTGATTCATTAGTAAAGTTAGACAATCGTCAAGATTCACATTTACAGAATTTTCTTTGCATTTCGCAATATCCTGAAATGTTTTTATTCCTTGTGTAATTACAAAACAATATTATTTATAAACCGAGTTAATTAATCATTTTATTCTGTTATTGCAATAACTTAAGCAAATAAATTTCTACAAAGAACCTCTCTAAATTCATCGCTACAAATTAGCTGTCTTTATTTATCGCTGTGTAGTGATCATTTACCTTGAAATATTATTTACAGTAATTTACCAGTTTTAAGAAAATATTGGACTGACAATATACAACTTTTTGTACCATGTGCACACCAACTTGGGTTTGACTTCCAAATTAAGTATACAAAGTTTACAGTCTATTCAATCTGCAATAATTCGTCGCATGTCTCTCCAAGTATAAAAAAAAAAAAATAATAACCTACAAGCAAGGTACATCCATAATGCTGACAGAAACAAAGAACGTTACAGTAAATTCCGAAGTAACTAACAAGGGAATCCCAACCTTCTCCAGATTTTCGTCTGAGACGTTGCGCGCTAATTAATACACTTCGACGATTCAAGTACGACTTGAGATACCTAATATAGAGATAACAGAATAACCCTTTTGCATCCCTTCAGATCATTGATCAGCATCATAAGAATCATCACTGCTGTCGTTATTTTTGTTTTTGAAAATAAAAGATCCTCATGGATTGGTTAGTAGTCATGGGCAGTACCATGGTCATGGTAGAGTTGAAAAACCTCTAGATCGGGTCATGGTAATGGTAGTTCTTCTTGTTAATAATCAATAAATAAATCTCAGTTCACTGACCATTGACCGTTCTAAAACTATAAACTTTGCTTTAGTGATTAGTCAAATAGAACACCCTATTTTCACACGTCGATAAAAGCGGCTGCTTTTGGCTGTGTTTAAGCGTTTATTTTTCTAATGGCTGAAGGATAATTATCCTTGTACAACGAGCTGTGCAACTAATGTTCTCAAGTGACTTGGCCCAAGAAGAGAATTGACGGCCAAGCCACTCCCTCTTAACCGACGCATCCGATGATGTATTCGTTGGCTCCGTGCCGCCTGGAGGAGCCTATTTTTTGCGTGGTGGGGGCCGGCAGGTGCGAACCACCGCCCTAGAACAATGGTGACCGGTGTGCGTGTACTAACGACTCGGCGGCCATCTTGAACCCTCCTACCCGCGTACCAGCGCGTACTCCGGCCGGCAGGTGGAGGGCATGGGGCCGCTGTCCCTTAAGAGGAAGACATCAAGGGAAGCAGGTCTTTGCCTGCTGTGTGGGTATATAAGTCATCTTGGACAGGGGACGGAAGTGCTGAGAGCCCTAAATAAAACAGGCCATTTATGATTTACAACTGCCGGCCTTCCAGGTACCGCTTCAAACTTTCATGGGCCGTTACGTCAGGAAAAATGGGCCTAAACATTGAAACACATGCGCCACTCCTTTCTTTACTCATATATAAATAAGAGTCCTCATACATAGCTTGAAGATTATAAATACTAGAACATACAAAATGGATTCATATTTTATGTGATATTATACCCAATAACGAAATTTAAATGTAACTTGGTTGAACTACTGATTAACATTTATTACCAACACATAAATGTAGCACAACTTATTCAACACATCATGCAGTAAATGGATCGAAATGATAAAATATATGTATTAAAATAAATAAAAGGATCGACGGGAGTGAATTATTTCGTTAACGCGCTGAATTCCAGACTGACGTTTTTCCTGATATCGTTTTTGGATTCCTTGCGGAGCACGCGACGCCCACGGGCGTGTGTGGCTGTTAAGTTTTTCTACATTTTACGACATTTCTGACCCATTTCCGCGATCATGAATTGTGATGGCGTCCGAATAAATAAAACGTGACGTGCGACTCTAGAATACGTAGGTCACACTTCGATCACCTACACGCCACACATCAGCTAAGACAAGAAATACATTGTCAATACCATGAAACAAATTAAGGGATATTAATTAAGCTTCACGCAATGTCGGAACCATTCTGAATTACTTGTGAAAGTTTGTCAAGGGTTTTGCACATTATAAATAAAAAAAGCTGTTATAACTTACGACATCACTTAGATGTGTTTGCCGTCATTGACTTTGAGACATAAAAGTGACTCTTACAACCAGAAAAATATCACTTTTGATCCAGGTAAATTTAATGTCATGAATGAAACACTTGTTTGATTGTGATTGTTTTATCCTTCTTAAGCCTCTTATCAACTTATTTATGTTCTTATTACTTGTAAGTAAAACAGACAGTAATCTGACTATTCCGTGCCCGCTATCTCGAAGCAAAAATCACAATGGTTTGTTTGTTAAAATTGTACTATCGCCTAGCTATAATTTTTTAAGGGGAATAGCTTCATTCAAGGAAAATGCCAGAAAAAGATAGGATGGAAGGGCAGTACCTGTAAGAAGTTATGATTGGGATAATACTCCTCTCATGAGCACAAGCATGAAATCCAGCTAGCTGCGGAGATTGCCCGAAATATATACTTAAAAATTGAATAATTTCTAGATACGGTATACCGGACATAAATCGATTGATACTGATAAGACTTCTGAAATTATCTAGTATTTTCCTAGTAATTCTCCTGAACGCGATACCGTGCCACGGGGCCGTTTTGGGCCTGTGTTTTTCCATAGAACAAAAAAAAAAAAAATCAACTGTCTGACTCGTCCATGAGGGAGCTGTAGTTGATTATCGACGCCTGCGACGCTCAAGATGTCCACAGGTTCGGACGACGATCGAACGCTCTACCCTACAGGTCAGGGGAGGTCTATCGGCAGATCTTTTCGAGGCCCGGATCCGAAGATTCCTCGAGGGTATTAAACGCCTCTATCTGATGAGTCGCATAATTGCCAGATATCTAGATGCCGTCCCCTCCTCAGGCCAGCCCAATTACCTTCGTCCTATCTCCTCCCATCGCACGCTAGCCAGCATCAATTTTATTCAGAACCCGGGCACGAGAGAAGCCGGCCTTAGCCAGCGAAGACTTTTAAGTCCATGCCTCAACTTCCCCAGGCCTACCAACAGGCTGATCCTGCCCATGATAGCTACCTAACCGAACGCACATCTTATTAGGCACCAGAGAAAATCATGGATGGGGGAGTCGAAATGAATTTCTAATAGGCTTCTAGATCTCAAGCATGAAAAATATCGTCAAAATTTACTGTAGTTATGAGTCACATAGACATTTGACTGCAGTTTTACATTACTTGATGATTTAAATATATAAAAAAGGTAAGGGCGATCTAAGTCTAGCGTGGTTAGCACTATGTGGGGTTACGTCTCTTAATTATTTATTCAAGTGCCTAGTTCCTCATTTCTCAACGCCGACCAGACTTATTTCCCAAAAGAGTAAAGAGGCAAGCCAGAGGATCAAACCCGTTGAAAATCATCTGGGGGGGGGCGGACTTGATGGTCTAGTGTTCAACTTCACAAAGGATAACAAGATGTAACAAAATAAAGGAAATTAAAACTAGAACGAATTCTAAAACCACCGTTTTGTTCTTATAGACTTTTCGAAGAAATCTTTTGGGCTACACTGTTAGGCACGGTTTCCACCAAACCGACAAAACAAAAATCACAAAACAACAAAGGCCTGGTTTTTCAAAAATTGTGGACAGCTTTATGAATAAAAGCCCGGATAGAAATTGTTTTTTGAAAACACAACACTGTCGGTCGTCCCATCTTGAATAGGAAAGATCAGAAGAAAAATAGGTCAGTTTTTGTATTTAAGAAATGTGTCTTTTAAATAGATTAACTAATAACAATTCATCCGCACCGTAACTACTCTCTTTAATAGGTAATTTATCAAATAATTATAAATCATTGGAAGGCGATTTGGAGAAACTGTGTGTTTTGTAAATGTATAGAAACAAACAGAACCGACAATAGCTGCAAAACTGTCAAAAAAACATTTTTTTTTTCTCTTTGTTTTAAAAAAATAAACTGCTCTAAAACTTATCTGTTGGGTGAAAACCCGGCCTTATGGTACCTAGAAGTGTATTAACTTTTGTCAGATACGACATAAGCGGTGTTAGACAATTTTTTTTCCCTATTTGTATATATAGATATATACATTATTATTACTATTAGTGTCATATTCGTGATGGCTTCAAATATCCAAAAAGTCACTTACATTCAGTAAGTTTTTATTTAAAGTTCATTTGCATATAACGTTTGGATATAAATGCTGCATCTCTAGAGGCAATTCATGATGATTAATTTTCTAAGTGCAAACCTATTCTCTGAATGCAACAAGCAGAATTGGGTTACAGTCAATATTGTTTTGTTTATATATTAATTTTGTATTTTAACTCCTAGTATATTCAGATTAGAGGGCAAGCGATCATACAGAGTTGTATATTTGTATAGAATTTCAATCGGAAAACCATTCTCAACCCGTGATAAATCATTGCTTTAACTATACTGATGCCCCAACTTTAATTAATTAATTAAAAATTAACCTTAAGTTTAATATGAATCTTATCTATGAATCCCAAATGGTGTCAGACCAGCAGAAAGGGGATCCTCACTTGCGTGCTGAGCCAATTGAAAAATTAGCGACTAAAAAATGATTGACGCACATTTTCTGTTAATTCCATTATCAAGTGTTAGCATAGCTTTCTTGGTAATGCACACATGAGACACAAAAGGACTCATATCTGCCAGCACTTATCTTACGTAACCCAACCCCCCGCAGTTACAACGGCAAGATAAAAACTACACGTAACTCGATACAGCGTCTTATCTCGTTTTTTTTCGTCTATTTCTTTTTGTTTTTGTAATGGCACTCTACTTTGAGACGGAATGCTTCCCCGGTGAAAAAAGAGACAATACATAAATAAAAAGTATGCATTTGGTTTCGTGCGTCCTTGAGTTTGTAGTAAGGAAATAAAAAAAGAAAATAAGGCATGCGATAAGCAGGTAGTTGAGGTCATTAACATATCAGGCGGTCCTTACGGAACCTATGCATAGCAGTCACTGCTAACAAGATAAATTTATACTCGATAATTCTTTATTTTTATAGGGGGTGATATCATACTGTACAAATTATTTCACCATAAAGATTTGACATAGACAAACAATCTTGACAAGAACTAAACAGACGCTTTGGATAACTGTACAGACTACTTCAAAGGACATCCCATCTCTCTATAGAAAATAAATTACTAATCTACAAAGTTATACTTATGCCAATCTGGACATACGGAATAGACCTACGGGGGAAAGCAAAAAAGTCGAACAACAAGCGCAGTCAATCCTTTCAATCAAAAGTCCTGAGAACAATAGTAAATGCCCCTTATTACGTCAGCAACAAAACCCTTCATAACGATCTTAGTATTCTACATTCTTGAACTCATCCCTTCCAAGTTTATGAAATTCTATAGTAGCCTACCCAACCACCCTAATCCCGTAGCACAGTCATTGCACTGCACCACTCATCCCTATAATAATAAACTCGGAGACTGAAACGGCAGTGGCCTCGTGACCTGCTATAAATGCATGACAGTGGGAGTCCTGGCAATGGCCAGTTTCTCCAATCATGTCCTGAGCGTCTGTGGCTCTCGCGCTCTTGGTCAGCCTCCATTTGCTCTTATCCGGTGAAGCGGCTGACGGAGGAACGTGGGGGGGACTCCACTACTTCTTTCGTACGCGAGGGAGGTGACAAATATGTGGATTTGGGAGGGCTCTGGGCTGTCTGTAAATATTGTATGAATGAGCGAGTGAATGATGAATTGTAAATGTAGTATGAATGAGAGCATTCAACTCAATTACTTATTGCCTAAGAAGGCAGATAAGTGCAGTTAAAAAAATTGGAAATCCAGTGGGATACTTCTTTTCTGAACTATATTTTCTTTCGTTGGAAATTACATTGTCTATTTGAAAGTTCTTCATTTGTAAAAATACGATTTCCTTATCCTTCAATAATAATTGCGATTTAAGCGCTCGTTCATACCTTATATACAATCCAACACACTCCATATGTACAGCTCATACAAAATTTCATACAGTATATAATGGGATATACTGTAGTGCTTGACTAATCCACAATTATATATATAAAAAGTGAGATGAAAAACAAATATGAAAATATTTGTTTATATTATAAGTTTGTCTAAAGATCCAACGTTGCGACGATGAGCTGATCCGTTAGATCTCTCTCGTCAAGTGACAAGGGCTGAGAAATAAGTAAGTTGAGAAATGATCACCACTATACCATCAACGGGGGGATTAAGACTGTGGTGATTAAGTCATTATGTGTTAAGTAAGTCCTGGAGGGGGCATAATTGGCGGGAAACAGCTGGCAGACATAATGAATAACTGGGCGCTAACCGGGTCTGGAGTCGGGGAGAGGCAGAAGCACCGCTCATTCCTTTCTTGTTAAATCGGGGAACACTACGAGCTAATGGCGGCCTCTTCTAATAGCTGCTAAATATACAGCAAACAGCCGAGAAGGAGTTGCCTTCTACCTGTCAGTGCTGATTAGAAGGCCCCTTCTTGCATCTGGTGGGTACCCACCTCCCTTTGTAGGGAAATTAACTGAAAAATAAAAGTTTGATTGTATATCATTCTACACTAGTATGATACACTATTCTGGGTGTAGGTAACATATGTCTCTAACATTGAACAAGGACTACATGCAATACATGATCTTGTAGTGTCTTTAGTAGATCATAATTGCAAAGGTTCCTTTTAAAACCTAAACTTCGTGCAATGACACATGACTCGGTTCACGCACACATTGCTATTGTGTTGGAAGGCTGGTTGTAGGCTAGTATTATCAATAAATGTACACCTCCTTCTGGTCTACCCACAATTTATTGTATACTGATACAGGTGTGGCACCACTCTCAACAATCCCACTAAATAAATATAGTAACAAATCTGACTGTTCAAGAACAGGAGACATTAAACTTTTCGCTGACACTTTTACGTCATATTTTATCATTATGATTATAAGAAACTTGAGAATCTCCATTGTACCGACGCTACCGAAAACGCTTGTATCAGACTGAAATACATTGTGGGCAGACCAGGCATAGGTGTTCATTTATCACTACGCTGGTGTTCTTAAAAACTAGTCTTCAAAACTTAAAATGATTCAAATTTGGAATGTCTCTCATTAATTTCCCTGATAGAGATAATTCTTTCCGTAATAAATTACATTTTAGATCTGATGAATAATTGATACAATTTAGGATAGTGCATAATCAAAGGTGAGGTGGAGATGTAAAGCCTCATACTAACGAGATAATTTCTATAAGAGTTTTTAACTTATTTAAAAATGTTGGGGACAGGTTTCAAATTGTTCTCACGAATGTTACCCTTGAGAATGGCAGCCGAAAACGTTCTAAATCAGTGGTTAGGCAGAAGGTTACATTTTCCTCATCAAACCATAGTCTATTTCTCGTATAACTTCTTGAAAGTAAAGTCTCTCCCCCGAGGAACAGCAAAAGTAGGCGGCGTAGTTCCCACGAGAATCCTGTATTGCGCAATTCAGTATCCGCAATGGAATGCACCTTTTCGGAGAAACCAAAAAAGAAGCAACCGCCATGGCGATATATAGGTCGGTGGAACAGAAGGCGGATACTGAAAAAGTGGATGGATCACCTGCTCTGCACGAAAACCGATTGATTTTCTGTCCCAACTTTTAATTAGAGGCCAGCCGGCGGAAGAGAGTTACGGACCAGGGCCTTCTACGGACAAGTCCGCGGAGTCTCTTATCTTCCGCATGGCTCGTCATTAGCCGTTCAATTAGTGCTTATGTTATATAAACAGTATGCTTATAGTTGTGGTTACAAGCATTTCAGTCACATGTTCCGTGTATCCATCCTACCTATATATATATTAGAACTGAGCACAATGGTACGCTATTGCGTTTTTATCAAGTATTGTTCTAATTTTTTATTGTATTATAAATAAAATAGAGGATCCATTATTAATTTGATTGATTATTTTATATTTATTAACGAATATTCTTGAAGGGAAATGTTTTCGTCGATGGATTCCGATATCAACAAGTAGAGCCATGATAGACATTTTCATGACTCTAGGAAAATACATTAGTTCATTCTGCGACAGAATTTGTTTCTCTTTTCGGCATTGAATACAGAACAAAACCAAAACTGATTATACTTAGTAAGCACGAAATTATAGTCAAGTCATAAGGATAAGAAGCAGCGATATCAAAGTATCATCCCCCCTCCTGTTGATTCTGGTAATTAGTTCTATTTCCCACGGGATATAAAGAAACTCCAGGTAGTAGTTTTAATAACGCATGTATAATTTCAGGCTGATTGCTCAGAATCAATAATTTTTATTTTTTTTATTAAACCTTAAGGGTATAATAATCGAGGAGATTGCGATCTTTTATAGAGAGATAAACTTAAATGCTTCATAAAAATACCCAGGACATTGAATACAGCGGTATTTTCAGTTTTTTGCGTAGACTCGTAGAGAGACATAAGTTGATTTTTTCAAAAGCAGAAACATTTATTTTTAATGACCGCAGTTCCTTTTCAATTGTGTAGCTACCTGTAATGGGGATTTTAAGTTTATCACTTAGGTCTAGCAGTCGCAGGCTTGAAAAGAAATCCTAAGGATAATTGAGCAACACAACTTTAGTCTGCCCACAGGTTTTTATTAGTTTTAATTTAGCAAGGGCTTTCGATGGTTTAAACCATCATCTTCAGGTGGTTAGAAGACAACCTCAACGGCCGCCTCTCTGCAACTGCCAGATCGAAAGACAAAAAAAAAAAACTGTGGACAGACAAAAATTGTTTCAATCAACTATCAAGGCTCGACCCACACCGGCAAAATCTCGAAGAAGTAAAAGTGCACTCGACAAGAAAAGTTGAGATTTAAACAATAAAAGTTGTACAACGAAAAACACTTATTCTGAAAAATTACAATTTTCTTACATAGCATTGTTAATATGTACAGTTTTACAACTCACGTCCAATGTCCAATGATGACAAGGGATTCAGATTGACAATTTTTATGTCTATTATACAACAATAATAAATTTCTAAACCATTTGCAGTATTCGACAGCATAGAAAAAAATAAAGGCTTTGTTAAACACTCCTTTATCTCTGTTCAAACAAACATATGAACAGTCATTTAATTGCCCATGAATTATGGAGCAAAAGAACTTAAGAAAACACCACCCATGTGGAGGAAAATAATCTTTAAGAAAAAAAAACCTAATGAGCCCTACTTAAAAGTTATTTTTTTCTACTTCTCCTTTCAGAAGAGCTAAGCGAGAACAACTGTTACAGCTGGTTGACGCCATGTTTAGACGAGGCAGAAAATGGTAAATCCTGTCTGTATTTGTCTGACTTATGATAGAGTCATAATTTATTTCCACGTGTCAGTCACGCGATTTGAGCAATTTTGAATAGATGGTCATATCCACTGGAAACGCACTGGACGATTATAGTGGTCTCAACTCCTCTGTTGAGCTCTGAATAAACTTCAAAATCGGAACATATTCAACAGGAGCGTAAATATTCGACGGTTGAAGGAATGTAAATAGCTATAATTTTATGTTTTAACTCGTTTATCTTTTATCTCTCTTTTTTTTTTTTTTTTTGTCGAACGAACCGGAATGGATCGGTATCAAATCCGAAATCCCCTTGTACGACCGAAGGTGGCCGGGTATTTACATAAAGACCTTTGAGAGACGTGACAACAGACTAGGAAGTTTTTATGTCTCTATTCTCGAATAGACAACTTATTATTATTTTTTTTTTGCTCCTGTAAAACAAGTAGACGGGTGTTCCAAAAACAAAATATTCTTTGTTTCGCTAAATTTTACGATTTCAGATATTTATTCTCCTGTAAACCATACATACTGTATTATTTTTTTTCTCTTTAACTTTCACAATTTGCATTGAAAACCTATATTTCAAAATGATAAACACATGGTCTTTAAAAAAATAATATTATAAAAACACAAAGTTCATCAGTGTTAACATTACCAGAATGGATTTCTTTAAAATAAAATTTGTAACACATTTCCTAGCTAAACGTAAATTCAAAGGTCCATAATTTATTTCAAATGATTTGTTTTAGCAAGGGAAGCGTAACAAACAGAAGTGTGAATTAATAATCATTCAATGCAAGCTTAGGATCTGCACATCAATGGTTAAATTTATATGAACTCCACGTGGGAGTAGCCCTATTTTAATTTATGGATCATCAAGTTATACTCTGTTCGATTCCTGATTCCTAGGGGAACGAGTAATAGTCATATTGACCAGTATTAGTAAAATAAAATAAATATATTACTTAATTATAAAATTTGTTTTTATTCTTCTAAGGGGGTATTTTAGTTTTACGTATTAGGTATATTTTAGTTTTGGTTTAGAGGAGCTTTTACGTCTGGGTAATTGTATTTAATGAGCCCATATTACATAAAATGCAATAAAATAAATTCTCTCTCCATCAAATATATTGTGAACTATCTGATAGGACCGAAATATAAGGTGGTCATACAAATATTTAAGGGTGATCGTCTTTCGTCTGGAGTCACATAATTTCAAAAATACATACCGCAGCACCAGAACGCCCTGATTTGCCCTTGATTAAAGTAAGATAACGGGAAGTATAGAAAAAAATTAACTGGAAAAAATTCGGTCCAGTTTCGCTATGTTTCAAAATTTCTTATGCTCCCCTAATCTCAGTGATTTGATTTTCTCCCTGTGGCAAGGAAAAAATAATTTATGTATGGCGTATGACGTATCACCCATTTACAGTTATTTTATTTATTAAATAGAAATATAAGATTATATTATTATTACTTCCGATTTATATTTTTTTAATACTGAGCATTTCTTTCGGACATCTCGGGAAAAAATAAATTCAATTGATAATAATTCGTAGCGGACTATTTATATATATTTAAAGAGTTGGATCGTTATCTATTATATATTGTATAATAATTGTACGCGAAGGTATCGTAGAATCATATCACCTATAGTCCTCTGCTGATGTTAATCAAGGATCTTCGTGCCAGCTAAGTATCCTCATCAGTTGCTCCATCTGCCGGCCGAGTGTTGTTTCTCCGCTATAAGTGCTCATAAACTCACCCTGTATATCTGATTCGGGGAGCCCTCCCCCGCGTCTGAGTTTCACCCGGGAACGTCCGGGCCTCGGTCAACAATAAAGAATAAAGATAAAACGAAAGAAATGACGGAGCAAGGAAGTCAGGCTTTTGTAAAAATATGGTGGGTTTATCTTGATCCGAAGCTATGAGAGCGGGTCTGAACCGCGGGGTTCTTTCCCATACGCTTGCTTGACCCAGTGTTTTTGTTCCTGCCTCGTTTGCCCTGTTGTGAGTTTATTATTGGCTTCATTGAGAGATATCGCACGTCATGAATCCTTGTGAAAAAAATAAAAGACATTCTATATCTCCACTGATTTAATTATTTCTACTAAAAACTTTTCGACGGAATTCGCCATAATCCTCAAGGATTCGAGCTAAACATACAAAAACAACCCTCATTTCTAAATAAAACCATATAATAAATTACAAAAAAACAGTATAACTTGTAGAAACTATAAATATTCTAGAAATAAATTAAAAATATTACAATAGTTTATTCCTTTGTTTTATTGTTGTTGTTCTATATGTGTAAGTTTGAACGTTACCTCCACACATGTTAGGTGTCTCTCTACAGAGGGAGTTAGTATCAAAGGACGCTCCGAGCTGTTAACCTCGTGAATAGCTGTACTCTTGTAAAGACAATTATCAACGCTTATTATCGACAATTGTATTGATTCAGGTTAGTTTTAAGTTTCATTTGTTTATTGTAATAAAATAGCGCAAGCTAATGTACATATGTTGAATATTACAGTTCTAAACTACATCTGCAAGTGTTCGATTAATAACCTTACGACCTCCACTTCCTTTAAGTCTCTGAATTCGAAACTTACATATATTTATGTTCATTGCTCTATGGTTTCATGTTGTGCCCTTGAGCATGTTCAAATAATTGTCAACCAAGTCTCACGAATTTTACAGTTTGAACCCATGATGATGACGGCTTAGTCATAATCATTCGGGTATAAATCAATAAATCCATGGAGAAACCAAAGGAGTTTCATTTCTTCATATAAACGCGGTTTATCCGGCAATTCACACCTGCAACACGCTATAAATTAAATAATAAAAGGCGCGTTAAAAACATAGTTCGACACAACTCAATTTGAAATTATGAATAGACGGCGTGGGTAGGCGTAAAACGACGCCAAAAAATATTTCTCATACCATCAGTTATGATTTAGATTGTATTTAAGAAACATTTATAAACGAAATAAAGGCGATAAACAAAAAAAACATTATCGAGAGATAGTCAAGGTGCCGACTGGGTCATGGCTAAGCGTGAGGTTGATTAGATTGATTGCATTTGTTTTTTGTACAAAAATGCAATACAATAACACAATTGAGTTAGAGTCCCTGTATCAGTGGGTTTGGGTTTCCATGGAGTTTATCGTGAAAGTTTCTCTATAATTTTCTGATGCAGCTCTATAATTTCCTGGTTACAGGGATTTTTAGGTCATTGTAAAAGAAATGGTTGTGCACATAAAATGGAATGCCTGTCCAAGGACTTTAGATTCAAAAAGTACTCTTGATAATTTTGATTCTGAGTCTTCTTAGTTAAGAGAAAGCCAAAAGAAACTTGACCGATTTTTACGGGCTATCGCACTTGCTAACTTCACCTAACCCGCTTCGTCTCAAATTGATGATACATAAATGTGTCCTCCGGCCAGCTCTGCTTCAATTAGGATTGGATTAGGAAAAATTAGGATAAGAATAAGTATGTAAGTTAGTTTTAAGGTTGATCAAAAAGGTGAGCCCCATCACCTTTATTAGTCAGTTTAGTCCAGTCACGTATAATGTATATCATTATACTTGTTTATTCATTATATAATTTCTATAAAATAACAAAACCTGTATATAATGTAGCGATGCTACAGGAAATACAAAATAATTTGTGAATAGATTCACCTGAGGATATATAATTCTTTATAATTATCTGGAAATTTAAAGGGGCTACGGAGAAAAAAACCAAAAAAAAAACCGATTTTTTAACATTGAATTTCTGTTTGTTTTAGTCCACTCTCAAATTTTATATCTACGTTAAAAATACATATATGTTTAATTGTTTATGATTATGAACATCTTAAACCTTACTTAATAATTGCATGCGGGCAGAGGTGAGATTGTCTGCCGAAATTTCTGAGTAAATACAACAAGAACACAGGAAAGAATTAAAAGTTGGATTTGTTTGCCAAAAGCCAAGAGTAACTCCAATTTTAACTTGAGTGGCTCCAATACTGGTTTACAATAGAACAAGGCAATATATCAAGTAACATGTAAACAGTGTAACACGAGAGGATACACAACCGTTGTCATATATATTTCAGGATATTAATGAACCTAAGCTCCGGTGTCGTTAAACGACATAGTTTATTACAGTGGAACCAATTAAACGGCTGTTTGATTAAAACGCACGTGTTTCGTAAACGCCGTCGTGTCGGCGACGTTACGCTTAATCAAGCGGCCGAAGCAGAGATTATCTGTGCTCTCAACAGGTGTCTCGTCCGGAATAAAAATGAGCCCTGCGCAGTTTTGACAGAGTGCGACAGACGCGAAGAGGTATATATTACACCGAAAATATGTAACAGAAACGGCCAGGGGACGCCGAAGCGTGGGGTGGGGGAAGACAAGCCCCCAAAAAAACAAGGAGGTATTAATCAAAAAGTTATGAAACACTCTTAATTTCCTTTTATTTTTCTGTTTCTAGATGTGAGAGATCTCTGGTTACAGGACACGGTCCCTTCCTTGCAGGAGGTCATAAATTTTGAGGGGAACTGACGAAGGAGAAAAGTCGCCACTTTATTTATTATAATTTGTACTCGATGCAAAGCAGGCCGTTGAAACAAGAACGGTGCCAAAAGATTAATAATCCTGGCGGCTCTCATGTTTATAAATTCAACCTTCTTCAGATTTTTTCGCCAATATATCTGTCCCGTAGCGGACCTGGAGAGTTCGAGCGCTACTTGAAGTCGTCATTAAAATTCTTTCACGGTTTTAAGCGAAACTATTCAAGCTGGTGTTCGCTGCACTGCTGTTAAACAAACTTATAATTCTTACTCATACGTGTCCGTCTATGATACGTTCAGTGGCGTACCTAGAGAGCTTTTGCCACCTAGGGAGGTCCCCAATTTGCCGCCTATCTAAATCAAGAGTGGTCAATCAACAAATACTGGATATAAATAAAACGAGTTTTCAAAAATTGCAAATTACAGAAGTAATTAAAAATTATGGAGATCTGCTTACTTCTAAATGTCAACCCACATTAGAGCAGTTTGTAGGTACTTCTAATTTCGACATAGCAATAGCTCTTTTGAAACAAGCGGCCCTTTAAATAACGCTTTATACTCTAATTTCTATCACCAGATATATTTTCTTACAGACGGTAGAGTGTTTTCTTTTTTTAACTTTCAAACGTAAACATGTTAACCGACGTCAAGTAGGACCAGCGTGCTTGTTATAATGATGGATTCTGTTGAATATAATATTTTTTTTTTTAAATAATTTAGACAAAAATATAAAATAATGCCAACCCAATTACCCCGCCCTCATTGGAAACTATCGAACTAATTGTGCATTCAGAGAAGAAACTTCACACTAATAAACAATATCACTGATTATTATTATTATCATTTAGTATCAAATGCCGAGTCCAATTTCATGAATGTTAACTAAACTAAAAAACTAATTTCAAGATGTTATGCCTCCCGCCGTTAGTTCAATTTCAAACTATCGTGAAATAAGAAGGATTTATCGGCTAGTACTCACTTGAATTCAGAAAGGGACTAAGCTCAAATTTACCTGAAACAAAAAAAAACACAATTAGTGCTGTTATTGACACATAGATTTTAAAATAACTAAATAATATACATTATAAATAAATATTTAAAAACGGATGCACAGTTATAAACGGAACCGAGTGGGACTTTTCATCATGCGTCCTTTTCTAGGAGGGATATTAAATAATTTTTATGACCCCGGCAAACGTACGCCAGATGTCATTCATTATAACTTTTAATGAATTTATGGGCTGCTAACTTTATGACCTGCCTGTTTTACGGGCCACACCGACGGGGAGCTGGAAGAATCAAAAGCTAAATTTATAAAACGGTTAAGTCGGTAGGGGGAATTATTCATTCAAAAATTTACTACGCATGACTAATTATTCATTAAATAGAATATGTGCTTGAGGATTCCCACGGAAAAGATAAAAATTTAATATTAATTAGGAAAAAGGAAATCGTCTGTAGTTTTAATGCTTTCGGTAGCTTTAAAGTGCTTTTTAATTATTTGGTATTTTTATAGCTAGATTATTTATAAAATTTTGTCCTTGTATAACAGCTGATAGTATTGATAGTTTTTACGAAATACATTTACTACAATCGAATGAAGCCACAAAAAAAAACCAACTGATTGATGAGACAGACACTTCAGACTTAGTATCGTTAATTACACGTCATTTTCTTCATTGTCATCAATTATGCTTTATAGGCGTTGCTTTTAATTTTGTGCTTACTTCGTGCCTCTAGCCAAAAATGCAACGCGTAGAGGTTAAATAAGGATTTTCATTCTAAAACTCAAAAACGTAAACTTCAAATTAAGTCTATTAGTAAGACTTATCCAAAATAAGTTTCTAAGGATATTTTACAAACTAAGGTGCACTAAAATAGTTATGTTGTACAAATAGTTCAAAACTGATTATATTATTCTACAACAAGAATGGTTATAGAAAAATGTAAAAATTACTTCAAAATATTGCTTACATTAATAAATTACCGAAACACAAGGGCTTACGGCTTCATGTGTAATGAAGAAATGTTTTTCTGTTAGTATTTAGTGTATTTTTGTTTATATTTTTCATAAATTGAAATCTATATGCAATGCAATGAAGGCTTTATTCGTCATCAAGTGCGATGATACCAGTCTTTTGTATTCAGACCAGATTTATTGCAATTTAGTTATTATGTTTTTTAGGGATTTGGTTACAAGCGTAGACTGAAAAATCTTAATTTCTCTTACGTGTTTTGTGGGAACCCCAGCTGAAGAAATGTCTGCTGTGATAATGTCACCAGTTCAATATTAAAATCACTCCGGTGATTATAATTGACAGGTGGAACTGTTGAGCAATAAACATAAATTGAAGATTATAGACCCGAGTCAGTCAGGACCGAACGGGTGAAAGTTGAGTTTTATTTTGAGTTTTACTGCGTCAACTGCAGTAAGCCGGACTGTCAACAAGCATTTAGTAGACGAGATAAAAATGTAAAAATAAACTCCCTGTCACGGAGTGGGTTTGTTATGGGTTTCATTCGTTCCTTTTTTTGTGTGAGTGTCCGTCTGCTCTTCCGATGGGGGAGTTTTTCCACTCTTGCTCCTCGTTTCCTCTATTTTGGTTTTTTTTTTTAAGGTCTCGTCCTCCGTTGAAATGACCAGCGTTAAATTCATATCTTTTGACGAAGCTGGTTATCAATGATAAAAAGTGGAGGGGAATAACAGCTCCCTGGGGCTGGAAGAACAGCTGGCGTTATGTATAATAACAGTCCTTAAGCTTTTCTTGGAATCACTGGTTACTTGCTCCCTGAAGCAGGTGGTGGTTCAAGTACAACTGCGAACTCCATTACGTTTTCGTAGGATTTTCAAAATATCCAATTGTGAAAAACTAAGCGGCGATAAATTCGATTTCGGTAGCGGTTTTAAACATTTTTACAGGCTGGTTGAATACTTTATAAATCATAAAACAAAGTGTTTTCAATGTGACTCCTATGGCTAAAATAGCTCAGGGCTCGTAACCAAAATTACTAGCTATTTATTTTGAAACATTTATAACATGTAATGATTGTGTAACAATATTATAAATCAGTTTGTAATTTAATGAATGTGAATTTAAAGATACTCTCATTTACAGGAGTGTCGTTTTATTCTCTGGAGTGCTGCCAATTTTATTATTTAGTACGTTATGTAAATTAAAACTGTAGTTTATAATTGTTTTGCCGGAAAATCCTAAATTTACATAAAAATTTAGTTGGTATGTGAAAATTCAAACAATTCACTGAATTTACGCAATTCATACTTTTTATTTTAGGAATTTTCCTTACTAATAATATTCATAAATACATAAATAGCAACGGATGCTGTATGTACATTACATGACAATAGAGTAATACAAACTGAAAAGGTGAAGTCACTCACTTTATATCATTTAGTATGTATGTAAAATTGTTTTGTAAGCATTGTTTTAAATTTTAGTCCTGAGGATGCCTGAATATGTCGACTGTTGACCTAATATCAATAATATGATAGATATTTTGGAAGAAACTTGAAGCATTATTATTTTTTTTTTAAACTAATTTTCAGAGAGTATAAATATTGCTGAATTCGAATAAATTTGATTTCAAAAATTCTATATCATCGATTGTTTGAATAGCATGCGTGATTGTGTTTCTCTTATCGTCGACAAATAGTTTTATGATTCACGCTCCAGTCCAGACAGGCAGGAGTCAAAGTCAAAAGGCTCTAACCACTGTTAACATTACGCAAGAAATCGTGTGATATCGAAGTTTTGAGAAATGGTATCGTTTAAGTAAACACTCAGATGAAACCGACCGAAAAATTCGGGCGTGTGAAAGTTTTAGTTTTGAATTTTAAACTGTACTCAATAATCGTTAAGTTTTAAGATACTGAATTAGAACAAAAATATAGTTGGTACGAGAAAATTCAAACAATTTCAACAAAAAAACTGAATTTATGAAATGCTATTCATCCTGAAATATATATTTGAGGAAATTTCTTACAAATATTATTCATAAATACATGAATAATAACGGATGATGTATGTACATAACATGACAATAGATTAAAATTGAAAAAGTTAATTTCTAATTTCGATTAAATTAGGTATTTTTAGATGTAGTTGTTTTTCTAAAGATGTAAATTTTTGTTTCTTGTTGTAAATTCTAGTCTTGAGAATGGCGGGACATCGACTGATATTGGAATATGAAAAAAAAAAGGATTTATTGATAGAGAGACTATCTCTTTTTTAATCAAGTTTTTTTTTTTCTAACATAAAATCAATACCATCATAGAAGTAGTTGATTACTAATACTACAAAGAATATTAATAATCATAAATATATTAGAAATAAGATGTTTTAGCCGGATGTCTGTCAAGTTGTCGAGCAACATTTCAATTATATTTATTTAAGGAGAAATTTTGACATAAAAATGAATCAGATTCGTAAAGGAAATATTTCTTTATTTTTAATAAACGTTTATCAAACATTTTTCATTAAGTTTCAATTTTCCTTTACCTAAGAAGTTTTCTTTGTCTGAAAATATCTTATAGAGAATATCCTAAATTGGCCAGCCCTTGTTTGACAATAATGACGGGAAGGCTAAATTATTATAAAGTAAGTATATTATACTGGATTAAATTTTCAACTTTTTCAATGTTGGCAGCAAATTTGGAAAGAGTCACCCAGAATTAATCAGAAGCGCCATTCATATGCCGATAATATTTTTAGCTGATGACTAACCAATGCTAAGTTTCATATCATTCAATATTTACAATTGAGCGCTCGAGTCTATTATGAGTAATATTTATTCGATTGCTAATTAAAGAAGTGGTTTTCATTCCATGACTGGAGGAGTCGGCGCAGAAATGCCCATGATGATACAAATGAATCCTTACTTATAAGATTATAAATATTTTGTTATATTAAATAAATTAACTTTAATCTCTGGATTACAGGATCCCTCCGGGAACATGAGGGAAAGGGGGTTTGGTGGAATGTAGGCAGAAAATACATATTCATGATGTCAGGGGATTTGTCAGTATTATAACAAATTAATACCGGTTACCAGCGTAGAATAAAATTAGAAGGATTGTTTAAAAAAATTTGTTAAAAATGGAAAGCAGTGGGTGGGGGGGGGCAGGGTTTTTTTTATTTTTAGTAGCTATAAACGACAAATATTTTGACCTTCGCAATTTTAGCTTGTGTACACATGGTACTGATCAAATGTTAAAAACTCTTAGAAAAGTTTTATCGAAAAACCAACATATACTTTACATTGCTCCAGGACGCCTAAATAACTGTATATATGTTTTCTCTATCTGTAGATACTATTAAATTAAATTAAGTACCTTATAAGGACTAATGTGTTTTTATTATATAAAATAATCACGATAGTTAAGAAAATTTGACAAAACTTCATTTTTGTTTAAATGAAAAAAAAAATGCTAGTATAAATTAAAATCGATTATATTATTCTTCGGAATTTAAAGACAGGTGGTTGTATGTCGGTATTTATATATACTGGGGGTGAGGGAGAAAGCTTTCAGTCTATCAAAATTTATCTTTTTATCGATATACCAACCATTAATCAGGTTTCATCATGCCTACAATGTAGAAATTTATATTTAGAAGCTCAATAAAACCTTATTGTATATACCGCATTGGTAACTTTACTGTTAAAATAAATTAAAATTTTAAGATGGTAAATCTATATTCCATTAAAAAATAAGTTTCCTGACAGAACCATTTTAAAAATTTGAGGAAAATAAAAACTTGTATGGATAATTTAAAATAGCTTATTTTATTAGTAAAACTGGAATTACTGTCCAAGAAATGTTAACCCTAACAAATGAGTGCGATACATTCAATTGTAAAATACCACAGAGTTCATTCAAGTAAAAGTTATTAATTTGTCCATTTTTTTAAACTTTCAGAATAAAAAAGGCTTAGATTTATAAAATTAGTCTTATGGTCAAATCCTGAATCAAAATTTTGTCCAAAACAGAAGTGTCGAGGAATCAAAACGGGCCAAGTCCTAGATCACGTTTATGATTCATCCAACTATGATTTACCGAGATTACAATTGGAGTAAAAGTGGGAACTACCCAAACTTAGAGAATATCTACAAATCATCTATAGCAAATTCATAACAGAATTCTGGCTTTAAATTCTAAAATCGATAGAAGCCGACGAGAATGCATCGATGACATTAAAGATATTTTATCGAAATTAAGGTAACTTGGTATAATGTACGATTGAGGTATCCTACCTGAATAAACAGTGTTTGATATTTTTATAGTGTTATTAAAGAACAAACACTAAACAGTTATCCAAGGCTCACGAGAGCAGAAATTTTACTATTTTAGTTTCATGAGGGCATTGGATTAAGCACACGAAAACACTCCAGAAGTTTGCGCTAATAGTTTGAGAAAATACCCGTCGCTCCGGGGCTCTAAAGAACTTTATTATCAACTGTTCAAGGGTGGGTTCAAAACAAGGTTATAAAAGATAAGAGCTCTCTTAACTCCTTCATGTGTTTTTAACTACGGTTTTTTTTTATGTCATTGGCTGAATAAGAGAGGCGCCGTGAGGTGATTTGTAACCTAATTAAGAATAAACAGCTTAATAATAATATGCATGCATACATATAAAAGAGGCTGGAATGTTTATTTTATGACTTCTTTTCCTACATGAAAAATATTTTTCCACATCTCAATTAAAAAAAAAGAAGATATAAACCGAACTAATGTCAAGTCCGAGGCCTTAAAGTTGTACAAACATTTTTTTTCCATTAATAAATTTCTATTTGAAGAAAATCTGCCCTGATTGCGCTAAAAGATTGCATTTGTATCATACTTACATTTACTCTTTCATTCATAGCGTAATTACAATATACATTCTTATAATGTAGGCATACTCTTTCGTCAAACTGTGTTTACAAAAATTACTCAGAAGGTAAATTATTCTAATTTTTACCCGCACGGTTGGAACCCATTAATTGACGGACTTGAATTAATAAATGACTGGATGGGTTTGTGTGGACATTGGCTAAGGCTAATAAAAGGGATTTTTAAAGGGTTTTAGAGTCAGTTAAATATCCAATCAGTTAAATAACACCAAAACCTGTTGCAGACGCGCCTAGTGTTTGACGAAAATCTAACAGCTCTGTTTCGTCTGCCAAACAAATTCATCAATTAATCCAAAAAATTAAAGTCAATTATAAAAATATATCATCGATCTAGCCGATTCCAATTGTTTTTTTTTTTTTGCCAATACATATTTCATCTAGTAAATTTTTTTTCATATTTGTAGAAAGTGAAACTGACACGTCCCATATGAATCTCTCTACATCATTTCGTCACGTTTAAAGATTTTTTCGTTTTAAATAATAGAAATACAATATAGTGTGCATCAAATAATAACAATTTCAATTTGCAAAAATTAAAAAAAAAATACTCTAAAACGAAAAGTGGCGAGACAAGTGATCCATTGATCAACTTGTTTGAACGTAGAAGTTGGGTAGGGACTGAGTCCAACCCAAACCCTCAGGAAGGTTAAAGAAAAAAACTGCCCAGGTAACATGGGGGGGGGGTCAGCACGTACCCAGTTTATTCAGGAGCAGACTGTACACGGATAGGACACAAAGTGGACATGTGGGAAGAGGACTTGTTATCCCCTCCACATTAGGAAGCGGGAGACCTGCAATAACACCTTATCTAGCTATCAATTTCCCTATTGGATTACCTTACAATCTCTCGATACAGCACTCAAGAGTTCGCTTTTCATTCTTCCCTGCTGACCGGGTGGAAGAAGTCACTGGCGAAGGAACATGAGCATGTCGATTCTACAATGGCATTCGATAGCGTATGACACACTTTCTGTGAGTCCCTGAGCGATTTTCAAGGGATTACCCAGAAATAACACTCTTTGCCGCTCTATTTCGAACAATGCTTGTGAACAGCAATTTTAAGTGCTCTTAAATACCGTGGTAGCGATTACCGTTGATTCATGATATGAAGGCTCTCGGTTCAGACCCGTTAACGAAAACGAGTTTATTTATTTCACTTCCGTAAATAGAATTGTATGAGAATCCAGCACTGAAAGGTCGTAAAAGCACAGTTATACAATTCAAAATGACATATTTGTATTGCCGCAGTTTAACCAGCTCCTTCCTACATGTATAAAGTTTCATTCATCTGTTTATTAATAACCCTAATTAATTATTTCTATGGTGTTAACAGCACTATTCTAGTCATTGAGCCTTTATGTTAACTATCATTTCACAAAAACTTAATAAATAACTCACATCTCATGCTAAATTTTACTTCCGCAGGTCGAGTAGGCTATAGAGGGAAAGAGAGGGACGTTCTCAATAGACTTTTCCTTTGATTTTTTTTTTTAATGGGGCGTTTTACAGTTTTTAAGAAAATTATATAAAAAGAATACATCAACGTATTAAAAATAAAAATGTTCCCTTTACCAATAATAAACGACGTGAAATGAACAGGGGCATGAGAGAAATGATTAGATTGCTACGAAGGAATTATGGACATTTTTCGACACCAAGGAGCTGATCATTAATAACTTAATCTTTAGTGCATAGGAAGGTGTTATATTACGTTAGTTTTTGTTAACGGCACTTAACGGGGTAAAAATAAACGATAGTACCAGAGCGCTTAGAGGATTACAAACCTAACGGGCACACACTGACACTTGAGTAGGTAATCCTGAAGGAGCAAGGCGATTACCGACGCTCGTGTGCCATTAAGTACATTTAAATCGAGCAAGTCTGGGATCCAAGTCTCTCGGTGGAACCGGAGCGTTAACTTGGAACTGCTGGATAACGGTTCCTTCTTATCTGCGAGTAGCAGTTTAACGCTGTATGTCTTAGGAGCTGTGTAACCGTATCTAGTTACTACGGGACTTTAATTGGCACCTGATATGTCCTTGGATAAGGGGGAAAAAACAACAACTATTGCAACGTCAGAAAACCTAAAGTTCTTTGGACAACGCAGAACTAAGTATTTGATATTTATAAAATGTACAGGCATGTTGTTTTGTTTAAACTTCCCATTATCTCACTTTGATATCATACAGGAAATCGATGACGGTTCTGAAATGTCCCGTCAATCTGGGCGATGATACAGCCATTATCACATAACAAATATAAGATTAATTGGAGCACGGAACAGATTGTTAAAGAGGACGAGATAAAAGCTAAAATCAGGGCATATATTTAGTTAATTAACAGTAGGGAGTAGTTCATTTCATGATTGTAAGTAATTATGAATTAAATCAGACAATCATACATTATATAGTTATATAATACAAGAACAAGTACTATAGTTGATTGGTTTGCTCACCATTCCCCTCCCACTATTTAAAGTTACCTTATTTTTTTATCAACTGCAAACTAGAATGTGTTTTTGTAAATAGAAAGGAACTCTCGGAAGAGGAAGGCTCGGCCGCAATACTTCATACTTCATTTGATTTTGTTGACCATCTCGTTCACATAGCAATTTCTCAAAAGACGATTTTATATAACAGTTAGTTTTGTTTTTTTTAAACTGCTCTATGGTCCAAAAAATAGTGTCAGGTCGACCACAATGTTATGAAAACTCATACCAGGAAACGTTTTGCGCAGGTTTCCCGAAGGCCCCCCGCCCCCCTCTCCAAGACATGAATCAAGCTTCAAAAAATTATTACAAGGCGTGTCTGTGGATCTATTATCAGATGAGACGTCCGCGAAAACACTTTATGGCTGGAACAAGCCCCCCTCCCCCCACCCACCGGCCACACCGGTGTAATGCGATTGTATCGTCTACCACTCCATCATTTCACAGACCCTATAATGGAATAGGCGAGTGAAAACTAATACTTAAAAGGCTCCTCAGACGGCGAATTAATGCCCTTTAAATAACCAACGCTGTCTCTCAAACTGAACCGAATTATTTCTGAGCCTTCCGGACGGAGGAATCAGATAGTCCCTGAAAAGTTGGAGGGTCTGGCGTATTTAGGGGGACTGTGGGAAAATAAAGGATGCCGGGCCAGACTGGTCGGGAGCATGTTTGTAAATAATGAATGAAATGTCACAACTGTTCCTTTTCGGAGCGAAGGGGGCGCCTTAGTCTGTACCGGCTTATTATTAGTTCAATACTGTAATTAATATTGTATAGTTGATTTAACAGATTGAATACATAATTCATTTCTATCCATTAGCTTTTACCGTAGATAGATAATTAAATATTTTACATACAGGAAAAATCAAAATCAAAAACAAATCATAGTATATAGTATATTATAGTATGCTGGTCTGTACAGTAAACTGCTATTTTTTATAGTCTTTATCTTCTCTGATAGAAAATCTAAGGGTGGAATTAGCTTGTAAAAAAATGGTTACCCAAGGCAAGATATTATATTCACAAGAATGTATGTTTTATCTTTTTGTGGCCATATCGTTTTAATGTATCTTTTTTGTAGTCAGAGGATTTGCTAAGTTAGGACATGCTGTAGTCTGTATTTTTAAGCAGTGGTTCTGGAAAACATGGAGTTTTTTTATAATTTTAGGTGCTCATTGAGATCCAAATCGGTTTTAGGATTTCGGTTGTAGGTGGGTAGTATTATCGTGGAAACTAAGAGTAGTTATTAGGTTGTAGGAGTCGAGGACATTGTTTTTATATAAAACCCAAAATGTAAATTCTCTTCCTATGCCATATCTAATGATATGTAAATGAAAATTGTGAGGGCTGACAATTGATTATTATTGTACTCAACGTAAAAAAAAAATACAAAAATATAGTAAATAGAGAAAATTATCGAAAATATAATATAAAATAGTGAAGGAGGCTATAGAGAAAACTCTAGTGAGCGCGCTCTAAAGTCTCCTAGTTTTATTTTCCAAATATTTATGACATGGAGAGAAATAATAATAAATACAGACTATTTCCAATCCCGAGTACGGTGTTATGGACTACTTAACCCTATCACACTGCAACCACCTGTTTTTCTTCGACCCACAGAGGTGAGGTGGCTTGAAAAATGTGGGTAAGCCTCAGGAGGGTTCGCAATATAGTTGCAAAATGCTTGCCCAAAGCCCTCAACTGCATAGTGCTTATCCTCTAAAACTAAACCAACCCATCTATTTACTCAAAATCAACTTCAAATTCATAACTCAAACGGTATTTGCCCAATAGCGGATTTATATTACTGCACAAGTTCCCAAAGTATTTTTAAGCACGAACAAGCTACATAAGTCAATTTTTACACCAGTTTTGTGTACAAATAATGTCATGGATAGAGCGAGTAAGCACACATCTACAAAGATATTAAATCTGAATTTCTTGTCTGGCCTTGTAACGGCGCAAAAAAAAAGGAAAAAAAAAAAAAATTAAATGTGATTTGTTACCAATGCAAACTACTAAACCAAAGGATCAAACAGGGTATCCAATATGGTATGAATCCCACATTTTATAAAAGTAATCTTTTGACCTTTTAAGACGGATTGTAATTTTCTTCAAATAAAGATTTAAAAACAATTATTACAACCTTGTGGACTTGGGGGGCCTTTGGGCTGTTTGTAAATATTGTATGAATGAGCGAGTGAATGATGAATTGTAAATATGGTATGAATGATAACATTTATCTCAATTACTCATTGCCTAATAAAATTGATTGAAACCGGAAAAAAAATTATTAATTATTATTAAATTATGCAATATATTGATCTGAATAAAACAAGACAATTCAGCTTCAGGATCATTACTCTGGTTACAGAATAATTATAACAAATAAATAAGCCAACTTATATTTGAGGATGGGGCCGTTAACGCGCAAATCACTAATCTAATAAGTGATAAATAACTAATGAATCATGACCTTACAGTTATTTCAGAAAAGTAACATGTACAAATGGTTAATATGAAAATCGTGCATCATGATATTGTTAAATCTAATTGCTTTTCTGTTTCTTTTTTTCACAGCCCGTTATCGGTACAGCTGTGATGAAATAAGAAAACGGCCTAATTTAATTTTATTGAGAGATAAATTAAACAGCGCAGGAAGATTAGAATCGATATTTTATTATTATTATTATTTTATTTTTAGGAGTATTAATAATAGGAAACGAATGAAAAATCATTTTTCGAAATCTGATCTAATTAAGTAGACGATTAATCCGAGTCATTCGATTCCGCTTATCTGATCTGATTCCTAATTAAAACATTAAACAGAAATTAATTCGTTTCATCTTGATAGAACGATATCATGATGTAATTTATATAATCCCATAATGTGTTATTGTATAAATATGCTATAGTCTTCAACAAGTTTCCTTGATTGACAAACAGATTGGAATCGGATTATTTTTTGTTCGTCCTCTGTTCATTTTAAAAATCTTTACTTAATAATGTCTAAAACAAAAAAACACGAAAACCAATTACTCTTTAAATATTGGTTGATTTAATGACGATTAATTCTAAAACTTGTAATTTTTAATTTTTAATCAACTTTAGAAGATTATGTTGCCATGATGATAAGGCTTCGTATTATGAGGAATATTTGTAATTTTATTTTTGTACTCTTGTAATTATATATAAATATTGTAAAGCGATGAAACAATGACAGCATGTTAAACAAATTATGAACAACTTCAGCCAGGCTAGGAATTTAAAAGTTCTGTCCTTAAGTCGGAGTTGTAATAACACACTAGAAAAAATCGATGGTCATATTTTTCATGGCGGTAACACGTTTTGATATCGACGAACCGGCGTGGCCATGTTTTCTTTCAATTTTTATCTTTAAAAATGGCAGAATAGTATCCTGTGCCAGATATCTGTCACTGGTTTTGTCTCTGAAAACAATCGTTCTCTGGGAAAACAAACGAGGGGTGCTGCTGTTGGTTCACTGTCACGAAATTCATAAAATTCAACGTGAAGTCTATAGTTCATTTAAAATTCAAGTTACATCTACTATTCAATAAATAATAAATCATAAATCTCATAAAAAACAATTTGAAGATGTCAGTGAAATACAACACAAAACGAAAACCATTAAATAAACAAGCTAAATATACAATACTAAAAACCAAGGAAGATGCCAACCAAACAAATGGTTACGTATAGTAAATAATAAAATAAAAATAGGATTGAAAGAATAAAAGTAATAAAATACAATAAAATGAATAAAACGTTCCCTAATTTACGAGCGTCTTATCTGGAAGATGAGATGTGTGAATAGGGCGATTTTGAAGATTCATAAGGGTACGACATGCTGTCCCTAGTTAATCATTGATAAATAACCTTGACTAACCATTATTATAATTTGTTTTTATCTAGACTGCGTAAGGCTCACAACTACCTTATTGCAGCCTCCATTTAGCACTTCGTTCGCAATTACCAGACGAAGGGCATTCACAGGTAGGAATTATCTGTTAATTGGGTGAGCACCGATCCAAGCGATATGTGTGAGAAAAAAAGAAACTCGATCGAGGTTCTTGGAAAATATTTACTATGTTGCAGGACTAAATGAAGATGTAAGTCCTAAAAATTGTAGACCATTTTTTTTTTTTACTGAAGAATCTGCTTTCGGTTTTATAAGAGAGATGTGAAGTCGTCCAATAAGCATGATAATGAGATAAGGGGTACAGGTTATGCTATTGGAAGGTTATTTACAGCCAGAGCGAGGTCCTATCTCTAAAGACTATCTCTCAGTTATTTCTCGACTCCCGCCAAACCGTGGGGTTGGAACTCTATAAGAGGATTCCTGGAGTCCCAATAAGGGGTCGGATTTGACGGTTTTGGCTTCTGGGGTACACTAAGGATCTGATAAGGGCATTAAACCTACCTCGGGAGGCGATGGTCGCTCGAACTGTCAGCGAGACCTCTTCATTTAGTGTCTGTGTATAAAACATCAAGCAAAAAGGTGGAATGAAAAAAACGAAATGTCAGGAGAGAGTCGTAAATTCGCAAGCAAAAAAAAAAGAAAAAACAAATAATCCTGCAAGAGATACGACTGACATCGGTTAAGAAGTGATGGAGTAATTTATTCAAAACAGTTGCTTACAGCCTGGTTATTCATCCCCCTTTTACTAAGGAGAACTCATAAAGAGAGGTCATTTTACAGAATGAATAGTGAATTCAAGGATTAATGGTCTGAACATTTTTTTTCAAAGCATAAAAAAAAAAAAAGTAAATTTTAAATAGCTAACATTTTGGCAAAAAATTACTTTATTTTCTGTTTTATTAAATTATTAATTGGGTATTAGAAAATTGTGATAAAATATCGAATTTATACCAAATTTATAAAATATAAAATATTACATTTACTCCCTGATTCATACATGTACCATACATTCGTACAATATAGTCACATATACTTAGCTCAGGGATCCCCAATCCACATTCCATCGGCAGCATTGTACACAATTTCTAAAATTATTCCTAAAACTTTCGTTTTTGAATTATTTAAACTTATTTTTACTTTACTTTTAAGTATCCTTAATAATATTGACCCTCAAATTCAAGTTTCAATTGAATGGAGGTCAATTTTTACATTGATGATCGTATTTCAATTCTTGGTGGCCTATCAATTAGTTTTATTTCAATCTATCCACAAATCAAACGTAAACTGAATTAATTATTAAAAATGTAATTGTTTGTCTAAAGAGTATAAGAGTACGACAGGCGTGCCAAGTAGAGATTATAATTTAAATTCGATCTTGAAAAAAAACAAAAAAAACGAAAAAATAATAAAAGCCTCGGTCAGAAGTTTTATAGAAGTTGATTTAGTTCTCACATGTATTTATACATGGAGAATACCGGCTGTCCTCGTTTTCTCTTTCGTCAAACCCCTTCTCGGTTTAATGACTATATTTGGTAACCGGTTTCGGCCGCTCAAAGTCAAAGCGTGTCTGAAAGCTAATGGGGATTATTAGTCGTTAAAAAGAAGACTCGACGACCGTCAAAAATCAAAATCCTTGTTAGGTGGATTTTTATCGACACTCGACCATAACGCTCACACTCTAGTTAGTACAATATAAGCGAAAGAATATTTTAAGATTTGGAATATCATAGACCGGACAATAAATGTATGGATCGTAGACCAGTAATTGTATTTCACATTTCCATAAAGGGCACTATTAAATTTTAAATGTAATATCTAATGAAACCAATAGCTAGTTGTTTCCGAGAAAAAAAAATCTTAGGAAAATTGGAAACATTTGGAAAGTTGGCCTTTTCAGTGATCAATGAATTATTATTTTAAAGACATGCTATGAACTTCCACAACAAGGTATGGGGAAAAAGGTTTTCAAAAAAGACCTTCCGTAGATGTATAGTTGTTTTAGACTGGGGCGATTTTTAAGGGACCGGAAGTCCCTCCGACCCAAAAAAACTATTTTCTGTGAAACTCTAAATTGGTTTAGTTATCAAATTGGTAGACAGTTATCACTCCCCCCCTCCTAATAGCACTGGGCCTTAAAATAATATCTTTATATGATATATCTTTTGAAAGAAAGAATAATCCGTGTCGTCCTTACAATTTACTGGCATCAGGTTTGAGTATATTTTATTTTCCTTTCTCCTATTGTGTAGTATTTAACAAAGCGGACATCTTTGATATGACAATTAGTCCAGTTTTCTTTTGTTTATTTATTTATTCTTATATAGTTTGTTAAACTTTATAGCATGCAAAGAAGCCTTGATTAGTGGCGTATCCATGATTTAAACTGCGGGAACACGTCTACGACATAGACCGGTCAGACTAGTTCTCATGTCATATATTTGAAAATAACTGGTCTTAAACAGCCCGCATCTCCCAACTCAAATACACCCAGCGGGAGAGGATTGGCCCGGGGGGGGAGGAGATAGGGAATCTAGCAGCCAGCATATCAAACCTGGAATCTGATTTTTTTTTATTCATTCTCTACTGTAATATGCTTTGATTGATTTTAATACGTTTTGAATGCCTCATTGTAAAATGTACAGGTTCATGTAAATTTCGCAGTATTAAATTGGAATGGGCCCGAAAACTCGGACATGTATTTTATATTCGGTTTAAAATCTCATTATGCTGTGAAATTGTGTAATCGAGAACAAGTAACTTGAATAAATAACGTTCCGTTCCATAGTTGAAACAATTATCTAACTTCAATTATCAAATCAGGGAATTAATTAAATTAGTCGTTGAATACATCACAAGGTGTATTACCTTACATATACATACCTTATATATATATATATATAAATATACATGGCGCTACACCCCCCCCCCCCCAAGTCAATAATGCTGTACAAACAAAAAGTAGTTTTCCAAGTAAAGATCTTTGAAATGAGAAAATATTATTAATTAAAAAAAAAAGAACAAATTCATTCAACAGAGGTCAATCCTTCTTTAACGGAAGAATGATTAAGATGGTTGAATCCCAATTATTATTTAACTTTCTATTACTGTCAATACTGGATGAATACTGATTAATTACTGAGACATCTCAAGAATCGCGAGTGAGCATTAACACCACAATAAATTACACGCAAGAGAAGGCACAAAAGAGACTTGCGAACAGCTCGTGCGTGAAGCCGAACTAGATTTCCTAGGATCTATACAAAGAAGAGTAGACGACGGAGGAGAAGAAGCAGGATTGCGATAGAGAAAAGTCATGCAGAAAGGGTTGCGATAGGAAAATGGGACATCATCCGACGCGCCGATGAAGAAACTACAAGAAGGCCGTGTCGGCAGAATGCGGCTATTAACAAGTAACATTTGTCTAAGCTGATGACTCCTATAAAACTTTCATTATTCACAAGAAACATAAGAAAGAATGTTTTTTATTTATTTATTTTTGTTTTTGAAAGGAAAGTTGCATTCTCACGCTTCTCGAAGCCGTTACATAACTTATATTCACAACACTAAGAGGTCAATTAAAAAAAGAAAGCTTCGTGCATTTTTATCCACTAAATGTTTAAAGGAACCAACTCAAAGAAAAAATTATAATGGTTTTAAAAGCGGCGTGAATCAGAAATTGATAGCACTTGAAATAACCAGTCCATTATTAGACCCGTTTAATAAAATATAAACGCGAATATACTTCACCATGTATTTATAGACTTATTTATAATATTAGAAATAAATTAAATTAAAAAAAAATATTGATTCAATAAATACCATATTTTTCTGATCAAGTTAATAGCTTACATATTGATATGTAAATAGGTCCCAAAAAAAAAAGATTACAAAAATTTCGGGTTTCGTAACCGAACCTCTTTAAGTGTTTACCGGTATAATGAAATGGTAACCACCTCTCATTAAAAATTCACATCATTAACTCATACAGTAGAGATATTAGCATTAATTATTTGTTTTGTAATTTATTTAAATTTATTCAACAATTTATGATAATATATTGTTTAATATTAATCGAATATTATATGCTGCTTTTAGCCTATAGCCGAAATAGGCTATCTGTTATCAAACAGAAAATCTGCAAAGAAACTCTAGACAAAAGAAAATTTTGGCGTCGTACAACACTTGTAAAGTGAAAATTCTTGCTTGATAAGGCATTCTTCCCGATCTTTGAAGAAGAGGGTAGCAACTCTTAGATAAACCATTGCAAGAGTAGACGATTAAGGGGAGATGAATTAGAGACGTATAATGAGTAATTTTATGACTTTCCTATGTTTAGCCTAAAATCCTTTACGAGCACGTTCCTTTCTTCAACCTGAGCCTATATCTCATTAAAAATATATATGTATTTTAAATTTGGCACAGCTATGAGCTCCCAGGTTATTTCATACTGTATTTTATAACATTGAGTGTGAACGGGGCATTTTGCATGGACGGCTGCTGGCAATAAGCGGGCTATCCCAAGGTTTTAATATTCCATACGTTGGTTTCGCAATAAATATACTCGAGGAAGGATTAAGATTATTCCGTTGGAATATCTCCCTACTGTTTTATATGTCGGCCAAGTCACCTACTCCACATTTATTCACGACATACCTCCCACCGCCGGCTGGTGGGTATTCTTTCACTACATCGCCCATTCATAAAGATTTATTTTTGCAGTGGAATTATCCTTACTACGTTCAATGGAGACTAAAGATTAGGACTTAATGGGGTAATATTCAGCCAACATTCTCCTATAAAGGGTTGAAAAATAAAATGATCGAGGTAAAATCGATAGCTTTCGGGGTCACTAAGCTAATTGGTGATCCCCCCCCCTAACCCCTTTATTTCTCAACATTTTTACAAATTCGCAATTTTCTCCTCTTACTGCATGCGCAGATGCATTCGAAGGAGGGTAGAATTAGAACAACAATTTATTTTTGAAGTTAAAAGGTCAAAATAGATATATACAAGACTAGGTGATGGGGCTCACCTTCGGGTTAACATTATGGGAAACTAAAAACTAAAGCCTAAAACTAGAACCTAAGACTAAAGCGTTCCTTGCTATTGAATTTTATTACACTTACATGAATATAATTGGCGACAGTCCCGATAACATTTAAGCCCACCAGAGCCCTGAAATTTGCTGAGAGCGCCAGTCAACACATTGCTGAGAAACTCGACACCGTCAACATCAAAGTCAACCCGGCCAAGACGCAAGGAATTATATTTAGTTATAAATCTGGAAGAAAGAAGTTACCTAAATCCTTCGCCTTAGACGACAAAGAGCTCCGTGAGCAACAAGCTATGTTACCTCAGGATTACCCTCGGTAGACACTTGTCGTTCACGACACATCTCAGCAAGAAGTTAAAGAGTGTTAGGAAAAAGTTCTACAGCCTAGGACACCTACTTCACAGCCCGGCTTTATCAGTACGCCTCACGCTGCTTATTTACCTGAGACCTGCTTTGATGTACGGGACCCCACTGTTCAAGTATCTAACTCCTCACACTCTAAAAACGCTCCATTAATTCTAGAACAGAGTTTTCCGTACCTCCCTCAAACAGACCCCGTTCGACCAAATGAAGGCAGACGAGATCCACGAAAAATTTGAAGTGCTTACCATCCAAGATTTTATCCAGAGACGACACATCAATTTTTTCGATTCACTTCGACACAGCCGCAACCCACTATTCTCCGACCTTCAACCACCACCAATGCCCGTCCGATGGAAGCACTGCTGGACGGCCGAAGCCTGGAGACAGATAGACCTCATAGAACCCTGACGGGGACTGAACGATCCACACCCAGCCGAGAGATCGAGGTCGATCTCCCGGTCGACTCAACCGAATGACCCCTTCTACCTGCTCAGGGTGGGTCGATCTCCCGGCCGATAGGCCGACACAGTGCAGCCCCCTTCAGAGGCGGGGCCAGGTATGACCTGGCCGACTACAAACCAATGCCTAGTACCCCTAGGCTCCACCATAGGTAGACTCTCACTACCTTCCCGAACCCAACCTCCTCCTTTAGGCAACCCACTCTATCTATATCCTCCTCATACATCCTTCTAATAGGACTCCCCTTAGGGAAAGGCACCCATCAATCCAAAATGATTTTCCTTTTATTTTTCCCACATCCTATTTTTTATAAGTTTAAGAGCTATGAAAAAAAAAAAAAAAAAAAAAAGATAACTTTACTGACTAGACTCAGTACCACAATGGCATTTAGCGGGAACGAAGTGGATTTAGGATCGCCATGTTTCTCCCAAGTCCACTGAACATGGTCCAGGGTGGGTTCACTTATGTATTGATTTATCATTGCGTCTGGAGGTGAGACTAAAAAATAAAAATGTTGATAATAATAAAGGTTGTAGCTAAATGTATAAGCGTGTGGGACTTCCCTAGACTCCACTTTCCTCTTTCGCATGAGAAGGAGGTGACAACCTCGTGAATTTGGGAGGTCTCTGGGCTGTTAGTAAATATGGTATGAATGAGAACATTTATCACAATAACTTTTTGCCCAATAATTCAGATTTTAATTTCATCACAATAAAGTTTTGATTCTTAAAAAAAAAAAAAAAAAAAATTGAGGCCAAAGATTATCTTTAGTATTGGTTGTTTTTTTGATAGAAGGATAATACAAATATTTTTTTATTGCAAGTTTTTATCTTGGAGAAGTAAAGTGTTTCGTGTGTAATATTCCACAAAAATCATTTTGAAAAATTATATAATTCATAAATGTGCAGATGTCTGAATAAGCAAAACGTCGACTAGTGATGTAAAAATAAATAAAAGATTTTTGGAAATACTCTAGAGCCTATTTTAAAGAAAAACATACTGTACATAATTAGCATTTTACAATACAGATCATCACAAAATTATGAGCCTGGGCTAATTTAAAAAAATATATTTTTAAAAGTTTGTGAGATATCTGAAGTGCTCGGTGGGCCGGCGGTTGAGGGAACCGCTGCGGTACGTTCGGAAATAGAGATCTTTATCGCTCTAATGAGTTCTGAGGTGGCCCGGCCAACGAGTCTTTGTCTTGGGCCAAGTCCAACTTTTTACTTTCCAAGTCCAAGTTCGGAGAACAACCGGTCTGAGGGTGGCCCAGGAAGGGCTGTCTATTTAATTGGGATAGTTCAAAACGTTGACAACCATTTAGAAGAGTGCGTTTGAACTGGTCGGTGTCAGGTGACCACTATCCCCTCACGGGGCAATGGTTGAGGACAAAGCAAAACAGTATAAATGAGCTTATTCAAACTCCAAACGGTATAATTTTCTTTCTACGTTTTGTAAATAAACGTCAAAATAATGGGACTACATAGCGCAATCAATGATTTTAAAAACCAAAACAAGAACGGCTGGAGTTTTTTATATATCTTTATTGAAACTTTTTCATGCAATCAATACATATTATTTTAAGCAGTGGTAAGAACTTTATTTGTTTGGGGTCGGGGATAGCTAATTAGACACAACCACTTCATTCGTCACTTAGTTATCTCCACAGAGCTCAGTATAAACAAAATACAAGTTAGTTTGGATGAGGTAACGTGACCATCGTAGAGATGGTCAAGGTAGACTTGACCTTTGCTCAGTGTTGGCTTGGATTAGACGAGTGTATGAGCGATAGCATGAATGGAATTGTGAGATCAGCGGCAAGGGTGCGGTCGCTAGTATAGGACTAAGGAGCATTGACTGTCTTGCGCAGGATTCTGGATTGCAGCGACTGAATGCTGAATATTGAATGGCTTGGCACTTCCCAGACGAAAATCCTTCTATTCCGTAGGACCAGCTTGATTGGTGAATCATTGTGTAGATCAGTCTCTTGATTCCTATTGCTGTTTGTTCAAAAGGGCTCGAATTATGAAACGTGAGGTTTACAGCATGATTTACCAAACTTTTCAAAAATCATTATAAATCCTAAGCATTCCTTTGTTCCTGAATAACTGTGCTATCATATCTATTCATTATTGTAAAATGCGAACTTCAAATAAACAATATTTATTTATTTTAACCAGAATTTGTTTGTCAAGCCTTATTTTCGTAAAAAATACTTGAGCTATGTTGACCAAACGTCAGTGATTGCCCATGAGGCGATAAGTTTGAATCGTCTGTTAGTTTCTTGCCACCTAGACGTGATGTGGGGGGTCCAAGGTGAGTTACTCGAGTATAAGTCCTAGATAAGTGGTCTGGTATTCTTATAAGCTAAACGAACTTTTATTACATTATCACTGAAAAGTACGGGCACTTCATTACTTTTTTTATGAAACACTAAACAATAATTGCGTCACATTTGCTGAGAGCCTTAAAAATGATAACAATTTCTGGGTAGTAATTGGGTTAGAACAAGTAGTTCGGGTGAGAATAAAAAAGGAAGGAGATATTGATTTTTCAATGTTCGGTCTGAACGAAATTCTGCCCATTACAATGGATTATGAACTTATGATAAATTTTGAGCAGAGTACGCACACATTCATAATTTGAATAAAAGGGGACACGACATAGTTATAGTTACAAATAAATATGTTATAAGCATATTCAAATACTAAGTCTTAATATCAACCTTAAGGATGGAAATGAACGGGCTTGCGTACTTTCTAATACATACGCTGGACTGAGCATTGGTTGCGAAGCTTTGTTCATTATAATGAAGTCGAGGCTGATATATTTCCAAAATCAAATGCAGTAATCAAAAATAAACAAGGCCACAAAAACGAGTAACATACCAGTACAGCTCAAAAACGTGAAATGGCACAGACCTTTTCGCCAGACGGTTGCACTATCAAGCATTAATATTCAAATCGATTAACCTATTTAAATACAATGATGAATATACTGATAAGTTACTAGTAGAGGTAGGACCAGCGATAATTTCAAGTCCTACAAACTTTGTTTTGTTTAATCTTCACTTGAGTACTTGCCAAATATAAGAGCGAAAGAACTTGTAATAGCATTGGCTGCCACTCAACTTGTTATGTGCTCGAGAGAATTCGCAAAATTGCCTTACAACTTAACGATTTAACGATAGCTTTACAATAACTCTTTAAATGGTCTTCTATACTTAGTACGAACTAATTTATTGCACAATATTTGTAGAGCGATGGATGCAAAGTACTTTTAATTGTACAAAATATTTATTGTATCCTCGGAGCTTGAAATTCCTCTCCAAATAGACTTGCTGACCAGCGCCCTCACACAGTTAAAGTCCGTGGATGACCTTAAGTTCAGTTTTGTTTGAGTACCTACTGTTTCTCGACCATTGTTTTTACTTGGGACGTTTCTAGTATTCATTATCACGCTTGTTCATGGGAACAAATCCACATATGGTATATGGTATCATATCATATATCATGTTGTATTCAAAGCAGATGGGAAGATAGTTGGACTGAGGCTGTATATTTGGTTGCAAGGCGCACGGGCCCCGGAGAACCGGTTTTTACCTTCCGATTCCTTCATTAACATCGCACCCGGTCATTAGAGCTCCAGCAGCAGTGAATGTCTTCAGCTCGGTCTGGAGAAGAGCTGACCAGTTCGGCTTGACTAGTCCACTCCTGGTGTACCTCCTTTCTGCAGATCTAGTGCAATTCAACTAGAGAACTTCCTGGGCGGATAGGCGAGTCTCACAACAGCCTATTCTACCTAATGAAGAGACAATTAACACTTTGACACAGTACAAGTTGAGCAAAAGTTTCCGAAATACTTCAGCATGTTATGAGTCGCTAACCACGGACGTTCAAAGGGAAATGATTCATTTAAACCAGATACTAATTATGTACATTTTAAATACTTCCTGTTTGTTATTACTAACAACTTGTATTATCTAACTGGCCAGAACTAAATGATTTTATATTGTTGGCGGTGAGCCACAGCCACTGAAGGGCAAATTCCTAAGACATACTTATAAGGAATACTATGGTAAGTATAGTTAACTAGAATTAAAAACAGTGAGAAGTAAACATAACATATGTAAGCAGTAAATATGGAATATTATAATTGTAACAAAATCGTGCCTACTAAATAAAAGATGCTGAATAAAATAAACTGGATCCCAAAACATTGTCAAAAAAAAAATAAATAAATACATAACAATTTTCATGGCATCAACCGATCGAACCGTGGGCATGGAACAACAAAAACAGGTTTAAAGAAAACCAGCAACATGTATGTATTAGTGTCCAGTGCTATAGTTTTATTTAGTTTATTTTCGTTATTTATAATATTTTTTGTAATGTTAGCTTTAATGTTAGTATAGCGACCACTAACTATATATGTAAATTACCCTACACTCTGGTGCATAATGTATTATAATAGAAAATGCAAATCTGTGTAACTTCTGGTAATAAATCAGAGAGAGATCGGAAGTCGTAAACAAGTAACAGAGGATCGAGGGTACGGCAATAAACCTAATAGAATTAGCCACCTGACTGCCATATAACCTAGGGCAAGGACACTTACCCCTATTAGAATAGACCTTCAGTCCCTTCCGGCAGCCATAAAAAACACACCCTTTTACCCCAACGGTCATAAAACTAAAAGGAAATGGTCACCTGTGTATCGTAAAACATACCCCTGGCAGACAGACCCAGCCTTCCACGAGGGAGGGGGTTACCATATTTATATCAGTAAATTTCGCCCTGAAGAGACACTCTGTTTCCTAGTCTCCTGAGCCACACTACTTGTAACTTGACACCAGGGCCACTTGGCCCCTGGTAGGCCCACTCTTCACTCTTTTCTAGTCTCTACATACCGATAGCCGCTATCACCCGTCGCGATACGCCTACTCAGCCTTCCGCTAATCTACTCTCGCAGATCGCACCTCTACAACGGCACTTTGCCACACAGCCTATAGCAGACCTCTGACGACTTGTACATATTACGCTGCCGATCTCTCGCCCGAACTCTGAAAACTGGTCTTATTCTTTATGAACCTCTGAACCTCATCCTGAACACAGTGTCTTGTCGGGACACATTCCTATCAAAAAATGGAGTCAGATATTAACACCTACATGGAACATGGTCCATGTTATTAACTACAACAATCCAACAATTGTTGACCTCCGACAATTGTTCACCTTTTCTGACAATTGTTCACCTCCGACAATTGTTCAACCATTTCCCGACATCTGGTGACCCTCGACGTGCACAAGAGGCTTTCCCGACATCTGGTGACCCTCGACGTGCACAAGAAGCTATCCCGACAGTTAGTTTAAATGACAAGAGTTTAAACCACAGATAGGAAATGTCATTATGATGTTGTAACCACTCCGTTCAACACCAAGAATAAAACCAGAAATTATAAAATAAATACTACTTATCCAATTTCGTAGCGTGTTTTGCTGGTTAGAAAGCGGGAGGGACGCGTTGTGGTAGAATGAAAATGAGGCACACACATAAATAATCGTACGGTGCAAATGACTAAATTCAGTTCAGGGCGGCTATTGAATAAAACAAAATACCAAGAACCAACGTAAGAATGGGATCTTGTGGCTTGCAGACAATCCTTTATGGTAATGAAACATGTCAAGAAGGACGAACGACTAATTTACTTGGCCGATTTCTCGAGTTCATTGCCAGGCTACTTCGAACTGAACCGAAGCGCGGTCGTGCATAAGTCATCTGGAAGCAGCAATCAGCGTGGACAATCCACAGAACGCGTTTACGACCATTTGAGGCACAATAGTCTCGCGAAAATAATAACAACTGGATAATTGGTTTTCGCGGTCGGCTCAAAAAACCGCAGGGATATTTCAAGGGCTCAAAAATGCTCCGCTGACTACCGGCGAGAGAAGAGGCCGATTGGAAGTGTTGTGCAGCCAGGATGGAAGATGGCCATTAAACAGAACGAAGGATACCACAAATAAGAGAGAGAGATAGAGAGAGTGAGAGAGAGAACGGCCGATAACCGAAAACATCCACTAACTGAGAGACGAGTGGGCATTAACTTTTAACGCTCTCAGTTCTCCTTGGACGATCAATTATTCAAAATGTGTGCAATTTCTAAATTGACCACTACCGCCGGTTATGTTCGCCATAAGGCTTCCAGGACTGAGGTGCCTCACTGGCCCCTACACAGCGGTTAGCGGCAATTTATCCCAAAATTTCTTAATTCTTCCTGCTTCTATCTTTACCGACGTGAAGAGTTTTTAACACAGGTTTCATAATTATCCAATTTTATTATGTATAATTTTGATTTAGAAGGAATTTATGGCTGAGTAAGACCACAGGCTGGAATAAATATCTGGTTTTACCAGAGAGACTTTTGCTGTTAATAATATGGACAAAGCGGCTCATTGGATCATGGAGACGTACATTCCTCAAGCTAATCAGGAAATTGCGCTTTGCTGTTCATGAATCAATCTGTTTGTTGACAAATATTGAAAATATCATACCTTACTTTACTCATCCCTTTCAAATCTGATTGTCATTCTGTATTCATAATCATTATATTTTTATTATAGTGTATATTATTACACCCGAAGAGAGATATAAAGGGGGGGGGGGGTAGGTAAAATGATTTTTACCCATACCCTTCCAACAGTCCTCGTGTCCTTTGTCATATCAAATCTTTATTCTTTTAAAATTAAAATATGCCATATTGCGCGAAAGTTGTGTTAAATGTTCTCATTTAAACCATATTTACAATTTGGGTCCTTTGTATGAGAATGCATGTCATATCTACCAGACAAGGAGACCTGGGGCATGTTCTTGCTATCGCATTCACTTGGACCCATAAGATTTACTATTTTCTATGTTTAATAGTATAAAAAACCACAAAAGCACGTTACCGATTCTTTATCCCAGCGCTGTAAAATAATAATTAAAGATGAAGTAACTAAAAAAATCGCTGTTATAAAACCAAAATCAAGAAAAATTATTATATAGATGTGAGGGCATCAATGACCCTAATGGTTGACAAGCCCCTAATGTGTATATCGTATTAGTTATTCAGAAAAAAAGCTGGAACTCACTCTCAAAATATCTTTTTTAAAAGGAACATTGTTAAACCAAAAGCATAATATCTTAAGGTATGTGAACAACTTATTTGAATAGCAGTTACTTTTTATAGCAATATTAAGTTAATTTATAAGATTATCAGTTCAGTTATACTTACATATACCAATCGATGTATAAGGATTTTAAGATAAATTCAGTCACAGGTATGTTTTTGTTCTTTCTATTGGCTCCAAACTATTTACTTATTAAATTTATGTTTCCTGTTCTGAATTGTGGGGGTGCCTCAATAGACGAAACGTCAACTGATAATTTTTTTTTATTTTATATATAATTCCTTTATTGTGCTAAACTAAATAAATTACAAGCTGCCTTGCTAGGCAATAAGTAATTAAGATATACTATCATTCATACCATATTTACATTTCATCATTCACTCGCTCATTCATTCAGGACATGATTGGAGAAACTGGTCATTGCCAGGACTCCCACTGTCACTTGATTATAGCAGGTCACGAGGCCACTGCCGTTTCAGTCTCCGAGGAGGATTATAGGGATGAGTGACGCAGTGCAATGACTGTGCTACAGGATTATAGTCAACTGATAATAACAAAATATATTTTGCGAGGACATCATATTTTATTTTATTTAAACTAATCGAAAACAAAACAAATGTATTCTGCAGCAAACAGAGACCTGGTAAAATCAATAACTGTTCAATCATAAAGTTGATCTATTTTTGAAATAGTCCTAAGTATTGTCACGCTATCTCTTTAAGGGATCAAGAATGGAAAAGAGTTTTCTTTTATAAAGTTTTTTGCCTGAACAAAACGCTGTATAGCATCGCTAAGTATACATACAGTTATTCGCCTGCCGGCAAAGCATTCTTAATAACTTGGAAGCTAAGTGGGCATCCTGTTCCATGGACCTTGGTATGACTTTCTAAAAAAGTACCTTTATCTGCTTACGGGCCCGATTAAAAGAAAAAAATCTTATTGCCCCAGTCGAATTAACCCTTTACGACTTGGACGGAATAAATAGCGGGCGGGGAAAGGGAAGAAGGGCGGAGAGATAGGGCTCCGTTGTAAGTCAGAGGGCACCTGTTACCGGCTCTCCCTATTACACTGAGGACAATAGAATCCCCGGCCTCCGGCTTTCTTAAAACCAGTTCAGAGCCATTAGGGCAAATGGATACAAATGAGCCTAATACACATTTACCTAAGATGGGATTGCATCGCTGCCGTTCCGACCAATCCCGAGAGTAAATTAAACATACAACCGCCCCCCCCCCAACTTCCGACCCCTTTCGGCCTCGTTCACTCTCTTTAGCCTCACGATTTACAAATAACCGTAGAAATTTAAACATTTTATACACTTTAGACTCTAATCTATTGTAGCCACTGTCTGAGCTGATTCCAGCGTATCTGTTATTCACAGCTTTAGGTTCATTAAGCCTCGCGCAGTAAAATGAGGGGATAAATAAATAAATAACACATTAAAGTACATAACATCCCATTTAAGCCTTCTCAAATGTTAAGAATGACAGTACAGCCTGAAAAAAAGCTTGTGAATAATAAATAAAAAAACTTGTAAGTAAATAAGAAAAAAAAAATCAATGTAATATGCCTTCGTGCATACTACACACTAATTTATTTTAGGGTCATCAAGTATTATGAGCTAAAGCATAGTGAAGTACTAGCTGATAGAAGATCTGAGGTAAATATAACTATAAACATAATAGGTCTAAAAACCCTCCTTGGATAACTCCCACAATTGATGTCCCAAAAAAAATAAACCATTGACCAGATATTATAGTAATTTTCCGTACTGTCACAGGCTTTTTCGACGTCTAGAAAAATACAGTGATTATAAAAGCAAGGATAGTAAAATAAAATATTTTTTCCAAATAGTAAAATTCAAAATAATTTTCATGAAGTCGTCCATTTTGTGGAATCCCCTTAAAAGATACAACAAGACACAATAATTTTAATAATGAATGTTTTAGACACTTGTCTAGAAACAAAATGTAAGTTTGTTTTTTTTGAAGTCCAAGGTTGATTCAATCGACCAAAACCTTTCACTCCAATCCCGTCGAAATATGTTTGAACCCAAACCAAGATATCCTGCTCTATTTGCCAGTTTACCCCAATTTATGGATAGGAGTTTGATTATTATTACTCGTGCCTAAGAATTTCGAAAAGAAATTTTAATGGAAACTTCAGGAAACACACTTTAACGCTGATTGCCTAAACATACTGTTTTAACTAAGAATCAGCTATTACTTTTTTATTTTTTGATTACATAGTTTGTCATAGAATGTTAAAAAAACTGTAAAGATTTGTGATGCTGTCAGTCATAAATATAGAGACAAAGATAATCCATATGTTGCTACTATCAGAAAGTGGGATTCAGAATTTGCGTGCAACACCCTCAGAAGCAGAAGGACGGTTGAACAAACAGGTTCAGTTCTGCCAGCATATACCCTCTACTTGAGGCAACATCCGACAATGAGGGCATGCCCAGAAGGGAAAACCACAAACTGCGAGGGCACAACAAAAGAGCCGAAAATGACAGATGTGTGATGAACAGGATAGTCGAAGGACGTGCGGCGGGATCAATAGACATCGGCGGGGGGAGGGACAAGCTGTTTAGGGAACATGGTGTTTCGGATAAATGTAAAAGGGGCTCGATGTATTTTATATATTGAACATTCGATTGATCATAACCAAACAAGAGAACAAGTCTATTATCTATTGAACAGAAACATTCGTCTAATAGATAATTTACAGCAGCATTGACCTTATTTACTTCGTTTGTATATATCCACATATGGTGGTGGGGCGCTGGGGTATATATACTCAGAGTAGTTGCTGTAAAAATAAGCACTTCACGCTATTACCATTTATACATGCAGAATATACTACACGTTTGAAATCATTCTTCTAAATAGGGTGCATAAGAGCGAAGCAGGCTAGAATTGTGAATCAAAGGAAAATATTTCAGTATCATCAAGCATTATCAGCAAAAGCATAGTGATGTATCAGCTGGTAGAAGATCTGAGGTAAATATTATAAACAAGGACTAAAAACCCTCCTTGGATAACTCCCACTAATCAAAGAAAATAATTTCATGTTCCGAGAAAACTAAAAAATTGCCAAGACATTATAGCAATGTTCTGTACTTATATTAATTCCATAGTAATCCCTGGAACCAATCATTATCTGAAGCTTTTTCGACATATAGAAAAATACGGATAGAATGGTAAAATAATAATTATAAAATCAAGGTTAATAAAATAAAAATTAGATTATTTTTTTTTTCAAATAACACATTTCATGAAATTTCCTGATAAGTCGACCATTTTGTTTATTAAAAAAAATATACCTACAAATCATAAAATATTAATACTATGATAGTGAATATCAGTCCCCAGTGTAATTAGTAAAGATCCGAGAATATTCACAGAGATAGGAGAGTTTCTGAAGACGTGGCGGCATGTAAACCAACGGAGAAGTGTAACCGCCAACCGAAGTAGACTTGGAAACTAATTTGAAGTGAATACTGCGGGTTAACTATAAAGATAATAACTTCATGAAGTCATGTTGGACCCGCGGATAAGGGGCTCCTGGTTGTTCAATGCGGTAGAGGACTGGAGATAAATCCAACCGAACAGGGACAATTTATTAGATAGGGAAGAAGTTACAATGCGAGACTCTCGAATTAGGAATAATATAACACACGTCGATAGCTATCTGATAGTTAAAAGGAGAGAAAATTGAGCTAATGTTTCGAGCAGCCCTCAACTAATTTACAGATCTTTCAGAAAACTAAAAACGACTCCTCTCCACCTTGGGATTTGATCTCGAGTCTCCATGTCATTAATCATACAATGTCTAAAGTTGACCAGCCGGATGGGTGCGAGTTATCCGAACACATTTTCTCCATTCATGGATACACCCACTGCGCCATGACACGTCTCAGATCATGAATGGAATCAGACAGTTTACATCTGAATAGAAAGCCGACCCGGCCTTGTTCCGAATAAGTCAAACAAAAGAGAACATTTAAATAATTTTGCAATATTAACGGAATGGAGAACTTCTTTCATGGCTAATGTGAGAATTTGCGGGATCATTACTTATGAGCTCATGTATAGTATCTTCCTTAAAAAACAAATCTTCCTAAAAAAAGATGATGATTATGATGTTCGGTATGGTCAACATGGTCCATCCACACAGGCTAATGGTTAGTATACTAAGGGATATCCCAGGCTCGTTCGAGGTTTTTTGAAGGATTGTACTGATTAGGACTAACTCGGTCTCGTGAGGATAAATGAGGAACTACTTGAAAAATAAAGCGGAAAATCCGGTTAAGAAAACCGAATATAGGTTTGAGAGGTAACAAACTCACGCCAGCGACACCTACCAAGTACGGAGACTACCTTCGGCCAGCCCTTACCCCTTTATGTGTTACTCGATGAATTTATTATATTTTTTGGTGCGACTGACTTGATAATTTGAGAACTTTATAGCATTCGACAAAACCTGAATGAAGTCCATCAGGTAACTCAAGTAATATTTTAGGGGGTGGAGCACTAAAAACCAAGTATAGAGTTCTAAAAATTTCAATTTAACTACCAAAAATAGTCTCGATTCAACAATTAATTTACTTCCAAAGGTTACACATATTTCGTCAAATACTATTTTGAATATCGTGGATGAGGAAATTCCATCGTTGAATAAATAAACGATCAGGAAAAGGGAGAAAGTCATTGCTTGTCATTCATGACATAAACTGTAGATTGAATAAAGAAAAAAAACAATGCAAACATATTTATGCAACAGTATCATAAACATCATCATCTATAGTGCTGAACAAGGGGCACGCGCCGGCGGGTAGACACGCGCCAAGCAATGCTACAGAAACATTATTACAGGTTCAAGTGCAGCTGGCCGGTGATTGATCGCAGTTTAATAGTCATTTTTCTTCAGCGATTTATCAGGATAAACCAAACAAGTCAAAATCGTTACAAATAAATAAATTTAATGTTAAATTCGTTGCTTTTACAATTAATTCATAATTTAACTATGAGTAAATAGGAAGTTTTTTTCAAAACGGTGGTTGGAGAGTTCTTTCAGAATCTCTTTTATATTCATACTCACAATATAATAATTTAACACTATACACTCAATTATAAATAGTCCTTGGTTCGTGATGAAAGGAAGGAAACAAGCGGAAAGTAGACGTTCCATCACAGTTTTTGTGTTCATAACGTATTCATTTCCCACCTTCCGTTTGTGAGGTGTAGATCTGGCACCGAAGTTGAGGAGTTCTGTTCATGTACGCTCCAGAACTTCTAAACGATGTGGGGGGGGGGTGGATCCCAGTCGAATTTGTTTAAATCTATCCTAGGCCGAACAACAGCGCAGATAATTAACAATTCAAAAGCGTCATAGAAAAATCCCCTGGGGCCTAGAGGGGAGCACGGCGCACGTGACGGGCAATCACTGCCCTGGATATGGTCATTTGCGTCTTCGCATCTGCCGCGACATATCGATCGTTGCAGGCTGCCCCGGAGACCCGAAAACAACAACAGAACGAGATGGTTCAACAAGTCCATCAGTCAAGTCCCCTGTCCTAATCCATTTCCCTCAATTACCATGGCCTCGCTCTCTACCTCTCGATTAAATGATGGATTTAATACCGGAATGCCCACCCATTAAGTTCGTTTCCATCTCGAATAACGATTCCGAATCGAAAACACAATATGCTCTGCTCGTGTTTACCGAATATATGTCCTCCTATCTCTTTTTTTTTTTTTTGAACTGGGAGGATCGAATGAAAAACGACGGCCAGATGTAGCCAGCCAGTCAGCATGGAGATTATTAGCAAGAGAAATATTTGCAACTGAGGAATAAATAAATGTTAAATTTTCCCCATAAAAAGTAAGGTAATTGAGCCCGGGCAGAGAGAGAGAGAGAAATAGAGGCTCTACATTGAAACAACTACGGTGCTATCGTATTTTGTACGTGGGTGTGTCATAAAAAAAAGGATCGATCTGAAACATTAAATGTATATTCCACAACAAAGTGTTCATTACGACGTATCCAAGTAAATAACAGAACACAAAAGAATAGGGCCTATGTCGCTGACTTGTAAAAGTTTTTGAGTATCAGCTCAACTAAGTGAGTCTCAACTAATAACAATAAGAATAATAATCACATGTTTTTGGAGCTAATTGAATTGAAAAATAAATGATGACGATTTTAATTGTTTGTTGTTGAGTAGTGGAGGCGGGCAGAAGGATACTGACATTCCTTTGAGGTAGGGCTGTGATACGCGACAGTCCCGAGCATAAATCTTAGGAAACAATTCATCCAGGTACTTTAATCGAACCACGATTTGCCGCCATATCTCGCACAATCGTTGTCAAAATGCGACAGGAAACAAGGACTTGGCGCTTTTATCAATGGATAAGATGAGGAGGGAACCGATTGAGCAGTTTGTGAGTGGAAATGGATCGGCTGGTGATTTGGGGAATGCGGTGCTTCCAGAATAGAGTTTCTGGTCCGGACAGGGACAAACTGAATGATGTAAAGAAGTGAATATGACGAGCGTCAATGATAAACATAGAGATATTTTTTTCTCATTGACAGACCTGCCATATGTATATATATATATTTTTTTTTTTTTACGGTTTGCTAATTATATTACCTTTCATTATTACTTTACAACGCAAAAAAAATTGTGAATGTTTTGTTGGTTTTAATGCTGTTTATATAAACAGACCTGAGTGAGAACAAACCCCCAGTGAGTCCTGAGGCCGACCGGGAGCACAGGCGGCAGCCAAGTCCCAGCTAGAAGTCAGGACATGTATTCTCGAGTTGAGGATTTGCTTGGATTTTTACACATTCAAATTCCTATATCTGCATAGGTTATTTTTTATATTATTATGAGTAAATCTAATTATGTATGCTTTTGCTTATTAGTATGTGCATATAATGTTACGGCAAAGACATCATACGATTATCAGGAATTGAATTTGGACGGACTGGAATGGTCGAATAATTAATAAGGCTTAAACTGGTCGTAACTGTGAACGAAACCACTCCAACAGATCGATACTCTGCCACGATACAGCCATGTCACAGGCAGTGAGAGCGTGCCACCATATGACATATAGCATAAGAGGTGACCTGATACATCTGGCGCACGACTGGTGACCAGTGCAAAGGGGGAAGATGATTTAGCGGACAATAGTCCGGATGTGAGCCATTTCGTCCGACAGGCAGTGAGCCTTATCGCTTTTGGCCAACTGATGAGTATCACTTACATACCTAATCCCAAATAATGTTGTCGTGGCGCGTAGGAGCGTTACAGCTGCACGAGAGGGTGCGTCATACTCAAAGGTACTTTTATTGCTGCCTTATGTTAATACGCAGTACCGATAGTAATGTCTTATGTTTGTAATAATAAGTCACTTTTCAATTGCAATCGCCACGTTTATTTTCTATTATTAATTCATTATAATTAGCGAATGAGATATAAGAAACTTATGACTACATGGTGAAGGATTCCCCATATTGTATTGGCAGGTCATCTTAAATATCTATTCCAGCTCAAGTCGTTGTAAGGAGTATGTCAAGTGAGAAGAGTTCCTGTAGCCCACAGTTTGCCATGATAGCGTCTGTATAATTACTTCATCAGTCTGTGGGCATTAAGCTTGTATATATCTGTGCCGTGTGATGTAAGTTATTAGCCTCTTTATATGTTTTGGTTGATTGAAATCTCTGCATTGTCAAGATGTGGGATTTTTTTTTATTACTATATCTGCTCCATATGTCTGAATGGGGCTTCAGTAAGTCAGTGTGTTTTCAACTTGTATAATATTGGCAGAGGTCTGTTATGTATATGGCATAGTAGTTTGAGGAGGTGATTTCCGTTAGAACCTCGGGTGAGGGTTCTATACTAATGGCTTCTTGAGTCTGAAATATTTGACTGTGGCGGTTTAAGTCATGAGTTGTCAATTCTTTAAAAAAAAAAAAAAAATAACACAAACATAAATATCGGAATGTTGTAGTATTCTTTGTTTTTTACAATATTTTCAAATAATTTTAAATGTAAATTATATATAGATTTGTTGTTGTTGCGTAAACTAATTTTTTTGAAGCAAAAATTCAAACATCAAGCATAAAATTATCTATAAATAAAAAAAGGTTAAGTACATATTCGGTCATAAACACCGCAATCTATAGAATCGGGTTCGAAAGCGGAGTATCCTCTGCCCTCGAAAGAAAGCTATTCCTTCATCGATATTTCTTCTCCTCCACTGGCGGGGACCGTGTGGGACCGTGTTCCATTCCACCAGCCTGGAACCAGAGAGGCAATTTTGAGATGCGAGGGAGGGGGGGCAGCTAGGAGGGGGACAGAATGCAATTTTGGGGGCGTGCGGAATGTAACATATTGGCAACTGGACGCGTCGTGGCAGGGGCAGCAGCGCCCTGTAATTTACTCACGCTCACTTACTAAGTATACACATTATACTTATCGCATTCAGTAAACAACTGTTACTTTTCAGGGCCAAAACCCTTTTGACAATATAGGGCAACATTGGAAGGGGAGGTCGTCCCTGTAAATCCAATAACGAGCCGTATATTTAACGTCAATATTGGTGTTTTGTTAGTGATACAAAGAGAGCAGACAATAAATCTATACACATTGAAAATAAACACAAATATACCTGAGGTTAACCAGAAACCTCCTCAAAATTTCATTTAAAAAAAACTTTGTATTAATCTATTTTAATTTTTAAAAACTAATTTCAGTTCTATCTACAACTGCTAAAGCTAAAATAAAAATATTATGCCCAATTTTCGACTAAGTGTTTTGGGGGCTTGCACGTTATTTTTTCATAATGTAAAGAACTTATCATAGTTTTTTTCAGTAACATGTAACAAGTGTAATAGGGCATGTGGCTGTATGTAGCTAATATAAATTATTATATTATGTGTAATCATACCCGTCTTATTTACATAGTAGGGTCATTTAAAGTAATAATAAGTATACGAGTTTGTTGCTATGTTAGCTCCTGACTTCGATTGCTCCCATTACAAAATTGAAGAAAATCTACTCTATACCTATATTGTATACAGTAAGTATATAAATGAGCAGAAGAGTATGTAGGCAGATCGGCTTAGGTTGATGAAACGCTGTTAAGTTTCATTCATTAGTGGACAGCATTCGACATTTTTCTCAACATTTTTCAACCCTCCCAACATTTTTCTGCCGATTTTTGTGCTTGACGGCTAAGAAGTAACTTAAGAGTGAAAAAACGGAAAGTTATGTGAACATTCATGATGAGCAAGCTCTCTTTATCATTCATCTTACTAAGAACCATAATGACACAAATTCGTATACATTTCAGTTCCCTAAATTTTCTATTATTGTCCTGCTATACGTCCATCCGCTAAATAAAGTGCAACTGACGAGATCCGTCAAGCAGTTGAACTCCCAGCTGAGGTGATTGTAGTTACATCTTGGATAATAAACCACATTGTATTGTAAATGATACATGGGACATAATCACACCAGGTAATGGAGGTTGATTACAGTAACAAGCGAATGGGCACTTTGATAGGTGTTTGTCTAGCTGAAGTAGGCGTCGGTCACTCCTGAGTGCATATCCATCGATCCACATTCGGCCGTTCACATTCGCTGTTCGAATCAGAAGTACTAGTATATTGGTGGGATAAATTAATGTATCTACAATAGTATTGTGAAAGATCATTGTTTTTTTTAATACCTCTTGTAACTATGGAATAAATATGCCAAAGGAAATCATAGCAGGGTAATTGGAATTTAATCGTTTAAAGTATATTATTGCCATTAGAAATGGTCTAGAAAACAATATCGAATTGCTGGCTTCTGAGTACGCGAAGAGGCAGAACTTGTACGCGCATGACTAAGCCTCGAGAACAAGCAGCGAACAGACCATAAGCTACACAAGGACGGACAGACCGGCTCGCTAAGTCTGGTTTAAACGGACGAGCGATATGAGGCGATGTTCCCTTCAAGGAGGGGCCCGGATTCCGGCACAGGCCTTCGCTAATGTTACCATTAAACACAGGCATACCTCACCTTCTCCGCTTCTAATGGCCGTGGATTTAAATTAGACACCGGTATTAACAGCCTACCTCTGCTCGAAGCACAGGAAGAAGTACGGCTTGTACACTGTGCTGAGGAATCGAGTTGGCCCCTCGGGAGCTTGCACTACACTAGTGCTGTTGTTGCGTTTTGTATCAGTCAATAACATTTACCATGTCGGGTAACATTGCCAATTGGGGGGAGGCCGTATTTTCATTCAGGGACGATTGTGTGTATATATTCTAATATTCTACGATAAAGGTCATAAAAATTATTGTATCAATCTAGATATATTCGACAGCCCTTTGAAGTATGCCGATAAGGAATTGGTCAAAATGCCATAACGAAAAGTAAGTAAAATGCCTTTGTTCCTATTCCATTCCCATGAAGTCTTTCTCCTTCCGTTTTCCAGTCATTTGTTTTTATCGTTAATATTATCAATATTCTAAAGAACTGTAACACTAAAGAAATAGTGTTCGGTTTCTTGTGGGATGACAATTGAGGGTTGTTTTTTTTATTACAAGGTTTACATATTTATAGTGGAAGAATCGAATAATTGAATTTAAAGATTAAAGTAAACCAAGAACAAAGTATTATGTTTGAAGGTGGCTTGTGGGTCATCCATATTGTACTTCTCTCTCTTGCTATCGAGCACTTTTGAGGACACTCCCAAGGTTCTTATAACTATAATAAGTTTAAAAATAAAAAAATGTAAAGAGTTATATTATATAATATTTAATTATTCAGATACTTGAATACGGTAGTGTAGTCGTCGAAAGCGCTGGTATGAGTATAAAATAAATACGTGGCTACAACGAAGATTTAATAAATAAAGTATTCTTTTTCACAATCATTGAATATTATTTTAAATTACCAGTCACTCCCAGTCGAGATGGCCTGGACGCGGGATAAACAAAAACATTTTTATCAAATGGAGGAGAAGCCAATCCTCCGATCTACGTTTGTAAAAAATGTGAAGTATTCATCAGTTCATACATTGACGTACATTGCAATTCTGCCTATTCAATATCGCAATACAGCCAAGGAGTGTATTAAGAGCTAAATGAGTATTGGATGAAAAGGAGGAAGACAGGCAGAGAAGAAAGCTCAGCTGAATAGAAAGGATGGGTCTAAATGTAGGAAGGGCGGAGGCATCTGAACAAGAGAAGCTCCAGTGCCAGTGAATGAGAGGTTTTTCATTTCGCCGAGCTGCTAGAAGAGAGCTCTGGCTGCTAAAAGAGGCCATGGTAGTTAGAGGACACAATAAGTGACAAGCCAGCAGCTCCTTGAGCGAGGTGTGAAGATAGGGGTGATTAGGGGCTCCGGCCACTCGGGCCCCCCCTAATGAAAACATGGCCACTCTGCACTCCGCGGCGTGGCACCCATCTGTCTTGCCACGGCCTGCTGAATCACCACGCCGTATGCTCCAGCGCTTATCGCAGGCTTTGACACACTTATGCGGCTTATAATATTATCAACAAGTAGCGCCAAACATTTATTGGCGTGTCTTTAAAAAAACCGACCGATCAACATTAAAATAATTTCACGGACGTAACCACCTTCCGAAACGAACGATAAAATACTATTGAATGAAGGTTACCACCGTAGTTGGTGGTGGCGCTAGTGCGTTTAGAGCGCTAAGCGTTACTCAGTTTCCTTGAAGAGATCCACTATTTTCTGTCAAGTAGCTTCTCATTCATACTAAGGAGTTTAATTCAACTCGAAAATCTTATTTATTTACTTACAAATAAAGACCTGACAACAATGCTTGACGATCTCAATATACCTTACATACTTGATGCCATCCCTTTAAAGTCAATTTCACCAAAACGCTAAACGGCTTCCTAATGCCCTAGCACAATCATTCATATCCCACATCCCTATAAAACTTCTCGAAGATTAAAGGGGCAATGACCCCGTGGCCTGCTGTAAATCCATGACAGTGCGAGTCTAGGGCTCTGGCCCTCTTAGTTAGTCCCAATGACCCGAGTCCGGTGATGCGGCTGATGGAGCGTGTGACACCTCCTGAGTCGCATCCTTTTTTGCTGGTGAGGGGGGGCTTCATGGGCAGTATATTTATGTCCATCGTATGAAGGAGTGAGTGGATACTGAACTATAATTATGACATGAATGAGATCATTGAACACAATTACCTTCAACACAATAGAGTAGATCGTAATTTTATTTCAATAATAAGATTTTATAATTTCACACAAAGCACGCTTGACCGTGTGTGGCTCACAACAGTTTTCTTTATCAAACCACCGTTATTTGGTATCATTAAAAATAAAAGCCAATTTTATTCACACATTTTTGAAGGAGGAAAATGTACACACGCACTGCAGAAATAGTTCTCAGTTGTTTTCTCAATCAAATAAACATTTAAGCAACATGGATTTCATTTTAGCTGTGAATAGCCCCTAACTGCTTCCAATGTAAAGTTTTTGCAATTAGTTGAAACTGGAGCTCTTCAATTCACCTAAAAATCATCAGTAATGGCATTATACCGTGGATAAATTTGAAAACTTAATAGCTAATCATTATTTATCATCAACGCAGAGAATGATTGAATCAGTGAAATACTCCATAGAATAGGTCTACTAGAACTCCCGTAATTCTTTCGAGAGCAGAAAAATACTAGAATATGAAGCAACCTTATAGTCTGTTATACATCTGAAACATGGCGAGCTGATAGGTTTGAAGGAGTACATTCTCTCTAAAACCACAGAAAAAAAAAAAAAAAAAGTGGTTCGGTAGCCTCAAAAGAATGGCCTCTCAGAGGTAGCGTAAGGAAATCACGGGGTGGGAGGAGGATGATGAAGGCCGTGAGTAAAATGGAGTGGAAGAAAAAAAAGTCTGGCAGGACGAAAAAAGAAGCTTTGAATATAGAACAGGATGATACCCAAAAATATTGAATGGCAACGTGTGATATTTTGGCAATAAATTGGAACCCGTTAGCTTAATGACCCAAAAAGTACATTTTGGTAACTGCTGTTTTTTTTCACCACTCCTTACATAGTTACATAGATAGACATAGACAATCTCACTCGAACAGTGGACCGGGCCCAGACTACTTATGTATGTTTATATATTCAGAACACATTGATAAGATAAATTAAGTGGCATCTTTATAGAGGGAAATCATGTATGAGCCTCCGGTAGATCTCACACCGGCCTCGGTCATGAATAAATATTGAATTCAAATGAGACGGACTTCAGCGTAGGGCCATTATTATGTAGTTAACATACCAAAGAAAGTAGGGTAAATGCATCCATCACTAACACTACGTAGGATAATAGTTCTTCTCGAGTACTCACCTGAAACGAGAAGAAAAAATATACGATTAATAAAGAAAATAATAAATAAAATAGATAACTTCAATTAAAAACAAAAATTATGTCCGTTCATTTACCAGCCCAAAACAATATTAATCTAAATTATGTGGTTGTTATGTGGGTTGTAGGTAAGTATGGATATGGACTATATACATCCTAATTACTAGCGATAAACAAGGAAATGCTAATTTTGAAAATAAAGCTCTCTATATAATAAAACTTATGAATTAATTTTTTTTTAATGTATTTATGGATAATAAAGAAGTTTCATACATAGTTATAACAGACTCAGAATGTATCTTCTGATACATATGAGTTTCTATTGTCTCAAAAATTTTTAGAAATATCGTGAAAATTAATTTTGGGCATATTTTCAGTGATATTAAAGCTTTCAGATGAATGAATCATTTTTATGGCATACAGACAGACCTTTGCGGTCGGCTTGGCATTGGTATTGTTATAGTAATAAAGACGATTTATTAACAGGGAAATAATTGGTGCAGTGACCTATCCTTGTTGAACTCCAGACTCCACGGGATGACTCGATGGTTCGACGCTGAGGAGGAGAGAACACAAAGAACCAGTCCTGGGCTAAAACGCATCTCACCTCCGCTGGGTAATTAAAGACAGATGCGGAAGACTGCTTAATGATCTCGGTAATAACGCCAGTCATTTCATTTCATATGGGCGGGAGTATAACTGCGCAATCACCGCCTGGCAGCTAATGTCACTTCAACACGGCTAACATTGACTTCTCTCTCTCTCACTACATGCTCGATCGATTGTGAAGGCTAAACCCAGAAGTACAACCGCACTAGATATGCATATATACTACCCGTATATAATTATACACTTAATTATAACAACAGAGCTGTCCAACTATACCAGGCTGCTACTAATATTAACAACTTGTTAATCAATCTGCAACTCCAGTACCTGACTAATGAATATTAATACAATGTTTCATTTAACAAATCATCTGTTGATCATCAAAGGTTAAGTTACGAAACGAAATTATTCAGATAATTCAGCCTAGCTCCATCATTTTATATATGAGTTATTCATTAAAACATTTTAGCTGCATATAGCAAAAATATTAAGCCCTTAAGACTTGATACAAATCCATTTCAATCTAAAGGTTTTTCAAAGTAAAAAATTGAAATTAGTCCCTGTTATTCGTCTCAAGATAAAACAGAATCTAAATAAATGGATGTTTAGTAACTCAGTCGATAAATAGGCATTGGTGATTTCTGGAAATTTTAGTTATGTGCTGTTAAATTTAGGTTATTAACAAGAAGGAATTAAATGAAAACTTAGCGAATAACCCCAAAGTGACTTCTCACAAGTTATTTAGTTCTTAATGGCAAGCGCAGTGCTCAGAATGCTGTTGTTAATGATAGCGTTATTTGACTTCTTGCAACATTCTGAGCACTTGAGAATGGCACCATAGACTGCTATAAGGGATTGTGGATAAGAAATAAACAAGTTGCGGAAAGATGAAAATAGGACATTATTTACTTAATCTAAATCCACAACCAGTAATTAAACCGTAAAATGAAGTACAGTGGGGACCCAATGTGTATAATCCTAGAAGTTTGTTTACATGTGGCTTTCTTAACCGGAAACCTTTTAGTGTTTACTGATATATATGTTAGCCCGTTATAAACCTTATTCGTACATACACTAAATACGAAGAGGGAACAGAGTAAATTAGGCAATGTTTAATTTTTGTGTTGAAAATAAATAACAATAAAAATAAGTCTTATATATATATATATATGTATGTAAGTTTCGAATCAGAAACTTAAAGGAGGTGGAGGTTCTCAGGTTATAAATCGAACACTTGCAGATTTAGTTTAGAACTGTAATATTAAACATATGTACACATTAGCTCGCGCTACAAATATTACAATAAACAAATAAAACTTATAACTAACCTGAATCAATACAATTGTCGATAATAAGTGTTGACCATTGTCTTAACAAGAGTACCCATATTCAGGAGGTTACAACTCGGAGCGTCATTCGATCCTAGCGAGCTCTGTAGGGACATTTAGCATATGCGCCGAAGTTTGGCGGTAACGTTCAAACTTACATATATATTGTTAATTTGAATAAGTAAACCACGCTAAAAAGTTGTGTTCTATGACTGTGTTGCATTTAATTCTGAGCACTTGAGAAATATATTATAGGCAGCTGAAAGCGCTTGTGAATAAGAAATAAATTAATAGCGGGAAGAATACTTCTGTTATTATTTACTTAATCATTCAAACTCATTCCGTTCAGGCGTTAGTAAGGACTAACCGTTTGAAATCTTAATTGAGAGAATTCAGCTATTTTCTCTTTACACGAAAGCGCGATGCGCTTTCAGCCACAATACACGTGAAATAATAATATTTCTATAGTTATTTATTACATAAATAATAATAATAAACATAAAACTTTTAAACCAAAGAAGTGATTTAACTACAACTGACTCAGTCTTTGACAAAGCACAAAGGACGAAGCAATATTATGCGTATTATTACGTATTCATCTCTGATAATTTCAAAATGTGGTTCGAAAATATTCATAATTTTAGACGATTTTTCCTAATGGCAGTGGGCATATATAAACTAGTCAAAAACGGATTTTCTGCTCTGTTTTGTTTTTTCTCCGAGCTGGGTTGTAACACAACGGGCTCGAAGAATTTAAGTATCACTAACCTGCCTACGCAAAGCAGAAGAATAAAAGGTCATGGCGACTTGAGGCGCTCACTGCACACACTGGAGACTCCCCTTAAACAAACTAATGACATTCGCTTATTCTTCTACCTTCAGCCTCGCGGTAAACATTTGACCAAGCCCTCGAGAAAAGTTGGACATACATCGTTTAGAGATAGGGTTTAGTTTTCTAGGGTAATACAGGAAATTTTTCATGTCCTCAAATGACTTCAAAGAACATTTTAATGATTAATTGGATTGAGGGGTAGCAATACAACCGTACAATAACTTCTGTCACACAATCAACATTTGCCATTTGTTAGGTTTCGGATATAAATCAGAGATCACTCGAGTAGCCAGAACAACAAACAAAATAAAACTTCGGATAAAAATGGTTTAACAATCAGCTACCAATTATTACGAAAGGTTTTCAATGACCAATGAGGATGAACTTAGATAAAACTGTTATAAATAAATTCAAAGGTTACGAGAAGAAGTGTTTTTCAGTTCTCAATGTCATAAACGAATCCAACACCTTCTCACACAAGGACCTGATGCAGACATACAAATCATGTCAAAACCTTGTTCATACATAAATTTGAAGAGATCCTAACAGTTCTGTTTCATCAACGTATGCCTTCATTAACAACACCTAGTTGAAGCCTGGCCAATCATAACATCAGCTAACTTCAAATAATCCCAACTATGTTTTTTAAGAGTAACACTTGACAAGCTAAGGCACAATAGTTGAGTTGTACGAAGTATCCAAAGGTCCAGATATTTTTAAAGCGATAACCACCAAATTTAGTGGGCATAGGAGTATGTTAACATAGTGAGAATCCATTACTTCAAAGTATTGCTTACATCGATCAATTACCCTAAAGGCTTAGGGAATAATGTATGATTAACAATGTTCTCTATTGTCGTATAGATTTTATTTATCTATTGTTGTTGTTAGGTTTTATATTTGTTTTTCCTAAATTAAATTTTGATGTAGTTTTAAGACTTCATTCTTAATCAAGAGCAAAAATGTTAGCTTTGCTTTTAGACCATTGCATCACCCTTCATAACGACCTTAATATACCCTACATTCTAGAACTCATCCCTTCCAAGTTTATGAAACTCCACAGTAGCCTTTCCAACCACCCTAATCCTGTAGTACAGTCATTGCACTGCGCCACTCATCCCTATAATCCTCCTCGGAGACTGAAACGGCCGTGGCCTCGTGACCTGCTATAATCGCGTGACAGGTGGAGTCCTGGCAATGGCCAGTTTCTCCAATCATGTCCTGAGCGTCTGTGGCTCTCGCGCTCTTGGTCAGTCTCCACTGGCTAGTATCCGGTGACGCGGCTGACGGAGGAGTGTGGGGACTTCCCAAGACTCCGCTTTCTCTTCGCATGTGGACTTGGGAGGCCTCTGGGCTGTCTGTAAATATTGTATGAATGAGCGAGTGAATGATGAATTGTAAATATGGTATGATAGTATATGAATGATAGTATATCTTAAATACTTATTGCCTAGCAAGGCAGATTGTAATTTTAGCACAATAAAGGAATTATACAGACCACTGCATTAGAGCATGCTGTTATTTTTTATCATCTAAATTGATTTGATTTTAACAAACTCTTCTACTCTGTTTTTATAAATGCAAAGTAGATTTTCTTTACACGAAATTTTTAATTTCCTAATTGCAACAGGAGATGATTATAAATTTCTCCTAGTTGTAGCTGGATTTTGGGAACAGTTGCGGCTTTGTTTATAGTTTTTTTTTGTCAGGCGACCACGTGTTTAGAGGTGAGCCAGGTCGAATGAGACCTTTCTCGGAAGGGGTTGGTGGCTGGACGCAATATCGAAATAACGACTCGCTGCTCATTTTCAGCCGGAGTCAGCAGTCTCGATTCGGAGTACAGCGGCAGTGTTATTGTCAGCCACTCGGGCAACAGAACATGGTGAGCGCCGCAAAACAAGTCCGCATTCCTTGCTCAGCTCTCGTGTCTCGTAGACTTTATTTAAGGCGAGAGTGAAATGCCAGTTTAAATTTTCACATGCTCACTGTTTCAATAAAATAGCTACCATTTTTTTCAATAGAAGAAAATTTTATTTTAAAGGAAACATCATAATATTATTATTCAAATCTTTATTGTCATAAAATCTGTCTTATTGGGCTATAAGGAATAGTGTTCAATGTTCTCATTCAGAGCAGTAGAATCTCATCTGTTGCAATTACAGAGAAACCTTATCCTATTGACTGTTTTTTTTTTCCTTCATATCCCCTTGTTATTATAAATTATGGAAATCAGTGTAGAATCTACGTAAATGAACCTGTTTACAATTATATGTCCTGTAGCTTGGCTACATTTTATGCAATTTTTAATAATTTTACATTGAGATTTGTGATTGTTACAAAAGTATAAGCACATTCTACATTCATTGCCTCAATATGTAACGATTCACTAGAGACCGCATTTAACTTAAATTGTTTCTGAGTTCATTATTGAGAGAGAGAAAGCTTTATGGTATCGCTTATGAGTGATATATTTTCTTGCATGATTTATTCTTATCAGTTGCACATATATTTAAAAATTGTAATGGCCAAATGCATGTAGATTGACAAGCCTTAACTGCAACATAAGAAAACTGTGTTTTTTTTGCTAGGGACGGCACAAAAGTTGACAATTCCTTGGCTCATACGTTTGCCAAACTATTCAGTCAGCACCCCTTCCATTGACAATACCGTACAGTTTAAATCTTCAGTCTGCTCTCGGAACACAAGCCTTTCTGAACTTCATGCCCCTTCCCACAGGCGGCTCCTTTCTTCCTCGCTCTACAACTCTCTGGAATTCCCTTCCTCTCAATATCCGCCATGCTTCATCCTTACGAACTTGCAGAACACTACCATTCTCCTTATAACTATGGCCCTTGCTAACCTTCTTGTATTCTTCTTTTCTATTATTATTAATCATTTCTTTGTTAACTATATACGGTATCACATAAGTGGATTCGTAAGTCATAATACAATAGTGCTTTTGGTAGACGATTATTGCACACTTATTTGAACAAAATAAATTATTGGGAAGTGTTAATTACACTTGGACCGTATTAATCATAACAACAACAAAAATATCCTGCAACCTGCAGTGGATAGCGCATTGTCTTCCCGTAGGACAGTTCCCACAGGCCTTACCTGAGAAGACGGATTAGTGTACAAGTCCACAGCCAGCCATGAAGGCGAGACGACATTATCCCCCCTCCCGTTCATGGTAATTACTTTAACGCTCCAGTAGCCGGACTAGATTTCATCTGCTTCCCGTCACCCTAATTCTGGCCCGGATCCTCGCCGTGTTTGCCCCATACAATGGAGTCGCGGCGCGGTAGCCCCAAGCCCGAATATAATCATGTTAACACCCAGTGTAATGGAGACAGCTGCCCCGGTCAGGTAATAGGCCCCAGGTAGCGGGGGGCCAGGTAGATTGAGACGTACCCCACCCACCCCAGGGAAGATGAACCATCGCATGGATACATCTGCCGAGAGCTGAGAGAGGAAAAAACTGAAGGCTCCAACTAATAGAGTTATTTCTTAGCGATTAGCACTGGGCGAGAAAGGCAGGTAGGCGGTGAAGCAGTCACTTTGTCTTCGAGGGACCATCGGCATTTTCCACGGTCCCTCCGCCGTATGGCGTTTGTTTGCTTTTCTTTGTCACTGACCATTTGGTTCCTCTTAATCTTATTGTCTTGTTTTTATTCCGGGCTAGTGCTGGTTATATAACCTGGCTGGGAAGGGGGCATATGTGTTGCATCAACAACATAAACCTAGTATTCTGGAAGTTCAGAGCTATTTTTCTAGCTCTTCCAAACTATTCACAACTAGCTAATATAGTTTACGAGATCGAAAGAACTTACATCCAATGCTGCTTCCTCGTATGAAGGATTATGTTGATAGTTGTTATAAATCCCTACTCCAGCTCCTCCGGAATCGTCGTGGCGAGTGAGGTAAGTCTTGTAGCTAGTCTAAGTATGTGAGGATTCGGGTGAAAAGGGATGTGTACAGGGTCTAGATGTAGGAACGTACGTATGCAATACGTTGCAATATGTGCAATATGTGTGTAAAGGTAACCAATGATTTTGGTTTTTGATGTTGATCAAGGTTTGATTTTTTGGTTTTCGCATAAATCTATGCACAATAGAAAAATGGAACACTTACCTAGTTCATCGTCTTTTTTTGTGTTAGAGATATCCGTGATCTTCTGTTTAGCAACTCATATAGCAGTTTTAATCTCTGGTTTATTTTTAACGGGGTGTGTGGGCGAAGGAACTTAAGTAAAAACAATCCACTAAATCTGGTTCTTTTTTTTTTCTTTGGAATCAAGATGTTAAGTTTTCAACGAATGTATTTATGAACGACGATTCGGCATATTTCTGCATCAGGTCTCCTTACGTGAGAGTGCCTGGGAACGAAAACGGGATGTGAGCACTATTGACGAAACAGGTTCTCTAGACAGTTATCAGACAAAGTTCAGTCAGTGTGAGAGATGCCTACAACAATGCTCACATCTTGTCCCTAAACAATCAACCAACTCAAATGCCCTGAAAATTCCGTACGTAATATGGTAACTATAAGTATAACTGAATATGTCTTCGTCACGATTTCATCCAGTTTGAGTATGAAATGTTATGGCTTCCATCTAATGAACAACATCTAATCAGAGAAATAAAAAAAGCAATTAAACGTGCGAAATCCCAATTTTTCAAATTAGGCAAGAGCTATTAAAAAGAAGCAATTAAAAACCGAACTAGAGACTCATAGCAAGCAAGGATAGGAAAGACTTATACCCGACAAGTTGAAGTACACTAAATGCAAGGGAGCCTTACTCACAGAATAAATAGGGCCTGAATAATTTAGCAAGGAAGGGGAGTAGATTTTCCGTTTAGAGAATACACTTTCTCGGTAATTTCCCCTATTTAATATTAAAAGCACAATTTTGTTCATGATCGGACGACATCGTACAAAAAAAATCTATTATTAACTTTAATTACAATTCTAGTAGTAATAACAACTAGTAGTTTCGCCTCCTTTGCAAAAGTAACTAACAATAAGAAAAATTATAAGTACATAAAGTCTTCCCACGAGTTATTTATTTCAGCAATAATTTAAGCAGCCTTTACTGCTCATTCTATTGTGCTCAAAATATTCTCAATGTTAGCGATGTTTGACTTGTTTCACTTTGTAGCAGCCTCTACTAAGTAAGAAACAAGGTCAAATTCAGGTTATTAACAAGAAGTAATTAAGCGAAAAAATAGTGAACAGCCTCCAATTGATTTCCCAAAAGTTATTTAGTTCTTAATGGCAAGCGCAGTGCTAAGAATACTGTTGTTAATGATAGCGGTATTTGACTTGCTACTATTCAAAATTTAAGGGACTGTGGATAAGAAGAAAAACTAGCCTCTAATCTAAACCCACAACTATCAGGCTTCTTTTCTTCTTTATCTTGCATTTTGTTTTATCTGTGTTTTTTACATAAATCTGTTTTGTCAAATATTTATCATGTGGTAATTCAAAATAATCAACGTTAAAATATTAATAACAGTTCATTAGCTAAGGACACCGTACTTGCATCTACCTCAATTCGTTTCTATCTAACTTTCATTACTAATTATTACCAATCGAGTTTAACAGCTAATTTAGTTTTTTCTGTGGCTCTGACGCTATTGGTCAGCCTGAGACGGAAGAGAAGCGTGGGGGACTTCCCTAGACACCGCTTCCTATTTCGCATGCGGGGAAGGTGACAACCACGTGGATTTGGGAGGTCTCTAGGCTGTTTATAAATACTATATTGATGAGCAAATTACTTATTGCCCAATAAGACAGATTGTAATTTTATCACATTAAATAATTTAGTTCCTCGTTATCAGGACCTGATGCACGACATGCATACATAGTAAGCCGAATCGCTGCACATTAATAAATTGTATGCGAGCCTAACAGCACATTCATCCACCTAAGCCGTACTCCTCTTCCACTGATTGATATATAAAAATATTATTCGAGCACATATAGCAGAGGCAGTCAAAATATGTACCATTCCAAAAATACATCTGACAGAACCTCAATTTGGTAGCAGGAAAGAAACGTCAGAGTGACAAGTTAAAAGCTTCACACATCGACGGCTCGTCACAACAAGGGTGGCCTGAGAAGGGTAAGTTTTTCAAGACGGGATTAGTTCAAGATTGAAAAAGTATGTCTTGTGTCTATTTAAAAGACAACTGCTATAATCGAATTTCAAAAATCAGAGTACTCATAAGCACATAGTAATCGCACATTAACCAGTTCAATACCCCTGCATTCCTATGTACCGTTAACTACTAGAAAGTTCAAGATATTATTTTCAGAGATCCCATGAAATATATAGTATTGTCTAAACACTAATGGGGATGGAGTGTAATGTTCACTGCTAATTGCGTACCGGTAACTACTCCGTTGGTAATAAAACAGTAAACAACCTTCTCTTAAATAACACCTATTGAGCTTTAGGTACTTTTACAAGCTTTGCAGTTCTCGGGACAGGGTTCTGACCCCGTGGACTCGTCAAGGAGCTGGCTTGTACAATGCCATTTCGGTTTCAAATATTTTAGACTAAACAAATCATTTTAATATATATCTGACCAAGACAGTACAGTAAATACTGAGCAAGTGATCGATAAATTTAATTTTGAAAGAAGAATACATGAAAATCGGATTAGAATTGACCTTAACTCAGAAATTGCTATTGGTGAAACGTGCTCTGACGGACATACCAGTGAGTGATCTTATCTCTGTTACTGAAACAAATTGTTTACTTTGTTACAAACTGCTAATCCATAAAAATCGTTATAGCCTCAGCTCAAATACTGCTGGTAAGGTAATTTGACCCTTTTCTCTTACAACACCTACCAAGTACATAATAAGTGACATGCCATCATCCTAGTTTACTGATTTTGGATTAACAAGGAGAATCAGTTACCAATCTTAACAATTTGTTTTGAGATTTCAAACCAGGTAGGATCGAAAAATATAAGAAACGGAGAACTGCTCTTTATTCTGAAACAATTATTAGCGTTCCATCCACTCTGAAGATAAATTCTTGCCAGATCCCTAACCTCCATTGTGCAAAGTGGTGAATTTACTACTAATGTAAAGACGACTAAACGTTCCCCTAATTCAGAGGGCGTTAAAACCGTCCAAAGAGCAAGCGGGAGAGGGTGGTAGGGAAGGGTACGGTCTCATCTGAGATCTGATCTGTCAGCACTTCAATGCATCGGCCGCAAGTGACTATTCCAAAGCGATTCATTCGATGTCAGTGGTCAAGTATCATTCAATGCTGAGTATCATTATTTAAATTTATCACTTTTAGGTAATGGGTGGAGTTCAGTTCTTGGCTTGCTTGTAGGAATAGGGTGGACATTTTGGTGCCACTATTCCTTCCTTTGAGTATGTGAACGATTGTTCGACTGATACTGGGTGTTCACACGATTCACATGTAGGCCGGTGGAGTCCTTCCTGGTACTGCCACTAGGTCAGTTTGGGCTCAGGGCTTCCTCAACCTAAGTTCTAGTCTCTTGCGGATTCATGATAACAGTCATTTAGCTCTAGCCTATGTTTGCAGTGGGTAGGTACACCATAAAGTTCTCATAATAAAACTGTTCTTTTAATCAGACAAGATAATCTTCAATGAACTCAGCGGTTCTTTTTAATGAACGGAAACTACGACAGGTAGTCCTCGTCTGGATAAACGAAAAGAAAAGCTTCGATTAGCCGAACAATGGTAAAGATAAACGTTAAAAAAGGGACGGGATAAATAAGAGTAAGTGCGTGTGGCGAAAAGACAAGACAGTAGAGCCCGAGGAGGAGCATCAGACATTCCAAGAACAAAGGGATTTATTATCGCGTCAGGTCCCTCAGCTGGTGATCCTATCTCATTACCTGCATAGGGGCCTAGCCAGTCCGGCCATATTTCTACCTCTAGCTCCATCACCTGCGCCGGCCGCCTCTTAAGTTAGCCTTCAGGTAATAGATCCCAGTGGCCTCTGCGCCTCTTGGCTAACGGCTTTTGCCAAAGGTCCACGGAGTCACTGCAAAGCCCGGGGTAGTGAAAGGCCCTAACGGCGACAAGCACTTTACTTTTTTGGAACTAGAAAATATTCAACTCACAAAGAGCTACTTTACAAAACTGTTAACAAGGGCTGTGTCGGGAGTAGAGCCAACCTGCCGATAGCTCCAACTATTGTCTAACTACACACTAATACTTTACTCTAACCTGCCAGAATAAGATAGAGTTACACCCCTGTTAAAATATTGTCCCATTGATAGTTTCCGTGCAAATGTAAAAAAATAGAGTTTAAAAAAGGGATTAGAAACCTTCAAAACCAAGGAAATGCCAGTGAAAGTGAACAGCAGTTATCAAGTTCACTAGCTTGTTTAAGCAGTTGTTCCTCGTCTGTCAACAAACATTATAAGATCAACGACAATCAACGAACGAGTCAATACGTCCCTTAAAGGCTATCGTTCAAGTTGATACTAAATTTCATGATCATTTCATATTTACGGGCCAACGGTGGAGGGTAGACATCCTTCCAGTGTGGATTCGAGAGCTTCCACTTCAAATATCATAGACTAAACAAAATATTTAGTAAATGGTTTCAATCGAGACTTCTATTTTAAAACATGAAGGAAAATTGGACTAAAATAAGTTTGTTTGGGAGGTTCGGGCTTGAGTCCCAATTTGGCCAGTATATTTTTTCTACGGCTATTAATTATTAATAACACAAAGAAAATTGACAATGTTAATGTTTCTCCTGCCTCTGGCTGGCTGCTCATGTTATTTTCATGTATACCATTTCATTTGTACCATAGTTTCATAGATCATTTTGGTTTAACCTGTGTCAATTAATGGGTAGAAAGGCACTAAGAACACATCTCGTGTTAATTGGTCGTGCCATTGCAGGGCTTTGGTCAATCGGCTATGTATCGGCTACATACCCCCAACATAATAAAACAAACAGTATGAACTAGTGATAAAATTGGACATAAAACTCATAAATAAATAGATATAAATAAACATGGAGGGTATTTAAAATGAAAATAAGTAACTAAATAACCATTTACTAACAGTGACGTTTATCACAACGATTTTTAAAACCTCAGATATAGAAAAATATCATTAGTGTCAAAACAACGCGTTAGGCTAAATCAAAATTATCGAGCCGAGTTGATAAAGAACCCATTATTATTATCAATGGTATCTTAATGTGTCTTTGTTGAAAAATGAGTTTCATCCGGTTAAAGAACACCTTTAAAATATTACACATTGAGTTAAACATTTGAAAATTTCAAAAGAGACAATTTAAAGCCATTTTTTTAGTTTTCTTGTTAACACATTATTATCGCCCTTTATTACACATATTCTACAAAGTTCTTTTATATTGTATTAAAATATTAACGAGCCTATCGAACACTTTCCTTTAACAAAAAAACGAAATAGTTTGTCTGATATCTGCACTGACAAAAGCTGGTGGTGAAGGACTCCGGAGAACCCTTTGGAGATTGGACACGATCGACTTGTTACATTTTAGCGGCCAGCCTGCAGGGAGACGAAGAGATGGCAAACAATGGGAAGGAAGACAGAAAATAGGGTGTATAGTCGTCCCTTGTGGGGCTGAAACGAAAGACGACAAAGCCGCATGCTCAGGGATCGGAACTAAACGGTTTAACACAAGACTTTACCTTTACCTGAGCCAGAATGTGTGCGACCCGCCACTAATACACGGTCCGCGCTCTTCTTGGAACGCTAGACAGACTGGTGCGGGTTCGTTTATGCCGGAAGGGATGATCTGTTGATAAAATTCACCCTTGTGATGAAAAATGCAACAGGGTTTGTAAAATTCAAGTCAATGATAGACACTCCAAACTTAATCCTTAATTAACCTTAATAATTATCAATACCCTATTTGTTTAAACTAAATAAAAGTAATTCTAAAGATTTGCCTTATTATTCTCAAATGAAGTTTATAAAGGCCGGTTTCCCCTTCAAATGTTTGTTTTTTTGGCGTAAGCCCCTGAGATAATCACTTTGTGTATTGGAGCCCGCCGTGTCTGATGTAAGGGCAAGAGCACAAGCTTCCCGGAACCCCAGTCCCACAAGTCAGGCGGTGGTTATAAATAGTTTTTTAGACCGAAGAGTAGATAAAAATCATCTAAACCTTCTAACATAGATACATTATTGAAAACCAAGAAATGATTACATTTTCATACTCATGGAAAAGTTAATATGATGTGCACCATCAAAAAAACAACTCGTACCTTGAAGAAAGCAAACACGTATTGAATCAATCGGTTGAAGTACGGTTTAGTACACAAGGCATTCAAACTTATGCTTAATTACTTGCAGTTTGAATCTTAGTCCGATTGAATATTAACAAAATTCTTACCCTCTTATTCCTATAATTTAAATACTATAATTCAAGAGGGGGCGGTATTGATCACGTTGAACTGAGTTAATGTATTGGAAATTGAAATATGATTCGCCGGAAGATCACATGATTATTGTGGTTTTAAGTTATGCATATATTGCATATTGTTTAAGTACATCTTGTCCCTTAAATACTAGGTAAAAATAAAAGCTATGAACATTGTTTTTTCTTAAGGAGTATATTCTTTTTTCTTCTTTTAAGAAGTATTCTAAATTGTAATTTATTGAACAACTTTTGATTATGGTTAGGTCCCACTTTAATTTTAACTATTATTGTTTTACGAGGGAGATATTTAAATTACAAAACTGAAATCTCTACTTATACTGCACCTAAGCGAATCAAAATTGGCAAAATGAAGTACACAATATTTAATAAAATAAAATTATTGAATACTCCAATAATTGATGGATAATGTTTACTTTTAATGTTAACACATATTTCCCCTGAAAGTTCATGAGCCAGTACATACATTTAACGGAACAAGAGTCTTGTAATTTTTTATCAGAGGTAACCAGAAACCGACTGGGAACCGACAGGTATCGCTGAGGCCCACCCCCCCGCCCTGAGAAAGAAGCCTTTTAAACAGACCCTCAGCCATTGAAGTTCTGCCCTTAGGTTGAAGAATGTTGAATCTATTGGCAGTTCACCTGAAAAAGTTAAAGAGCACCATACTTCATCGAAAGCTCCCTCGGTGTCTAAAGTCACTGCCACTCATTTCCGGTTGTGTAAGAACGATTGACAAAGAGATAAAAACTCTTTAAAAAAAATTGCTTATCTTTACGTTTACGGTCGAGAAGAACATAGCCAATGTAGTCGGGAACTGTTACGTGGTTATTGGTAAAGCAAGGGACTCGCAGACAAGTGAAAACATAAAGGTTTTTAATTATGTCATTAATCAACAAAACCCTAAAAAATGATTCGATCAGCTTGAAATTTTAAAGGTATATCTCATAACACATTAAGATATGCTTATTACTGCTTGGTAATAATATAATTATGGGAGGTACAAAACAAATATAAAATATGAAAAAGTGTTGCGAACTTTTTTGGTTTCACAGGTTTCAGTTCAGAATCTATTTATATGTGCACAAAGCCAGTTTAAATCCGTATGGGTTAATCGAGGAGTTAATTTTGCCATATAAAATAAAACTATTCAAGAATAAAACAGTTAGAGGTTATAAAATTGATCCACTACCATCTGTGCCTGATGTTCTAGCTTAATCTCCTATCTGTAAAAATAATTGGTTAATAAGGATGTTTTAAATTAAGAGGTCAGTAGTAAGTCGCCCGTATGACTTAATTACCAGAATAATGGTTTTTGAACATGAATGGTGCGTACTTCCTGTACGATTAAATTTACAGCTCAACTCATCAATACCGACTATAACATTGAAAAGTAAAAAACCCGTGATAGTTCAATGCTTAGGATAATTACCCGGCATTCGTTTTATTGATTTTTTTTTATTTAATGAAATCCCCGCGTTTTCGAATCCCGCAACGAACCCAGACTGATGTATAATTCAGCAGAGCAAATAGCACATTAATTGAAATGACATACGATAGCCGTATGCATAGGAACCTCCATACCATATCGTGAGACCGGTAATGGATAGAGTGCCATCAATTCCCAACCAGATCCGTTTCAGCGATAGATTCATGTCTCGGGGGTGTGATACCCGTTCACGTCGTGATCGTTTTTTTTTGAATTATTAAAATTGTGTAAAATTTCAAACGATACCGGCTGAACTCATATAATCATCTTAATGATGGTGTGGTGGCGGAGCGTGTTTATTAAGAGACAAAACAATTCTGTCTCCCTACAGCTTTATTGATTTATAACCGAGCGTTTTCGGCGGGCTAAGTCGCCATCAATGGTTCGAGCTGATGGTAACTATAGCGCTGTTGGTGTGTATTAATCATTTGTTTGTTACTGCTCAGTTGATTCATGTCTATTTCTTTATTTTATTTTCAATATTTAATTTTATTGTTGTATAGTTTTATTTAGATATTAATTGTTGTAACCGTTCTAAACGTATTTGCATTGAAAAAGTATCAAATTGTTTATGTGTCTCACAAGTGTTACAGCTCGAACCCTCGAAAATAACGGGATAGTCTGCTGAAAACGTTCGGGTTGAAACCAATAAAACTTTGCAGAGACATATTTTTTTTTTCATATCTCCTTGTTTTCAAAAATGCAATTCAATATAGATGAATCTATTTACAATAGGTCAGCTGGCTACATTTTATACAATTTTTAATATTTTTACATTGTGATTTGTGAAATGCCTATGTACATTATATATTGTCTAAATATTTGGAAAGACAGAAGGTGTTTTATTTATTGATACAATCATCGGATATTAAGTTCTTTTCCAAGACTTTAACAAGGCGAAATGCTTTCGTATAAAGCGCATTTGGCATTAAACAGTCCATATAAACTGACAAAGTTCTATGAAAGTTGTTCAGTTTATTTGCCTCTAAATAAGATGGTTTAAAATTTTATGCATCTCGACACATTTCTGAGACATTAAATTAGCACGGAATAAAATTTGAGAATGTTAGTTACGAAATAAATTTTAAACGGGTTATAAATGTTGGCCCGAGTCAAAATATCGTTTTAAGAGCCGTAGGAAATGCCCGTAAAAACCTACGGTGCGGAATTAAATAGGAAAAACAAAAGCATGAGACGTTTTTAAAGCTACTTATCAGGGAAAGGGTCACGGAAATTCAACCGAAGGCGTCAAGCCCTCAAACCTCCTGGAACAGTAAACAGTTTTATTGGCCCTATAAATTTGTAAATCTGTAGGCCCTCTGTGTGCCTTCCCACTCGCCGATAGTAAACAAAATAAAAACTTTCCTGAGGACGTTTGCAGAAAGTTATCGGATAGGAGAGAGCTCCCCGACTCTAACTTCTCTTTATCTTCGAGTACAAGCCAAGCTATAAAATCAGTCCAATAAAACATCTGTTTTAGTTGGAGCCGGCGTCCTTTTCATTTTCGCACAGGGAAGATTTAACAACCCTCCAAGGGCCCCTTCCAAAACTACTTTAACAGCGCCTATTTACTCACAGAGTATTATACAGCTCTGTATAAAAGGTCCGTCCAAAACTTTATAATTACAAAATAAATTTCTATGAAAATTTCGGAGTTTGAGAAAAAAAACCGAGGCGCCCAAATATGGGGTTTGAAGGACGAAGTTTTAACTACGAAGCGATGAATAAAGTCAAGGTTTGTTTTTAACTCAAATACAAAAGATCCTCACTAATTATAGTAACACTAAATATTTGTGAGTCCCACGTGCAATTAAAATCACAAAATGTTTTTCAAGTTATTTCATTTAACTAAAAATTGCTTACAGAGGAACCGCAGCAAAACGAACCTGTTACAATTATTTTTATTAGTTAATATGTACATATAGGAGTGTATTTATTTACACACTTATTTGTGAATATTCGGTTGTGAATTAGGGAAGTGTCATTGTGTTTTTTCAATTTTTCTCAAGTCTTTAAATTTTTCTTTACATTTATTTTAGTTTATAGTTTCAATGCTTGAATAATATGTCTTTTATGTTACCTTTTTTTTTTTACATCGTAACATATTTTTCTGCACATCATAAAAATCAGCAAGGACTGATACTGTCAACGATCCCACTTTATTGTTAAATACATTTTTGCTCTTAAGGGACATTGTACCATGTTCTTATAAAATGGAAAACGCGCTCGGTCCAACAATAAAACTAAAAAGGACAAAGTACTGTGGAAGTGGGTCCGTTAATAATGACAGACTTTTATTCCATTCAATAACTTGTAACAATTAACTCCGCCAATGGAGCTAAAGTATATATAATTACAGCCGGGAAAATTGAATTCCCATTCTAGGGAAATTTAAGGGCTTGGAAAAAAAGGGCTTTTAAAAAAATTTCAGGTCGTCATTGCCCAGTAATTACTAGAAAGTGCGTCAGAGGCCGTAATAGGACTACAGATTAAATTAATATCCTCTCGAGTCGACACAATGGCCGTCTTACTCGGCTAAAAAGAACGAAGTGGTATATAATATTTCACCGAAAATTAACCAATTCAGCCATATGGTTCCCATTATGTCATTTTTTTTTTTTGCGACCAGGACCTTCAACGACGTTCAAGTAACGTCTTATTTTTGTCTTTCCACAAGTTAGATATTTCTGTTAACAAGCGATTTCAGCAGCTTACACTGTCATTTTCAAGTGCTCAGAATAGCAGTATGAATCTCCTAAAAGTACTTGTGAGTAAAAGCTAATTAAAGGGCGTTGCTTACTCAATACAAACACACAACCAGCAATCAAAACGTAAGATCTGTTTACATATAGTATAACGTAAATTGTATATTTGGATACTTAAAAAGAAGATTGAGGTTGCAATAAAGTAAAGAAACAATCAATATTCGATTTCGGCTTAGAAGCTCTGTTATTTCTATATAACTTTGAGAATTGTAAAGAAACTGACTACTTCATATTATTTGCTAAATCATTCGATCACTTCTAATTGTCTTTCAAAAAAAATTATAATAATAAAAAAAAAAATGTAAAAATCTACAATATTAAAGACGCCTGCTAAGGCGATTGAAACGAATCAAATAGACAATTTTGACTTTTAAAACTTTTTTTTCAGTTATTTGAAATTATTTTTATGTAACAGCCTTTATTGATCTCTTAGGAACACAATTTAGAATTTAAAATTTCAGCCGTGGTTTGAGAAACAGCCTTAACTTTTTTTAGGCTTACTCTGTTCCCATACAACTTGTACGAGCAAACTACACGCCACGATGAATGCGGAGGAAATGGAGTTGAGGTTTATTAATCTAAATAAACGTCCATCGACATAATCCTTTATATGGGGAGGCGTTACTTGTTCTTTATCGTATGTCATTTATCATTTATGTCTGGTTGTAAATATTATTCAACCTCCTTCACAGGTTGTACCGTTTATTTTCTGTACATAGTCGTGAATAAATCGACATGACAAAAAAAAAACTTGTTCCTATAATAAAACGAAATTAAAGTAGAGACTATCCTTGCTGAAGATGAGCGATAATAGACTCGATTTTAAAATTAGATCTAACCAGTAAAAGACGTACCGAGATCATGCAGCAAACTTGAAATGAAAAACGACAACCATCGTATATAAATAGAATTTGATCCGGGGGTGGTTCCTGAAAAATGGATCGCATCCGATGGAGCAATATTGGCAGCTATTCTTTACATAATGTCTACACCCCCCCTTCACCGTTGGGCCGCACAAATCAATATTATTTAAGTCACGCCGCTGTCGGCACAACCTAGGCAAACACTTTCTGTATTTGATAGCCAACTGTACACTAACTGAAAATATGGCCAACTGCATTTAAACTAAATAACGCGACACTATTTTACCAGTTTAAAATAAACACTGGAGCAATCAATCCAAAGTAAGCACCTGGCCTAACACACTAAAATATCCATTTTACGAATTAATAACATTGTTTTAATTATTTTTCTAAAACTTATCAGCGTTCTCTTTTTTTTTTGCTTACATTTTATAAGACAAGTATAGAATGTTTTCTAGAAGAATTATCTTGAACATATTGAGAACTAATATTATTTCCTGAGTAGTTTGGTTTGACATATTATTATTCCTAATTTGTGTGCAAGTTTTAATATAAATTTACACATTTAACAAATAATATAGGCCTAATTTAATAAAAACTACATAGATACAAAACCGTCTGGCCCATGTAAAAAACAACTATTCCCAAACATATTTACAAAAATGAATCTATAGTGATGCATTGCACAATTAAGAATGCGAAAAAATGACTTTTTGTGATCAGAGTTCATTTAAGTGTTAACACACTTCAAGCCTCTAGATTGATCAAAAAACTTTAAATGATAACAGACAGAGACAGACAAACGGATAAAAACGCAATGGTTTCTGTCTTTGAAAAAACCAGGGAAGCAATAAAAAGAAATAATTTCCTCTATCCATCCAGATAAAAGTTCAGGAAAAGAACAAAAAAAATATTTATATAAAAGAGACAATTTTCAGAGGCTGTTAAGACAAATAATTATTTTACGGTGCTACCGAGGGCATACATCGATACCTCCACGTAACTATTCAAAGCCCCCCCCCCAACCTTATTCGTGACGCTAAAAAAAACAGAAATTGAATAAACACAATCCTTATTATGATTGCAAAAAATGATTTTGTGTATTCATAGTTCAGTAAAGTCGCAACACAGTTCAAGCCTCTGGGTTTTTTTCAAAACTTAAACGAGAACAGACTGAGATAGACAACAAGTTAAAAACACAATGGTTTCAGGTTTTGAAAATGCCATAAAATATATAATTTTCTATATCCATCCTAAGAAAATTTTAGGAAAAGAATAAAAAAAATATTTATATAAAAGGGACAATTTTCAGAGGCTGTGCCTAGACAAATAATTATTTTACGGTGCTACCGAGGGCATACATCGATACCTCCACGTAACTATTCAAAGCCCCCCCCCCCAACCTTATTCTTGACGCTAAAAAAAACAGAAATTGAATAAACACAATCCTTATTATGATTGCAAAAAATGATTTTGTGTATTCATAGTTCAGTAAAGTCGCAACACAGTTCAAGCCTCTGGGTTTTTTTCAAAACTTAAACGAGAACAGACTGAGATAGACAACAAGTTAAAAACACAATGGTTTCAGGTTTTGAAAATGCCATAAAATATATAATTTTCTATATCCATCCTAAGAAAATTTTAGGAAAAGAATAAAAAAAATATTTATATAAAAGGGACAATTTTCAGAGGCTGTGCCTAGACAAGTAATTATTTTACGGTGCTACCGAGGGCATACATCGATACCTCAACGTAACTATTCAAAGCCCCCCCCCCTAACCTTATTCTTGACGCTAAAAAAAACAGAAATTGAATAAACACAATCCTTATTATGATTGAAAAAAATGATTTTGTGTATTCATCGTTCAGTAAAGTCGCAACACAGTTCAAGCCTCTGGGTTTTTTTTCAAAACTTAAACGAGAACAGACTGAGCTAGACAACAAGTTAAAAACACAATGGTTTCAGGTTTTGAAAATGCCATACAAATATATAATTTTCTATATCCATCCTAAGAATATAGAAGGGACAATTTTCAGAGGCTGTGCCTAGACAACAATTTTACAGTGCTACTGAGGACAGACATTGAAACCTCGACGTAAATATTCGAAGCCCCCATCCCGAACGTTTTTCTCGACGACAAAAAAAAAAAAAATATAATAAAAACGGAACAGAAACGAAAAAAAAAAGATGGGACAAGTACCAGGGCTCCGTGTGACGTGCGTTGTTTACGACAGGCGAAAAGGTACAGTCCTGTCTGTGTCGGGTAACTTTATGAGGGGGGAGAAGTTTGAAAAAAAAAAAACTTTCTAAAAAAATATAATGACCCCAGCTAACGTTTAAAAGGAAATTACCTTATGAGCTACTTGTGTGTACCTTGGGCACAAACCCCTAATTTTCGGCTGGAAAACGAAAGAAACTGAACGCTCCAAAAAGAAAACCGGGCATAATAGTTAGCTTTACAATAGCGCTTCTTCTAAGAGTATATTATGTGGTGTCTCTTATCTCTATAGTATAATATTCTTATAATTAGCTCCTCTGCCTAAAATGGTAGCGTGCAACAGCGTCAGCAATATGGAGTACATAAAACTGTAAATATAGTCAACTAATAACTATAAATTAGTAGTAATTGAACAGCTTAATTAAATGATTTGATAGTGAGTCTATAAGCTGTACCTACACAATTAATTTTGGAAGCGTACCAATTCATGTGCTTACGTACCACTGAAAATAAATTCGGTTATATAATTATCAATCATTAGACGCTTATTATATTTATCTGTACACTAATATAGTGACAATGAAAATTTGGATTCCGGCGGGAAAATATTTTAATCTAAAACTAATTGAGTTTCGAAAATTCACAGCTAAAACTCATCCTTGATATTGAAACAACATAATAATAGGGTGTCCTTGATCGCTTAGAAACCCATAATTTGTCCTGAAAATTTTTTAAATTGAGATGCCCTATAATTTCACGGCAAATAAAATATCACTTCGGTTCATGTATTATTTTTGCATTAAACAAATAATGGCATGACATTTATTTTCCTTTTATAAATATTCAAACTTGCAGATTGTTTTACATTAAGGATACTTAAACAAAACCAAATAGGCAAAAACGAGATATTACCTAGTAATACCAACCGAAATAAAAATTAATCAGTTCAAATGAGGTGTTAAGCCCCTGTGTGATTAATTTTCTTTTATATGCACGTTTCTAATTTTCATTATAAAAAATAGGTTTTGAATATATTAATCCAGGATTCAAAAATGTATACACGTTTAAATAATTGACAAAAAACCTACAAGAAATCTCTGTAAAATTGGTTCTATTTAAATTTATTTGAAACCTAGAAGTTTTCATTCATTACGAACTCAACATGGGGTTTGATATTTTACAATATACATTAATAATCTAATTACACTGGTTTTAAACTTATAAGTAGAATTGAAATTTGAATTTTTGTTGGCAATATTACTTTTCTGTGTGTCCATAATTCATATTCTTTCATTCAAATAAATGCATAAAGCTTTTGTAGTGTTTTGAGCTCTATTAGTTTAAAGTTAGTTTAAAAATTAACCAATTATCATGCAGCCCTATTATGAACCCGATTGATCAAATAACCAGCTAAAATAAGTGCCACATTCCATTCAAACAAATCATGTGTTTCCCCAACATTCTGATCCTGAACATCCCCAATCATGAGTAAATAACGTCCTGTCTTGTCTTCTCACAAGTTATTTATTTCTTACTCGCAAAGGCTCTCAGCACACTGACATTCTGAGTACTTGTGAATGGCAGTAAAGGCTGCTGAAAGCGCTTGTAGTTAAGAAATAAATAACTTCGGCGAAGACAAAATAGAACGTAATTTACTTAATTTCAGAGAAAGTAGAGAAAACCAAGAGAAAGAACACAACCGCCTAAGAATTAGATCAAAAAAAGAAGCATTCTAAGAGCAAGACAGCACAAACATGTTTCAGAGGCAATTTTCTATAATTAATTCATCAATACACAAAATATTTATTCCTAAAGACAACTTTTGTCTTTTAAAATAGAAGTTTTATCTGTTGGGTAACAAAATTTGAAAAAAATTAATTGGACTGTTAGGATGCATACAGATTAGATTTTTATTAGATTCTTTGGCACCATTCATGCTCGCAACGTGATTTTTTTTTTGTTAAATCAATTAAATCACAGCCATCAATTAAACCATACTATGCACTTTCAGTAGATCTGTTTCCCCGCGGTATGAGAAGTAAGCGAATTTCTTTCGATCGATTGTGCTCCTCGGATCACGACCCGATCGTGAGCAAATAATCAAGCCGATCCTCCAGCATGGCCTGGATGCGAAATTCAATTTGGAGAACAATAACATGGAGCAAGGCGCAGCATGATATATGGAAACAAACAAGATGGCACCGTACTATCTCCTACTGTGCCCCCGGGGCTCGCTAAAGCAGTTTAAATCCATGAATTGAAATCTGCTACTCTGGCCTAGGCCCGACTTCATTTCCCATTTCCATACGTATCCATCCGGCTATGGTGTTAGCTGGCTGGAGCTAATTTCCTAAGGGGTCCTCCACGCCACTCTCGCTTTGCCAGTATGTCATGTCCCCGGATCCGCTAGGTGTCACGGCTAACACGTTAGTGCTTTTTCGGGATAACTCCTATCAGGGAAGGGAGAGAAAAAATAAGGGTTGGCATTCGAACCACTGAGGCACAGGTAAAAAAACACCTTTCCTCGGACGGAAAATGGGCGATAACTGACCCAAAGACAAGAAATATCATTTAGGGGTAGATTTGATAGTTTACATTCTTTAGTTTTGTCGTAGCGAAGTCGGAGCTAGGAACTGACTTGTAATTCAAATAAATTTATTTCTCAAATTCAAGGAATAAAAAATAATCCAATGGGTACAAATATGCAATAGGTCTAGTCTAAAAACAAATGATTACCCCATCGCTCTTGATTATGAATAAACTAATCGTTAAATCTGATATCAAAATTAATATTTAGATAAATAAACCATAAAATAAAAAGAAAAGTAAATACTAATAGAAATTTTTTTTTTTTAATAACATATTATGTCCTAAGGAGGGTTAGGGAATTTATCAAAGTTAGCAATATTTCGAAGAAAGAATTCATGCTGTGGTTAAATTTTTCTATAAACATTGTAGTTATCGGTTTGATAATATCTAGAATATGTTTATATTTTGGGTACTTTGTGCAACTTAACTACTGTAGTGTACCATGGCTTGTCTAGGTAAACTAGAAATTTATATTGGATTATTTGAAGTTCGTCTACTATCATCTGATATGACTGACTAAGCTATAGGTGTATCAACCTTTCCGACATATTTAACTATTGAAAGATTTTTTTTTTTTCTATATTTGCAACATATTTAATTGAACTCAAGTAGGTATATCAATGAGGCAGATGTGCAACAAAGAGGATATAAAGGTTCATTTTCGCTTCAGATAAATATAACAAATATGAACAAAGTTTATAGATTATTAAATATCATCTGTGGATATTTATTTTAACTATTATAAGCACAGCCAATTTTGTAGGATTTTTTTTAAAATGTACTTAACCCAGCTACAATTCACCTGATAATAAAAGTCCATGAGTGATGAACATTGAGTGATGGATAAACCTTTGCAAAAATTTTGGCATTTTGCACAGAGCTTACCGGTTCTACTTTCTTCATTTCTAGGCGTTTTTATTTATTTTTTTTATTAAAACTAGCAATTATCCACAACTTTTACTTTATTCCGGAAAAAAACAACGTTTATATACTAATTCCAATTGATGTATATATATATATGAAGGAAATATATGATTTTTTTTAATATATATTAGTATTATTTTGCAGTGAAACACATTGATATTAATATTGTGTAAAAATTAGTTAAAAAAAAATCTGTCTTTTATTGTCGATATTTCCTCAACATTCTCTTATTATGTAATATTAACGATAAAAGTTTTTTTGGGGAGGGACTGAGCTTTTTTTTTTGAAAAACTGATTTTTTCATAATATAAATGACAACATATATTGAGTTTGACTGCTCCTGATAATAAATTTAATTATGCACCGCCCAGAAAACAATTGATATTTCGCATGGCAGCTAGAAGCTGCCATCTAAGCAGTGTACTCGATATAACCAGTGATCTTTTAAAAGTAAATTGCCTAAAAACGAAATTGGGTTAAGAAATTTAAATGCATATTAAGAAAAGGAATAAACAATTTTCTATTCGTTTCCATCCCCCCCCCTGGTGAGCCCTATTAGTCTAGCCAGAATAAACAAATTAAATATAAACAAGAAATAGAGTCAGATTTTTTAGACGGGTAATTCTCCAGTGAGTATATATTGCATTGAAGGGGTGTAATTTGTTTAAGAGAAAGAGAGAGAGTAAATTTCTTTATTTTATTCTATGTACAAGATATTATTACATATATGTAGTTGCACAAATACAGATAGTATCTAAGCTAAAAGTAAAATCCAATTAATACGTATAACTAGCATAAATACACTTTTTTTTTATAGGAAAACCAAATCGAAAAACCTACAAGCTAATTTATTTTAAGTGCTCATCGCCAAATTTTCGAACAGTTCACATTTCCAGGGGAGATCCAAATAATTTACTGCTTCATCCTTTAATATCCGGGATCTCTAACATTTTCTGATTACTTTCCTACAGGGTCCCGTCTCCTATATCCCACTTGACTCCCGGCGAACGGCAGAGAGGCAAACCAAACATCGGGAAGGCCCTAAGAAGATAAATTAACAGAAGGAGAGGGCCAGGTGAGACATAACAATGACTTTAAATCAATGTTATTTATCAATCTGTGCACGTAGGCAGTTTTCTCCTTCCCGCGGCCCGGGGCCTCGGAGATCAACAGATCACCATTTAATGACCACTGGTCGTCTAGTGTTTCCCAAAGGTAACGGAAAAGGTAGAAATCTCATATCATGATCGCACATAAAACGTACAAATCTGTTACTAAAGATCTCTTCGACCAAACATAAAGAAATGTTATACATTCATTTAAGGACGGGTCACTTTTAGCTGTCGGTCAATTCATAAAAATGATTCAGTCGATCTGAAATCTTAAAAATATATTTCAAAACACATCGACACTTATTCGTTTCTGGTCTAAATAAAATTTACCGTAATTTCCGCTAACTCTCAAAATTTCAAAGTGACAAGCCCAAACGTGATCCTCATCCCCTGCAAATCACAAGACACCTATTGTATCAATACATTGGAATTAGTACAACAATGTTGTATACCCTCATGAAATATATAAAATTTAGCAAATCAACAGCAAGTGCTTCAAGTCATAAAAGGAGCACCAAGTGCTATTTTAGCTCACACAGTTTGATTCATCGTAGATTCCAAATATTGTAAATCCTAACAAATATTTGTTAATGCTCCTAACATGTCAAAAACTGTTAAGGCTTTAAAGTTTGTTTGTTTTTACCATAACCCAAAAACTCATTAATGACTCACAAGAAAATGCCACTGTAACCAATCTATTGCTTATTTTTCCAAAAATAAAAAAATAAAAACGTTTCCGCAAGGCAATAAAACAAATTAACGCATTTTACCAAAAATATAAGTTTAAACAAAACGCCTTATTATTCTTAATGGTTGTCTAGTTAATATTCTGTTTTTTCATGATGTTTTAATAACGAAAACGAATATAAGATTAATATAGATAAGATATTAAGTGAAGATATATAAGCGGAAAACATAAATTAATTGTTTTAACAAACGTGCATACAAATTATTGTTATCATAGTAACAAAATTTAAGTCCAAATTATCATTCTTGGTGTAGAACACAGAGGCTATTAAAAATGAAACGTAGCTCCAAAATATTAAAAATAAAAATTAAATTTGTTAGGAAAGTATTTTACGCATTCTTATTTTATTTTTTAATATTTAATCCTTGTGAAAGAAGGTTATTAGAACAGGAAGTGAAAACCAAAATGTTATTCGGAGCTTTAATTTATTAAATTGAAAAAAGGGGAAAATACAAGGATAATCCACGTAATGAAAAAAAAATAGAGTTTAGTAAAATTTCTTGATTAAAAAACATTTAATCTTCTGATTAAAACGACCTCAATTAATTTCAGCTTCGTAGCATTAAGATAAATTTCATAGGATGATACTAAATCTGTGTTATAAAAACTTTTAAATTCAATTTTTAATTTATTTATTGCTTGGTTTGTAAAAAAAAAGTTACAAATAAAAACTTTAGCTGGCAAATAATGTTACTTTTGGTTCATTATTATTGTTACAATTGGACGCCTTATCCGAGCGGGGCATCACATTGAGAATCTACCTAATCCTTAAACAAGGTTTGCTCAATTCAATAAAATAAACAAAATAATAATTGAGAAGCATACCCGGAGGAAGTTAAATCAACGGGTTTATGGGGCACCACAAACACAATAGCTCCTAGAAGAATACGTTAATAACACAGCAATATTTAAATGGTTCGACATAAAATCTATCATGGCTCTTTCTAAGTAACATCTGATTGTGGACGTTACGAAAATTGTTCATTGCTTAATTTTTTGAGTAAGGTGACTTAATAGCCTCCTAGAAGTCAATGTTTCAATTTTTGTGTTTACAAAATGACTACAGACTAATAGCGAATTTTTCTCAATGCGCGCTGTCCATTTTTTCATTTTATAAGTTTGGTTCTTGAATCAAAATTTTAGACTTCAGACACAACAACCAGCCCTTTCCCCGCTGTTGATAGTGACGGTACTATTTTCTAGGGACAATTCAGACTATACTAGGCCAATCAAATCATTTTTGGAATATATAATTACAACCAATTAACTGAAAGGATTTTTTTTTTATAGAAAATGGCCGATTAAGAAAGTTCGGTTTAATTTTTTACCGAAACGACCTTCTCCAATTGTTGCATAATATACGTTATGTAATATTAACCCTTCAAAGTATATAAAACATCACGAGGAAAACTGATAGAATTTTTTTTCATTACTAAAGTTGTTAAAATAAAATATTTCATGAATTTTTAATTTTATAACTCTACAACCGCTAATAATTATATATTGCAGAAACTAAATTACCGACTAATCTACACAAATACAAAACTATAAAAAATATACATTTATTTTAATTATGTTTTAATATCTTATACCTTGGCGAAGGCTTGTTTTAAATGTAAACTAATTAAAATCGGTTCTGAGTTGAATAATATTACTATGAATAGAAGCCAACCTTAATTTTTTTTTTATTTAATATAATCCCGATTATTCAGAAAGATATTTAAGTAAGGACCACAGATTTGATTGGTACGATAACAGGATACAAACAGGAACTACTGCCATTTTAATATGTCATCAGATAGAAGGTAGATGGGATATGGGGCTTAAAAGTGTGAATATGTTAAAGAATAGAAATGACAATCGCAACAACAACAAAAAAGTGCTCAACAAAAACGTGAACCATTAAAGAGGAAGAAACTTGAAAATATAACTGAAACGCTTTCTTACAATCCATATAAAACAAATATATTTCTTTCGTAACAATACTAACACTAATATTAATAATAAAGAAACGATTGTCGTAAATGGAGGTCCCAATATCTCGAAACTTGTGAAATAGCAACAATAATCAGTTAGAAACTATCAAAAACTTTGGTCTTCGCCCACGAATGCCTTGAAATTATGAAATTTCATTTATTCAAAATGACTACTTAATTTGACTTATAACCTTAAAACAGCTAAATATAGGAGTCAATAAAATTACAAATGTAGCTATTAATTCTTCAGGTTTTTTTAGTATATATGTGTCAAACAATAAATGAACGAATTATTTAATAACTATTCGACATTATGTGTATTAAACTGATAAGTAAACCACAGAAATTATTATATTTAGTGTCCATGTAATATAAAAATAACGACTTAACAAAATCGAGTAGTTACTTATTCAGAAGCTTAGTTATTATTATAGTTGAAAATTAAGAGGTTTACTTATTGATGTTTGTCACTTATTCATAAGGTTTTGCTTGGTCAAGTGCTCAAGTTCCATCTCACTGCAATAAAGTTCTTCAAAAAACGTTTAATCCTAAAATAAGGTGTTTTTTTTGTGTGTGACGGATGTTAAAAAAACTCCGGAAGTGTGCAAAATTTGCAAAAGAAAAGCAAAATATTCCGGATCGCTTCTAGAACACAAAAGTAAACTAAACCCAACCGAAACCGGAGATCTCCCTAAGGGAAATCAACATTATCCCTCCAAATCTGCAAACAATGGGGTGAGATCTCTCAACAATAACACGACGAAATGCTAAAAGACATATTGAAAGTTTGATGAAGTCAACAATGCATTGAGAAGTAGGACCGGAGGGAACAACTGGAAGACGTCGGAGCATGTTACATTGTTGTGCTCACCAACAATGTCTTTTGAAACGACCCTCGGGCTGTTTAATACACACCTACAACGGTATCAATATACAGCAATGGTATGGAAGTAATATTAATTTTGAAAACAACATACAGGAAGCGTATTACATGTCCAAATCCCGTCATTATTGAAATATGAAACGGTTATAACACAACGGTATGTATCATCCCCCCCCCCACGTATAAAATGAATCTGGTCATATCAGGAAACCAATTTATCGCGACCGTCATATTAATTTTTAAAAAATATCAACTTCTTCAGAACTTCTATGAGAGCGACTAATAGTTCATTTTTAAAAAGTCATAAAATCATCACAAAACAAACAGATCGGGGTAGTAAACAGATCGTAAAGAAAATTGTTCACACGCTTAAAAACAATCGGCTATTATAAAAAAAATGTTTTGAGGGAAAATAGTGAGCACAATGAGAGTTTATTATAGCGTGAGAGATAGCTGATAAGGGCAAAAATAATTCTCACGAGTCACAGTAAACATTGAGAGTTTTAAACTTTACTTAGACTACAAAAATAAATTTTGAAATGTTCATGGAATTGAGGCTTGGGCTATAATCAGAGATTTTGTGAATCAAGGAGAATAGATGTCAGTGACCGTTGTGAGAATGCGGAGTGAAGCGGACGGAGCGTGTTGTGTAAAGCATCGCAATGCAAGGTATAAAAATTACACAACATATTTTTTATTTATTTTATAAAGTATGATCTATTGTTTAAGGGTATATTTCAGAAGTGCACATATTTTTTTTTTTTTTTTTTTTTATAGAACTTTGAGCACTTTTCGTTCTTCGGACCTTTCTTATTTGGGAAAAATTATAGGTGGGCTACGTATAGGCTCTCTAAAAGCCATTACCCTATTACTATCCATATGCACTTAGGGATAAATATATCGCGAAATAGTCACCTCACAGAGCGGGATTTGAACCCGCGTTCATCAGCGATGGGATTTGACACATTAACTTTCCTGTCTTATTGTGTATTAGCGTAAGATTGGGTGTCTACATTGACTGGAATGATTAGACGATGATGAGGGGGTGGATCGTGTCCGAATTGTTGACAGATGTAAAGCCAACAGTATGTAGGTTTGATATGACAGTCGGACAGGCGGACGAGAGGAAGGCAAACAATGACATTAGCGAAAGAGATAAAAAAATACTGAAGTGCTGCGTGAGAGCGACTTCGTGGTGTGTGGCTAGCGGCCTCGGTGGGTGGTCTTACCTTTGTGGTGCCTCACATGTCGTGGAGAAGTGCAGCACGGCTTCTCGTAGTACGTAGCCCAGTGGTTGGAGTCTTCGGCGAGGATCGTCTCGAACAGTTCCAGCTCCATGGCCACCGCCAGGAACAGGGCACTTCGGACCACCAGAGAAAATCCCTTCATATTTGTACACACAGGTTTTATGTCAAACAAAACTACAGTCTAATAACATCTAGTGTACGGCCATCACAGTTCAAGATTAACAGTAACTAACTTCACAAGGCGAATTTAAATCCGCGACATTACGTACTCCACGGGAGAGAACAAAACAATGAACCGCTAATGTTCCCACCACGACGGCAGATCGGCAACTGAACCCCCGCCACTGAGGGATATCGTTCGGTGGCTGTCGGCTGTGCTCGGCCATCGTCGGCTGCTCTCGGCTCCCATCTGCTCTCACACAATAGCCGGGGCACAGCTACACTTTTAACTGTCGGTTAACTCCTGCCCGCAATAGTCTGAAGCTCTGACAAAAAATGCCGGCCCCTTTATGCCAGCCGTCTCTCAATGGAGTAACTAATCCGGATGATGTGTAACATTTGGGGCCTATTATATCGAGTTCTGTGACCCTGGGGTACCTGTACCGCTACTGGAAGCGGTCATGGCTTAGGACCAAGGGGAAAACTTACTAAACTCAGTCCCAAATCCTAAACAGTTAACATCAATATAATTTAGAAAATGATAACAAAATTAGAGGATTCGTTATTAAAGGATTTTAAAGATTAATTGATGTCAATTTGTGTACCGTATGTTTGTATATATATAGTATGAAGGCATGTATTCATTCCTAATTGAAGAAGTAACCACTGTTAATTAATTTTATCATATGTTTATGATATCATTCCTTTTAATTTTAACAAATTTTGTTAACGATGGGAAAAGTGCTGATTCTGTACCTTAATTTTTCTCCAGTCAATGGTTAGATGTTTTCTATGATTCAGAGTATATACTATTTTTTTTCTCGTGGTTAAGGATTTAAGCATTTATAGATATAATCAGAAAAATTAAGTAGCAGGAAATCACATATTTTATTATATTTTTTAGATAATTACGTTTCCTTTATTAGTTGAAGAGGTGATTTTCAATGACAAAGTTTCAAGAAATAAAATAATGTAATTTCGGTAAAATCATCGAGCAGCCTTTTTAGGTGATTTTGAAAAAAAACACCGAATATTTAAGAAATTAGGGATCATCTTTCGATCTTGTTCCATCACTTCGTTCCTATTTTATTTTGTTATGTATTTTAAAAATAATATTTTAGCTGATTTTTGTAATTAAATTTTAGTTTTTATAATGAGAAAGAGGCATCTGATACTTGGACCAATTAGTAATTTGATTTACTTGCACTAGAAAACTGACTTGACTTTCGTCTACCACCCATAGTGTCTAAATGGTGGTAGTTTCAAATATCATGTACATTTAACAAAACCTGAAATCCTTATATTTTCTCCTGTATGTATGTCGTTAAAATGATCAATAGTGCCATATGAATAATTATTTTAGAGCTCATACTTATCTTACACTCCTAAATAACATAAAAATAATACTAATCAAATATAAATGTAATTAAAATCAATACACGATAACAAATTAATTGGAAGACTTGACCCCTCTCGAGAATCCGGAATATTCCCCATAGTAACCCTTAATAGTAATTCCCACGATATTAAATTATAATAAATATATGTCAGAGGCTAATTAATATCAAATATATTGAATGATATAACGTCCAGCTTAGTGATGATTCTCTCAGCAGTGAAATAAATGATTGGACAAAGTGAGCTCCCTGCCTGACCTTAAGGGAACCGAAGGGCACAGATGTGTTGCGGAAATCATTTTTCCATCTGCGAGGGTCGAATCGTTTTTACTGATGATGTGATATATTTTGACAGCGGACAGGAAAATCTATTTCGGCCCGACAAGGATACAATAAGTGCTTGGAAATTTCTGCTGTTATTGAAATGTTTCTGATTTCCAATCACACAAATCAGCAGCGTAAAGGGTCATTCGTAGCTGAGTTTTTTCAACATCCCTATAATAAAATCATAATGTTCAGTTAGGAATGATATATAGTCGGTTTGGGAAATCTAATAATGATTCAGAGTTTAGTTTAGGAGCTAACCAACTATTACTTGACAGATAAGGCAAGGTACATTGTTGAAGGTAATTGTTGTGTTTCAACAATGGTTACGGAAATTCGTTTTGTGTATTTGGCTTAACACTGACACCCCACTAGAGCAGAAGAAGGGAGGCATGGGTTCAAATCCTGACGGTGTCTTCCACTTTGTGACTTTCACCAATAATTTAAAAATAGTTGATCCGAGGATAAGTTGCCGTTCCATTCTATCCCAGTTAGATTAAATGTTTTTTTTTTATATTGATCAAAATATTTTTACATCAATTATAAACTTAATTCTATTTTGTATATTCAAGTGAAGAAGCAATATGCAGAGTGTCCGTGATTATCAATGAATAAGTTCGATTTCTCTAGCTTTAACTCTCAAATCGTTATATCTTTGTGATATGATGCATTACGATTATGTAATGGTTTTTTATCGTTACATAATTGTAATTTACAATTATATTCATGATGTCGGAAAAAAGCCAAAGATATTAATTTTTTAATTTAAACTTTTCGTTGATGAATCTTAACCAAAGAAGCGGAATATGCCGCGGTGATATGAACTATATTTTTAAAAATTCATATTGATTTCATCATTTAGATATTGTAGAACATGCACACAAGGATATGAACGATGATCACCTGAGCCCGAATGAAAGTAGAGAGAATACTTTTGTGAAAAGTACAAAATAGGTATTACGAAGTATGGTTTCATCGGGTGTGTAGAATGCGCATGCATCACTTTTCAAGGGCCCATCACTGTTGCAAAGCAGGCTTTCCGTGCATAGGGGGTACTTGCAACCAAAGGAACAGTGGGATCATAAGACCTGGTTTAAACCTAACCGAAAAAACAAAACAAAACCGTTTTCAAAAATTGAGATCAGACTTTCTAAAACGTTTTTGTAGAAAACAAAAACTGTTCTGGAAATAAAACATGACCCAATCTCTAGTCGTAAAGTCGTCAAAACAAAGAAGGTACGTTGTTGATTTTAATAACCGCGCCCGTTTAGATAAAAGTTAAGTTCTCACTGACATTTTTTTTAGGTTAATTACTAATTTTTACTGTCTACCACTATAGTAATTTTTATGATTGAACTATTTTATCTGGGTTCACAGGTAAGATGACAACAAACTAGTAAGGGTTGAACCAAACTCCAACAGTTCTTGATTCCAGAATAAATTCTTCTGGTACTTACCGTACCGTTCAATAGAGAGCTAACTGATCCAATATTTTAGTTTTTTTTTGTGGCATTGATTTATACGAAATAGCGCAGAAAGAGGAGATGTTTCGAGTGACTGACCTTGAGGTGAAAGGATATTAAAACAGAACAAACGACCAAACTTATATTTCGGTAGAACACTGTGTTCCAAAAACCGTTTCTGACTGACCAAAAAAAAAAGATTTTTAAAACATGTCTGTTTGGTGGAATAAGAGAAGGGGATGTCACTTGAAAATTGAGGCATGCGCAATGGCAACTCATCTATCAATTACAAGAGTTACACAACAGAAGGATACGGACCCTTTTAGTTTTTTAGTTTTTTTTACCATGTATTAATTTTGTTAGAATGTGAAGAATGCACTGTAGAAATTTTAAATAAAACATTAATTATTAATTACTGCATTTATCCTATTGCCGCTCACCACTCCAAGTTACCCGAAGAAAATTTAAATCTTTCAGGATTTAATCAAGGGGCCCTCATTCCGAGAATTTATTATTAACATTGAGAAAAGAGAGTTAATGAAGGGCAACAATTAAGTTTATTCGTCTACCATCTCTACCATTTTCTCTTACTTTCATTTAAGAGTTAAGAATTCAACAACTGTCTGGAGAATTCCGCAATGATAACTTATAACCACCTTTTGTGTATTTTTTAGAAACTCCTTTGTTAAACAAAAGATGCCCACTTTAGTCATTTCCGTCTTGCCGACATTTAATTTTAAAACCAGGATCCCTTTGTGAATACCAAAATGATTTGATTTGGTTTTCACTCAAATAAGAGAACAAACAGTGAATTGTCTCATCAAATTAAGTTGATTTTGATTTTAAATAATTATCAACTCATAATTAAAAAGTACCCGTAACAAATGAATTATGTTAATTTTCGGTGAGTTGAATTGTCTGTAAGGTACGAATGAGCTCTTAAATCAGAATTATAAATTCCGGTTAAGCTGATTGAAATATTATTATTAATAAAGAACTGACAAAAGTTTATTTTCAGAAGTCCATTATGAGGAAAAACATTTTTGGATGATCTAATGGAAAAGTTAACGGATGTATAATGGCCAAGCGAAATACTTTTTTCATAAAATTACATAATAGAATATACATGTTGAAGATGTATCAAACTGTTTCACAGGAACTGAAAAAGGGACGCATTATTTACATTGAAACTGACAGTGTGTCAGCCAAACCTCAATCAAAAAGTACTTTTGAAATATAAACACTATTGTCTAGTAGTTGCTTAGGTCACAGCCATGTTTGATATTTTTAGGATAAAGCTAAGTTTATTTGTATGAAATGTGTTGATTTCAAGGAAGCAACTCTTTGGTTGGAATTACCCGTACATGATTGTTTATTGCTTGTGAAGATCTTCGGGGCCACCCTTAAGAGCTGTTATGGACACCTGACGCTTTTCCCACTGTGCGGAGCCCTTCCCTTCTGCGCTGCTTAGGTACTTTTCAGCTTCAGCGCTACTTCAGACCTCAGATGAAGCAACATGCGTGTTCTCTTAGTGCAATTTAGACGTGTTTATTTTAGATGTCCAACGAACACCACAAGTACATCCTTATATACTATTACAAGCAAATTAATTTTACACTATCTAACTTGTGGTTGCATTGTTTAATTTCATTTTGCAAAATTAGTCCTCAAAGTAGCGCACATACACTAGTACTTATTTCAAATTTCCAACAGTAGTCAACTGGTAGGCATATGTACAAATTACTCATTTATTGCTGCTTCTTGTATTGCGAATGAATAAGATTTTATTAAAAAGCTCTTCATCTGAGATACATGCAAGATGGTCCAATCAACGGAGTTGACATCCTACCCATTCAGACAGCCCGGATGAACCAACTTCCCAACTTCCTTAAGTCCAATATTATAACACTCAGATATTATGCTGAAGTTATCAAACTTTGTTAAGCACAGACTTATGTGTTTGCTGTGTGAGTTTAAGATCCGTGTTTGGTCAACGATTAAACGGAGGAAAGTCTCTTTGACAATAGATGAATTACCGTCATTTTTAGGATTTTATTGTATTTTTTTTTTTCAAAACCAGACACTCGCCTTTGTGACTACCAGCCCATTGATAGGCCTACAGGCTACAATTTTAAATTAAGTCTTTATTTTATGACCAGTCACCTAAATCACATTACTTATTATGTAGTAAAGCTTAACAACGGATAAAATTGTTGACCTCTTTGAGCTGTTTTTTATTGTTTTATACTATAATTGGAAAAGCATTCATTAATAGCATGTACTCAACTTTAGCTCAATCAGAGTTTGAAATTGAAGTATGGAATTTTTCATTAAGTTTTAATTCATTGACTGGGGGATGAAATATAACGAAGGGTCATTATTCAATTAACTGCTTATATATGTATTGTCCTTGTATATTAAATGAAGTATTGAGTTTAGAAATCTCTACTCATTGACTGTTATATGTGGTATATGCTGGGACTTTAGTGGAATAAAATCACAAAAATTCCTTAAGTTAAATCAAATAAATTTATTTCCAGTATTTGTATAATAAAAATAATATTATCCTAATATGCAATATGAACTTAGTCTAAAAACAGAAGAATACAGAATAAATATTTCGTTGAATTCCACTAAACTTTTGACACATGAAAAATAAAAACAAAAATTTGTTAACACAGTCAATTAAGTGATTTCTATGGCCGTAACGAAACCACGATTGTGAGTTGGATTACACTTGACTTTTCAAACCAGGGCTTGACATGTTACTTATTGCCATGTGTTCTCCAGGATATTAAAACGTTTCACATGCATTCGGATATTTCGTCGTTCACCTGGGTAAGATGGGACCTCCCCAGTCCACAAGATCTCAGAAACGTTACAAATCACCAACGGCTTAAAGTATATAATCTCTTGACTAGTCCAATGGCGAAATGCCAAAAAGGGTGGGCGTCGGATAAAAAAACAACAATATATATACACACAATAACAAACCGGTTTTGCTTTTGGTGTCCGGAGAATTATTAAATCCTAACAGTCCGGGGTATATATCAATGGATTATAAAGATTTATGCTTTCAACCAATTACACACGAAGGATTATCATATCTAATCATAATTTGGAACCCATTGTATCATTGAGGCTTAGGCGGCGATCCGCTAGACTCAAACGAAAGTTGTAGGATCGATTCTTTCTACAGCAGCTGTGAATAAGTACGTTGTCGATTTTAGTCACCTTACGCTAAAAGTATATTTACACTTTCAAGTAGAAAAACAGTTGGCTGAGCAATTTTAGTTAGAAAAATGTGTTAATAAAGAATTCACTGAATATCTCAATAATAATTAATCTAATTTTTGAGGCCGAAGAGACATGCTCTCGTTTTCAAATAGTTACGGGAAAAACGTCATTCGAAACCCAATTACCCTCATTTACGCCCATTCGGTTAAGGTTTAAGCACGGGAAAGGGACAAAAAATTGTGACATAAAAAAAAGAATCAGACATTCAGCCTTCCTCAAGGCTCAGAAGATTTAAAGAACCGTACACATTCTCATTAAATAATGAAAAAACATTCCAAAATAAAGTATTGGATTTGAACAACAGAACTCGTCTATTTCACGTCGTTCCAATCGATTCGAGTAGATTTTGTTTATTCGATATTTTAGCTATGTATAATTTATGTGGCAAAGTCAAAAAAAAATTATTGTTTTATATTTTAGTCAAATGTGACGAATTTTATTACTAACATTTAAAAAATTATAAAATCTGATGGCTAAAAAGACAAGAACTAAACAGACGCTTTGGACAACAGTACAGACTACTTCGAAGGACATCCCATCTCTCAATAGAAAATAAACTACTTATTTAGACAGTTATACTTAAGCCAATCTGGACATACGGAATAGAGCTATGGGGAACAGCAAAAAAGTCGAACATCAAGCGCATCCAATCCTTTCAATCAGAAGTCCTGAGAACAATAGTAAATGCCCCTTATTACGTTAGCAACAAAACCCTTCATAATGATCTGAATATACCGTACATTCTTGAACTCATCCCTTCCAAGTTCATAAAATTCCATAGTAACCTATCCAACCACCCTAATTTCCTAGCACAGTTATTGCACTGCACCACTTATCCCTATAATCCTCCTTGGAGACTAAAACGGCAGTGGCCTCGTGACTTGTTATAAATTAAGTGATAGTGGGAGTCCTGGCAATGGTCAGTTTCTCTAATCATGTCCTGAGCGTCTGTGGCTCTCGCGCTCTTGGTCAGCCTCCGCTGGCTCTTATCCAGTGACGCGACTGACGTAGGAGCGTGGGGGACTTCCCAAGACTCCGCTTCCTCCTTCGCACGTGAGGAAGGTGACAACCATGTGGACTTGGGGGCCTCTGGGCTGTTTGTAAATATTGTATGAATCAGCGAGTGAATGATGAATTGTAAATATGGTACGAATGAGAACATTTGTCTCAATTACTTATTGCCTAATAAGGCAGATTGTAATTTTATCTGACGAGGGAGAATCTGATTTGCACTTGTATATCATTTAGGATTTTTCATTCTCTTTCAAGAATCGTCGATTTTTTTTATTAATGTTCTCAATAAAAGTATATAATTAAAATAAAACTGTATTAAAAAATTATTGGAATTTACTGGTATTTCGATAAAGAAGTTTATCATTTAAATTCATTTTTACTATATATTATAAGATTGCATTGTATTTTTTAAAATGCATAACTTATCTGCACCTGAGCATGTAGTTTTAGTTCATGTTTTGTTACCCAATGTTACCCGTGAGTACTTTTACCCGTTCAATAACGAACACCAATGGATATTAATATATATTTTTTTAACAAAGCAACGAATTGTATCTTATGATAGTGATTTATTGTTGAATACATTCAATATCCTTTTTTTCTAACCCCACTAACAATGGTTGGTATACAACAAGCTGCAATGATTGTTATCAATCAAGTGGATCACTATCATGCCTGCTGTTTTGTAAATAGTAGTATAAATAAATTGAAATTCTGAAATTTAATCTATTTAAATGAGTGGCAAGAACTAGTCATCGGTTTCCTAGCAGTGTTCGATTACTGCCGGTGACACAGTAATCACATCAATTGAAGCAATTGCGTGTTTACACATTTACATATGAATATATGCAATTATGCTAATTCAGTTGTCTTGTTTGGAACCAAACCACCGAGCTGACAGATGTTTGGTGGACAATGCTGGCCGGGAAGACAGTCCAATCCCCAACAAACTCACCGCAACCATCCCCGACACATCGCAAACAACCGAATAAAACATTTAAGATAAATAAAGCGAAAGGTTAATGAATTATCGGGTCAATTAGAGTTGTTGAATTACAGCTTTAAGTTATTCTTAGTTGTAGTGTTAGGACGATGGGTTACATCCAATCCTTGGAACATAAAATGAATCCAAGATCTCCAATAAACAGTGCTCAGAACTGTAGTCGATGCTCCCTATTACATTACACACATCCTTTCACAGAGATCTCCACGTGCCTCATACCCTCATAAAATTTTCCAAATCTACGAAAACCTATCCTCTCATCATCAATCCCTTATCCAGTGATACTCATCCCTACAATCCTACAAACTGCCTAAAACAATGGTCTTCACGATCTATTGTAATTAGAAAAATATCTCATAGGCACTTCTCATGGTTACCACTCATGTCTTAAGCGTCTGTGGCTCTCTTTCCCTGTCTCTGGTCTTCGCTACATGGTGAACCGGTCAGAGAAGTACGTGGGTGGGCAAGCTCCGTTGATTCCTGCCCTTTGAGATTCTTAAATTCCAATCAATAATAATGCTGTGGAAGCAAATTATATTTTACACATAAATAAACAAACTTCAATATTATAATATTATTACACATTGTGTATATATATAAATATTATTAATTATTGGTTAAACATAAACAGTAGTAAATCCCGTGACCTTTTTATTACCTTTCATACAGTTCTCTTGTTAAACCGTCAACCATATTAAGTGTCAATCTTATCAAGATAAACATTATTACCAATAAATGTTTTACTGTGTACACATACTTCAAGTTTCATTAAAGCGCACTTAAATATTATAACCCTCATAAATATCACAGCATATAACAATGTTATCACCATTAAAACCATCGTCATTCTCACAGATTAACCGAGTAAACTAAAACTAATTTTTTTTCTCCATATTCCAAACCTATGGTCAACTCCTCTTCGTCGCTTAAAGCGGCGGTAGCCTCGCGTGTGATCATAGGACCCGTTACCATCCTTACTCATGGCCTGAGCGTCTGTGGCTCTCAAGCCTTCTTTCTGATCTTTCGCACATAGTGCCCACGTATAGTAAGGCGGGAGGAGCTTCGTTGCCTCCGACTTCTCTACCAGCTTCACTGGAGGAATCCTAGAGGCAGAGTTTGTATGTATATATTTTAAAAGTATCTCATTACTAGTCTTCATCCTCACTCATGTTGTAAGCTCTGTGGATCTCTTTCCTGTCTCTAGACTCTACCACTTGGGGAAATTGTCAGAGAAATAGGTGGGGAGGGGCCCGCTGATTCCTGCACTTCTACCGGCTTAGGGTTTAAGGGATTTCCTGTGCAGAATGAGCGTATACATATTGCATATGTGTATGCTTCACAGGAGGAATCCTCGGTGGCACAGTGGCTCCCGGGCTGATTTTGTAGGTACATATTGTATGGACGTTGGGTAAGGATGTGAACTGTACATATTGAGAAGTTGGAACTTTCTAAAAAAAATCCACTTAATATTTCCCTGGTTATAATATCTTATAGTTGTATTAGCATTGCATTAATATTATAGACGATTGGTCATAGGTGATCGTTTTACCGCTCCCCCCCCCCATTTGAGAACTCTCTATTCGGGATCTGACATAAAAATCCAGACTTGTCTTGCCTTCTCGCCGCCGGAGCTGCATTAGGTTCTACGGAAATAACTTGCATACAATCGGAGTAGGGTAATTGGAACGAGCCATTAGGTAGTAGCCGAGTGGAAGCAAAGTGCCATGTGAAGCAGAAACTGCCACATGAATAATTACAGATACTGGGTGCAGCGCCGATGTATCTAGTTTGCCCTGCTTGCCTATAATTCAGTCGGTCGACTCCGTACACGTTCGCCTTTACAACCGACGCTCCGCCTGGCTCACTCCGTCTATATTTACAGTATGCCGTTAGTGCCACGTCTCTTTTTGTCAGATCGGATTTCAGCGACAGTAAGTGCCGAAGCCACGCAATTATCAACAGAAGGGTGACAAGGTGACTGGGCACAGTTGACAAAATTAGCTCGATGAACGTTTCTTGTGAGTACACGTTTAAATGAATATAACATCGAATACCTGCCTTCGTGGCAGTTAGACCGGTTTAGCAATATGCTTCAAAGAGAGAAAGATAAAAAAAATCCAAAATATACATTAAATCATGTTACTAATTAATCCCATTAATTATTGGAGAAATTCTAAGTGCTGATTGTGTACAGTGCAGTGATGTTCCCAGTCCCTCTCACCACAGGCTGAGAGGTTACGTCCAGACATGGAGTGTGCCAGTCAATCAATTATTTAGAACACTCAAACGTTGATACATTTCCAACCGTATTATTGTAATGGATACCGGAATGGCCATAAATCAGGGTTAATGACAGTTAGCGAACTCTATTGTTAAATGATATCAAAATAAACATTTGTTATTCACCATCTACAAACAACCAGAATATCGTCGACTGACTAATGTTGGCCAATCAATTACACACAACAAGCAGTTACCAAAAGCTTATCAACAATTATTAAGTCAGGTGACTTCCCACGTTCATTCCAAAACTACCTCCGATGAAGGACGTTTTTTTTGTACGGTGCTCCTTTTTTTTTTTTTTTGAGTATGTATTTTTCAATATTTCATACAGTTACTAGTAAGTAATTATAAAACATAGCTCTAATTTTAGTTAATTAGCCGATAGGCCGACTCACTGCAGCCCCCTACAGGGTCCGGGGCCAGGTAAGACCTGGCCGACTTCAAACCAATGCCTAGTACCCCTAGGCTCCACCATAGGTAGACTCTCACTACCTTCCCGAACCCACCCGCCTCCTTTAGGCATCCCACACCCCATATCCTTCTCATACTTCCTTCAAATGGGACTCCCCTTAGTGAAAGGCACCCATCAATCCAAAATAATTTTCCCACATGCTATTTTTATAAGTTTGAGAGCTATGAAAAAAAAAAAGTTAATTAGATTAATTGTATGATTCGTTTAACAGAGACCTCTAAAGATTTGTGCATAATTTGTAAATATTCCAGTATTGATTTAATGATTGTTGGCTTAAAGAACTTTTTTTTTTGGTAACCCAAAGCATACTTAGTAACACAAATAGTAATTTTTATAAAGACTTTGATTTCATTCATCAGCATTGAAAAATAAAAAGTTTTTATGGAAGGACCAATACTAAAATTTTATATTCAAAGTTATAATAAATAATACGATAATCAGTAGTAGTAGTAGTAGTAGTAGTAGTAGTAGTAACTACCGTTTACTATTTCATTGTAGATTATTGTACTGCCCAAGAAAAAAGTAAAAAAACGGTAATATCAAAAAGCTGCACATGGCCTATCTGGAAGCAGACCTAAGTCAAGGATTACCTTAAACCTAAATTGTTGACGACACAACGGCCTAATAAACTTATATTTTATGTAATTCTACCATGGCTGATACAAAATACACCAGTGGTCAAGAAATCTATGATTGAATGTGCCTCGTAGATAGCTTCAAATATCGAGATCTTATAATTCTGAGAATAATATTGGAGTTTCGTCTTAAAATCGGAAAAGAAACTGGGAAAGAAAATATAAGACTTATTAAAGAACCATTTTGATTAATTTTTCCATCTCATTTCGAATTCGCAGCTGTTGCGACGGAACAATTCGGCTGCTGAGTTTTATTTCTAAGCATTGGATTTGATATTAAGAACTTCAGTAACTTTTTCTTCTTTGCAGTGGAGCGAATGCAAAGCGTAATTAGAGATAATTATGAGAGGATTTTTTTTTTTTTAACAATTTCAATATATATTTCATTATTTACACCAGAAATAATAAGTAATAATGCGATCTGAAGGTAAGCATAAAAATTAATTTAGATTATACATCAATTATTCTTTTTGTTTTCTCTAACGTTAGCGTCTTTTTATTCCTTGAAATAAGTGAATAGATTATTTGAACATCACACTATTATAGGTACAGATAAACATTTTTTCATCTTTGAGTGGTTTGCAATTCAAACGCATATTCCATTTACAGTTTACGAAACACACCAAGAAACAAATGTAAAAATACATATGAACAATGGAAGAGCTCACTTTAGTTATTTTTTATTTTGCTAGAAATGTATTTTATCAGTATTAAATCCCTCAGACTGTTGACAGTACTAGCTATTTTATCTTTAAGTTTGGGATTCTCTTGTCTTTTCGCAAAATGTATAAATAAATATTCAGAAGAAATCATGATGGATTACAAGGTTCGGCTAGAAGAGGAAAACCCCTGAAGAATCTTAGAATGTTTGACCTTCCAAGTTCATGAAATTCCATAGTAACCTATCCAACCACCCTAATCTCTTATCCCACATTAAACTGATATATTCATCCCTAAAAACCTCCTCCGAGACTAAAGCGGCAGTGACACGCTATAAATACGTGACAGTGGGAGTCCGGGCAATGATCAGTTTCTCCGGGCATGTCCTGAGCGTCTGTGGCTCTCGCGCTCTCGGTAAGCTTCCACTGGCTCTTAGCCAGTTACGCGGCTGATGGAGGAGCTTGGGGGGGGGACTTCCCAATACTCCACTTTCTCTTTCGCTTGCGAGGAACATGACAACCATGAGGATTGGGGAGGTCTCTGTGCTATTTGTAAATACTATATGAATGAGCGAGTGAATGAAAATTGTAAGCATGGTGTGAATGAGAACATTTGTCTCAATTACTTATTGCCCAATAAGGCAGATTTTAATTTTATTGTAATAAAGTTTTTGTATAAGATACATAGAATGTTTGAAGGTCTCGTGGCAGCTAAAGAACAGTAGCCTTTAAGTCACTCGGTACTTTGGACAATTAATTAAGTAGGAAGAGAGGCTCAACAGTAAACCGGTACAAGACAGTCCTTGTATAATTCTCAATATTAATTCAATTCAACTTTTTTTTTTATAAGGTGAATAAACATTTTTCATGTAAATTCATGTAAATACTCTCCCCCATTTTCTCTCTTAGAGTATATATCATGGGAGTAGAATCCATTTTTTGGGCAGACTTGTCCCTTCATAAAGCTCAGGTAAGGTTTACCTGGTAATCCTCTTGCTACCCATCGTTGTTATCCTAAGTGCACTTACCAGTATGAAAGTTTTATTCCTGCCAGAAATCTGCCTTCATCCATAATCCAAATCCTAGACCTTAATTTTTAATTCTAACCCCTTGAACTTGTAATCCTCATAGATTTATCCCGCTGCTCATATTAATACCTTCTTGTGCAGAGTTTGATATCGGACTTATACAAGAGTAATTAACTGTCTTAAGGGTTCCGTTTCAATTACCAAAACTTTGTGCACGGAGTAGTTTCTAGAGTTCAGTTTCATTATCCTCTCTGACTAGGTACAAGACTAATTAAACTGTAGTATGAAGTCAATGATCCAACTCAGAGCAAGGTAGTCTTGCATAATTCTTGTAAATATAAACGGGGAGTTATGATTAAGTTCAAAAGACATTTTCCCTCGAAAGAAAAGTCCCAGATTAATGAAATAAGACGTCAGCCTTTTAATAACGGAGTATGCAGCAGTATTACTGAAGATAACCATTTTCTCCACTAATAGGAGATGAGTCAGTAAGCGCTCTCTGTCGATTTGGCTTTTATGTTCTGGTGTCGGGTTACCACAGGGGAAAAGATAACCGCTCCATTTAGGCGATCATTTGGAGTGAGCAGGGGTTTGGGATCACATCAATAGCGTAGTTGATGATCTTAATATCTATACGTGTTCTTTCTGCCAGAATAATCAAATCGCGCGACACATAAAAAACGGGGAACAGAATTTTCGTAATAACAGAATAGGAATGAAATGTGGACCTATGTTAAAGAATTGAAAATTAAGAATGACCAACTGAACCAAAATCAACCATGAGTAGAGGGTATAAGCAACTCATTCGGTATACATAGGTATAATGTAAAAGAAAACAAGTACAATGTATGAACAACAAATGGTTCTGATTCATAATCAAAAATTCAATGTTAACGGACTACTGACATGACTGACACACCCGTGCTTGTTTCAAACAGAACTCTGTACCTTCCGCTAAGTTAATACACGAGTTCATCCCAACCTTCCCTTGCAGACATGCACTCTCATCATACTGTCCACGAAATCACAACGATGACTCAAGCGCAACTATCACAGAGACCAGCTGGGGAGCTATCGGCATCCAAGCCATTCAACAAGCACCACGAAGGTACTAAATTTAAAATGTAAATAATTTCAATCATCATCAAAGCTGCTAACAGCAGTTCCTATTTTTTTGTTGTATACTTCTTTTCTATTTACATTTATTTATTGATCCAGAGCGAATGTACTGTAAATAAAATAAAATGGCATGCCGTGATGACAGATGATATCAAGCGATTACTTACCTATATTCTTGAACCTCAGTTTGGAAATATCCTATTGTTATTAATTTACTTTACCTATTGTTACAAACTCTGTCCTATAGTCTCAAGGGTTACGAAGTAAGTCAGGTGTTGACAGTTCTTGCACCAGAGGGTGTGGATCTCCGTGCAGTCTGTTATAAAAGTTTATGCATAATGTTCTAACGACGTTGTGAACGTAAGGAATTTGAAGTCAGTGTGAAGGTTATGATTTCGTACGTAAAATGACGCACCTTTGCTAAGTTTCAGAACTTTTGAATAAAAAGTCTGTGTAGTTTTGAAGTTTGTCTTCTTAGCCCATCCGGAAATTTGGGCTCCTAATCGGTTTCAGTAAAAGTTTGTATCAATCTTCAACATTATAGCCGGTGACTTACACAGGCGGTCTGAAAAGTTTCCGACCTCAACATGAAGATGATAATAAAATAAATAAAAGGTAGTGAAATAAAAGCTAAAATAAAAGCTTTGTTAGGTCGGAGACTTTTCAGACCTTTGAATTTTGAACCATTTCAGAAGCGCCTGTTCTACATCTTGATGTCGACTTGATTTTATTCTCTTGTTTGATTGTTGACGTCCTTTTCAAAAATATTTTTTACTTGGTCCTTTGATTTCTATATGGTTGACAATGTTGATTGGCTAATTTTCAGCTCTTGACAGAAAACTTTATTAAATACCCCTCTTTCAAAATTTCGACTATTTTCACTTTTTCAGCAATAGAAAAAGAACGGCGCTTTTTAAATAAAGGTTTCTTTTTTTGCTAATTCTGGATTATTGTTATGTTCGCCACCATTATAAATGAATTACTCTGCAAAAGTAGTATTCCATATATAAAAAGCTAATTATAATCAACTCATTTTTTAATCAACTTGTTAATAAATAACTATTTTGATTGACATTGTTACTACTCTGGGCCATATGAAACTATTTCTCTGCCAACTGATTTTATTAAGGTTTCCCCTATTCTTGCTTGGCTGCTTAGTTTCCTTGGAGTCGAACTCCTACGGTGAGCTCTTACAGTACCTGTAATCATGAAAGTTACAAAAATATCACTAATCCATAATAATAAATAAAGATTTATTATTTAAAAAAGAAAATGCTAGGCTGATGCATTAGAATGACAGTACATGACTTTTTATTTTCGTGTGCGGTTTCCATGTCCACCTCTTATGAACTGTAAGCCTGTAAAAGTATAACTATTTTGCTGTGTCGGTTTATTTCAAAGAGTGGTTGTTTAATTTTACTTGTATAAATAAATACTGCCTTAAGTAACATTTTTACCTGAGTATATAAAACTGTAATATAAAAGTGTTGTCGCCAAGAAATGCTCTTTCAACAACACTTCGCAGCAGAACTTTACGACTCATCAAAATCTCAGATATTGGTTGATAAATATGAATGATAAAATTCCGAAGATCCTTAGTAAGCGCATTTTCACGGTGATAAAACAGCGTCAGAACAGATTTATCAGTCAGTATAATTTAACAAAGAGGAGCCAGATCCCAATAAAAAGGAATAAGATATAACTCCCCGGGTTATAGGGGTAATATTTCTGGGAATATTGGGAGTCGTAAGGTAGGGACTGAAACTTGTTTGAACATCAAAGATTTATTCATGAAAAGACCACTGCAGCAGAGAGATGACAGGGAAATAATACAGCCAGTAAACAAGGCAATGCTTCATTTCCGCTTCAAGTCTTCAATTTCACTCTGAACAGTCCCTGGGATTGGAATGTCGTATATAAATTGTATGTATTAACGGTTCTTGTCGTTTTAATAGTCGATGCTTTTTTGTTCTTGTTCTGACAGTGGTTTCCTACTGTGGGCTTGCGTAATATACTTTATGTGTTTCAAACACCACTCTGCTGAGGAACACAGCACTTGAGGACCTTTGGTCATTAATTGTTATCATTAGTGAAATTACAGCCTCTACAATCTCTTCCTTTACCCAACAACTCTCATACCTCTTCTCCATATTTAAAACTAAATAAGATTTTCATTTACACCAAACCCGCTGCAGACATTCCATCCTCTACCCCAAATATAACTGCAACACTTCGTAATTATCCCTCCATCTGCCTGAAAATGCCTTTCCTCCTTCGCACTTCACGACCCTCCATTAAAAGTGTTCAAAAAGATCGTTTTTTGGTATCACAAACACATGAGTAGTTTCAAAAAATGCTAAATAATGTTAGACATTTATTACATACACAGGTGGTCTGAAAAGTTTCCGACCTCAACATGAAGATGATAATAGTTAGTTAAAATTCCTTTATTGTGGTATAATTACAATCTGCCTTTTATAAGAAGATGATAATAAAATAAATAAATAAAAAGCTTTGTTAGGTTGGAAACTTTTCAGACCACCCTTAAGGTAGGGTGCATACCTACTTAAGGTATTTTTTTTTTCATCTCTAAATCAAGGTATGTGAATACCCCATTTTGAATCAGTGTTTTTGTGTAGATATTTTAGCTTGATTTTCCAAACAACGTCTTATTTTATATTGTTCATAATCTTTTTGAATTTTTGAAGGATATGTGTCTTTTATAGATGAATTTTTTATTATGTCATTTATTATTTTATTTTATTTTTATTTTTTATGCTTTATTTATCTGCACATGGTAACTTTTAGTAAGAACTGACTGTCAAAGAATCCAATTTATATTAAATAGGTGTTTGTTCCTAAGTGACATAGTAAAGTTATTTTTATAAGTGTAGTGAGGGTCGTGGAAGAATATAATTAAATAATAGATATTGTGGAGAAGAAGCAATATTTATAATTTAAAGATATATTCATTATTATTGATCCGTATAGTGAATTCCGAAGATGATTTGATAACAACCGAAATCAGAAGTTGAACTCCCATACTCAAACTTTGAAGTTTGAAGTAAATTCCTAATAATGCTGAGTGTCATGCACAAATGTTGGCTTGAAAAAGTCTTAATAACAACAGCAATGTCCTGACATGACTTTCGGAAAATCTGCTCTGGGGCGAGAGTGACGGAGGGCTTCGAAGAATGACTATGAAGCTACGTAATATAGTGTGATTTCGGGTAGCATTTGACCATAATCATTGTGATGAACATTATATGGAGTTCTTATGACTTTGTTAAATATTCAAAATGACAACTCTGGTCATTCTGTAAGCCAACATCAAGACTAGAATTATTTTGGTGAGAGAGGATTTCCTTATTTCATATCTTGGCCCACAAGATCAGCTCTGAACCAAACCTAATAAATAAAACTAAAATACACCGATATCAAAAACTAGTATCCATGCCTTGAACTGCGGCTTGTGACTCCTACAGAACCTCTCAATGACAGAAACATGCGGTTTATGTGTAAAACATCTCTAGTAACTCGAGAGGATACTATTTCAAAAAGCATTTCAACGTAAGGATGGGTCTCGGTTTCAACTTTACTGCACTCCTGGCGTATCTGGTTTCAACGGAAGATACATTCAGGACGGGCTTCTAAACAGGCATGCGGTCCTGACCCAGGCCAAAACTGAGAAGGATTCCAAAGTATGAATTTATGCATTTATCTTTTCAGTCAAAATCCTTTTATTTTTGTTTTACTCTTGGAATTCTAAATGTATTAGGGCCAATAAAGTGCTAATTGGTCGACAAAATATTTGTAGGAAATTTATTTATATTTCTTTTCCTCTCAAATCTTTCTGTTTTGAATAATACTCAGTAACAAAAAGCATCCTCAATTGCAAATGTATGTATTTGGGCCATAATCTCTTAAGTGATTCAATGTTGGATACCAAGTAATCATTTCTTTCTAATTTACTATTTTACTATTTACTATTACTAATTTACGGCCCGTAACAAACTTGCAACTAGAATTTTTACATTTTTAAACGTATTCTAATTGTTTTTTTTAATACAAATATAATCTTTATTAATTTCCTTTAAGGATACTTCAACCACCAAGGACCATGGCTCTCTCAATGTCGATTGTTCTGTTTCATACAAATTTATCTTCTTTCTTTATATTCACTCTCCACTTGGTTGAAAATGTGAGTTTTACGGAACAAACAAAATTTATTGATAAAAAAAAGCTGTAAATTAACTGCGCATCATTCAATAAGTTTAAAAAAAACTCACACCACGAGTATCTTTGATTCGTTTCTTCGTTTTCTTTGTTACGTTTTGCTGCCCTGAAATTCCCCATAAGGGATCCCATAACATAAGGGATACGCTGCTCGCACTCGTCTCTGAATACCATTTCAATCTTCTTGGTATCTTAAGATACATTTTACATTTTTCCTCACTCGAAATCGCATCCATTGAAAATGGGGCAACGAGAGATTTATTTAATCTCTATGATGCTAAACAGTCATTAAATAAGCCTTCTACATTAAATTGACACTGTATAAACAAATTGATAATATTGTTTTACGTGTTGGTTGGCTTAAATTAGATCTATTTCATATCCAAATCGAAAATAACATTGAAATTATAATTAGCTTCTAGGCATTTTATTTATCTTAGAAAGGAAGACATCTTTTTTTTTTTTTATTCATTCAAAACTCTGATCATGTGAGGGATTCATCAATAAAGATTAGATTAACTAAAATTTAATCAGTAAGAATAAACCATACAAGCAGAGAAAGGCCGATCTTCTGATGGTCAAAGGATGACTATTTGTTATGTCCTAACCTCACTAAATTCACATACCTTGTAAAAAAAGGTTTTTACGGAGGTTCAACCATTAGGGAAGAACCCAATAACCCAATAGCACTACTAGGAGCCAACGAGTTGTGTAAAACCAATTCGTTACACTACACCAAGTGTTACAACAAAAACTACCAATAAATAACAAATATGAAAGTGGACAAAAATAGAAATGTTGCTAGTTTCCTCAATTTTTATCCAGTGAGCTTGTACAAACCACTACTTCTCCCATGGTCTCAGTCTCTGGTGAGACGGACAAGTATGTAGCCATGAAGAGCATGAAGAACCTCACCCTAACGCGCAATCATGCTCAAACCTCCCCACACACTTTCGTACTTATGATCAAACAAACGGACCGGTGTTGTGACTCGTATAAAAATGAATGGGGCACTTTAGAGTCGCTTCTGTCGGCAGTCATAAAGGCAGGCCAGGGTGTCAATATCCACTCAGGGTTGTTCATCTTTTGTTATCAATCGACATTCCACGTTAAAGATTCTTGCAACGTTGGGGTAATCTAAGATTTATGTATTAATGCACACTACAGTGAAACAATTGCGTGTATTAATTTATTAACATTTAGATTGTCTAATAATAAATGATCCCACTACACACATATGTAGGGCGTATAATACTTAAACAGGCACCTTTCAGGTATATAATATATTATTAATTATATAAAATTAGATTTATTGTAAGCACTGATAGGTCAGGGACGATCTCTTTAGATATATCCTCACAATAGTGTTTTGGCACGTGAACTAATTTAAAATAGAACTTAGTTTATAATAAAAAAAATCTCAAGGCTACTGTTTTTAGTCCGCGACATATTCCATCCCTGTGAATACATGAAGGGGAATGATACAAGTACCATACATATACCAGGTGAGATAATATAAAATATAAGATGTTTATTATAGATGAGGACGGACGGGGTGCAGGAATGCCCCCTAGCCGGTCCCTGAGGCCGTTGCATTATTTAAGCGGCCGACTCCTTTGTTGCGGTGCCACTGTGGCCGACCGTAAGTCTGTCCCGGGCATTAGCATAACAAAACAAGACATAAAAATGTACACTGCATGATATACACCTTAGCCGCCCGCTTATCCGCCACAATACTGCCTCCTCTCCAGTATCGGCTTTGCTTTCTCCACTGACTCTCCTCCGCTGGGATCCGACGATTTATCTGCTCCTGTGGAGCACCGGCTAGCTCAGTCCGATTCAATTAGGGTTGGTATTTTCTCAGCTGACTGTATAAGTTGAAGCAGACCGTTGAGGTACTTCCTATAGCGCAAACTATATAGGAATTGTAACAAAACTGCTGGCATCATTGGGTAACCAGTCGATTACCCGACGTCCGTGGCATATATGGGGGTGGTCCACAAATTGCCGGATTTCTAAGACTGTTTTATAAGTTCAAAAAGGTATCATCTGCACATACGGAATAGAGCTATTGAGGAAAGCAAAAAAGACAAGAGCTAAGTATATCCAATCATTTTAATCAAATGTCCTGAGAACAATATTTAATGCCGCTTATTTCACCAGCAACAAAATCACAATATACCCTACATGCATGAACTCATCCCTTCCAAGTTCATAAAATTCCATCGAATCATATCCAACCACACTGATCCCCTAGCATGGGTCATTGCTCCACACATCCCTGTAAACCTCCTCGGAGACTCAAGAAGACTCAAGTGGTAGAGGGCTCGTGACCTGCCGCTGATTGACTTCCGTCCGAGACCGTGGGTAACCATATAAGGAAGGTGACAAAAATCTGGATTTGGGAGGCCTCTGGCCTGTTTGTGAATACTGTATGCATGAAGAACTGTAAATATGGTATAAATGAGAACATTGATTACAATTAATTAATTGTAATGAGTAAGTAGTCCAATAAGACAGATTGCAATTTTATCACAGTAACGATTTTGAACTACGAAAAGATTGCCCACGTAATGATAATTGAAGAACAAGAATCTGACATTAAATAATGCCACATTTTGTAAAAGTAAGTTGTAGAGCCAATCTCCCAAACATTGCAATTCGAATTGAAGAAACGACGTTTTCGCATGAATCATTAATTGAAATGCGCTTTATTTTTTACTTTATTCTGTATTTTTACTGTTAACATTGGTCTTCTCCATGACAAATACTTCTTCCTCGGAACTAAATGAGAAACGAAGAAACCCCGAACATGAGCATATCAACCATAACGGAGATCTGTATCTCAGGGCGGCCGTACTTACATATTTTATCCACCTCTCAAAACCAACACCTTGAACTTAGTGATCTCAGTACAAAAACGCCCACGACTTACATAATTATACTATATTACATATATTTTTCTTAATTTTTTATTAGAAAATCATTAATGAACTTATATTATAACTTATGTTAGTTGCTTTTATATGACATTTACCTCTAGATCTAGAGTAATCAATATTTGCTCACTGATTAATGCTAAAAATGTTAGCAACAAGTTGGCTCACCGAATCCATCGCTCATTTTCCTTAATTGCATTCTTATAATCATTATAAAATATTTATGTTACTATTTTAACTACTGCAGATGTCTTGAGTTTAAGAGATGAATGCTTCATGTTACCCATAGCCCTACCCAAACTACAAACCAAAAAAAAACAGGTTTCATGAAAACACTTTAATTGCCAGTTATCAGCCTGTCACCTTTGGTAGTTGAATATAAATCAAGTTGCCAAAGCATAATACTGAGCAAATCATCTTTATAGTAAGTAAAATTAGAGAGAACGATGACAAAATGGCCGAACCACATTATAAATTGGCCAAGTGGATCTCCACATTTTGATACAAGCACACCTATATTTGTCAGAATACATAGGCTATTGAAATTATTATTGGAAACAATAAGGCACGTCTTCAGCTGATGGAATTCTCGGAGCAAGGGTTTCTATTTAATTTTCAATGGTCATACTGCATTCATTATGAAACGTGCTGAAGTTCGCTATCTCCATACCAGATTGTAATCCTGAGCTTCGCTGGACGGTGAGACAGGAAGAGAAATATGCAATGGCTGCTAATTAGCGATACGATGAGATCAAGCATGGGCAGCCGGTGGTCCCTCGAGGTCTTATAAATTACAGAGGCTGAGATAAAATAAAGGGGGGGGGGCTCATTTCATGTGTGGGGATACTGATTCTTAGGGTTCATAAATCCTGTCCACCCCATCGGCCCGATCTCTTTGTTCGACTGCGAGGGAGCACCAAGCGTGTTTTTTTAATTTTAAAATGTGACGTGCGTTATTATATTGCGCGCATAAATTTACGAACCGTTGACGGCTGACATCGCATGTCTAGAAATCGCCTTGACTCAAAATAAACTCTGCAGCTGTTTAAAGTTTATTATTTTTTAATTTTAAAGACTAAGATATTATTACACTAACCGTAAACATTGTGCGAATACGCAATTGTAAGTTAGTGGGTGGGTGAATTTATTTAGATATTTTATTTTTATTTTTCTAGAAAGTTCTTGTTTTATTTTCTTCATATTGTTTTTGTTTACAGTTATTATTTTTATTATTATTTTTTTTTCTTTCATAAAGCCCCTTTAAACTTACAGATAATTATATAAAATTACAGATCCTCAGACGAATCTATTTACAAATTATTTTTGTGTTTCCTGTAGCATCGCTACATTATGTACGTATATTATGTAAGTTTTGTTATTTTATAAAAGTTATATAATGAATAAACAAGTATAATGATCCACATTATACGTGACTGGACTAAACTGACTAATAAAGGTCTCACCTTTTTAATCAAACTTAAAACTAATTTACATACTAATTCTTAACCTAGTTTTTCCCCGACAGTCTGTTGCCATCGATGCGGGAGGGGTGGTGGGGTCGTCGTGTTTAACACTGGGTTACAGTTATTCCAGATTATATTTTGATTTTATATGAGTAGTGTTATATATTTGTGCGAGGACTGATACTTCATTAACATAAAATTATATAAACTTTTTAAACTCTATTTTCAGACTATATACAGGTATTACTAACTGACTATAAACTATTTACAAGTAGTGCATCCTCTTCTTTTCCAAAGTCTAATATTCACCCTTAGTCCTAACCTAACGGGGACAAATACTTTTATAGATCCCACTTATTTTTTTTTTTTTCTCTTAAGGGGCATAGTCCCAGGACAATAAAAGTATGATTATTATTATACCTAAACATATGTGGAGTTTCTTGAAAATTTGTTTGTTGATTATGAAATAATTAATTGATATTTTGTTTAATAACACTTGTCTGTGCATATTTTTTTTCAAAATAAAAATATGTATAGAGGTTAGATTTTATTATCTTTCTTTGTTACGCTTTAAATACTCTCTTGATCGTGGGAAAAATCGACGTTTGTCTTAAATAGCTTCTGAACTGAGGCATAAGAGAGAGTTTTTCAGCATTGTTTGACATACTTCCTGTTATTATAATTACCCTAATACGCTTTTAAACAGCATCAAATATGGGCTGTTTAATATACCAATAAAATTTCAGATACATTTTACAGCCTGTACAGTAAAACACACAGTCAAACAAAACAGTATTACCATTTCTTGTTTAAAGTTTCTTGGCAAGTATTCATGTTTATAGACTATAGGTTCATTGCAACTATTAAGTGGTCATCGCAAGCTGTAGTTAATTTTTTTTATTTTGTTACTTGTTTATTTCTTGCAATATTTCACTTCTTATAAAAAATATTAAAAAAAAACAAATTCATAAATTTTTGAGATACGCTTTTCCTACCGTTTTATCATAGTATTCGGGTAATGTTTAAGTTAATTTATACTTACTGCTTCATGATATATTATCATTAATGTATTATCAGTGGATTAGAGGTTTTCAACGCAGAAATAGTTCTAAAGTTGAAATTCCAATGTAATAGATTCATTAATCATATTTTTTAAAATTCTTGTACTCGGTCATTGGCATACTTGAAAAAATCGTAAAATGAATATATCGCGGATGAATCTTGAGGATACTGTGATGAGTATGAATGTATATTTTATACGGGTAATTATTTTACTAATACATCCCTTAATTGCTATCTTTTAGAGGGTTGAAAACTTTATTCTTGTCATTTGGCTATCATTTGTATGTCAAACTGACATACACTGGTGCTGACAAACAAACCCATAAATGAAAAGAAATTTCTTCAATATTTGTTTGGTTTGCTTGTTGTTTTTTATGGGGGTAAAACCGTGTGGTCATCAACGCCTTGGAGTCTTGGTAAAGGCAATCTAGTAAAGTCTACTAGTGCTTAATAAAACACCGCGGGCCCCCAGAAGCTGTCCGAGATCCCAGCGGCACACCAGGACCAAATGCCAGGAAGAGATTTATTATTAGCAGGGAACAGTGGCTATAAAAAACAATGAATCTGTCTTACAAATAGAGTAGTATATATTTACTATAGGTTTTTGTAACGGGTACTCAGATTTTATTTTTTGCACGATTACACCATATACAAAAAATGTATATGATTGAAAAAAAATCAGAGAAATTAATTAAAATTAAAATTAATTTGGTGAAAAAATAATAAGTTTATTATATGCTTATGCGCCCAAAGGGTGCATTAATAAAATTATGTCAACAGGATCGCTTTACATTGGGTTCAAAGGGGTTGCATTCATTCATCATCGCTCCAACACCCCCTGGGAAACAAACACACATGTAGTAATTATAACAATTCGAAAAGCCGCTCTAATTGTCATATGCATATTAGAAATGCCTTTATAAGCATACCGAAGGGGGCCTGACAATTTATTTCCGGACAAACACATGTTCATTTCGCAAACGTGCTAAAATTGTTGATATCCACACATCCCACAATAAATAAATCATTTACCTTTGGATCCTTTAATGAAACGTAGGCGTAACATGCTTACCTGCAACAAACAAATAAATCCAATTAAAATTAATCCTATTTTCAGAAAAACTCTGATTGAAGTATTCTTAATAAAATTAATGTCTTACAATTACTATTATCTACATCAATAAACATAATTAAATGATAGTTTAAAACCCATGTATATAGTTAACAATATATTCAGATATTATCCATAAGTGAGCCTACAAAGAAAATTTGGAATGCTGATCAAAAAAAAAATACAGTTTTTGACACAAAGAAAACTGACATTAAGCAATGCAGTATTTTGCGCATGTGAGTTGTAGATCCAATCTCCCGAACATTGGCATTCAAATTGGAGAAACCAGTTATTCACAGGAATAACACATTTACTGTAGTGCTTCTTGTCTTTTTGCTTTTTGAGGTTTACACTTTTAATGTGTTATTTTTCTTTCTTTTTTGTCATTTGTTAATATGAGCCGTACTTCTCAGCGAAGACTTCTTCCTCTACTACAAGAGAAACAAAGGAACTCTGACCACGAGGTGTATCAACCGTACCAGGAGTCTGCTCTCAGCACGGACGTGCCTACATATTTTAATTATCTGTCTCGAAAGCAACCTCAACCCATTACTAGGTTTTTTTGTAGTTTTCTAAAAACATTTAAACTGCCCCCACGGGGGGTATTATAATGTTTATATATACGTGTAGAAGTACTCATTCAGTCAAATAACTGCCAACGCGAGGATTTGCGTAATATGTCCGTTATATTTATAAATAAACTAGTTATTCCATTAACCTACAGGTGAATGACGAGTTATGAGCTTCACTTGTCCAATATAATAATAGTTATATTTTATGTTCGAGGATAAACCTTTTACATAAATTTCACAGAGTAACTGTCATACTTACTCAGCTGTAAATCATAGACTGGCTATTAAGTCGTTAGACGGTCTGATGGGTTAGTGAATATATTTCTAGCGGTGAAACGTGTTCTGTAATGTCAATGCAGTTTAGTTCAGATTTATCGCAGCGTTGAAAAGGGGCCGTATGTAATCACCGACCGTATTTATCTAGGCCGCGCACATAAATCCAATGGGCGTTTATTTATTTATTATATGTAAAGATTGATTGTTTAGTTGTATCTAGAACGAACTTCAAAACACTGTGACCTTGAAAATACATATAATTGATATGCATATAATATAATTATTCAAGTTAATAATGTAATATGATTCACATATATTGATATAATTCTTTGTAGATTAGTCTGTTAGATGGATAAAATCTTTATTCTTGGATTATGCCCTGTATGAATACAAATAGGCATAAATACAAAAAACGAATTCAAAGAAATATGTATATATATATTTTTTCCCTTAGCTCTCAAATTTTTAAGATTACGGATAAGGGAAAAATGAAGGAATTTATTTGGGGTGAGCGGATCCTTTTACTAGGAGTACCTCTTTGAAGGTGGAGTGAGGGAATTAAGGAGTGTGGGAAGTCTCGCTAGGGGTGAAAATGTTGCGGTGCAGTGGTGAGAGTCCACTGAAGGCTGAGTAAATAACGTCGCAGGTATGGTTTAACCAAAATTAAAATAAAAGGATAAATAATAAAAAAAATACAAAATCTCCAAAAATAAGAACCAAACAATAAATATACAGAAACTAAGGAATGATACTCGATCTGAATTACAGCTTGTATTTTATATTGTATAATTTAATCCCAGAATAAACCCTTAGACCCACCAAATGTGCAAGGACAATCATTAAAAGTGGTCAGTTATAAACTAGGAAAATCCAATCTTTTCACATTTTGGAGAACGAGAAATATTGTTCATCTATAGGTTCAGACAAAATAACATGCAAGAACTAAATCCACTATCTGAATTGAAAATTAGGCATATACTAACTAATTTGTGGCTTAAAACCGCTGTCACTGTAAATTATTATGGAAAGTGCTCCAGAGAGTGACAGAAGCCTTTTCCAAACCTATGCAACCAGGTGTATCAGGCAGTTTTCGCGCGATCTGTGGACTGTGTCAAGAGAATCAGAAATAGCAGTTAGTGACGCAGTGCCACAGGTCATCTTAGCTAAAAATATCCAATGAACCCCACAAGAGTAATAAAAAGGAAGAAATAGCAAAAACTTGTATGCTAAGAAACCAGCCCCCTCCATACCTCCTGGGTAAACCCAGTCGAAGAGCGTGGAAGTTTGTTAAAAGTTGAAAAATACATTGTTTTACATTTTTTAAATATCCCACATAATCAATTGCCGAATACTCATGAGATTGGTGTACAGTTGTGTTTTTAGTAAGATTTTGATACTATTTGATGTTTTTAAGGGTTGATAGTTCTTAAATTTGTTTATTAAATTAGTTTTTTTTTGGAAATAATTGGATATTTCAAGTATTGTTAATTTTAGTAGAATAGAAAGACAATTTCAAACTGTTAGCTAGAATATATTTTACTTTATGACTATGGCCGATGTTAGGGATAATAATTTAGTTTGTTTCCATATGCTGAGGTAAGATTTTTATCATTTGAATTTTGATTTAACTGTAGAGATAACTAAAGATGACAGCTTAGAGCTGTCGAAAGTGTTTTTAAAAAAAAACTAAATTAACAGTTAGTCAAAGATAAAAAGCTGTGTTATTTAAAGAGTAATGAAGTTGAATGAAAATTCAGAAAGGAACAATAACGAGACACATTTAACGTACAGTCATACTTCGATACGATATCGATCCGTAGTCATATTTCATAGTTGGGTTAAATTTTTTGAACAATCAATTAATGCATTAAAATAACTGCTGGATATTTCTTTATTGTTTTCCCCTTTGAAAGAATATGTTTCTACTTATTTTCACGTTTCGAACTTCACACTTTCAAGAAAATTGCGTAGTTTAGCCTTTGGATTTGAGTATTATGACAACTTTGTATATCATAGGTTACTACCCCACCAGAATTTCATTTATAAGATTTAGAGTTCCAATCGACTAGCTAACATATCAAAGGCTATGAATATGGGCGTATATTGCAATATATCCCCTGTGGTGCGCAGGGGTGCATGTACCCGCTGTACGCTGACCTAACAAAGCACAAAGCAGCAGCGAGTACATTTAATATGACAATACCATATTTATCACCTTTGCTTTTGAATATCCAAACAGTTTGTATTAGTTGGGCTAAATAATTAAGTCTCGTCATATGCATTACAATAAAAATGATTATCGGTAGTCATATTTCAAAGTTTGGTCAAACGTTGCAAACAATTAATAAATACATTAAAATAAAGGCTGGATATTTCTGTATTCTTTTCCCCTTTGAAATGACATTTTTCTACTTATTTTCAGTTTTTTTAACGTTACACACTTTCAAGAAAATTGCATAGTTTAGCTTATGGATTTGAGTATTATGACATGTAAGCACACTTGAGTTAATAACATTCTGTTTGTGCTCTAAGAAAAACGTTCTTTTGCAGAAAATAAATAAAAGCTGTTTCAGTATATTAAACGTTAGATTCAATAAATGTTCAAAATACGAAATAAAGTTCTCAATCTAGAAGCTGGGAATCGCGTGATAGATAGAATTTTTATAGCATTCATAAACCTTGAGCGCAGAAATTGTAGGGAGTGGCGCAACTGTTAAGTGGGTCATATATTAACAAGCTAGAAACTGACAAAGAGTTTTAAATAATTTTATAATTAATTAATTAAATAATAAAATTTTAAATAATTATTAGATTTACGACAGAGCATGGATAAGAAACCAACAGTTTCTAGTTTGCGCAAGACATAGGAAGGTAGGGTAATTCCGGTTGTGGATATGTTGGATAGGTTGACACTCTAATGAAAAAAAAAAAAAACTTTTCGACCCTCTAGCCGTTTTGCGTCCCGAAAAAAAACATCAAAATTTGTCGTTGATTTTTGGTGTTTTTTTTTTATAACAGTTCCAGTGCATTATACACAACACATTTTTCCATTGTTTTTTTTTAGAAGATGAAATTTCCTACATGCACAATTCATATTGCGTTAAATGAAACTCGGATTTCCTGAACATTGGACCAGACAAGCTTCTTTATCGAATTAAAGCTGCTATTTTTCATTGCTATGTCTAGTATCTGGGGTGTGTATTAAGTAAACAAGTAATTTAGTTCTGAGAAAATAAAAACGATAGTAAAATTGTACGCAATCATAATTTCACAGAACGTGCAAATTTATAATGGCAAAGGCAAGAAGACAACAACAAAGAATTCATATAAGCTCCTAACCGAAGACAATTAGAGTCAAATCTATGAGATAAATATAATTTTGAGCAGTAGTTTGGTATGATTTGAAATTAAATTGAAATACTTCATGCCACAGTAGTACTGTCTATCAACTGTAGCATGTGAGAGTAAAACTTGCTAATTTCGTTAAAGTTGTAATAAAATTAGCATTCAATGCTTACAATTAGCATTACTTAAAAATTATTTATTGAATGCATATTTCCTGTAATAAAAATCAGTGTGGACATGATTTCTTGATTATTTTGCCTTTATAGCACATTAACGTAAAATGTATAAACAAACATTGCTGTTATAGTTAAAACCAAAATATTTTAGAATGTTTATTTATCTGTACATATTTGATTGACAAATTATTTTTTAGGAGGAAATTTCTTGCTTAATGTTCGATGTCATTAACCGGAACGGCGTGAGCTCGAGTCCCAGCAGAGAAAGACAGTGCCGTTAGTGGCCTGGAAAATGACCACATAAACAGTATTTCATCAAGCCCTGAAAGAGTGGTTACATTACAGGAGGGCATTACAAAAACTCTCTGCTTAAAGAATTTGAATATTGAAGCTGCGAATCAGTGTTCGAACCGACCGACCTAGGCCATATGACATCCGTTTATTCCCCCCCCCCCCCCCCCGTCGGGGATATAATATCATATAATTGGCCGTTGGGAGCCACCGTGTATAAAGCCCTACATTATTTATAAAATGAAATACTGTTTTGTCATGCGAGCTCGTGAAATTTCCACCGACTTGCATGTCTCTAATGTAGCTTATTACCTTAGCAATTTTCTCTTATCTGCCCCTCTCACTCCCTAACTCATTGGCAACTGAAACACATTAATTTACATACGCTAACAAAACAATTCGGTAAACTTCATAACTGGTTAGGGCATCATATAATTTTCTGATTTACGGTTCTTAACAACTGGCGAAAATGGCCGATGGAAAAACGATCGATTACATTTCATGAACCTGAGTACGTGTGGGATGGATCCAAGTTATCAAAATAGTTTAAATAAAAGCACTCACTATCGGCTCAGAGGTAAAGCCTGTGGTGCCTTGCTACTTACTAATTAAGCAGAGGACGGATTGTTCTTACCCTGGAGATCGAAAGTTAGTAACTACTTTTAATTAGTAGCAAATCCGAACAAGAAGATTGAAATTCCGGTTACATTGCCAGCAATGAACCGGTTACAACCAGCAATTCATGTTCAAATCCTAGAAGTCGTTATTGTGAGAACATGATGACTATGGATGCCAGACAAAATGGAAACATGGTAGTGAAATCTTTCGCAAAACGTGCATATTTATAATGGCAAAATCAAAAAGACAACACAAAAGAGTTTTTTTTCATATTTCTCAAAATTTTTCGACGTGCCAAAACTAAAATTCGTTTAAGCTTCGGATACAACATATAACCGGAGAAAATCTGAGTCTCCAAAAACTTCCAGGCTAAACACAATTGTGAGCAGTGAATGACTGAACAAGGTAGCAATCATTATATTAAATATGAGTTTGTTCTTACTCAGACATAGCCTCAGTATAATAAACATATTATTATTATCCGAAATCGTAACATTTATTTATGATTATAACTCTATTTAAAAAAAAAGGACGGGTTGAAGTGGTATGTATTCCGTGCAATGAGCAGCTAAGACGCTCTCCTGGGTATGATTGGTCCCCTAAAAATTCATTATATGTCCCTTTGAGGTAGGAGAACTACTCAATGAATACCTCCCCTTAATTGTATATTAGTGTGTGAGTAGATCTTACTAAGTGATGATTAGTTCTTCTTATATTTTCTTCATATTCGATTGTTTTTTATGTATTTCATTATATATTTTTGATTCCTGATAAATACTTTATGTGCATATGTATGTTTTTTATTTTCTTGTTTTATTTGACTTTTATTTGGCGGCCATTCATTAGGCCATTGCCGGCTATAAGGCTTAATGTATTACGTATTAAACATTCCTTTAGTGACTGCGCCTTTTAGTTCTGACAAAGGACCGTTGGCGGACCTGTATGGGACCTCCTGATTGGTCGAGGCCGATTGTTCGTCACTACAGCTATGGAATTAGCCAATCACCGCTTGGCTAGATAGGCTCGTAGTGGAGCGTTGACTTCTTGTCTACCAGTCCGCAACATACCTAATAGGGAATTACTGCGGGCGCTAAACGGAGTGGATCATATCTCATTCGACTGTAGGACTGTGGCTTATAGCCCGAAGCTTCGAAGATAAAACCAATTCGAACGATCCTATCCAACTTATCCAAAGTCCCCAGAACTGTAACCAACGCTCCCTTCAACATTACAAACTCACCCCTTTAGTTTTATAGTTTGTTGCCAATTCGGTATCCTCAGCAATGTATTAATACGTTAATGTTGATTTGCCGATAAAAACATTAACGTATCTTGTAACTGTGAATGAAATCATAAAATCACTAATAACCTGCACAGTTCGAAAATAACAGTTAATTATTCAAAACATTCAAAAACAAAATCGTTTTTAAAAAAAGCCACCTAGAAATTAACCAGTACCGGAAAAACTACAATAACGAAATTATTAAGTTGTTCAGATATTTAGGGTTGACGCTGGATAAAGGTCTACCTTATTCTATGCATACTAACAACATTAAAACCACTTATTAAACTCTGTGTACAAAATACTATAAATCTAATTTTAATTAAAAAAATAAACTGTGGAAGTATAAAAAATGTATCCGACCAATGATGTGTTACTCATGTCAGGTTTGGAGCTCAATGAGCACAACAAGTCTTCCATACCTACTATTTAATTATAGCCGGAAACAGACTACTACACTAAAATTACAGACATTACACAAAAGTATTACGTATGGCAGCTATTAATACATATATTTAATATTTATCATTTATATTTGTTCAAAAATGTACTTGCTAATATAAAAAATAGGAGAGCACAATACAAATATATATAAACGATGCATTCACAAACTTATGTAAATATTTATTTTAATCTCAATTTCAAATTAAACTATAGATTGTATTATTGTATTGTTGGAATATTAGGGAAGATAAAGCCTATCAGAAATAGTCTGTTATATTATCAATTTAATAGAGGTTTTTTATTTTATCCTTCCTCTAAAAAATAATTATATAATTGTCATATATTGTTAAAACAATAAGAAGAAACTGAAGATCTATCTATCTATCTCTTATACCGTTTTTCTATGAATTTTGTTTAAGTATAATTAAAAAATAAATAATAAATTCACTTAAACCTATAGGAATATGTATTGAATTTTCAAATGATGAGATGATTAAATCAAATGATATAAATATTGCATTTATTTTTAGAAAATATGTTATAACAATATCCTTAAGTGTTTCTCAGACTTCTTCTCTATATTTCATAGGATTGGTCTCCGATCTCCTCCTGTCGTTATAGCTTAGCAGTTAAAAGTTTGGAAACACTTGTTCAAGCCAATAGTCAATCAAGCCAATAGTTTATTATCGCTCTCTCTCTCTCTCTCTCTCTCTCTCTCTCTCGCTCTCTTTCTCTCTCTGTCTCTCTCTCTCTCTCCCTCCCTCTCTCTCTCTCCCTCTCTCTATTCTTCAAAGTATGAACCTACAACCAGACAAAAAATCCTACATCATTATACATTGTAAGCAATACATCAATAAACGAATACGAAAAAAAAAAAAGTGGTGATTTGATCACTGGAGCGACAAGTATTTAAAACGCCAAGATCTACACATCCCATAACACTAAGGAAGACACTCGTGAGATCAAGTTGATGGGAACGATGTCCCGTCCTGAGATGGGATAGCTAATTCACGTCTTATTGATATACACTAATTAACATATCCTAATAAATCAATTGGCCTGCCTCCCGGTGGGCCTGACGAGACGGAGACAAATAGTCAGAGATGGGCTCTGATGGTTCAGCCCCGAATAGGCTCCGCGGTTCATCAGTCTTCATTGATGGCTCCAGGAAGCTTATGATGGTCTGTGCGACCCACGCTCATAGGCTGGATCACCGTAATAGACTCAGAGAGGATGGTCGAGACTTCTCTAAGCACTTAAGCGGTTAAAGTGGTCCGATTATTGTCTAATTCTGATGATGAATGAAAAAAAAATTAGTTATATGCCGTATTGAATGTGTAATATCGAAGTGAAACAAGTTGTATACAACTATTCTGAAGCACATCCTCTCAGATACCTTGAGTCGGGCCTCTTCACGGACGACACACATGTGTTCACATAATCCTGGAGTGACACATATATAAATAGTAAACAGGCTTCTTTATGCAAGTTAGATAAGTATTCCTTTAAGTGGAAATAAAAAGTCAATATAATCAAAATTAAAAGCAAAATGTTTCACAAAACGACCTAAAATTTTAAACAACATATCACACAGGAATAAAGAATGATATGAAGGGTTTATTTACAGCACCTTGGTGAACCTTTCGCAACACACATAAACTATTTATTGACAATCGGAGTATCAAATATATTTATCCTTTATCCATTCATCAATAGAAGTTCTAAGCTTAATACCCATACCTAATGACTCGTTTAAAATTTGTTACCTAAGCTCATATCAAGCAGGACCAAGGTAAGTCATACCAACACCAGCACACTTTAAATAATCCAAAGTTTTTAAGAACAATATTTGACAATCCAAGGTACGTTATAGTAGCGAAGTTGCATGAAGTATCCCAGGCTTATTAAATTCTAGATATTTTAAGTGACAACCAAAAAACAAAGTAAAGAAAAATGCGAACAAAACGAGATTATATTACTTCGAAATATTGCTCACCTCGATAAATTAGACAAACAGGTTTGCGCATAATATAGTACAGAAATTTTTTTTTTAAATTAGGATCCAGTATTTGTTTGTTATAACTATTTTCTTTGTCGATAATCATATTTTTCTTAAATTAAAAGTCATGGGGAAATCTTTGAAGGAATAATTTCGCTCTTTTTTCTAGTTTTTTTTAATTCGTACCTTACTTTATATTTATACATAAATCAAAAACTACTTGTTTACGATTTGTTACTAAAGATCATATCAACTTTCGCAGCAGGTACGTCAGTCATGCCAACACTTCAATTGATTCAAAGTTTGTATGAATGCAATCAAAGTGAGAATACATTACTTCGAAACATTGCTTATTTAGATAGATTACCCCCAAAAAATCTTTTTCCATTGTCATCCAGTATTTATTTGTTTTTTTATACTACTTTTACCGATAGGTTTTTTAATCATATTTTTGTTAAATTAAAAGTCATAGGGAAATCATTAAAGACTTTACGTGTTGATCAAAGTAAGGAATTTGGACACTGAAATTTAATAAAGATAAGGAGTTATTGAATTTACCATATTATAAATGATGAATTTACATGAATGGAAATTACTAATGGGTTATGTGTTAAATATTAATATAAAATCCTAGACAAAATTATCCTATCACTTCATTTTTCATAGCATGCGATAGATAAACAAAAACCTCTCATATTATTCACCATCAAGAGGAATAATTTCGTTTCTTATTTTTAGACAAAGTTCATTGCACATTACTGACATATGAGTTATTATTATGAAAATGGAAGTAATCTATTAATTGGCATAATGAGTGACAGTATGAATGAGATCTTAAACCACAATTATAAAATTGAAATTTTACAGGTAAGGAACATTCTAAAAAAAATACAGAAGACTGATAAGGAAAGATCATGAAATGTTCACTAGTCCACTTCAGCCCATTGAATAAATTTTACTATATTATCAAATGCTGACAGGGGTGATATGCACAGAAAAGTGAAGTATCTTTCACCGGAAACTTCATATTATTATACTGAGCCCACAAGATATTGACAACATAATGGTTGTCCTTGCACCAGTTTCGTGCTGGGTCGGCGTGTTGGTAAACGTGTGCTGTTTATAGAAGTGACTGATATCCGTAGTTCTTCAGCAGTTTATGTTTTTTCAATACCTTGAAACGATAACAACTATTTAATAAAATTTATCAATTCAGTGCTGAATAATAAGTAACAATGCAGCGGACCTTTACTTATTTAAAAAAAAAAAAAGCTAACAGTCTGAATCGTGGCATGGCTTGCATGCACCATTAATTAAGACGTAGTTTGGAAAAAAAAACCAATCCAGTGTAAAAATGCACACTCGGTCACTACTAATCTCATTTTCTAGTATTTTTTTTTTCATTTTCTTTAATACTTCGTATCTCACTTTATTTTTATAAATAAATCAATAATTGCTCTGTGATATAAATTTTACGTACTACAGACTGAGTATATTATGTATTATATTGATAATATATATACAAAAAACTATCTACACATATACCAGAAACTAAAATTCAGAAATTCGATCGCCTGACATAGTTAAGAAGCTGGTTAAGGAACAAGAAATACGAGGGCGTGCCAAAAAGAAACCGAATTATTTTTGAACAAAGAAGCTATACATTTCTCCAATCTTATATTCCACTGTTTGAAACATTTTTTAAATTCCTCTTTTGTGATGGCAGACAGCGCCTCCGTCTTTTTATCTTTACTTTTTCCGTTCATGTCCCTTTTCATTCGGGGGAATAAAAAGAATTTACAGGGGGCTTCATCGGGTGAATAGGGAGGATGGAAAACAGTAGTCTTACAATTTTTGGCCAAAAATCGGCGCACAGAGAGGGCTGTGTGAGCGGGAGCGTTGCAGCCACCCTTCTCATCCCTAAATCTTCAATTAAAATTCGCTGTACTGAACTACGAGTCACTCCAGATTTCTCCATAACTTCTTCGATGGCCCGTGGTCAATCTTCCAGGACGATTTTGCGATTTATTTCTACATTCTCGTTGGTTCGGGTTCGTCGAATGACGTCCAGAACGAGTTTGATCATTGATTGCCATTTTTCCACCAGTGGACTCTCACCACTGTACCGCAACTATCAACCTCTACCGAGGCTTCTCACACTCCTTAATTCCCTCACACCACCTTCAAGCAGGTACTCCTAGTACAAGGATACGCTCAACCCAAATATCCGTTTATTTTTCCCTCATCCTTAATCTTATAATTAGAGAGCTAATCAAAAAAAAAAAAAGATTGTCATTTCCTTACTTTTAAAACCACTCAAACACTTGAGGTTTCCCCATAGCATTATTCTCGCAGGCCGCTTTTAACATTCAAGAGTTTTTGTAGCAGTTTTCCCGAACAGTTCACGAACATCAGTATTCACAAAAACCACCGTCACAAATAAAATAACTTTTCAGCTATTTATATTACAACATTTATAACTCTTTTTCAAATTATTTAAGTAAGTCTATATGAATAAAATGTATAAACTATTTTCTGTTTTAATTATAGTTCATCGTATTCAATAAATTTACCATCTTATAATTTTTAAATCTATTACAGTAACGGCACCAATCCAAATATGTACTCACATACAGTTTTTATATTGTTATTACAGATCTTTAAGATTTCTTATTTTAGAAATTTTACTGTGTATATATTTTATATTTGTCCTTTTCAAAATTGTAGTCTAGCCTGAAGGCGAAAAGTTTAAGGTTTAATGATATAGTGGCAATAAAAGAATTGTGAAACGACTAAAGCAAATGTCTCTTTTTAAGCACCAATACCCTGGAAAATAATTTTTTAGTGAGTTACCTCATTCAACATATCAAAATTAGATACATCATTTGTCATTCCTTTTCTGGCGTGTCTTATGGGGGTAATAAAAACTTTGGTCTCTAGGATTGAACCCTTTGTATTTGTTTGTTTCTAATAGAAAAAAAAAAATAACAAACAGTCACACAAAGTTTGGCCTGGAGCCATAAACCTGTTCGGCTACGGTTTGGGTTTATGGGTTGCAAAGGAGCCCTTTGAAGGCGAAACCTACATGGGTGGTTGGCTGTATTTACTTCAAACACAGGCTACTGTTTCTGTAAAGGATACATTTGTTTTGATAAAATAGCCTTTTCTAGTCAGAACACTTCTGATGTTCATCTCATTGTAACACTACATTAAAATAAATGTTTGAAGCAGCACTGAGTGTTTATGATAGGTGCCAATCGGTAAACCGTTTTGAAAACTTTATATGAGATCCAAACAAAGAAAATAAATGTTGCGCCCAACGTGGGGCTTGAACACACGACCAAAGAGCATAATGTTTAAGCTATTGAGCTAGCCGGGCTGTTCTGAATCATCTGACAGATGAGCAGACTGAGTTGGTTTGTCTCAATATCCTTTTAATAAAGAACATGTAAACTTTTATTATTTTGTATAAATATATTTATGCACACGTTTAAATTTTACTCAACCTCAGAACATAGATTGCAGTTTAAAAAACTATTGTAACAAGATGGGAGGTGAGTACAACATGTTTTATATTGTTTTTATTATTATAAACAAATTTATTATGATAAAATTACTACCTGCCTTATTTAATACTCAATAGGCGATAAGTAATTGAGATAAATGAGAGGAGGAAATCTTCAAAAGTTGTGCTATGAGTATGGTTTTGATGAGAAAGGTGAGGTATGAAAGTATGGGAAAGATGCAGAGCGAATTCTTCCGACCACATCCGAAACCACCCAGGACCCATCATCACGACGAAGTGCTTGTGAAACAGGATGATACTTTAGGATTTTTTTAGATACATTCCACAGGGACTTATCCCTGGTAGACAGAGAGGAGAGGTGGGAATTGAAAGAATCGGAACGGAAGGGCGCAAATTACCGCTTTACCAATCTGCTGTAGTTTTATATTGTATGTTAATTTATTGAATATTCATTATAAATATTAATGCTAAAAATTGAGTATGTTCTGCCAGCAATAATATGAATTATTAACCGTTCAAAATCGTTTTTTAAACAGTAAATAATATTGGCGTTTACAAGCAATAACTATAAACATCTCAAATAAAAAATAAAATTAATTTCTACTTTACTGTTAAATTTTCTAGTAAAGTAAAACTGGTACTTAGCATTTAAACCTTCCGAGTGACTCAAAAAAGTGCCGATGTTTCAGCTTTCTGTGCTTATGGAACAAGGCTGACTTCAATTTTTGCTTTCTCCCATACTTCCTTAACATCTTCACAAATACCTTGTCGGAGCAACGTAGATTTATCCCTTTTGAGATTAGTTTTGCGTTATTTTATCGTGGACACGCTATCTGTTGCGATACTTCCCTTAACAATACCCGAAACCAATTTCAGTTCAATTACGAATATATGTTTGATTTTCCAGCTCAGCGAAAAATAATCTAGTCAGTAGAGATTTGTACCTTGCAAAACTGGAACTTTTTATTTTTTAAAATTTTTACATATTGGTCCCAACAAATGAAACCTGGGTTTTCCAACTTAAGCGACTTCGGGAGAACTTTTGATTCGTTTTTGGTTATAGAGCAAAAATCGAGGATGTATGTCTATATTGCTTTAGAGCATGGACCTTTTTTTGTCCAAATTCTCTCATATCCAATTTTTTTACCGTTCCTGAAATGACAAATATCCAAATTCAGAGGTGTTGTATAAATTTAATTTAATTTAATTTAGCCCATAGACCGATCTGATTTGGGATCAGGATTTAGCCAAATCCTCCTTTTGTTTTTTGATCAGTTTGCTAGTTTTAAGAAGATACCTTTCCGTGCTTATACCGTGAGTGATGATAATTAAATCGTGATTCCGCTGATGCTCGAAAATGTATCCTAGCACAGGTTGAATCTAGACGCCGCGGGAAACAAGTCGAATTCCACGGAATGAGATCTGACCTCATTACCCAACCGGAATAATGTATGAAATTTGAACGCGCGTTCTGAACCAATAGCGAAAGAGGGGAATTATTTGTTTAAGAGTACTTAATAGGGCGGAGAACAATGTTGATTGTGTTTGCCCTCGGAACGGTCTTTCGGTTGATTGGCTGGTAGTGATTAACAGAAATCGATGAGGGGACTGCACCATTGTGTAACACTTAGCATAAACCAGAAACCACAATCCGAGCTAATCCAGTCTAACACCGCTTCTTATACTATTGGTTAGGCACTGCTATTGTCAATGGTTAATGTACTCGTGAAATGTCTATCACATCTAAAATTCACTTTGCCCAATCAAAGGTATCTTTCGGCTGTAAAAAAGTCGAGATAACGATCTTATTGACAGTGTCGATAACTTTTTGTAATCACTGGAGCAACTACATACGACCGGTTTGGAAAGAAATGATCGATACCGCCGGATTAGTGAATGTTAACGATATTAATTGGAAAAGAAATACGGAGTGGTCAAATCAAATTTTTTTTTCAAATCAAATCTTTATTGTGATAAAATTACAATCTGCCTTATTGGGCAATAATTTCTCATTCATAGAAAATAGTATGAGCAATAAATAATGAGCCATTCTTCATTCACTCGCTTGTTCATACAGTATTTACAAACACCCCAGAGACTTCCAAAATCCGCATGATTGTCACCCCTCACGCTTAGGGTGGTTGGATATGTTTCGATGGAATTACGTGAACTTGGAAGGGATGAGTTCAAGAATGTAGGGTAAATTAAGAACGTTATGAAGGGGTATGCTGCTATGGAATCAAAAGAGATATCTAGAAAAATAGGAAATCTGTAATGCATGAGAGGAAAAAATTTGCATAACATCATACGGGCATGAAATGCAATAACCATGTCTCTCGAGCTCTGTTAAATATTACTAGTAGCATTATAGTAAGCAATTGTTTGGTTTTCCTATATATCGTCACTCACTAATTCGTTCTCAGCACCCTATAATTTATGCGTTTTGATAATTTAATGAAATAGGACTAGCAGAAAAAATAATGCCTGTTTTTTTCCTTAATTTTTGATGCAGTCAAAATATTATTGTAGATTATCAAATATATTAATCTGAAAAATGTAAGTTGATGTAAGTTAAGTATGTTGTAAGTTGATGCATCTCAATTATTATTATTTTTGATTTGGCTCTAATAAAAAGAAATACCTAATGAAAAAGATAATAAAAAAAAGTACAATTTGTGATTCAAACATTTTGGTGGTTTCGAAATTTGTGGCCAAAAATCAGCGATCAGTGTGCACTCACAATACTGTTTACATTCATAATTTAATAAAGATAACTTCAGTTTAAAGGGATAGCACATAAGGGGGCTATTATTACTAAAAAGTTGATATTAGACAAAGACAGTGTAAACATTGAAAATATGGTTTGAACGAATTTATGAGTCACTGTATTGTTTAAAACATTTTTTTTTTTAAATGTTTTACAACTTACAATCTACTCTAGTGGTCAATGTTATCATTCTTCCCATATTCACATTTAAAGCATTCACTCACTTATTTATATGATGTGCAGAATTTACAACCCCACCCTTGCTCTTCGTACATCGTCCACATCACCAAATACTGGCTAATGAAATAGGTTGTGAGTCACAGACGCTCTGAATATTTCTGGATACTGGGCATTGCCAAAACTTTCACTGCTATGAATCAGAAGGATTATATCGATGTACAAAGCAGTATAATGGATATGCTAAAGAATTTAAGATAATTAGATATATTTTCATAAAATTACAAAAAATCAATTAAATAGTACTGATCATGACATTGATATCTTTAAATTTATTAATTATAGGAATGTATTAATTATTGACACTTAATCATGACAAAATTTTTCATGTCATAGGTTCATCAAATGATTGTTGGTCAAATAATTCTGACTAGTCAAAAGTGAAAACTAAAGGATATATGGTTACGGAATACAATGCCAACGAATAAGGCCTTAAAAATCAGACAATCAAGTGTTCAAATTATTATTAGCTCTTTTGCATATCCTTCTTTATGTAGATATTCATTATCAACTCTTACCACCTCATTTGTATTTTAAAAGTGAACTAATGAAATAATAACTAATTTAATAAATAATATATTCATATAATATAATAATAATGAATCTAAAAAATACTAATCACGACAATAATTAAAGATTGATGGTTTTGATGGAAGGCAGCCATCAACCATTAAGTGGATCATAACCACAGCAAACTGCTCACTAATTTTCTATTCTACTTGACTAACTGTTGAGACACTCCGAGCGACGACTGAGGTATTTAGAAATAGTTATGAAACATTAATGATCCCTCGTTGAATAGACCCCAAGGCCTGGAAACTAAAGGTCAGTCAAATCAAAACAAAGAGGAGTCCTCAATCATTCAAATGTCGCCTTTCAAAAGTTAATGGGAAAGGTTAGCGGCACGCTTGTCCGACCTAAATGTATTATGGCCTATGGGAAGCATTGTTGTACTTCGCAACGGTGGATTATTGGACATAACATCGCTTATTGGACGAGGCAGGATTTCCGGCTTCCATCAATGATCAATGTCTACTGTGTACGCCAATGCATATATACTCGTAGTAACATCCCTCCTTTCCTCATTTTCGTCTAGTCGTCGGTATAGCCAAGATTCTTCAGCTACAGTGCTATTCTTGAAGTGGACCCAACCACTATGTCAGAAGTGGAAATTTTCTTTGTACTATAATTGTCCTTCGATAACTTTAAAATATAATATAATATAAAATAAAATAACCGACCACTAGGAATATGTCCTTCTGTCAAGGATAGGTGTGGACTAACCTTTCCCTCTGCAACGGCCCACTCTCATTGGCCAAAGAAGAGGTGGACAGGTCACGTGCTCGGAATTTAGTCAAAATTAAAATTACAGATGGTGAAATTAAGAAAATCAAAAATCCAGGGCAGCTTAACATACCGCATCCCTGTATGGTCAGAAACATCAGGAAAGTACGGCGATCTATCAATGACAACGTTTACCAGATCCCATCCCTTCTATACCGTTCCCATTTCAAATCTTTGTATCCAATATTCTGTGATGATGATTAAAGTGATGAAATGGTTGAGGAATGTACTTTTAGAAAGTACGAAGTCAAGATTGAATATTGGCTGAATATTTTTTTAAATACACCTTTATTGAAATTATTCCATGCAATAAATACAAGGTATTTTCATAGTAATTAGGACTTAAGTTTTTAACGTCTTGCCACTTTTCTTTGGGGTTAGAGGGTTTTAATTAAAATTGATAAATTTTGGAAAAAAGATATGAAAAACCATGATGGTCTTCTTTCTCACTGGAATCTTCCTTCCGTTATTATTGAAACCGGTGAATAATATAAAATAAATCAAGCCTTTATTGCATGAGGAAACAAACAATATTTTGTAAAATAAATAATAACTTGCGACAATATAAATAAAAAGTACTGCTTCTGAGCTATTTACAATTAATAATAATATATTACAAAGTTATAATTAGCACTTCAAAAAACTGTTTGCAATATATTTACAACTATAAATAAGCAAATATGATTGGAACATGTAGCCTCGTGCAGGCCTCCCCTTAATGGGGGTGATGGTCTAACTTCCCTGGAGACCAAAATCTACTGGGAAGTGGAGCTCGCAATTTAATTCCATAGTTCTGTCCATTTTTCTTTATCACGTGCAGTTCTCATCCAATCAGCACCAGCGACAGTCTTGAGGACATCACTCCAGCGCCTGTGTTGCCTTCCTCGCCTTCTCTTTAAAATATATGGGATCCACTCGGTAACCTTTAAAGACCATCTGTCACCCTTTCCTTATATGTAGGCTTATATTCTTAACTCCAGATTCTTTGCGCATAGTTGCACACTTAATTTTATCCTGTTTCTTGTAGTTTGTCATGCTTCTTAGAGCAGAATTTTGCCATACTCTTAACTTGGCTTCTTGCTGCTTGGTGAGTGCCCAGGTTTGACAGCCATAAGTGATTGAAGGAAGAACGCAGCTTTTAAACATCACTTTCTTATCTTCCAAGTTAAAGTTACCCTTTCTCTTAAGGGCCAGGCTTCTGCCAACCTCTAGTGATTCTCCTTTGTACTTCCTTTGTTACGCGATTAGTAAAAGATACAAGCTGTCCCAAATAAACAAGTTCTTCCACATACTGCAGTGTTACTCCACTTAACCTCATTTCTTCTTTCACACTGTTCGTCATTAACATTGTTTTGGAGTAATTCGGGCTTAGTCCGAATCCACGCTATGAGTTAGGAGATCTTCCAGCATTTGTTTAAGTTCTTCAATCTTGCCTGAGATCAAAACTATGTCTCTCAAAACTTATAAGAAACCGGTGAATACTTATAATGAGCCAACTCTAATGCTGGAGTGAGTTTCATCACGCAATACGACTATACCTAGTTACTTTATGAAACTTACCTGTTCTTGACAAGTGCACATAAAGAAAATGTCTTTGTTCAAGTCACATACCAAATTTCATTTCCAAATTCCCTTCCATACATTGCACTACTTCTTAGGGAATGTAGATTATTTCTTTTAGTATTTCTTTCTGTTAATCCGCTTATAAAGGGTTTCTTCGTAAGGACGAAATATCAGTTTGAAAATGATTTCTGTGGCGAAGAATCCAGGAAATAAAACAATGTGAAGGTTTGACGTTTTGGGCACAAGTCCGGGGAAACGTTTTTCTTACATGATATGGCGATCAAATCAAAGGTATTAAATACTACACTGAAAATACCTCCCTATCTTAACAACAAATCATGTTTGAATACTAAAAAGAAATGCTTATTTTTCAAAACGTGTATGTGGCCAATTATGTTTTAGGCAAGCTCTTCTTGAGCTCAACTTCAAATTTTAAAAAGTTTTAAGTTTTCCAAAACCACAGTTTAAGTTCAACAGAAATCATGGTTAACTACACTGAAATTACAGATGTAGTTAAATATCTTCAAAGCACACAAGACTTTTTAAAAAGATTTATTTTGAATAACAAACATAAATGACATGGTAATATACAGATCTAATCTAGCATAGTGACGGGCTAATGAGATACAATAGACTGACCTCCTTCTCTGATTCTCACGGGGTTTAAATAAGAGTCAGCAAAGGGGTGATTCATAGTTCTTAGAATGTTAGCACGGGTGCACTATAACTCCCCGCAGCCTTAAGTTTTGAACTCTGGTCAAAACAAACATTTAATTTTTACATTTTAAAAACTTGATTTATACAATTTACTTAAAATTACTTTATGATCATCAATAGTAATAGGTGTTGTTGAAACCTTTACATTATTTAAAGGTAAATTTGAATTTTGGATCTTTTTACAATTTCTTTTATAAATAAAAATGTTAATTAGTACAATGATTAGAATAATACATAATACAAAAGAATAATGATAAATATTAGCGTTGTCTACAAAGGACAATATTTCTAATTCTGGTATAGTATAATTATTTGTTTCTAACATAGTTGTATTTAATATTACATTTTCATAAAATGGTTGTAAAATAGTGTTAAAATCATGAGTATAAATTTTATTAAATTCTGGAAAGCAATCCTCCTTACTAATATTAATTAATCCTACATTTGGTAAAAATACAGTGTTATTATGACAATCTGTTATTTTTTTAATATTTACAGTGATATATTGCTTAATATGATCTAAATATCTTATATTATTTTGATTACTTAATACTAGTTTACATTCTTTTAAATTTCCGTTATGTACAATAGATGAAACACATTTTGATTCTGTTTTATTAAGATTTATACAGTAATAATTGTCAATAAAAATACAACTTCCTTGATAGAGAGTGGCTCCTTTTTGTAAGTAAAGATCAGTTTTTAAATCAATTTCGTAAATTGTCTGGTTTATAATTCTTGGTACTGATATCACAAAGTATCCTTTATAGGATTCATCATGAATTGGTAATTTGATAAAAGTATGGATTATATTGTGATGAGTTGAACAAAAGATTTTACTATTTGTCCATAGAATTTTAGTATTATCTGAGATTAGTTTTATGTTACTTGGTAGATTTTTTATTACATCAATCATTAAATTGGTGTGAACAATGCCAAGCTTACAAAATTCTAAAGATAAAGTTAAATCTTTAATTTTATTTAATAAATGCATGATGTGAATATATAAGTCATAAGCTTTTTCATTTTGTCCTAGCGATTCGAAATTTTGTCTATTAATTATGAAATTTTTATTAATTGTTTTGATTTCATTCTGGTAATCCTCAATCAGACGTTTATTAATATTGACAGAATTTTCGATGTTATGTTCAATCTTATAATTATTTTGTTCTACATTTGAAATTATTTTATCGTAGTATTCCTTGTCGTCATTATTCATATTACCTGTTATCCAACTAATAACATTACCTAGACCATTTATCAAGCCTCGTCTATGACGATTTTTAATATCTCTTTGTTGCATTAATTGAAATTGTTCAAAAACTTCGTTTGTTAAATCTTTTAGCAAATGATACATTTTATGTGATCTAAAGTTAGTAACATGATCTTCAATATTTATTATTTCTACTTCTAATAAACTTAAATTATAAAAATGATAAGTTTCATAATATTGATTAACTACTCTAATATTATTTACAGAATAATGGAGAATTCCTGGAGAGTTAGTGAGATCTACTACTTTTATCGTCAGAATCTTCTGAAGATGAAGTATCAGAATTATTGACATGTAGTGAATCTTCATCTGAAACAAAATGTTTCCTCTTTTTACGTTTGTTGGGTCTCCTAACGTTATCAACATGTGTTGTTAATTGCCTAGCACCTTGGATTAACACATTTACTTTTCTGAATTTGTCTCTACTTTTAATCTTCGATTGAGTATCTTTGATAAATTCTTGATTTATTAATTCAGGTGGATCTTCCCGATTTTTATTTAATTTTTCTGTACGCTTTATCTTTTCTTCATTAATTTTTGTGTGAGCTAATTCATGCAAAAGTTGTAAATCTTTATGATACTTTTGTACGTATAGTTCTGTTATACTAATATTTTTGTTGTTGTTATTTTCTTTTATAAATCCGAAAGTGATTTCATTGGGTGTTTATTTTAGATTGTTATTTAAGGTATTATTGTACGCAATAATTGCAAGTTTTAATTTTTGTTCAAATGAATAAGATTTTCTCTCATGCGAGATAAGTCTTAGTAATTCGCTTAGTGTTAAATGAACTCTATTTAATAATCCCAAAGAATTTGAGTGATTAGTGGATGTATAATGTAATAAAATATCATTGTGGTCACAAAATTGTTTAACTAAATTGTTTTTCATTTCTGTGCCTTGATCTAATGAGATCTGTACTGGCGTAGGATAATGAGATAAATAATTTTGTAAACAATCACAAATATTGATTGCATTGTGTGTTGGAATAACTTGTGCGAACAATCTTTTTGAGAAAGTATCAACAGCAGTAAATATTATTTTCCTTTCATACTTCAAAATGTCAATCATTAATTCTCGAAAAGGTTTTTCTGGTGTTGGGGTTTGTTGAAATTTAGTTTTGATAGGTTTTCTATCATACTTTGATTTTTTACAAATTTCACATTTATTAATGTATTCTGTAATTTTGTCTTTCATATTGGGGAAATAAACTTGTTTTTTTAATTTTTCAAAAGTTTCTAATATTCCACGATGTTTAGTTTTTCCTAAATGATAGTTTTCAATAGTTTCGCGTTGTTCATTTACATTTTCTACGTCATTGATAAAGTTAAAATAACGTTTTATTCTTACAGAAGGGAATTCGTTTTCTATTATATTTTGAATCTCTTTAAAGTATTCATCGTAAGTTTTTTCTAAAGTTTTTATGTTCGGTGAACAGAAAATTCCGTAAGACTTGTCCGGTTCTACGATCTGGTAGAGTAGAGTTTGCAAGTCATCTTTCCTGTTAATGATGAGTTCGTATCTTCTCTTGTTTCCAAATGGCTTAGAGAACTTCATGTCTTCTTTGTTTCCTCTAATGATAATAATTTGATTTTTTTCTACATTTATACATTTATCTGGTTCACATATCCAAGTTTGTTCATTGCTGGATTCTTGTGAATGAATAGTTTCTAGATCTGATTGATTTTCTGCATTTTCCGCTGTAGATGGAATATTTATTAATTCCTCCATAATTGCTTCATATTCTGTTGTTTTTTCAGCAGCTTCTTCTTGATTTTGTAATATGTCATCAATAAATACATCAATATCAATATTTACATCATCAATATCCATATCCTCTGGTTCCGTGTGGTTTACTTCATTTATATTTCTTGATAAAGCATCTGCTACATAATTTGTTTTACCATTAACATGTTTTATGTCAAATTCGAACTCCTGCAACTTCCAAATCCATTTCATGATTCGGGTGTTACCGTTCTTCATAGAAAATATCCAAGTTAGTGGTTTATGATCGGTTTGAAGTAAAAATTTAGTTCCGTATAAGTAAGGCTTAAAGTGTTGAGTCGCCCATACAACTGCTAATAATTCTTTTTCGATAGTGCTATAATTATTTTCCGCATTTTGTAGTACTCGTGAAGCGAATGCTACAGGATGTTCAATATCATCATCGTCTTTTTGGGACAATACTGCTCCAATTGCTTTATTACTAGCATCTGTAGTTAATATGAATGATTTATTCCAATCGGGGTATTTTAAAATTGGTGCATTTGCCATTAAATCTATTAATGTCTTACAAGCCCTTTTTATCTCTTCGGTTTTATAAATTTTTGTTTTAATCGAATCTGAAATAGGTTTAGTTATTTTTGCATATCCTTTAATGAATTTCCTATAGTATCCTGTCATACCTAAGAACTGTCTTGTCGACTTTTCGTCATGAGGTACTGGAAAGTTTACTATAGTTTCTATCTTTTTCGGATCTGTTTTTAAACCTTCTTCAGTTACAATATAGCCGAGAAATTTTAATTCTTTTTTGAAAAATTCAGTTTTATCTAATTGAATTGATAACTGATGTTCTTTTAATGCTTTGAAAACTTTTTCCAAATCTCTTAAATGTTCGTTTTCATTTTTTGAATAAATAATAATATCGTCAACGTAAACCATTGCATTAGGAATATTTGATATCATCATTGTCATTGCTCTCTGAAAAGTCGGCGGTCCATTACTTATTCCGAATGGCATTCGAACAAATTCGTAATGACCATTTTCAGTAGAGAATGCTGTTTTTGGAATAGATTCTTCATCCATTTCTATTTGATGAAATCCCGATGTTAAATCAATAGTCGAAAATATTTTTGCACCTCTTAATCGATTCAGCAAATCTTCGATATTGGGTAACGGGAATTTATCTTTTATGGTAGCCTGATTTAATTTTCTATAATCGATTACCATGCGAACTTTTTTTATACCCGATGCGTCTATTTTTTTTGGAACAATCCACAAAGGGGAATTATACGGCGACTTACTTGGTCTAATTATTCCGTTTTTTAATAATTTTCCAACTTCTTCGTTAATTTGTTCTTTAAATTGTTCCGGATATCTATAATTTCGTTTATAAATCGGATTTTCATTCGTAGTTATTATTCTATGTTTTAATAATTTAGTCGGTTTTAATTTTTCATTTTCTGTTTTTAATATTTCACCGTTTTCACTTAATATTTTTGTGAGTTTTTCCGTTATCTCCGAATTTATGTGTTCGTGTCTTATAACATTTTTAATTTCATTAGTATCTTCGATATGAAACATTTCGTCTCTTTCAAGTTTGTATTTTATTCCCATTATTTTTATTTCCATGTCTTCTAAATTTATATTAGTTTTTAACATTTTCATTGTTTCGTACCCAAGTAAAATATCAAACCGTGAACTAATAGGATAAACTAAGAACTTTACTTCTTGATTAATTCCTATCAGATTTTGCAGGTTGAGGTTTACACTTTGTGTTCCTTCTGCTCGTCCTGTAGGGGTTTTTATCGCGAAGTTTTCTATGTTTATTTTAGCATCTTTCGGAATTGCTTGGGGACAAATATAATTTTTTGTTGCTCCTGTGTCAATTAACCATTTATTATTTTCTTTATCCAAGAGCTGTGGTAAATTATTTAAAAAATTAACTTCGTCACTTATTTTAATTACATTCGATCCGGTGGTTCTCCTTTGTTCGGACCTTGGTCTAAAAAATTATCTTTATTAGTTTCAAGTTGTTTTACTCTTTCAGTTAATATTCTAATTTGTTCATCTCTCTCATCCTCGGCGTAATGTACGCGATTAGAAACAGTTCTCATCGAAACCGTATTTGAATCATTTTGTTGTGGTGGATCTACTTTTTGTTGATTATTTCTCCAATTTCCGGATGGAGGTTTATTAAAGAATCTATGTTGAGATTTTGGATCCCATGATTGATTATGAATAGGTTTTTGATAATTTTGTTGATTATTTGGGTAATTGTGATAATTTGGTTGTGCATTTTGATAACTTTTATAATTTTGGTTTTGTTGATGTTGATAATCTTGTTTTTGTTCATGAGGTTGTTTTTGAAATTGTTTTTCATATTTATGTTTGTAATTTGGATCGAAATTTTTGCCTTTATAATTCGATTGGTGTGGTTGGTGGTGTTTGTCTTTTCGACTACCCGGACCGTACACCCGATGCACAATGTGCGCAGCGTTATTTCTTAAGATTTCGTCAATATCTTCGATTGTCTCGAATTTAATATGATAAATAAAATCAGTAAGCGAGGGATGTAAATTATGAACGGTGTGATGTGATATCTGTTTGTCGTATCTTTCCATTTCCGACTGTTTATTCACTATTTCCGAGTCGGCATACACGCGAGCATATAAATCGCATCTTTTCTTACCTAATCTTTCTAAGTAATCATGTGGGTTTTCGTTATGGTACGATTTAGTATTGAGTATTTCTGATATTAATTGCTCTCTCGTTCGCGTATCTTGATATTTACGTTTAAGGAATGTTAAAATTTCTGTCACACTAGTGAATTCCTTATCATAGGTTGCAATTTTTGCTTTTCCTTTTAGCTTAGTTAATAAAGTTAATACTAATTTTGAATGGTTTATATCTTTATATTGGTTATTATCTTTACAATATAAGTCATACACAAATTTTGTATTTCTAATAAAATCTACTAATTGTAAAGGATCACCATCATATTCCGGAATTAATTTAAAATCATGATCTTTTATTTCCATAGCCATCTCTGAATTTGTATTTTCTAATAGTAATTGATCAATATTATCTAGATTAAAAGTTGTATATACTTGTCTTAATTGGTTTAATCTATCCTGTAAATTTGACATACAATAAACTTATAATTACTTATAATTACCATCAAGTATGTTGTCTTCAGTGGAAAAATCTTCTTCCTTGGTGCTGCGAAGTCTCAACAAATAGTTTTGAAACTCGGGTGATAAGATTTGAAAATCTTCAGAAAGTTGAAAGATACCTCTGTAGTCGTGGAGAATGCTTGCTATACTTGTATACGCAGTGGCAATCTTCCTCAAGACGGAGAGAAGTAGTTATGCTGCTTGATTTCGGTATTACACACGATTCTAAGCTCCGCAAAGTTACTTTAAATACCTTCAAAATTCCTCCCAAGTCCCACGTTCGGGCGCCAGTTAAATATCTTCAAAGCACACAAGACTTTTTAAAAAGATTTATTTTGAATAACAAACATAAATGACATGGTAATATACAGATCTAATCTAGCATAGTGACGGGCTAATGAGATACAATAGACTGACCTCCTTCTCTGATTCTCACGGGGTTTAAATAAGAGTCAGCAAAGGGGTGATTCATAGTTCTTAGAATGTTAGCACGGGTGCACTATAACTATATACACAAAAAATCTCCAATGAAAAGTATAGATACATATGTTAAATCTGTGAAAATTAACCCTCTGATAAACAAAATAGGATGCTAAAATAGATACATAAAATGCATATGTTCACAAAAGGACAAAACATTCTTTTGTCAAGATAAGCAATACAATTCTTAAATGTTTTTTGATATCTTGCCATATGTAAACATCTATCATAAGCTAATTCCCCCTATAGATTGTGGTATTAAAGAAACCAATAAAAAATATTATTTTACCGCATATTATCAGGTTTTTAATTTGTATTTGTTTTTTCTCTAAAGTTAAAGTATTTAATTATTAAGTAAATTGAAAATAATAATAAGAAGAAAAGGAAAGATGTATTCAATCAATTATTATCATTATACATAGATTTATGACAGAAATTCCAATGAGCTCTCTCTTGCTTGGTATGAAACAGAACTTACAATAAAATACAGTTATATAAACTAAAAAAAAAAGTTAGCAAAGGAAAATAGTAAACAGTCTAACGATGTGTGACTGAGTTACTCTTATCTCCCTAATGAGATACAACAACCTTACTTCGAAGAAGTACTTTGTCATTACTTTTCAACATTATTGAATAAAAACAGATATACATATGTTGTAAAATATATAATGGCTTCGGTGGCTACTTAAAAATATGCATCTGCCTCTTAAATGACATGTCTACAACAATGGTGGCTTGTTGTGTGACAACTGCGTAGTTTTATTTTAGTTTTTTCTCCATGGCGATAACTTTGCCACAGAGACACGTTACATGAAGATTTGTGGCTGTCGGAAGCCCCTCGATGTGGGAGCGGTTCGGATGTCATTTTTTTATTCGGTAATCTAAAGGGCCCTAGGACAGGTATATAACTTAGGATTCCCCACGTATCTGTCTTATTGGATCAAGGGACTGCTCGGCCAGCGGTTTCTGTCCCTCCCTCTATGTTAAGGGATAGCCTTAAGGGATGCGGAGCTGAGGACCTGGAAAACTGTGTTAGCTCTTCGCTCGGCCGGGCTAACTTTTGACGGTGGAATATTCCATTGTGTGAATTGTAAACGAGATAGCGCCTTTTCAATACCTAAAATAGGTCGTTTCTCCCGATAGTATTAGATTTGTTCCGATCATTCGGATTTTGAGAATTTCATCATAATTTGAACAAAATTAGATTTACAAGGGGGAAAATATGCATGTACTGTTAATGCTACCAAACTTTATCATGGAAAGTTTTAAGGGAATGAGAAATCCCAAAAAACGAAATGATTTTTTCAAGTCATGTGCAGTCAACTGTTGATAAATCGGAACCCAAGCCGTTTCTGGAAATTGCTGAGAGTTCGATTCCCCAAGAAGTTCACTGGCACTTACGAACAGTTTACATGTTCACAAATACATGGAATGCATACATGTGAAAATAATGAAAAGCTGCAAAAAGTACAACTGTAGCATTGTGTATTTTAATTACATGTGTACCATTGTCCAGACATTTTCGTAGGTTTGCCCACCATAGTGTTATAAATGTTATAAAAACAGCCACCATTTAAGTAAGAGTACGTAAGGTGGCTCTCACGAACATAGATGCCACTGGAACATATCTTGCAATTATGGGTTATTTGTTGCGAAAGCGGAAGGTTTTAGTAACTATTTGGCATATGGTTTTCGATTAATTTCAATCTTTAATCCTTTTACTTATAATTTATATTTGTGTATTGATATTCGAAAGTTTTTATCTTGTAACTTTTGAGGTTTTTAATGTTTATCATGTATAATTTTCTTATACGATGACGTTTGCTGTCGAAATTACATAAAAATTAAAGAAAAGTTTTGAACAGAAAGAAACATTTAGTGTTACCTAAAATGTAAATTATTAAGATATTTTTTATCCTCTCGACAATCTCGAAATTACACCTAACCGATTCAACTAACCGTACAAGCCCAATAGAAAAACCAATATACAGCACACATTGCAACAACAGTTCTTGATTTAAGCAGCAACGGCAGCTAGACTACAGGCATTAGAGAGTTCATATACTGGTAGTTGTCTTCAATCAAGGGTTCTGCTCAATGGCTGTTATTTTGTGGAGACGTAAAAGTAAACGCGATAATTTACATGTAACTGCATTATTATAAAGATGGTTTCATATCAGTACAAACCCTAATAAATAATTCTGGGACTCTAAGAGCTAAAAAATTATGAAATAAAACACCATTCGTTGATATACAGCTTTATTTATACCCAAACGATTATGGACGGATTAGGTCGTCATCTTCAAAGATCTTGACCAGACGTCGTTTGACTATAGCTACCATTAGCTCGAACCCTTTAGGATGACATCGTCAATATATATTTTTGTATAATATACGCCCTGCAGACAACAATAAAATTACTTATAGCAAAAGTGGAGTAGGCCATTATTTCTAGTTTATTCATGTCTATTAATATGCCTTGTCCCATACATAAAATAATCTGTATTCTGAAATGAATAAATAGACAGTCTCCAATCTTTGTTAAAGTTCACAAAGAACTAAAATAATTTCAAAAGTGGTTCAACGGTTTTTATATTCTTGGAATTAGAATGGTCACATGGTGTGACGGATGGACGGATGCGTACAAACGTATTTGTTGCCCTCAACAGCAGTTCACCCCCTAAAAAATAAAACTCCCCATGCATGCCAGAGAAGAGAGAGGAGTCAATAAGAAAAAACAGCCTCGATCCCGGAGAGCAGCTTACTCTGCGATCGGTATGTCCAGAACCCGGCGGTGAGCACGCCTGGAATCCACTATATGTCACAGTCAAATGCGAATGGAATGCGTGAATTAGGTTACACAGAACTATGGCTTTTGGAGTCTCGCCGTAGGGAGCTAACGCGCAATTGCTCTTCCATGCATGTATATTTTCTCCATGCCTTTTGTACAGGTGCAAGGGATATTTTACGCTTCATATCCGGTTCGAAATCTACGAGCGAGCGAAAGGAAAGCGAACGCCGTTTTTCCGACCGGAAACGATCTAGATATTATTTCTTCCGCTGTAAATTAAGTCTTAGCTATAAAATAGTCCATGATTATAAATGCAAATGTCTAACTGTTCCAGCATACCAAGAGAGCAATAAAGATAAACCCTATTTAAATATTATAAATTAAATCCGTTTTTAATTATTCCTACCACCGGTGTGACTAGTAGAAATTTTAATAACTCTGTTAAAATATAAGGTTGGTGTTCCAAGAATTGGCTGAGTAAATTAATAAATACTCCAAAATATACTCGTTTAGCAAAATGCTTGTTGATTAAAGTTTTTTACATTTATTTACTTTAACATAGATTCAACTTCAGGCTAAAAAGTGGATTGTCTACATGTTTTTAACCTTTCATTGAGATGGTTGGATTTTTTTTTTTTAATATTCAAAAACTCGGAATTGGCTAAAAATATGTACCTGGCTTTCCTTGACCTCAAATCTACATTTGACTCGATTTCACGAGATGAAATATGGGAAGCTCTCAGAGCGAAGAATGTTCCCAGAAACTTGACAGAGGCGGTTAAATCTATATATCAAGAGCCCAAAGGAATAATAGTCAGGCTGAATGGACTGGAATCAAATTATTTCAATATTGCAAAGGGGGTCAAACAAGGAGACAGCCTGAGTCCTTTGCTGTTCTTGTTGTTCATGGATGTAGTGGCATCCATTTGTAAGAGAAGAACGGACAGGACATTCCTGGGACGTAGGAATCTTAATCCTGTAGTGATACAGCTTCTCCTCTACGCCGACGACGTGGTATTGATTACGGACTCTGTGGAAAAGTTGCAGCGGGCAGTTATGGAATTGTATGAAGAGCTACAACGAAAAGGGATGCTTATAAATACCAACAAAAGTAAGATCCTGCAAGTTGGAAGAAAGAAGGAAGATATCCACATATACTGTAATGGAGAAGAATCCAGACTCAAGAATGACAGACTTCACATACCTGGGTACAGTGATAGACGGATCTGGGAAGGTGGACGCAGAAATATCTAACAGGATTAACAAGGCGAATGCAGTTTACTACCAGATATGTAACACTGTGGTAGGGAAGAGAGGAGTAGGCAAAGATGTGAAGCTACTCATCTTCAAAGCAGTATATCTGCCCATGGAGCTGAGAGTTGGATATTAACGGACCGACAGGAGAGCAGAATCACCGCTCCCGAAATGAAATTTCTGCAAAGGACGATTGGTAAAACAAGGAGAGACCGAGTTCGAAATGAAAGGATTCGTCAGGAACTGCAGATAGCCCCACTGAAAGAGCTCCTAGAAACTCGTCAGATAAACTGGTTCGGCCATGTTATCAGGATGGACGAACACAGAGGTCCTCTAAAGACCATGGAATATGTCCCAGATGGCAGAAGACCTAAGGGTCGCCCTAGGACATCCTATCTCAGCTGCATTGAACGACTCTGTAAGGCGAGGGGGAAGGACCTGCGACAGGCGAGGAACCTAGCTAGAAATAGGGAAGAATGGAATTCCTGGCTGGATGCTCCTCTACGCCGAGAGGCACTAAAGAGGGAAGCTAAAGAAGAAGAATATTCAAAAACTTTATTATGATAAAATTACAATCGGCCTTCAAGGAAGATTTTTTTTTATTGAAACAGGATTTGATGCATAGACATTTGAGATTTATTTTATTAATTACCAAGTTGTATAACCCAGCAGGATAGAGGCCACAATGCAATACATAAATAAGTGTTCCATTTTCATGATTTAATTGCTGGTTGTGGGTTTAGGTTAAGTAAATAAAGTATTTTTGTTATGTCCCCACAAGTTATTTATTTCTTATTCACAGACTTCAGCAGCCTGTAATACAATTCCGAACTCTTGAGAATGCCAGTATATGGTGTACGTACTGAAAGCATTATGAAGAAAGAAAAAAAATAGGACGTGTCTTACTTTATCAAAAGAACTAGAAATAAAGCCAATAGATCTATTTATATATATTATAAACTAAATTCTGAGCATTTAAGAATAGCAAGAAAGTGATATTTTTGATTATTATATTTTATCATTATAACCTTTAATTAAAGTTTTTAATTTTAACCATTTGACCTGTTTGCACTGTAAATGATAATATGTTCATTTATTAATTGATATATGTGTCTCTATGCTGTTGTAGCACCTGAAGATGATGGTTTAAGCTAGCGACATTGCATAAATTGTTATAAATGTAATAAAATCTATGGGTTAGCAAAAGTCGATTTAATCAATTAAAAAAATATGACTTAGCTTTCTTATTTAAAAACTTCGACCAGGAATTAATCCATAAAAAAATAATAAAACAGTGACGAGGCCGTGGTTCGAACCCATACCGTTCAGATGCCTTTGCACACACCCTTGGAAAGCCTAATTGGCAGAATATTAAAAAGTTTTTATTGTCATCACTAAAAGAACGGGCGATATCGGCAATATTGCCATTACTGAGGCAGGTAAAATCATAAAACCGCCACTCGGACCAAAATTAAAGCATTATTGTTTATTATCCTTAAACATATACATTAATCATTTATCTCAAATAATTTGTAAATGTGGTCACTAATGGTTTATAATTTACAAATCAAATAACATCTCCCTAATCACCATAATGTTTTAATTAATATAATTTATGAGTTTTCAGTTAGTTCTACCTTCTACTTCTTTTCTATCAGCAGACTTCAATTGGTTTATAAATATGTGTATGTTAATTATACTATCATAATTGTACTAACATTAACGATACGTCATTTATATAATGCTAATTCTCAAATTAATACCCTGGAAACTAATTATGACAGTTTTGACTCCGAATTGTCGTTTGATTTATACAGTTCATTTAACTTGTGGAGTGTGATATATTTTAGGTCAAAACACTTGTGGTAGTACATTTAAAACGTTCGAGAAGACAAAGTTTATTAGGAATCTACAGGTTTACCTGTCATGTAATCATTAACGTTCAATGCCTGGAGCGTTTCGAAGACAGATGTCTTTGTTTCTGTAACCGAATAGATCATAACACACACCCTAAGAAGTACACTATATTATTAACCTTTCAGTGGTAACCTTGAGTCATATAGAAACTAGTTAACTAGTTCATCCTTAGAGTACCTTCCTGTCAAAGTCTATAGCTGGCGTTCCTTGATTCTCTCTTAGATAGATAACAGAAGTAAAGTGATAAGAAACCTCAAGGGACAGCCTGGTCCTCATAGACCCAAGTTTACAACTGACGTTACTGTTTTTCATCATGACTAAAACGTTTTCAAATTAAATTGTTCTGGAGATCTTTACTCGGTTCATCAACTTCTTCAACGATTTCTCCTCCAGTCTTTAGAAGGCGAAATCGTGTCAGAAAGTGATGACGAAAACAGGGACCACATAGTTAGTGATCATGATTCGGAAAGTGAAGAAGAGTTGGATGAAACAATTTTTCCCTCACTTTACAGGAAAGGGGTGAGTGCATGACTATAAGCTAGAAAGAGCGAAAATGAAATGTATTTCTCGGGCAACTAGGATGATCGCTCTGAAATATTCATGGTATGTTCATTAGCCATACCAGAATGGAAATGAGAAAAATCTCGCTTTTACTATTCCCAGTGTTCAGTTTGAAATTGCTTAAAACATGCGTCAATGATCTGTCAGAATTTCAGTTTCAATATTTATTTTTTATTAACTTCTATCAAATATGTTCATATCCATTAATTATTAAAATAAAAAAAATAAAAATTCTTTAGTTTCAGACTTATTACGTTTTATTTGATATTATAAACCCATTTTCAATCAATGTTTAGCATTTGTAGTCACGAGGGCACTGCCGTTTTAGTCTCCAAGGAGGTTTATAGGGATGAGTGGTGCAGTGCAATGGATTAGGGTGGTTGGATAGGTTACTATTGTGGCTACCTCTTAATTATGAATAATTTTAAGTTCCCCTCTTCTCGATTAGATCATATCTATCACTGTTTCCATGTGTTTAATAAAGCTGGAGGTGGGAACAGCCGCTGGTGGGGATGGCTCCCCACTACGGCTAGCCTGCCTATATAAGAAGCCCCCCATAGGGCAAAAATCAGAAAGAAACAAACCGGCCCTTTGAAGACCTCTATCTCTCTCTCTCTCTCTCTCTCTACACTGGCGCTTACTGGTCTATTCAAAACCATGGTCTTCTCATTCAACTACCTCTGCATCCCTCCCTCCCAACCTAGCTATGTTTTAGTCCGGCGTTGTCAGACCCCACCACCTTCCTAGTGGGAATATCTGCCTTCGTCTCGCTAAATCTAGCATCTCCTTAAGAGAGACCTCTCCCTTGCGGACGACGGTTGCTGTGGCCCTACAAACTTACCAGTAGCGTCTCCCACGGCAATCCAGTCCGCTTCTCTCCGGTCCACACTCGCCTTTGGGATCCGGACAGTTTTCGCCTACCCTTAGAGACCGAGTGTGAATTCGTGGTCATTCCAAGACCACATAAACTACCTATAAACCTACCCTGTACCTCTTCTCCTGAACATAGTGCTTTGTCGGGGCACACACCTTCTAAATATCTTATGGAGTCAGATACAAACGAAAGACCACAGATCCACCCGCCTTATCTCTTTTTTGGCGCTCGCCGGACGGCGGCTAAGAGATTGTAGTGACCCTAGTCCACGGGGGGTGTCCCTGCCCCACTGGTTTTTTTTATCTCACGGGTCAGATAGACCTGGGGATACAACTGGTATAATTTTCAGGTTACCACTGAGTGGTCAACTGGAAAAAAAAAATTAAAAAGGTCAGATGCTCGTCGGTCGAAGGTGAGATCGTTAATACAAATAAAGAAGAGGTCATGAGGAGACAATCGGGTATAAATAAGCAGGGAGGAGGTTGGCAGGGCTCCGGGACAAATGGAAGCCCGACAATAATGGATGTTCGAGCCGTCCTATAATACATGCAATACAGACCCTGGGTAACGAATGGCCCGGTATCTAATGAGGCCACTGCCACGACAGACTTACCGTCGGGACCACACCTCGCACTGTGCCTCATGCCAAGGGCCGGACTAATCAGGGCTGTAGTTCTAACGCTCAATATAATAGCACTCAGACATGGTTGGATCACGTATATTTTAGTGGGGGTAATTAATGTCAATAACAGTAAGATAGATTGTTATGTATGTACTAGGTCAAGATTAAACCAATTTCTGTCATTGGCGAACTAAGCTAAGGTGCATTCGATATAATTGGCTGATGAGACCGACTTTAAACCGGCTATTTAAAGCCAGAGTGGCAACATGTCTATTTGTTACAACAATTTAGCGTGAAGGTACCTACTTTTTTTTTTTTTTAATGACCTTGTCTCCGACTCGACTCGGTCGCCGTCGACTACGATCGTAACGGTTCAAGGCAACCCAAAACGACTTTAACATGAGACTGACTCTGAACCTATTAAGTTACCAATTAAGACAATAAGAGTAATTTAAATATGTGTTTAAACATATATTTAAATATGCTTGTCTTACGAGGTTTCTTGAATCAATCAACTTTACGAAAATAGCAATTATCATTAAATATGTAAAAAATAGTTTATTTATTTATGATGAAATTGTTCATAAAATCGTTTTAAAGGAAACCAAAGCAAACTATTTATGGTAAAATTGTTTTTAAAATAATTTAGACGGAAATGAAAGTAAACAAATTATGTTTGTAAAAGTGCATTGAGATTAGATTAATCAACTTCAGATTCTTCATACCTTTCACATGTGGGCCACTGGAAAATATGTGAGTAAAACTTTTGAATGTGTTGGTCATCTGGCCATCTTGGCAGGAATGGTTTGAGTTTTTTGAAATCTTCATTTTTGTTTTTTATTGATATGACTGGGTAGTTTTGGGAGTTCAGGTATGATATTTGCACTTGTTTTTAGCATTTACTTTGAATCATTAAGCAATAAGAAAACTAGTAATTCATTCATAGCTTTTAATTTCATGACAAAGACTATCGGTGGATATTGAGTGTTACTTCAAATACTGTAAATCTAATTGGGTGTTTATTTATTTACATAAAATTTCGTATAACTCGTTGATAGAACTCTTCATATCATATCATAACAATAATTCAAATTCTTATTTACAATAACAATTATTTAATTACTTCCAAAAATATCAGACAGGGCATCAAAAATAATTTTTTCTTAAATATGGCCTATATCCTCGATAATCTCACGTGTGGGTTTGGAATTTATAAAACAAAAACCTGGTCTTTCAGCCACCAGTTTTCCTTGTCACTTTATCGCTAGCTCTCCTATAATTCACCGATTGACTTTCTTTTTTTTTCTACACATATTGATGAAATGGACTCATTTCGATTAGAATTGAAGGAGATACAGGAAAAAAGATTTATCTATTGAAAGTATTTTGGAATTTGCTTTTTATGCACGTGTTCCTCGGATGCTATAGCCAAATAAAACCTCGAGAATGGCAGTAAGCTTCCCTGCTCCGGCTTACCGCAGACGACTCGGATTGCACGGCGGCGAGGAGAAATAAGCTGCAACACTCAATGAAAGTCGCACGGAGAATCCTCTTACTCCCCATTCAAGAACTTTTACAATTCCAAGACGTGTGGAATATTCTTGAATAATAATACCTCATGTGGAAAATGTCTTCCCAAGGATAAAAATATCTATGAAGTTTAATAAATACTTTATTGTTTAATATTTAGTAGTAAGGTATTTAGGCTTCCATCTCGACAAAAGACTGACATGGAACCCACACACGAGCCTAAAAAGACAAGAACTAAACAGACGCTTTGGACAACTGTACAGACTACTTCGAAGAACATCCCATCTCTCAATAGAAAATAAACTACTTATTTACAAAGTTATACTTAAACCAATCTGGACATACGGAATAGAGCTATGGGGGACAGCAAAAAAGTCGAACATCAAGCGCATCCAATCATTTCAATCAAAAGTCCTGAGAACAATAGTAAATGCCCCCTATTACGTCACCAACAAAACCCTTCATAATGATCTTAATATACCCTACATTCTTGAACTCATCCCTTCCAAATTCATAAAATTCCATAGTAAGCTATCCAACCACCCTAATCCCGTAGCACAGTCATTGCACTGCTCCACTCATCCCTATAATTCTTCTCGGAGACTGAAACGGCAGTGGCCTCGTGACCTACTATAAATGCGCAACAGTGGGAGTCCTGGCAATGGCCAGTTTCTCCAATCATGTCCTGAGCGTATGTGGCTCTCGGGCTCTTCGTCAGCCTCCACTGGCTCGTATCCGGTGACGTGGCTGGTGGGGGAGCGTGGGGTACTTCCCAAGACTCCGCTTCCTCTTTCACTTGCGAGGCAACAACCGTGTGGACTTGGGGGGCCCCTGGGCTGTTTGTAAATATTGTATAAATGTGCGAGCGAATGATGAATTGTAAATATGGTATGAATGAAAACACTTATCTCAATTATTTATTGCCTATTAAGTAAAGGCAGATTGTAATTTCATCATAATAAAGTTGTTAACATGTAAATAATTAGTAGATACGATATTCAATCTGCAAACTTGCTAACAGCTGTTTAGATATTTTTGGGAGGAAACTAAATTTGTTTATTCATAGCTGCTTTTGAGGGAGTGATTTTTATGTTGAAAACACCTGCATAAGGGTGTTTGTGTGTGACCTGTTCATGTTCACATGGGTTACCCTTAGACCTTTTGGAGTTTTATGACAGTGGGCTAGTGCGCCAATTGACCAGACAAAGCAGATTTATTATCACTAAAAAAAGCCCGTTGCGTAGTACAAGTTAGACTTTAGTGTTTATTTCAGAGGGTTTTCAGACATCAGGAGTGCCTAATCCTCCTTAATACTCCCTTACTTGCTCCTAACCTAACGCTAGGTCCCCAGGCACTCAGATAAGTGAATTAATTTTAGATTGCTTTTTATTGTGGCAACGTTTAAGTTTCTTTAGAAAAATCGCATAGTTTATTACTTCAGGACAACCATATAGAACGGTAAAGTTTCCAACCTTAGATATCGTGAAAGGAGTTTACTGCATTACACAGACTATAAATATACACAGTAGTAGAAAAAAGAACACTTCAGTGATTACTTTGAAATGGTCACTAGTTGTACTCATGAAGATTACTTAATGCTTATTAATTACTAACTTCATTCAGGACTACATTTAATGTAAATTATAATACAACCAATATAATAACATTGGTGTAGAAATTTCAAAAATCATATAACAAACCTCAATCAGATTTGACTTTATACCCCTAATGTAATTTTTTTTTTACAATGGAATATAGTAGTCTTAGCTGAAGTGAGCCAATAAATATTCTAGTTTTAAGCGAAATTCAAACCAAAACTTGATATACTTACTTCATAGACAAAATGTGATTAAAAAAAAACATATTTCAGATGGTTGAAGGTGCTTGAGTCTTATGCTGAAATTGCTTTTCAAGATTAGTTTAATTATTTTTGTTGTGGATGTAGACAAATGTTGTTAGTATGGTAATGAAAGGGATGATATATAGCCAAAAAATTACAAAAAATATAACTATTTAAAAATATTGTTTTATGTTAGATCCTAATGTCCGCTCCTCCGGGTTTGGGTGTCTTGTGTACAAGGTAAAAATAACTGAAAGGCCTATATAGTTAAAAAAAACAATTTCGAACTGTTCTGATAGCAGAGTAGTTTTTGAAAAATTTGAAGAAATAGAAGTTTTACAGTATAGGATGAGTGAAGAGTTTGCCAATGATGTTTGTTTACTGCCTCGAAATACACAGTGCTAAGATTTGAGCAGAAACAATGGGATTTCCGCTGTTAATTTTCTACAAGAGTGGTCTCTTCATCGGAGACACTTGCTATTTCCCACGCTGAGTTTCAGCCTAATACCTTGTTACATCCATGGCCGAATCACAATCATTGAGGATAACTATTTTTTCTCATTACAAAATTACATTTGTCTGTCGCTTAATTTGGTTTCTAAGAATTCTGGTATTTACAACCAACTTATGGTCGGAGTCAGAATCCTGAGTTTACTAATTTATGAGATTTCCAACCTTAGGTGTCATGAAAAGGCGTTTACTGCATTGCATCGACTAGAATATACAATAATAATCTGGGTCTACTTCGATAATAATTTGGGTGGGGGGGGGAATCTGGGTCTATTTCCCCTATAAATACCAATAAGGAACGAATAAATAAATACAATTTCTGGTACTATATAATCTTTTGCTTATATATGAGACATATATAACAATTAAAGAATATTATCATGTAAATCATAAAATATATATATCTGTGTGTGCATACATTAAGTCGTCTGGCAGCCATTTGGGTAGTTTACCTTTGTCTTAATATTTAACCATTGTACTAAAATCTCATATATTGTATCGTTGTAGATCGTTGCCAATTTTAATTTTTTTTTTTAGATTTTTAAATTTGACTTATCCTTTTCAAACATTTTATAAACTTAAGTTATTCAACTTAAAGGTGGCTTTTTGATGGGTCTTACACTATTTATTTATGTATAACATAAATATTAACAAATGTTGACAGACAGTCTCCCCTCCCTACTGATATCTATCTGAGATGCATGTCTGCGTTGAAAATATCACATTAAGAGCCTTAGATACGGTTTCGCAAAGGACAGCTAGAGATATGCCATCGAGACTTCACTCCTTGACGTCTGGCATGTACCGCCTGACGAAGGTGGGGAGTTTGCAATAGGAGTCGTGACCTAGGGGCCAATGGGTAGCTAATCAAACCTTAACACATCCTCCTCTGGCCTATCTTCTGATCCTAATTAGCTTCCTCCTTGTCAATTTGTCTCTGTCAATCCTGGCCCTTGACTTCTTCTTGTTCGCTTCTGAGGGGGTCTAGCCATCTGCCCATCTCGGGGGCTAAGGTTGCACTCAAAAGCAAATAAGCGATTATTTTGAGCTAATTATATTATGGAGGATTCTATTTCTTACTGTTGAAACTAGGACTGCATTTTCTAACACGACAGTTCAAAACACGGGCTTTTGTCCTGTCCAACAACAAACGGAAAATTGTTCCCTTGGACGACATTCGGCTTACAGGAATTTTTGGAGAAGGAATAGGAAAAAAACGGAAAGGAGAAGTACGAAACTTTTGAAAAGCTCACCATAATTCCAAAATTGGCACTAAATTGTTCCTGTCAACTTAACACTCTCTCGACCAGAGCCCTCGAACAGAATTGAGAATGAAGCGCGCTACTAGGAAGTCTACCAGTCCGATTTTTCCCACTAGAGCGCAGCATCTCCTCAAATATTTGTTAGCTATCTTGAAAGCGACAATCTTACCGCGCAATCAGTTACACTTAAAAGTGCATTAACTGATGTTGTTAGGACTTGATGTTGTTAGATTGGAAGTATTTGACGTGCTTGATCATGGAGGGTTTCGCTGCTCCCGTTCAAGTCGGTAAGGCCAGATTGATTTTAGTAAGGCTTTATATAATAATATCTTGTTTTCTAATAAAGGCATTGTAAATGTGATGGGTGATAGATAATTTTTGTCTGTGTTTGATGGGTGACGGAAAAAGAGTTTTTAGAAAACGAAACTATTATTTCTTTTACCCTGCCTGCCTGTCTGTTATATTTGTTAATGCTGTAATGTCATAATGAGTTTTCTGTTTGAACACAAATCTCACACCAAGAGTCCAATTGATGAGGACAGCGAAATAATATGAGGGGTTATCACAACAAATTCCTCCTGGATTTCGAGTATGTTTCTCCACTTTATTTTTCCTCATTGATTCACGCCAAATTTACGGTTTTTAAACCAATTTCACGTAATACTGATCTGGACGTTACAAGAAATACTAGAGTCTCTTAGGACTAGGAGTCTGTAGACTCTACTTTTAGACCGATTTTGTCAAAATTTTGTGCCTCGAAAAATCTATATCCTCATAAAAGGTATTGTGGTATTTCTTTTCTCCTAACTATACCCTTGAAAGAAAAAAAAATTAAAAGCAAATTTTCATTCGTTACATGAGTTCCCATGGGGAGTTTGAAAATCGGAACGAAGGTTAATCGTGGCTTAAAAAAATATAATCTTCGACAGTCTCAAAGTTTTTCTTTATTTTAAGATTTTTTAAGCGCGTCTGCCTTTTTTGGTAATTCACTAATTTTCAGCAGACATGACGTGACAACCTATAGATAGCCAGCCTTTTTGCCTTCAGGCAGACTTCATGTGAGTAACATAAATCAGGTAATCGGTGACTTGAAGACAATATCCCCCTTCAATCCTACGGTTCCGAGCTTCATAATTGCGATGGGATGCACACATAGGTCGATGGGGAATTCCATTGCTCCCAGAAGATGAGTCACAGTACAGAGCAATGGACGTGTTCTAACCAACTTACTTTATGTACCGTAACAAAATAGCGCAAAAAATTAACTATACTAGTTATTCATTAATTATTTTTATATGATTTACTAAATAATGTTTTATTAAGTAAATTAGTAATTAAATTTACTAAAGATACAAAAACGAATAGCTTATATGATTAGATTAATTTTTTAAGCTTTTTTGGTCGTTGAAAATTTACCGAACCAATAAAAACATTCTAAACAGTTAAACATTCAAAAGACATTAAATTTGCGATTTATAAAAATTATTATTAAATACAATTTTACTTAAAATAAATGTTTATATCTTAACTAGGTAGCTTTTAAGTAGTTCAAATATAACTCTATAAATAATAGTTGGTAGACTCTCACTACCTTCCTGATTCCATCCGCCTTTTTAGGCATTCCACACCCTATATCCTTCTCATACATCCTTCAAATGGGGGACTCCCCTTAGTGAAAGGCACTCATCAGCCCTAAATAATTTTCCTTTTTTTTTCCCACATCCTATTTTTTATAAGTTTGCGAGCTACGAAAAAAAAAAAATATATAAATAATTATAAACGGATTATTTTTTTTCCGATCAGGCTTAGACCAGCAGAGCAAATGAATAAACATAATGAATCGTAGTACCTCGATAAATCTGGTAAAACTCGCAATGAAAGATTGAAATTTGGGGAAACAAACAAAGTATCTTAGCCAACACCTAATGAGCCTATTTCGAGGTTTATAACGAATTCTGAAATTTGGGCCTATTTGATCTCTTCCAGTCAGGCAAATGAAACATGCTATCTGCGAAAAAGTATTTGATGCCACTTGATACATCTGTACTTTCTATATAACATATCAAATAAATAGTAAATTTGATTGGCTAAATCAGTAGATTACAAATAAACTGCTTTGGTACAGTTTTCAAAAAGTAAAGTATAATCCGACCGCAATTTCCTGGTCGCGGCTCGGACCTCCTCTGACTCACCGTGTCATACGATGACGAGAACACAGAGCTCGGCACTTAGCAAGAGAGGGCTCGTATGAGAATATTTAAATAATTGAATGGTACTGCTCTTTGTGAAACGGTTTGTTAGTGATGCCGGGCCAGGAGGGACGTGTGTGGGTGGGGCAGGAGCCAGACACAATAATCAGAGAACAGGGCTGCCATATACATAAACAGCAAAGCACAAAGGCTCCTGGCAACATCAGATCCCAATCAAGGAACAGGGCAAAAAAAGTCCTTTGTATGGCCCTAGATAAGCAAGCCAGTTTTCAAAGGGTTTCCTGGATAAATCCTATTACAAATAAAAACAATTCTTCTCATGTAGGTTTTTATTTTATTTATTTTTTTTTTTTTTATAAAATTCATTCAATTATATGGATGGTATGTTTTTTAAATCGTTTGAGTCCGCCGGTCACTTGATTTCATACACGTTTCATGGTTTAACCATTTAAATAATCAACTAATATGTTTCATGGTACAAAGAAGCAAATTTCACAAAGGAATGAAAACAGATCGTACAAAATATTCAGTATACGGATATTTCTCAAAGCTAAAAGAAAATAAATAAAGGAAATGTAATATAGTTCCAGTTTTCGTGTGATCAAATAATTTAATTTAAATATTATAATTCTGCCTACAAACAAAGAACCGTATTTATAATTATTGGCAAGCTTCATTAAGTAAAGTTGTGAAATTTTAAAAGGTACATTAAAAAACACCTGGAACTATGCTGATTAGCAGTTGAAGTTGTATAAAAAAATTAGTATTAGGAGTATGAAAAAGTTTCGCACCCTAAAGGATTGTGGTTTGTTTGCTTTTGGAACTTCTTTTGTTTTAAAACCCTGAGGTTATCAACGCCGCTGTTTGAATGTTTCAACTCATTTCACCGGAATACTTAAAGGATGAGAGTAGATCCCTGAAGGAACATGTGAGACAGGGACATGCCACGTGGTGGTTATAAGTAATGTTTTATAATTATGTTTAGAGGATGTACATAAAACTATTTAAACCATATGACTTTGATACATTAGTATATTTCGCTGATTTTCAAGCACATGTGATTGTGGTCCATTCTGTCTCGTAAAGAAAAACTTCCTAAATAGAGAACTTAGAATTACAGTCTTACTTGATTACTGAACGTTATCTAAAACACGCTAACGAGTCTTGACTTGTTCGAACTGTTATCAATAGGAGTATCTATTTTGTACCCCACCTTTGATTCGTAGAAACCACTCGAAATTAAAAATATTTTGTAGTATAGTAATTGTCCCCTTGATTGTCACTACCAACTATTATTCGAACGGATAAATCTTTGATGAAGTGGGCCCAGCAAATTAATTTGCATTTGTAATAATGAAAAAAATTTGTTATCATTGTCATAGTTTAATAAGCAGATCTCCGCAGCATTACCTCCCTATTGATGTATAAGTACATCTCCGGTCCTTTCAGATATTTTCTTAGCGATTTCCTGTTCGGATCGTTCTGATAAATATTATACAGAATAAACAAACGTAGCACAAAACAGGGTCATTAAATAAATAACGTCCTATTCTGTCTTACCACGAGTTTTTATTTCTTATTCACAAGCACTTTATATAGGCCTATAGCCATTTTCAAAAATCCCCAAAAATACATATATGCATTTGTAAACATTTTAAATTTGTACTGAATTTTTCTGCCACCATTAAAATTACAATTTTATTAGTATTATTGGACAATAATGCCATATCCACAGTTTTTTATTCACTTGCACATTATCTACAAACAGCCGAGAATCTCCCAAGTCCACATGGTTGTCACCTACCCCGCATGCGAAAGAGGAAGCGGAGTCTTGAGAAGTCCCCCACGCTCCTCCGTCAGCCACATCACCGGAATTAAAATACTAAATGAAGATAGATTAAAAGTATACAAACATTTTTTCCTTCAAAATGAAAAATAAAATAAATATTCAATGTAACTTTAACAATAAAATAATGGAACAAACACAGTAAAGATCAGAATGTGGTAGTTAAAGGTGTCTCGCTTCTTACTGGGTTTGTATCTCCTTAGGTCAGTCAAAGCAGGTTGGGCGTGGGAACTCCAAGCAAAGGTATGAATTTAAAATCGTCTTGCCTTTTGTTTAAATTCGAGCACACCGCATTAAATTTAATGGCTGTATTATCAAGATGGGCTGGTCGATCTTTATAATATAGATATTAAATTATAAACCATTAGAAACCAGTGTGTTTTTCTGTTCTCCTACCGTTGTGAGTGAAGTCAGTCGTCTAGAGTCGGTCGATTCACGAGCTATTTGCCTCCTACTTACTCTATATGCCTCTATAAAACAAGTATTTTCTTTTGGCACTATCTTTATAAAGGGCACTCGACTCCATGAAGGGAACGAGTTTATTTACCCCGGTGCATGATGTGGCTGATGTACGGCCACCGATGGAGCAGTTTACGACATTTCGCGATAGTATTTTACGACCCGGCGGCTGCCACTGGTCACGTAGGTCCGCTTTCAATCCCACGCTATCGGCTCAGATCTCCATTTGCCCTAACAAATAGGATTAAACCGAGTTGAGTTAGTAAAGAATAACTGGTTATTATTTTGTAATTGTCGGCGTATTCCTCTGTGACCTGAGGCGATTTTACTGCCTCTGCACTAATAAATTAGAAAGGAAATATTAGAGACAATGATTAAAATGCTCGTATAATTGTCCTAGATATGTGTATAAAATACCTATAATTTATAGCAAGGGTTAGTAAAAAAAGGAGCCCTAAAAAAAAGTTTAATTTCAATAGAAAACATTTCTTAGTCCATAGTGGTGAAGCTTTAACACTGCATTTACTTTCGAAACACCGATACATCCTTCCCATTCAATTCGAACCCTATCCACTAACCAGTATCCATATCCAAGACTGTTAGATAGTTAGATTTCATCTAGACAAAAGTAACTCACAAAGAAACAAAAATTGGACAGGTGCACAGGATGTCAAAGCCTCGATTTACAGGGACAAAACTGGTATCAAAAGAGTCAGGGTCCTCAAACAGGCTAATGCACTCGGCTTATTTATAGCTTTGAGACAATCAATACAATCAAAGAGCGTTGTATATAAAACAGGTTTTAAATAGTGCTTCGAATCCGAGCAACTTTATCCTCATTTTGAATTAAAGCAATAACGACCTTTATTTGTTACTTTCAACATCTACCGTTTATTATGGATGTCATTTCTACAGTAATTGCATAATGACCTTATATATATATATTATTGCAATAAAATACAATTTGCCTTCTTGATCAATCGTCTCATTCATACCATATTTACAGTTCTTCATTCACTCGCTCGTTTATATATTATTTACAGCTAGCCAAAGGATATCCCAAGTGCACTTTGTCACCTCCCTCGCATGTGAAAGAAGATCCGGGGTCTTGAGGGACGCTCCTCCATCAGCCGCGTCACCGAATCCAAGCCACCGGAGGCCCACCAGGAACGAGAGAGCCACATACGCTCAGGATGTAATTGGAGAAACTGGCCATTACCAGCACTACCACTGTCACGTATTTATAGCAGGCCATGAGGCCAGTGTTACTTTAATCTCCGAGGAGGATTATAGGGATGCGTGGTGCCGTGTAACAACTTTGCTATGGGATTAGGGTGATTAGATTAATCACATCGAAGAATTCGTCATGAACTAGAGAGTAATGAGTTCAAGAATGTAGGGCATATTCTGATCGTTATGAAGGTTTTGTTGCTCACGTAATAAGGGACATTAACTGTTGTCTTCAGGACTGTTTCGCTGTCTCCCATAACTCTAATCTGAACGTCCAGATTGGATTTAGGATAACTTTGTAAATTAGTAATTTATTTTCTATTGAGAGATGGGATCTCCTTCCAGGTAGTCTTTACAGTTGTCCAAATCTTATGTTTAGTAATTGCATAACTTTACTTTTATTTTCGAAAATAAGTAAATTTTTCGCAAACAAAATTTGTCAAAACCTTCCTATGTCACAAAGCAACCTAGATAAGTCGCGTTTCTTTTGTACTCAATGATATATAATTACAAAGTATTAAAGAATTCTTGAGCGATTTTTTATTTTTTTTATTTTTTTTGTTTTTTATTAGCCCCTTTAAATTTTCAGATAATTATATATAATCATAGATCCTCAGGTGAATCTATTTACAAATTATTTCTGTATTTCCTGTAGCATCACTACATTATATACAGGTTTTGTTATTTTATAGAAATTATATAATGAATAAACAAGTATAATGATATACATTATACGTGACTGGACTAAACTGACTAATAAAGGTGATGGGGCTCACCTTTTTGATCAACCTTAAAACTAACGTGCGATTTTTTGCGTTAACGTAATATTTTTATTTTCAGAAAAAAAAACAATTAAACAGGAAGGAACTAAAAACACTCTGTCCGTTGAACGATTGGTCCTTGTCTTTTATGTCTACTATTTTGTGTATGATGATTTTATTATCAGGGTATTATTTAGTGTACAAAAAAAATATAGAAATAGGCTCCCAATGAGTTTTTCAGGTTTTGTCCACCAAAATCGGGACTGAATTGAGGGATTAAACAGTTGCACAGATAATTTAACAGGAAGTTTAACCTCATACTAGAAATCTGCATATTCACAAACATTTATTAAAACCAATTTGTACTTACGGACTACAACAAGTGGTATAGCCGAACCGTCGAACATCAAACGAATCCAAATATTCCAATCCTAAGTCCTCAGCACTGTACTCAACGCTACCTCCTCTTTTACAAACTCATTCCTTATCTCATATCAAGTGCCTACTCATCTCATATCTTCAAGAGTCAAATCTTTATACATATTGCTGCAATTGTATTCAGTGTTTTGAATTTTAATATACTGTATCTAAACAAGCTAAATCGCTATCAGGTCTCTACACAGTCTTTTATTTAAAAAATTATTAGAAAAAAAAAAAAGATTTTTCTTTCGTATTTTTAAAATACGGGAACCATTTTCTGCCAGTCATCAATCTCAACCATCGATTGTTGAAAATTTAATGGTGCATCCGTACAATATATAATATTGTGATGATTCATTATTGAACACCAGCAGATTGTCGAAAGATTGAGGAGTTGGTAGAGCAACGGAGCATAGAGCAATGGATTTTCGGTAATGCTGGTATTAGATTCCTAAGGATTAAAAATGAGAGTGAAAGGGCTTGATCACCGACTATATGTAGCTTTTCCCTCGAAGGTAAGATTTTTTGAGGCAGGACTGGTGAATTCATTTTGTGGAGCCATAGAAAAAGACCTGTTACCTAGGTGAGAACCGTACTTCTACGCTCTGGCCCGTTTGACCATCAGCCTCGTAATTTTTTTATAAAAGAAATTAAAAAATATGTTGTAAAAGTGATGATTTGTTGTTTGTTAAGTGGGAATCAGCACAAAGGGAAATGCAGACCAGGTTAGAAGACAGTAATCAGGAAATGAACCTGCTGTTGCCAGATATCAGGGGATTGATCAACAAAATTAGGAAAAGATAAAGTAACAACAGGACTTCTTGCCTAACTCGATCAAACGCTTGGCAGACGTCAATAAAAACGGAAAAACAATAGTTTTTTTTTTCCGCTTAAGGCTGTTAGAGTTGTAGTTGAGAATTGGGCGTAGTCCTAACTTATGATGGGGGGGGGGAGGAGACTGTGTTGGTCTGGTAGTTTAGAATAGGGAGGGATTCGTTCATAATCTGTTTTTCAAAAGCTTTTCCTAGAATTAGTAAGAGTGCAGTAAGTCTTAAAAAGAGGTAAGTTAAAAAGGTTGGTTTGGTTTTGAATCTCTCCGAAAATTCCCTAAGCATTAAAATGAAACTGAGAAGTGATATATTAGGAGTGGACTATAGGCTTTTTTAAGTTAACAGATAATTATTAAACCACCTAATACGTTTTAACTTATCATCTACATGGTGGGAACCGATATAAATAATCGATATAATTTTGTTTCATTATATCTCCTGGTAAAGTTAGAATTTTTTTTTGTATACCTTAGTAGCCTCAGATTTTTAAAGAAATATTAATAAATATTTTTTTCTTTGTACATAAAACAAATATTGGCGAAAGGGGGAGAACCCAAGGGGCGTAAAAGATGATTTTAATTACAAGTAGAAAATTAATGGGATCTAAGGATTATTATTGGCGTTGGCTACTTCGGTGGATGGTTAGAGGGCTTTGATATAAAAAAAAAAAAAAAACAAAAAAAAAACAAGGAATAATTACTGGCAAAGGGCCAGTTCACCCCCTCCCTCCAATGCTTTGTACTGCAGAACGAAAATTGAAAGGGCAGCTCTGTTTACAATGCGGAAAAGACTAATTAGGATTTGAAGGAGTCATGGGGGAGAGTAGAGGCTGAATCCGTTATTATTTCGTATTTTCGGTCTAACATGTGCAATGGATCTAGCCACACAAAATCCCATTTTCCGTATCTCGATGTTTTAATTGGACTGCACTTTGAATAACGTGAGCTCGTTTTCACCATATATAGTATTTTTTGTTCATATCATCTTGTTACAAATTTATATAAGTACAAAATATGGATTCTACAATCTCCAACAACTTCCTCCCAAATAATCTTCCTAACCTACATTTATAATTGCATTATCCGAATGACACACTTCTGAAAACATTCCATTATTGTCACTCACTACTAACCAAACCCAGTAAACCGCCCAATGTCGCCTTATCTTACGGTCCAATTATCCTACTTTATAACCTCAAAATATACTTACCACAGATCCTTTTCCTAATCCTACAGTCCTACCTTTCAAACCGCTTCTTTGAAGTCCGCTGTGGTTTAGAATATTTTAACTACTATCCCATAAAAGCATGAGTTCCACAGTGCAGTGTCTTGGGCCCCATTCTCTATAATCTATTCACCACTGATACCCCCTCTACCCCCTATACTTTCTTGGTCACATTTGCAGATGACACTGCAGTCCTGTCATCCCACCCAGACCCCGATATAGCATCCCATAACCTTCAAAAACACCTCACATAACCATTAGTGTTGGTGCAACCAATGGCCGAATCAAAGTTAATGAAGCAAAATATTCCCAAATTACCTTTACCCTCTGCCGCAAGTCTTGTCCACTAGTTTCTTTTAATTCCATTCCTCTCCCTGTATCCAAGACAGTAAGGTATTCCACCTCGACAAAAGCCTGGCCAGTTTCTCCAATCATGTCCTCAGCGTATGTGGCTCTTGCGCTCTTCGCCAGTCTCCACAGGCTCGTATACAGTGACGCGGCTGACGGAGGAGCGTGGGGGACTTCCCAAGACTCCGCTTCCTCTTTCGCATGTGAGGGAGGTGACAAACATGTGGACTTGGGAAGCCCCTGGGCTGTTGGTAAATATTATTATAATAATAATAAAGTAATACGTATTACCCCATTTACAGTTAATAATGTTGGGGTAAACAATTTTGTTTGAGCCCCCCCCCCCTAAAAAACAAGTCTTTTGATTATATATTTCATTAATCCATGTTATAAGTCTAAACGTGGTGAGGAGAAAACGGAACGAAGAATGGGAAACATTGAATTTAAACCATTTGACCAACTTCAAGGAACGCGACAAGCCTCATAAAGGAACGTCTCCATTGTCCCTGTCAAGACGACACAGCTTCTTCTCCTTGTAGGACACTACCGGCCAGCATGTGAATTTTGTGATAACTCCCAACTTGAACAGCTAACACCTAAAGGATATTTTTTTTCCTTAGCTCTCAAATTTTTAAGATTATAGATAAGGGAAAAATAAAGGGAATTTATTTGGGGTGAGCGGATCCTTTTAGTAGGAGTACCTTTTTGAAGGTGGAGTGAGGGGATTAAGGAGTGTGGGAAGCCTCGGTAGAGGTGGAAATGTTGCGGTGCAGTGGTGAGAGTCCACTGAAGGCTGATGAGCCTAGAGTCTCTCTAGACATGTAGTGCAAGCTCATTCAGTTGGAAAGCAGTGATGGGTGCTCGTCAGAGGCTTGTTGTTGGTTGGCCAAGGGCCGTAATGTCCACCATTTGGTCTGCTTTCCCAGATCTAGAGATTTGCCATCTTGCCGGTAGTGGTGGGGGTCTCAGGTCTTGGAATAGGGGGTTTCGGCAATGTTTCATTTAGTCGAAGAATTTGATGTGTCTTCTTCTGATGGCTTCGGTGATGGTGGGGACCTCGAACTTTTCGTGGATGTCAGGAACCTAAAGGATACCAAGATCATTAACAATTTATATTTTTAAGGTAAAGGGATCTCAACGAGCTTATACTACTTCGAAATATTATCCATATAAACTTAGTTCGAGTACTTCATTAGAAGAAAGCCTTTTAGAGATAGAACTTTTTTTCCCTTAATAAGCAGTACTTAAAATAAATTATAAACATATATCGGTTATGATACAAATTATAACCCTATAAAGAGACGTCGCTAAAGACCAAATCAGTTGACGCAACATTATATACATAAGAAAAAGACTAAATATATTTTACTAAGAATATATTACTACTTTTTGCTCAACATGGAAACAATTATTTGGATTTAATGTTTATTTGTTCTATCCCTATCGTGTTTACAAAATCGAAGTTTAATGCACATTTGGACTTTGATCAATTTATGTAAAACTGTTTGTTAAAACCAAGGATAATAGTTTCAATGGAGTATCTCTATGGCCTTGATTGCTTTAGTTTGGGCTCTGTGCTGGTTGGATATGGTGTAAATTCGGTTAATTGTCTCACTTCATCCTTTTTATGATTGAGGGAGCGAAAACGCCCAAGGTTCACTAGTGCAAAAGCCACTTTAGTCTTTAAGTCATCAGAAACATAATTATTTTGGGTGATTTTTATTTTGTTGTGGTGAGTTCAACAAAATTGCTTACCCGAAAAATGCGATAGTTTTAGCATTAAAAGACAAAAACAAAACACTCACAGGTTTTGCATTAGACGACCTGGACTGTAGAGGAAAGGTATGAATCGAGATGTAGGACTTTTCCCGCTCGGGGCTATAAAAGTCAGCTACTAACAAAGCTTTAGGCAAAGGATCGTAAGCCAGAGACAGTGCGCCTCTCGGAAGGGAAGCTGGCGTATAATCAGTCAATGTGACTCTCGTGACCGTAAACGTAGCCGATCGTAAAACGTGAGCGGGCAATCTCTTATGCGGTCGACGGGCAGTATGTCGGAACAGAAGAGTATCACAGATCAGATGCCTTCACAACTTTCCTAAGTAGATCTGCTTTAACTATTCAGTGGCAATATATCTGATCATATTTATTTTAAACACTACGAACTAAGGTAAAACACGCCCTAACGCAGGATTTCTCCTAATAAAGTACTCCAACTAAGTTTACATGTTTAATATTTCGGTGAAGTATAAACTCGTTGAGATCCCATTATGCTGCTTTTACTTTAAAGATGAATTGATCCGAAGTTAAATCACAATAAATACTTTAAAAAATCATGACAGTTTCTCATCATGGTATAAAATAATTATGAAAAAAATACAATATAGTGTTTCTGACCACCATAAATTATGTTCGTTTCTTATACCACCTCTGTCACTGTAATGTAAATAGCTTTTTAAAAGAATAAAATAAAGCTACAATTTGTGCCTCACAATGCCTGTTAGAACAGGCTCTAAAATTCTTTACGTGTTCACGAATGTGCTCGTAATGATCTAGGAGCGATTACGATTCAGGATACTTAAAATTAAGGAAAATTGTTTTTTTTTTTTTTTACATTATTTGTTGATTCTTCTAAGTACTGTATTTTAGCTATTTCATCATCAGCGTTGGTTTTTGTCAAATTAGTTGAGCTAGGTGATTATAAACTTGTTTTTGATGGAATTTGGAATGAGAGGAAGTAGCTGACTTATACTTAAATTCATTCAAAGGAACAAAATAATTTTGGTCCCTTTATGAATTGATTTTGATATGTGTTCAGTGATCATTCACTTTCCTCTAAATACATCTTCAAGACCTTGTAAAACCCTACGTTAACAAGTGAAAGAAAACTATCTATAAACCGACTAATGGAAGATCAGGAAACTACCCTCACCTTCTTACATCACTAAGCATATTCCTGGCTGAACCTTTTTTTTTTTTTTTTTTTTTTCCCTTCCTGAGGCTGAGCCTCAAACGGGCTTACATTTTAACACCCTTCAGAAATTTACATTTTAATTACACTAATGAGTTAAGAGTTGAAGTGTCAATGTATCCAGTGGTAATCACACATATGTAATCGAACAGGGTTATTCCCTGGATCATTATGCAAATAAAAATTACTTAAAAACTAATCACAAATTTGATTAGTTTAGGTAGGAGGCATCTTGATAGTTATAGACAAAGAGGATCTGTTATTTATCGTTTCCTGTCAAAAATGAAGATTCTAAGGCCGAGTATCGAATCCGTCTTTTTTAGCAGGGAAGCCTGACTTTAAGTTCTGATTACTCAGCTTGAATAAACGGTGGTGAATCAGCCAACCAATATAGAAGGGTATGTTACCATTCAGTGACAACTAGTGCTGAGACTTATTATATGTGATAAAAAAGTAAAACATGTACACACATATGTATTTATTTTCACAGAAATATGTTACTAAAAATGATAAATATATGAAAACATTAATCCAATTACTGTAAGTCCAGTGGTCAATATTTCATGATCCTTTTGAAATCTCAGGACAAAAAAAAGTTCAAAAGAGCCCGCTTCACGGGCTTGTGGGGTTACGTGGCCTGTGGTGCGCGTATTCCGGTGCAATGGGATTGTTGCACCGGTCAGCGCACCTTGAGTAATACTGTTTTCGTTCTTTATTTTCCAAAATAAACACAAAGAAAACAAAATAAAATAAAATCTTTTCCTTAAATCTACTTTGTACAATCCTTACCAGCTATTTTTTTTTTTTTTTTTTTTTCCCTGTTTGTTTACGTTCCTTCTGAACCAGGAGCAAGCACAGTGTACGCACTCAGTGAACCTCTTTTGTTTCTCTACCGAACCATAAATGTGTGAGTAGATTTCATTCAACAGCCAGGTGAACTATCAATGAGAAATAATCACTTTTGTCAATAGATCTAAACTTCATTCAAAATTTAACACTGGCTTCGTTCATAATGAATTGTTCGGATTTATCTTTCTTCTCAAGCCATTCAGTTGATACTAACCTAAAATGTTCTTGCCTTGGCCAACCCCATCTTAATCATGTACTTTTCAGCATTACCATCTTGTATCTCAGTGTTTATCTTCATTTCTTCCACTTCAGTCCACTCAATTAATTTCAGTTCTCATGTTTCACATAACTCATCAGCACCTAAACTCACTTTTTTTTATCGTAACTCCCTCTAAATTACCAAGATCATGCCATATGTTTCAATGTAAATAATATAAATAGTAAATGAAACAATATCTATCCACATTGCACTTAAATTTACCTCATTTTATTAGTGTTCTAGACATTATTACAATTTATTGCACATGATATTTAATGCTTGCAGTCATTTATAAATAGCATGTCAGATAAATAGTATGTCGAAACGTAGTGCGTTAATAAATTTGATGAAAACCTAAAACGAGCTCTAAGCTGTGTGCTAAGAGCTTACAATGAATTCACAAAATTTCCACAGCTCATGTCTTGATGATTATTATTCCATATGCTATCAATTACAATGACACAAATTAATAAACTTGTGTCATAAAGTGGCTATTACTGCTACTCCTCTATTCACTCAAATTGTTGCTAGTTATTGGAAATGAACTGTGGAAACCCGTCAAGTAGTTGAACTCCCAGCTGTTAGAGGTAATTGTTATCTATTACAAAAGTAATGACTATGATTATAGTAGTAATTAAATTTTATGGTACACAGTAAACTGGCTTAGTAAACTAGGCTGTTTAAATAATACGTAGGTAATGGGCACTATGATAGGTGTTTGTCTAGCTGAAGTAGGCGTGAGTCACTTAACCTGCTCATCCATCGATCCACATTTGACAAGTTTACATTTGGAGTCGGATTCAGCAACACTGGTACAGTGATAGGGTAGAGATTTCAGACACAACTTTTTTATATCGTGATGTATTAATTTTCATTGCAACACCTCTTCTATCTCTGATTACAAAGCTATTAAAGAAAATTATAGCATGATTAGAAGCCCGTTGCCATATGTTAATGTAAGTGAATCCAATTATCTAACGTTGTGACACTCAAAGAAGTAGTACTTCGAAACGTTCTCGATAATAAAGTTTGATGTAAGTCTATCAAATCACAAAATGACTCAACTACTGACCGGACATAGTAGAAGCGATTTGCCCAGGTTTATGCTGACTGTTAATAATAGATGCCCATATATCAGTACAGAACATACATAGACAATTTACTACTTCAATGTAGTCTACTGCAGATTGACCGAGACAAAAGTTAATACAAATATTAAAATTACCTCATGTCCTACTCGATAGCTGAGTTTGATCAATGAATGATTATCTTAAAGATTTAAACGCATTTGTAGACGTCATAGGCTACAGTGAACTAAATCGTAATGTATGGTACAGCTACGCTTTTATGTTTTTAAACTAATTTTTATTTTATTTTGTTAATTATTCATCATTTAAGCTTTATGTTATTGTTTACTGCTATACGGACCAGGATATTAGTATATAAAGCCAGTATTATTAAAATTTGGCACATGGCCAATTCGGAAGTAGGGTTTAATCAATAATTACTTTAAAACGTTCACATTTCTTGATTTAAATGAGTGTAGTGTACCAAAGTGTGGCATATTATATAAGCTATACATTTATAACTTTTTATTTTACTAATTATTTATTTTTTAAATAGTAGGTAGTTGCCTTTTTTTGTGTATTATTGTCAAATAACATAGCTTGTTATTTTTTGGAAATTTTGTTTTCACCGGTTATGCATGATAATAATAATAATGCATGTTTTGAAAGCATTAGTTCTGATTGGCTGCCTGCTTACAGCACTTTTTCTCCTACTCTCTAGGCCGAGGAAGGATGTGTTCTTTTTTAACATGCAGAATGGAAAAATCTTTGAGTTATGCCAACATTTACCCTAATCAATTTACAATAGCGGTTTGTATGCAGCCTGCCCGTATCCCTTCTTCACTGTTCCTCGGTTCCTTCCAAAACCTGGATTTCAATACTTTTACAATCTTCTTAAACAAATACATCAAGGTAAGCCTTATTACTTTTATACATTCGCTTTCCTAATCTGAGCCAACCTCATGTAAATTTTGGAGGTCTCTGGGGTGTTTGTAAATACTGCATAAATGAGGACATTGAAAACAATTACTTATTGCCTAATAAGACATATTGTAATTTTATCACAATAAAAATTTGATTTGTAATAAAAAAAAATCTGAGCCTGCCAGAGAAGTCATAACTTTATTTTCCACTATTTTTATTATTTTCTTTCGTTTCTTACAACTTACTACTATAATATTTATATTATTTTAAAAATTGTTTAATTATTGTTAATTATTATACATCTAATAGATGGAGCATTCTAGTATAATTCTAGTAGCTGTCATGTTTGTGCTTTAATGATATTTTATCCATGAGCTTGTAAGTTAAATCAATTAAAAGGGGATTCCTGCATTGACATAGGAGCCGTCCACAGAACAGCAGCTAAGCAGAGATATATTGACCAGTTGCTCTCTCTTCGACATGCCTCTAATCGACAAATACATGGACCACGGTCCATGTACCGTATGGAGGTAATTATATTTATACTGAGAGGGCCACGGAACGGCCGAAACTGGCCGGTTATGGAGTAGGGGAATCGAATCAGAGGATTAAAGGGTTGCAGAGCCGGGCGCACTTGGGTTATTAGAGTCGTTCCGATCCGGTTCAGTTGGTGGCAAAGCCATTTTCAACTCGAGCGTTTCACCCCCCCCCTTTCTGAAAGATATAGCAATATTAACAGAAGGGTTGCGGTATTGCAAACCTTTGCCGACTTCTTTTTTCAGATATATTTGGTTCCGATCTTTTCGGCCGTCTGTATGGAATAAAACTATTTAGTACACCGTAACGGAACCGTGGTCTAGCCATTTTTTTATTTTTCTCCCTTCATCAAAGATTTGCTTTACTATCAAGTCTTTACAGTCTGAAACATTTGTTATACCATTTTTTTTTGTTGTTTTTTTTTTAAACAAGGGCGAAAAGCATGAAAAAATCTAGGGATGGTCTCGAGGTAAGCCGAGTGCTGGTAGCCTGTTGGTTTTCTAAAATCTTAATTTGGAAACATGCTGGGTGTTAATAAATTCGTCAAATTTACTTTAGCAAAGCTCACCGCCATATGTATTTTGCTAAGGGTTCGAAAAACAGCAATGAATGAAAAAGATTCAGTCTTAGCGAAATGACCCGGAAAATAGTCAGGCTGTCCACACAAAATTAATAAATATTTATTTTTAAGCGAAGGGATTGACCGAAGATAGTTGCCATGATTGGTAGATGGTGATTGGAGTGCAAGCGTGATTACGTATCTTCCTTAAATACGGCTTTCCTAATCGGATTCGCTACTTTTGTTATTCAAGTAGCTACTCATTTGTACTCAAGAGTTTGAGTTAGCCCCGACCAGACCCATCCCTCTTGAGCTAGCCAGGGATCAGTCCCTATGGTCTTTATTTAATTTAAGAAACTTAATTTCCATAAAACAATAATTATGTTGAGCGCCAGGCTTCAAGTCATTTTTTCCCGATGAGGGGAAACAGGAAAAAAAAACTACAGGGCCATAGATGGTCATACAAAAACAATCATGCTATTTAAGGCTAGTTCAGCGAAGGAGGGCTGGGTAAAATTATAGAGCAGCAAGCAGAATATTTTCATGCAAATCTATTTACAGAAGAAATATTTATAACATCAACAAGCAGAGAAACATATATATACAAAGAAACAGGAAAATTATATATGCATATAAAAAATAATTTACAAGGAGATTAAGCTATATAAAAAGTAATAAAAAAAAAATTATAGAAGAAAGTAAACAGAAATATAAAGGTTGAATAGCAGAAATGTAAAGGTTGAATAGCAGAAATATAAAGGTTGAATTACAGAAAAAATAAATATAGTGTTTTGTATGTACCTCTCTGGTAAGCTAACGTTTTCCTATGTGCAATTACTGTTAATGTTTACAGGCAAAACTACAGTATCAGGGTTCATCTGAGCCCTAGATATTTCTAGACATTTCTCAAAGTAAACTTTGCTAATTTGATGTTACCTAGCAATCACGCCAACTTTAGTTACAACCCCGTTGTAAGTCAGCATCATTCTAATTATAACATTGTGAATAACATCTAATCTTATAAAAAGGACTCCATTGCTGGTATACGACTAGACCACGGGACCACCTAACAACATTTATGAATAATTTGATACATTCATCTACTCCTCAATGGTATTTAATATTATCCTGCCTAATTAAAATTAGAGTTTTATCACGCTTTCCTCATTTTTGCCAAGAACTAATTGGAAAAGATAGTTATAATTCCCAATAAAAGTTGATAAAACTCCTTGAAAGATGTAAACATGGTAGTAAATGTGAATGAAAAGAAGGTCTCATACTTTAAAAAATGAGAGAAAAAAAGTTTTTTTTTTACAAATTTTATGTCCAATACAAATGTGGATAATACTTTTAAAATTTTAGATTTTTTTCAATTTAAGAATTTTAGATCGTTAATTTTTGAAGGAGTGCGGACGTGTGAAATTGTAAAATGCTGTTAATTGTAACAGTTTTGTAGAATTTAAATTAATTTATAATTTATTCATATACAGGAGGCAGGTACGGCCAAGTCCTTCAGTGGAACTGGGTGGACAAAGGAGCAGCCAAGTCTGCAGCAAATGCTTCGCTCCGACTACTACTTTTCCAGTTAATTCGAGGCCGGCGGGGGGGGGGGGGGGAGGATGTAAGGGAGACAAAGTGACAGACAGGGACTTTAGATTTAATTTGGGCCCACAATTAGCAGGCTTATTCTTTTTTGATAGCTCCCCTGCAAGGATTGGGGGGGGGAGGAGTCTAATTAAACAATTATAACTAACTTGTTTCACCAGCTGGACCCTCTAATAAACCTTTATTCAACTCCTCAAATGCAAATTGGGATTATTCTCTGAGAAAGTCCTTTTCCCTCGGAATTGGGTCGGTTTAGGTTGAATTGAACTAAATTAAAAAGTAACCCTTACTCTGGCATAATTTTTTTTTTCCTCCGTCAGGAAAGGGGTCGGGAAAATTATGCTTGAATGGCATGAAATTACTTTTTTTCGTCATATAATTTTATTTATGAGTCATGTCATGTTCATCATTCCAGCCAAAAACCAGTTCATCATTTCAAGTCCTTTGAATAGGTATACATCTTACACTTATAGTAATTTTAAACACATTTTGAAGTAACTATTCAGTACGACTGTAGTACGAGCGGTCCTGTAAGGATTTGTAACTTCCACGCCAAAATCTTCAATTGAATCCTTTGAACCATACCTCTTGTTTGGAAGTTTTCAATTTTAATATTATACCATGAGGTTGGCAAACCAAATAATTCTGCTCATCCTCCTGGACCACCATTCTTCTCCTTATTCATTCCAAAATTTTTTAGAAAATCCTTGTTAAACGCCTTTTCCTCCTTTTGGAAATATAAAACTTTCCGCTACCTTTCAAGTTTGGCTTCCACTTCCACAGTGCATCGGAGACTTACTCTCAAAGCTCGAATACATCCTACATCAAAAATACTTTCCTTCGTTCCCCCTATTTACCCTCTTTCCTACTGACATGGCTGCTGGTGCTCCTACACATCTGTATTTTATTCCATCAAGACCATATATAGCATCTCATACCTTCAAATACTCTTTGCCGACATTGAGCACAGATGTAATCGTTAGAAGATAAAAGTCGACAAATGCACCAATATTAATTTCACCCTACGATGCAGATCGGTCCAGTCTTCATTGACGCTTCTTCCCTTATCAAGCCTAGAGCGATTCATTATCAGATTTATAAGAAGCTGAGAGTGATAATCGATGATAACAGTTAATATTTAGTGCTCTCTCTAAATTCCAAAATAATTTTGGAACCAATGCTAAAATACGACGCCGTGAGGGGGGCGGAACGAGTCCCGGTGGAGGACCTCGGCAGGGGACCGATTCTCTCAGGTCTTACACACACTTTACTTCCGGCACAATTTGTGGGCGTCTTGTAAGTGGACAGAATTTATTATACAGGATATGGGGAAAGTTAGTGCATATATTCCCCGAAATGTGAGGGGAATTAATTCCAATAGAGATCACAGAAGAAAACCCTACAGTCCTCAGACAAAAAAGAGGAGGCAGGAAGGCAAACATCCTATAATAGGTGACATCACTCCAAGTAACGCATTCATACAACTGTGAGTTTCTTCTAAATATATTAATCGATTGTGAAGAAAATTGCTATTGCATTTGCATAACCAATGTGGTCACTACATCCTTTCTACATAAAAGTATATTTTTTTTTAAATTTTCGTTTTTAACTTTAATATTTTTTGTTTATTGTTCCCCTAACAAGGCTCGGTGGTCAAAATTGGATGTACGGAAGCTCTGAGCAATATGCCCTCCAGTACAGTCTGGTTCTTTATTATGGTTGTCGGGGTTGCCACTAGGGGAGTGCCTAATCACTCTAGCCCTGGTGCGGATTGTTGTAGTTTATAACATGGACCATGTTCCATGTAGGCGTTAATATCTGACTCCATTTAATTGATAGGGATGTGTCCCGACAATACACTGTGTTCAGGAGAGAGGTTCAGAGGTTTATTAAAGAATAAAACCAGTTTTCAGAGTTCGGGCGGGAGATCGGCAGCGTAACAGGTCAAGGCGCCAGAGGGTCTGCTAGAGGCTGTGAGACAGGCTGACGACGCAGAGGTGTGGCAGAAAAAGTGTAGACCAGTGGAAGACTGAGTGGACTTACTTCCAGGGCCCCGGGGCCCTGGCGTATCGCGACCGAGTGATAGTGGATGTCTAGATGAGGAGACTGGGAAAGAGTGTCTTACAGGGCGAAACCACTTGATTTAAATACTGTACCCCCTTCCTAGTGGAAGGTGGAGTTGGCTGAACGGGGTATGTTTTATGATGCCCAGGTGGTCAATACCCCTTAGGTTTATGACTGTTGGTCTAAAAGGGTGTGTTTTATGGCGTGGCTTTTAGATTTTATGACCACCGGAAGGTGACCCAATGTCTGCCCAGGTCGGTTTTATTAGGGGCAGGTGGCTTACCCTCTCAGGTTTTATTGCTGGACATTCGACCCTCTGTTACTTGTTTTATGACTGCCGATCTCTCCATGATTTATTACTAGAAAACAATGTTTTACATCTAATTACAATACATTATATATGCACCAGAGTATAGGGTGATTCAACACTTATGTAGTTGAGTCACTGCAATGGTCTTTAACCATTTAAAAAAAGAGAAATCAGTACATTAAATCATAATTATTTGCTGATGTTCAAAAGTTCAAAATAAGTGAAATCGGGTCGACTTTATTCAAGATCATTTTTGTTTATCATACTTCCCATTGTTGTATTGGAACCAAAACATAGTCAGGTTATTTAGAATTGTTTTGGAATATTACTGTAAGTTGGTTTTAATAATTCAATAACTGATTTTATTAATCTGTAAAAAAATACATTGGCGTTAATTGTGAACAAAATTAAAAGCATCAAACACTTGAGCAATATAAAATAAACGAAATAAACGTACCTGGAAAGATTAATTATATTACACGTTATTTATCATGTATTTTAGTGGATAGTCACCACACATAAGCAAACAATAAAAAATAAGTCTCATCTGGAAAGTAACCTTCAAACACAAAACACGGCTAGCGTTTACATACTTTAAAAATTTCAGCTCGATAGAATCATTTCTTCGAGTTCTATCGTAGAACTCAGCAAACAGAAGTGTAAAAAGGTTAAGTTTGAATTACATTAGGAGTGCACAAGAATTTTATAATTGAAACTTGACAAATTTAAGTTCAAAAGTTCACATTTTTTTTTTATTTTCATAATAATTAATATGTATGTAAGTTTGAACGTTACCGCCAAACTTCGGCACATATACTAGATGTCCCTACAGAGCTCGCTAGGATCGAATGACGCTCCGTATTGTAACCTCCTGAATATGGGTACTCTGGATAAGACAATGGTCAACACTTATTATCGAATATTTTATTGATTCAGGTTAGTTATAAGTTTTATTTGTTTATTGTAATATTTGTAGCGCTAGCTAATGTGTACATATGTTTAATATTACAGTTCTAAACTACATCTGCAAGTGTTCGATTTATAACCTGAGAACCTCCACTTCCTTTAAGTTTCTGAATACGAAACTTACATGTATTTAAGGGCACAGACATTTCTGAGATAAATGGTTTTAGTAAAGACTACACTTCATCGCTCATCGCTCATCGTTTCCTTCAGTTTTTCCTTTTCGACCAATCCATTCATGTTGGACCACCAATCTACGACCTATCCTTGACAATGACTCACCTGGGGCTCCCACATCAAGTCCAAACGACGAGACACTAACATAACAATACAAAATAAGAGATCGATCTACACAACGATACTTCAACCCACCTGAATCTGTAAGTGGAATAGAAGTCTGGGGGAGTGCTAGCATATTCTTCGCATCCATTCTCTGCCAACCTCAGATAGTCAATGCTCCCTTCTATTTCAACAACCGTACCCTTCGGGCTAATCTCAACATCCCATTCATTCAATATCTAGCCACTCCTGCTATTTGCACTCCCGCCTCTAGTCATCCTAATCCTGTAAGCTAAGACAAACTACAGCGACGTCTAAGATGGAGGTGGTTTCCTGACCGTCTCCAATCTAATTATGATTTTGTTTATAGCTGACTATGCGGTGATTATCAAAGTGACAAGTGATGTGGTTTTGGCTAATGAGTCCTTAAAAAAATAAATAAAAAGTAACAATACGTTATAAACTGATGTTCTGGGGACAGCTTAAAATTCTATTTATTGATTGCATGCAAACATTTAAATAAGGATACATCAAAAACTTAATTAAGACTTGAAAAGTTTAATGTTTTACGAGTCGTATTTGATCCTAATCGTTGCAATAAATTTTAATTGGCCATCCCTTGCTACTCAGTTGAACTAGGTCAAAGGACAAAAGAAACAAAAAACACCATTTCTCCGTTAGTATTTCATTATCCCCTTATCTCGAAAACCATGTCAATAATTTCCATCAAATACCCGATAATTCCCGGCTAATTGCAGACTCTGAAGGCCAATTATCCATTTTTTTCTCTCCCCCATGTATGCTGTAGGACTTTAATGAGCGCATTCCCTTTCCCTTCGCTTGTTTAATAACAAGCTGTGGAAGTTCGGCAGGCGATAAGGCCCTTGCCACGAGACTGTGGATCCATGCAAACGGCCTATTTAAACAAAAGATTAGGAATTACACCTTACCATTTCTCGAGACCGTTTCATGTCTGGCCGGGAGCGGAATATCACATGTCACATGACTGGGTCGTGATTACGTGGGCAAAATCTTTAAGCAATTCTCTGGAATCGGTGAAAACATCCGTTCGGGAGGTGTAATTGCAGTTTTTTACTCACGGATAGATGAATAGGTCTGAAGATTGATCGGCTTCGAGAACTGCTAATAAATAATAATCAAGGCGATATTTCTCAGAAATTTCTTCGCTTGATGAAATTGATTATGCTACACAGTTCTCTCGTGTACCATACTCAAACGGAAAAATTCGTTTTACATTGAAAATTATAATGATAAAACGCAAGAATGGATGAAAGAAATCATTAATATCAAGGCAACAATGAATTAACTGAGCTGGTATAATCGCTCTCAAATATGAATGAATTACATATAATAATAAATATGTAAACATTTTCTTATGAGAAGGATCTGTTATTAAATAAAAGAAACATTTTGATTTACGAACCTATTGTGGACTCATGAGTTTCTCAACCAAAAATAAAATGGTAGTGAAAAAAATACAGAGCCTCTTTTACAATAAAATATTTCGTTTCTTCATCGAACAACACTGGTCATTTTTATCATTTGTAAAATAAAGTGTACGAATGCAAAAACAAAGATTTAGGTTTCTGGAGTGATGAATCTCCATTCGCAATCAAAACAAAAAACCCTCTAGTAGCAATAAACGACAGACGTATTTGAGTAACGGATAGTCAAGGGTACGAGGCACATAAAAAGAATCTGGCTCACACCATGATTGATTATACCTACTTCTTCTCTCTCTCTGTATCTCTCTCGATCTGAGGACCTGGACACACAACGTGTCAGTCAAAGATACAAAAAATAATCTTGTAAAGTTCTGAACACCGATATTGATTGACAGAACTGATTCTTGAATTGACTTGGCCAATCAAATTAGTGATACTGTTGTTGGAACTCAAAATTTAATGTTTTGGAATACCATTGAAGTTGTCTTTGCTTTTGATTTGTAACTTGAGAAATCTGAACAGTTTGGAACTAAATCTAGTAGCTGTATTAGCAAACAAGAGATTGGTCTACACAACGATTCTCCAACCTACCTGGTCCTACGGAATAGCAGTATGGGGGAATGCTAAGCCCTACAATATTCTTCGCATCTAGACCCTACAATTCAGAAGTATCAGCAAGATAGCCAACGCCTCCTATTTCAGCAAACGTGGCCTTCACGCTGATCCCGTTCATTCGTGATCTAGCCACCTCCACTTACCAGAACTTTCCCACCTGCCTGGCGATTCTAATCTGTATGCTAGTACCCTATACTCTCATCTCATCCCCGGCAACCCAGAGCAACGCCTAAGGAGGAAGTTGCCTCGCGACCTCCTCCAAACACTGTTTAAAACTGGGTTTCCACATATTAAACGTAAAGAACTGTTATTTCACTGCTTAAAATACTATCCAATAGATAAATAATGTTCCAGATCGATTGAACACTTATAATGTTCACTATCATCGTGGAAAATCGATCAATACGTTTTGAGTTGTCGGAAATTCTGCAAGGTATCGTTCGTGACGTGCATTCATCGGTTTACGCTTAGTGTGAGTCACATAAAGTAGTAGAAATGACAAAAGGAAGAGACCGGTGATATGTGCAGAAGAGGGGCTAATTTATTCAGCCATTAGAGGTAGCAGCGACGAAACAATGGCGGTGAGGAAGCTCATTAAAGCACATTCATCGGTGGGCAATGGCAATGGCCTTCAGGGTCGCTGGGCCGTCAAAGAGTGCACCGCCCCGATGCAGATTTCCTAATGTAACCTCTACCACAATGCACCCATTGTAATTGCAAATCCGCTCAGCTCCGTGTACCGGCTGCCTCTTATTAGTTCAACAGTATTGTTCCTAATACAGTGGAACTGGCTGCTTCTCCCAATAGCCATCGACCAGGAACGGAATCTGTTTCAGGGCATCCTGACTCGGAACAGGAATTATGCTCAGACTTAGTACGGCACGCAATGTCAATGCTACTGAAAGCTTTGCACACAAACTAGGGCATTAGCGCAGGCCGAATTGCTAGAACAAATTCTATCTCAGTGTTTGTGAACTGTAGTTCACTAATGTCCTCAAAGTGATTTGCAAATAAAAGTCTGCGATGGTTCGTTATTCTCAGAATGGACGATTGCTACTATCAAATTGCAGATTCAAAAGAGAATTATGAAACGTGAAGCGGGGAAGGGAGGAGAGGACTCGGAGAATAGTGGTCGATTGAAGGACAAGATATGGATTGGCCGAAGAGTACAAGGAAGAAACGGAAGTGGCTTGTAGTTTCTCCACACAGTCCGCTTTTGATAATTCAAATTTCTTAATGATTCGCTCTCCTTAGCTAATCAATTTTCTAAATCGAAAAATCGGTAATACTAAGCCGTTTTCATGGCAAAGAAGGACTTCTTTAGAATTCGAAATTTTCCTCCTAATGTTTAAATACGCACAACGTGGTTTCCTTTCATTTAGTTTATTAAGTACACCAGTAAGAGTGATGTACGTACATACTTTATAACATACATCCTACAGTTGGTGTTTTTTTTAGGTTAGAACTTTTTGTTTTAAATCAAACGTTGGATATTTCTGAATTTTTCTGAGGAAATATCGAGAGTGTACTGTAGCTTGTTCGTTCAACCCTCTGAAATCCTAAAGTAAAGAAAAGTTAAAGGTTCAAAAACAGAATAAATTAAGTATGTTTGATCAAAATTTAAAGTATTTTTCTAACAATGATTTAATTGATTTCAAGAAACTTACGAGTTAAATTTCATCTATGTAATATTATATTTCCGAGAAAACAATGAAGCGGAGCATTTCTGGTACTTTGTGGTTCAAAGTAACTGATCACAAGTTTATCTAACGTCATCTGATTACAATAACATAATGGTTCAGCTGAGATCCCATCGGGACGTAACAGCTTTGGTACAGAACTTACTCACTTGGTATTTCACTTCTACTTTGCTAGACTAAAGCTTTTTGACTTTTGTTTTATGAACAACGTAAACCATAACTAAATTGAAGTAAAAAAAAATTGGTTCCCATAAAAAATCATTGAACGAATGTGGAAAAAAATGGTGAGTTAATTTAGTATTACCCAGTGATGCCCACATATCAAAGACGAAATGAAACCTGCTCGAGGAAGTACACATAGCGTTATAAATAAATGAACTGCCTGTAGATAAATCAATCCGCTCCGGCCAACTCGGTGATTAAAGAGAAAGAAACGTTCTGACTGAGGAGAGGAGAGCAGAGGGTACGCTCGACTAAGAGCCCAATGACCCTTGACACGAATGAGTCCTAAGCAGACGTCTTCCGCTAGGCAAACCTTAGGACTGCCTGAACTACATCTGAGGAGGATATTTGTAGGACTGCGACGATCGGAAAGGGGGGGGGGGTAAACGGCAAAAGTAATTACAGGACGTCGAGGGCCGGAGATGCTCCCTCTCTCAGTTTTCAAAGGACGTCCCCACCGAGAGGCTGGTCCTGGAATCAATCACTCATCTCAAATATTTACCTGCCTGGTCTGTAGCGTCCACCACAGTCACCTCACTACACCGATATTTCCTCCTCCAATCCAAACATCATTAACCTACTCATATTTTTACCGGCTTTGCATCCGGGTGACAGTTTTCCTATTATGGAAATTCGGTTTAATTTAAATTATTTTGGATAGGTTTTAGGACAGAGAAATGGTAAACCAGTAAACCAGAGGCGACATTGATTGGAGAGTATCGGAACTGAGTGTGATTGAAGACAGCAGAAATGCCCCCCCCCCCCCTCGTCAGCGTCTAGAAGCGGCAACACTCACACAGTGAACAAATTGAGAACACTGATTACTATCAACTAGTACACTGGTTTTTTTTTGCTTACTCACCCTCCCACAATGATATAGTAGACAACTTATAGCGGCCGGAAGGAGGAGATGGGATGGACAGGATGATGGAAGAACAAGGCGAGGATTCAACGATGGAAAAAGCTGGCATGCAATGGAAACCCACAGCACCAAAAACTGCAGCTAAAAATTATAATCTTCATTTTGGACTATTTTGCTTTCCTTCAGTTAATGTTTAACGTGTTTTCCTTTTTGTCCCTCACTCGTCATAGAGAAGGGTCGTAGAGTTTGTGGAGGAGTAAAAAGCTGGCACCCCACCCCCGTGCAGGCAGAAGAGGATCACATATTCTCACCCAAAATAATTTTACATAAGGCGACGAATAGAAACAAAGGCCTGTACGTTCGTAGTTTTCAGCCTTCCATTTAACGTCACGGAATTTGGAATCCTCTAGAAAATAAAAATGTTCCGACTAATTTGCATTTTTGATTTGTTTGGAGACAAAGAAGAAGTTGTGCTTTTAGAATCTCTAATATTATTACTTTTAGCTCTTAATAGTAAAAGTACTTCAAAGCGGTCATCTGTTCCAGCTAATTTTTTTTCATTTGTTTCACAGGTGAGTTAATCAGATTTAAAATGTGATAGAATTGTTTTTTATTTGTTGTAAGCTGATTTAAAACAGATATATTTTCAATGATTCTGAAAATTAAAAAATGAAAATATAAATAATATTATCTATCAATGGGAGAATCTCGAAATCCTTCACTATTGATGAAGGAGTCAAGCAAGGAACAGCCCACTGTTGTTTACCAAATTTTTAGATGAAATCCACAAATATTTAAACCGAGAACCAACTTAGCAACTATCCTTGGTTGAAGAAATTTACAACCTCTATAAACCATGTGAAATTTCAAGAAACTTCGATTTTGGCTTTAGTTGCCTGGTTTCGCAAACAGCTGACAAGTTTAATTAACAACCAATTCAGTTCAACATACATTGAATATGTGTTTACAGTTTGGTGTTGATGAAATAAAGATATTAACGTATTACTTGATATATTTGACCCGAAATATGTAATATATATATAGATTAGACATTAGATGTATTTTTTTTTTTTTAGTATTATAAAACAACTTTATTATGATAAAATAATAATTGGGCCTCATTGGGCAATAAGTAATTGTGATAAATGTTTTCATTCATACCATATTTACAATTTTCATTCACTCGCTCATTTATACAGTATATAAATTATATTAAAAAATTATTAAATTTATGTCTTTTAATGAAATAATTTCAATTGATGGTCCTTACAATGGGTGGATATTATAATTAATGCTTCTTGGTTTTAATTCATAGCAGGCAAAACAATATTTTCACTTTCATATCAGGTTTGTTTCTTATTACATATCAACCCGTTGTTTAGTGTCTATGTGTACTTATGCTGTTAAATTTAAATATTTAAATTTTTAAGCAGTCGGAAAAAAAAACAAATTCAACCCCTACTTAGAGAGACTTTAAAAATGCTAACGATTATCGTACCGACCAATGTTTTAAAAGGTGCTTAAGCCCTTCAAAATATATGGAGCTGCTGAATATTTAACGTATACTTAATTAAATGGAATCATTTAAAAGTTAAATTAGTGTTCAAAGGTTACTGGGAACAGTACTAACAATTACTCTTTCTTAAATTTTCAACCCTATTTTAGAGGAGGGGATGATTTCTTTTCGAGAGTTATACGCATGTATTGGTTTTATGAGAAATACAATTTCTGATAGTGCTGAATAAAAGAGAAGATTATTGCTCAAAAATGGTATTAAGGGCCAAAAAAAAGGGACCCTGCTTCCCGGCTAAATGAAACCAGTGAACATTTATTTTTTTACCGGAGCAGCGTTTGACGTCGGGACGGTGTAACGGTAATGGGCTCTGATAAAGGCTCAAAGGTCCAATCAGGGCGAGAAGGGCATAAAAAGGATTTTGCGGGCGGCAAAATCTACTGCGGGCACATGAAGGACGCCAACACACCGGCTATTCAAATCATATCACGTATCTGGGGACCTTCATCTAGAGATGTGGTCAAATAGCGACCATTTTCTGTGAGCGTCCGAGCCCTTTTCGTACTGGTGTGAAGCCAAGAGGTCATCTCTAGTGTTGATGGCATGATTCATGTCAGAATTTTCTTGTTGACTCCATGGGAAAATACTCACCATAAAGCTTTATTGACTGCAAATGGGCCAACTTACTCGAACTAGGGAGATCACCGAAACCGTCAAACATCAAAATCAATCAATCAAAAGTCCTAATAACAATGATGAATTGCACCTTTAATCTATAATATTTATAACAGTCCTAAATAAAATGCGAAAATTCGAATAAAGTGACTACACATTACCTCTGTAGGGGTAGTGTAGCCGCGTGTCGCCATGTAGGTTAGAGTCGTGCATAAATATGTTTATGAGCTACGGCCTTTCTGAGTGCACTCATGTATATAAGCATGCCTTAGACCGACAAACCCCGCATCCAAAAGGGCATGCCAAAATCATGTACTATATACATATAGGAGGGCAAGAGAACTCACAAACTTTCTCAATGCACTATCTGGGTATAAAAATGGATAGGCCTCTCCATTTAACAACTCATTTTAGTAATAAAATATAAAAAGTACGACACAAGTATTACCCGCTTCGGCACTTGCTAACTTCACCCAACTTGTCACTACGTCTCAAACTGATGATATATAAATGTGTCCTCCAGCCTTTGCTGTACGGTGTCCCCCCTCTATATGCTCACTTAACTGACAATACAGCTAAAAGTCTCCAGCAATTTCAGAATATGATCGTGAGAAAAGTGGTCAGACATACCTTTCTCGAGAGGTTAAGAACGCCAACCTGCACCCGTTGCTTGGTGCGCCGTCGGTGGGTGAGTTCATCCACCGGAGACACATCAAGTTTTTTAACTCGTTGCAGCACCTCATAAGTCCAGTGCTAAACACTATGACCCCACCACCCTTCCTACATCGATGACAACAGAATGTCGGGGAAAATTAGGTTAAGATTTAGTTTAAGTTTTTATTGTTAGATGTCTAAGATAAACAAGGTGAGCCCCATCAATTTTAATAAATTCAGTCCATTAATGTATAATGTTCATCATTATACTTTTGTACAATGCATATCACTATTAGTAGAAAACAGAATTTGTATAACATTCAGCCAAGCTACAGGAAATATAATGAAGCAAATGTAAATAGATTTGTTTGAAAAATCTATATTTTGTAACATATATTAATTTTGTAACACGGGGATATGAAAAAACAAAATCATTTAAATCTATTTATTTGAATTTCAGACTTTTTTTTTTAATATTCCTTGTAACTAGTCCACTTAATTTATTTACACCCTTATCCAGCCACGTAATAAATAACCTTGCGAGAATTCACTGTGAACCCTCCTCCACCTCTCCCGCATCGATGGCAACAGACTGTTGGGGAAAAATGAGGTAAGCTTAAGATTAGGTATGTTAGTTAGTTTTATGTTTGATCAAAAAGGTGAGCCCCATCACTTTATTAGAATCATTCCAGTCTATTCATGTATAATGTATTGTATGTATAATACTTTGTACATTTTAGATCATTATAGCTTGTATAAAATGTAACCAGGCTACAGAAAATACAATGAAGCAATTGTAAATAGATTCGCCTGAGAATCTATAATTGTATAATTATCTGTAAAATTTAAAGGGGTAATGAGTGGAAAAAAAAAAAAAAATGAAGTGTGGGTCCAAGTTGGGTGAGCTCTCCTACCCAGGGGTAGGCTTAGGGTGTAAGCCTAATAACCCACACACAACTAATATTTCTATGGGCTTTTGTTTGGAGAAACCTATGTTTTCCGAATGTTCAGATCTTCTTGACTTACAGTGATAAGGACCACTTAATACTACAACTGGAAGGGTGATAAAGTGGAAGTTCAAGCACTAAGCTCCTTAATTTCTAACTTCCCAGAGAAGTAAATTCACCCTCAAAATATTAAGTCAAATAAAAGCTGAATAATTATGGAAAGCAATCAGCCAGGATGGTATGGATGAATATGGACAGAGATAAAACTGCCTATAAGTGGAGTGACTAGGAGAAGAAGAGATTGAAGAAATAGTAACTGGACTTCTTTTATTAATAGTTCTAATAAATAAGATTTAAAAAAAAAAAGAAAGCAAATACCGAATAAACTTGAAACGAATAGGTGATAAAGGAGCGAATAGATATGAATATTTAGACTCCACCTAACTCCTGACTTAATTAGTAACTTATGTTTCTCTCGTGAGTCTGAGTCCATCTCCTCTAGGTCTTATATAAACCGAAAATTGAAGGAGAGCATGACATTGAACATGAAACAATATATGTCTATTTATCCAATAGATGCCCGTGAAGTAAAGTACAGACACAAGACTGTACAGTTGCACAAACGAATAAGTGTTAATTTAATAAATATATAAAAAATGGAAGCAATTGTACTCACTAATCAAGGCTCAAATTAATTGAGGCAATAGTTAACATAAGTGGTTCCAGACCGTTAACTTATTTTCAATAAAGGCTTATTTTATTAGAGCAAAATGAAAGGCTTGTTTCCATTCCTTTGCAAAATATTTAAACTGCCTATAAAATATAGAGCAGTACTTTTTATAATACTTGTCAGACTTCTATTGACCTATGCATCGTCATCATGGAGTGCGACCTGTACTAGCAACTTTCTTAAACTGAAGCGAATACAGAATAAAGTCATAGGAATAATAAAACAAATCGCTTAGGAGTACCACCACCCAGCGACTACGTGATACCAGTGGCAATGTCTCCATTAATCACTGGCGTAGTAAAAAAAGGCACTCTTGCGTTTCTTGAAAATTGTAATTCTAGTTCTTTATTGTGCAATAATTACAATCTGCCTTTTATAAGGCAATAATAATACGGATAAATGATCTCATTCACACCATAATCATTCAATCGCTCATTCATACAATAGGACATGATTGGAGAAACTGGCCATTGCCAGGACTCCCACTGTGACGCGATTATAGCAGGTCACGAGGCCACTTCCGTTTCAGTCTCCGAGGAGGATTATAGGGTTGAGTGGCGCAGTGCAAAGACTGTGCTACAGGATTAGGGTGGTTGGAAAGGCTTGAAAATTGTAAGAGTAGCAATAATAACTGGTATAAGGTGTTACTGTGCATAATGTCTGAACAATAAATATGATACATAGAGTGATTAATTTATTGGCCACTAGAAATCTGTTAGTTATATGTTGTTTTTTGCTTATTTAATTATTATTAAGTTAGTTGTTCATTTAATAAACAAATTACTTAATGTTACATATTACATACTGAGATAGATTCTTCACAATTTCAATATATAAACTAATAGTTAAAACATCTTAAAATCATAAAATAAAATAATTATAACGGTCTCCAAATTATCCGGGTTAACTAAATGTTGTTAATGCTTGACATAATGGCGACCTTGCATCCGGTTTTAATTCGCAATCATCATAATGTAAAAACAAGAGTAACAAGAAAAAAGTTTTTTTCAGCTAATATTCAAGCTGTATCTGAGCGTAATACAGGGTTTGATTTATTAAGCGGGTTTGAATGTTCTTGATGGTTTAACAGATGAACTAAACCATTTAGTTATTAAAAAAGCGGGGTTGTGCGAACTAGATGTTTTACGTTATGTTTATGTTGATAAAAAACGCAGAGTATTTATTGTCACATTCCTTTAATTATTAAATGTATATAAAACACAAATAGACTTCTTGCCGAGATTGCCTCTTAGTTTTTACATAATTCATCCTTGCTTATATATATATATATTTAACTAGTAAAAATTAATAATAGAAGTAACAAGCTTTTTTATTACTTCTCGACTCAGCATTATCTTTTCATTCGAATGGATGACTGTAGTAGACACTACTAGAGATGAACAAGCAAGATTCAAGCGTGGTGCTCACTCACCACATCCTTGCCTAGAAATGATAAGTAGTTAAATTCAAGTTCTGAATCTTTAAACTGTAATTGTAGAGGTATCATATCTAATGATACGTCATCATATTTTCAAATGCCAGATAAAGAACCACATATCTTAGAAATGATTTCATCAATAAGAAAAAAAAATTATTTGCCGTTATTCACTTATAACTCGTAAAATCGTCCATTGTTTTTTTATTCATATCCCCTTGCTATTACATATTATGGAATTCAATATAGGTTACATATAAATGAATCTATTTACAATAGGTCAATATTATATGTCCTGTAGCCCGGCTACATTTTATACAATTTTACACTGTGATTGGCGATAGTTACAAAACTATAATGCACATTAAACATTCATTGCCTTTAAACGTTTAAAAAGTGATGGGTATCACTTGACCAATAGTTTAGAGCTCCAACAGTTGATACATGTTCATGATATAAACGTATTCATCGAGTCTCGGTTTGCTCCCTGAATATATCCAATGTTGTACCAATAACATGGACCGTGGCAGTAAGAAATAGTTTTAGTGTCATCTTTAACATCTAACGACTGTAAACGTTTTAACTAGTCGTTTACCAGGCCAAGTAGTGCTGAGTGTAATACAAATGTAGACTTGTAAGCAATATTTCTAAATATTTAATTCTATATTAGCAAATTAAATAAGCATTATATGTCTCCAGCCTGCTTATCTGTCGTAGCCTAACATATATTATATTATATATATATCTGTGTTCCCTATATATATATATATATATATATATACTCTATATATATATATATATATATATATACTCTATATAGAGGTAACATTTAATCATGAAAGCAGTGAAAATATAGCCATCTCCAAAAATCATAATTAAGTTTCGTTAATTAATAAGTAATTAAGCAAGTTGTTTATAATTTTAATTCGTTTAGTTAGTATTTCTATTACATTTTATCACAGTCGTAAGTATTGTCTCCGTTCGGAGTCGAAGACTTCACTTCAGCCTTCCGGGCGGCTGAAATTCGATCAAGTTTACTTTCCAGTACAGTAGACACCCTCTTAACGAAAATTCCATTTTAAAAGAATGCAATCTCTTACTCCCTCAAGGAGAATGCCATCTCAATATTGGCATAGTTCCCAGGGGATTCTAATGAATTTGATATTAAAGTATAAATTCACCTTAATTTTACCCATGCAGCCAGCTAAATGTAAACAAAATTAATTTTGAAGAAAAGTGTATATTTTTTCTTATTTAGCCATGAGTTATTTGGGGGTAAAATGAGCTCTTTAGGAATAATTGATAGTATGTAAACTGGAAATATATGGGAGGTTAATAAAGGAAGGAAATAAAAATATTATACTAAGATAATAATATAATATACTGTATTATATATGTAATAATACAAATGAATTGTCGTTACATTTATTCTTACTCCCTTCTTTTGGTATCACCCAAGAATAGGAACTGAAATCGTCTTAAAAAATATTTCGAATTTATTTTCTGAAGGATTGTTATTTTTCTATATACTAATTATTTCATGTTACACAAACACTCCCTACAGAAAAAATATAATCATAATTTAGATAATGAGCTTTAACTACCTTTAAATATTTAAATTAAATCTCATTGGATTCTATTTCTTGTATTATGTTATTGTTGCTTCTAAGCACATAATTTTCTATATCTGGTTCTAAATTGTAGTTCTATTAATGCTCGAAGATGCGAAACGTTGACTGCAGAAGATTTTGTATCTTTAAAAAGATTGATTGGAGAGAAAGCTAATGACAATTATCTTAAAACTCGCACAAGGAAGTGAGCCACCTCCCCGAGCATTTTATTTATTAGTTCAAATATGATTATTGTGTTGCCCAAGTTCAATTTATGGCTTTAGTCAGAAATGGATGACTTAGTCACAGTTAGGGGTCTTTCCAATGTGTCAACTATGACGGCGATAAGGTGGTAATCAGGTGTTTGGAGAAGCTTATTATCTGATGGGCCCGTTTTTAGTCATAATGTAAACACAATCTTTATTGACTCTCCTCTCGGGTGATAAGCTCCAAATCATCTTTGTTTGACTAGTAATTGTCTGACGTCTGAGGTTAAGGACACGTCAATAAAAAGAAAAAGAAAACAAGGAAAAAAGAAGCTACGACAGTGTGACTATTCCACCATCTTAAATTGTATCCCTAACATCAGTCGTAGAGCTTTCCCAGAATATTTATTCAAAAAACACATAATTGCTTTCAAAACAAAAGTTTTATCATTTTACAAGTAAGTACATATTATAATAAAAAGCTTGGGGTCTCTAACAACATATCTTTGTTAAAGGTATTCTATACTCAATCAATCATTTCACTCAATCAATCATTTCACGTATTCAGACCTCATCAAGACTATAATTTAGACCTAAACTAAATAAAAGCTTTATCATTTAGAAATGGCAAAAGATACTGTAATGAGTAGGTCTATTTTTATGTTGACGCAATAGAGGCGAACATGTTAAACCTGGTAGTTTTTCAATGAGGGAAAAATATTTTTCTCTCTTGTGTCAACATCAGATCTTTGAATTATAAGGTTGAAAGAGTTCATAAAATAAATTTGGACATAGTTTTTTTGTATTTTATTTTTATTTTTGCAATACTTTCCGTAACAGTTATCCTCTATATATATTTATATACACATTACTTATATACTTACACCAAGATATAAAATGTCTAATCCACGCTATTATGGAATGAATAATGTAAATTTGAATTTAGATGATTTATTTTTGCGACCACATTATAGAATAGAATTAAAACGTATTCTGGGATCAAATCTCCTACGTATAAGAATGACGCTCTAACAACAAATACATTTATGGTTAACAAAAAGAACAATTACACTATAAAGATAAATGACAAAGCAAAAGGAAGCGTAGACATCTGTAACAAATGAAAAAGTAAATAATGGTTTAACAGCATTCAGTAAATGAACTTATAAATAAATCGACATGTACAACACCAATCACAACAGCACAAAACTATAGCATGCGCCTCAGGTGTTAGAATAGGTTTGGCTTCTAAGGATGAAGCATGGTGGATATTAGGAGGAAGGGAGTCTCAGAGAGTGATGGAGCAAGTATAATAAGAAGGACGGGATAGTGTGTGCATAAACATGTCTGTTGCTATGTTAGTAAGTGTGTATGGATTATGGATTTTACAACAGATTAATCATTTTTTTAAGGAGAATTTGTAACTGATATGGGCCTGACTCATGGGGTTTTTCTTCATCTCTCAGGCCGTAGGTTAATTGGGCGTAAAATAGTAAACAGACTCGCTCCCCCTCTGATGGCTAATTCCAGCCAACGAGATAAATGGAGCCGACAAATGTACCCTGACGTTTTCCCATCCCCCTTCTTATTCCGTTTAGTCCTTCTGTAAATAAGCCCCGGACTTTTCGCAATCCGTATATTTTTTTAATCTGGAAATATTTTATTTTGTTGTAGCTAGTTCATACTTTTTTCTACAATTATTGCATTCTTTACTTTCTTGTTATCTAATGCAGTCATAGATCTTACGTCAAAACGTTTCCCATCAATAAATTTGATTACATTTTATAATTCTCTTTTTTCATCAACTTGAGCCAACTCCTAACAAACTCTCTCAGTAATGTTTGGTGAATCTTTCTACTATGATAGTAACTCTGCAATTATCATAGTCTGCGCACATGGCGAGCTTTGGGGCTGCCTCAGTTGCCTCTTTGATTTGACTTTTAAATATGGAAATGAAAAGTAAAATGGTCTGAAGAGAGTGGTGCAGGGTCAGTGAACGAACGTGCATGACCCAACGCTGCTTATGGGTCAGGACACTTAGGGACAACTAATGACTATGCGCCAACTCAACCCTATTCATACGTCCTGATAGTCAGGTCCATTAATTACCCTTCATCTCAAGGGTGCCGAACCGGGATGGTCCCACTCCAAGATCTGTCCGTCTTATAACAGCTCTCATGCAGCCGCTGGTCTTTGCGTCTGTTCTCGATATCCCACGATCCGTGGCTTGAGCTACTAACTCACGAACGGTTCAAGACATTATTTATCTTGCCAATTAATCTCTGGGGGAAGGTAGTGGTGGTGGGGGGGGCGGGAGAAAAATGGCCATTTAATGTAATTTTTCACAAGTAGTCAACCAGAGGCTGATCCAATCATGCCCATGGATGACTCCCGACCAACCACTAGCATATTGACTTCATGGAAAGTTACCGATATTATGATGGCACATCAATGCTACCTACATAAGTATGTCATAAATTTGAAAAAACAACAACATGGATTAACTATCGTTTAACAGAAAGTCAAGACCATGTCTCAACAAGGAGCATAGTACTAATAAAGACTAAGTTAGAAACACAGACAAAATGGTGTGAACAAGCGTTTATGATTTTGATCAACAAAACAAAACGCCATAGAAGTATTAAAAAAAAAGAAGACTAGTGTAGCGTCCGCTAACTACATAAGATAAATCACCTTATACTCTGTTGTATATATAGTGTAGACAAATGTAAATAACATGAGCAAAGTATAAATCATTGTAAATGTGTTAAGCAATAAAAAATGCGTGGTGCCAATTAGTTACATGAGATGGGACACCAGCTGTAGTCAGGTATGAGGCCAGATGAGGCCCCAGACCCTCGGCTAAAACCCTGCCAGCCTTTCCCAGAGGACAAAGAAACCACACATCATTGGTCACACCAATCTTAATGATGATTGGCTTAGGGCAAGGTTAGATGGGTATTTAAGCCGAGGGCCTGGCCCCTGTTAATCATTCTCTCCTGGCAACTACTCACTGGCTCGTGGCTACCCTGCTTGAACTCTGAAAACTGACTGCTTCTTTATGAAAAACCTCTACATCTCTTCTCTTCTAACCTCGCTATGTTTTAGTCCGGCGTCTTCAGACCCCACACCTTCCTAGTAAGAACCTCTGCCTTCGTCTCGCTAAAACTAGCACCTCATTGGGATAGACCTCTCCCTCGCGGACGACGGTTGCCGTGGCCCTGAAAATTTTCTTCGCAGCACTCCTGCGGCAATCCAGTGTGCCTCTCTCCGGTTCACACTCACCTTTGGGCTCCGGACGGTTTTCACCTACCCTCAGATACCGAGTGTGAATTCGTGGTCATTCCAAGACCACATAAACTACCTATAAACCTACCCTGTACCTCTTCTCCTGAACTGCACTGTCGGGGCACATACCTTTCAAAAAATGGAGTCAGATAGTAAAGCCGTCATGAAATGATTGCCAGGTTATAAACTCAAACAGCCCTCACTTGTCACCAGGGGTAGGGTAACCAGGCACCCCCCTCGTGATGACCCGACAAATAGCAAATAGTAGTAATATACCTTTCCTAAAGGACGTTCTTATATTTTCAAACGGGTAGTGAGCATTTTGGAAAAAGGTGTCTCATCGACTCTTTTACTAAATTCCTTACTTCACTGCCTCCCTGAGGTGATATGATAGAATTCCATTCACAATAAGGTGATATATTTTATTTCTATATAACATATGTATATACAAATTTTATTTCTCGATAAATCAGAAAGCTTCTTTTAGGAATCCCTAAGTCACTCTGAGATTTCATTTATTTCTATTGCGTCTTAGACTAATGATTTATAAATGTGTCCAGCTATGATGTAATGTGCCCCACTGTACACTTGACTGACAATACAGCTAAGAGTCTCCAGCAATTCCAGAATGGGATCATGATAAAAGTGGTCTAATTTACCTCTCTCGAGAGGTTAAAGAACGCCAACCTGCACCCGTTGCTTGGTGTGCCATCGGTGGATGAGTTCATCCACCGGAGGGAGACACTCAAGTTTTTTGACACGTTGCAGCACCTTACAAATCCAGTGTTTAACACTATGGTCCCATCACCCTTCCAACATCGGTGGCAACAGAATGTCGGGAAAATTAGGTTAAGATTTAGTTTAAGTTTTATTGTTAGATGTATGTTAGTTTTAAGTCTATGATAAATAAGGTGAGCCCCATCAATTTTAATGAATTCAGTCCATTAATGTATAATGTTCATCATTATACTTTTGTACAATGCATATCACTAATAGTAGAAAACAGAATTTGTATAACATTTAGCCAAGCTACAGGAAATATAATGAAGCAAATGTAAATAGATTTGTTTGAAAAATCTATATTTTGTAACATATATTAATTTCGTAACACGGGGATATGAAAAAAAAAAATCATTTAAATCTATTTATTTGAATTTCAGACTTTTTTTTTTAATATTCCTTGTAACTAGTCCACTTAATTTATTTACACCCTTGTCTAGCCAAGTAATAAATTACCTTGCGAGAATTCACTGTGTTCTATTCTGGCTCGACATAGAATTATTTAATGCTCTGGATTTTCTCCCATTTGTAATCGATACGCCCATTATTTTTGTTTATTTTAGGGATTTTCGGGATCTTAGCCGTGGCATTTTTGTGTTAGGCACTCACTCGTTCAGCTTCAGCAACCGATCTTCTATAAACAATCAATTGATCTTAATAACGTAAGGCTATTCCGCTGAAAAAAAAAAAAAATTAGGTAAGATTGTTTCATATAAATAGACTATTTGATCTTTTGTTGGTCTGAAAATTATGTAATATATATGCGGGTCCAAATTTGTCGCCAATAAATGTTTTAAAGTATAACAAATTACTTTAGGTACCAGAAAACGACTCATAATATATTAATATATTATTAAGATTATTACATTGGCGAGTTCGTTTTTATTTTATTACTTGTATTATCATAACATAGTTTGGAAGTTTAAGCCAAAGCATTAAAATAGTACTGCTTACAGGGCCCATGAGTCTTTCACGTACGTGCAGTCCATCCTCTGTGCCCTGGCCACGAACAAGCGACCTGATATCAGCAATAAGGCGATTTGATTGATATTTTATGTTTTCATTATATAAATTGATTAATTAATAAGGTATGATTTGATTTTTGCTGCTTTGAATCAAAATATAATTTGATTTCTCGATGCTTCGTTCTTTTAGTGATACCTAATTTAGTAAAATAGAATCTTCACAGCGCGTATTTAATAAGGACATCACTTCAAAATTAGAACCCCGTTTTCCTCAGAGTGTCTGTATATCTATCCTGGTGTTTGTCAGTCTTGTGTTTCTTGTAACGACATGATTCTCACGTTCTGTTAAACGATACTTTGTGTTTTTTATTTTTTTTTTTTTCAGTCGTAACTCAAAAACTGTAAGTCATGGTCAACAATTTTAACTCAACATGTTTTTTTTTTTCATGGTGTAACGCATGGTCGTTCCATTTGGTTCTCCCTTGATGCTAAAATTAACAGTGACCATTGGAAATTACTGATGGTATAATATAAATCACATAGTATTTAAAAAATAAATATTTCCCTATAGGAATGTGTTGGGACTTTTGTGGAGATATCGTTGCAAAAACGTCTTTATGACTGTTAGTGAATAGTTTTCGCAACCATGCCTTCATAATGATTTAAAGACGGTAGAAGATGTCTTCCTAAAACTATCCACATTAAGTGAAAATGGTTAAAAATCATAACTAAACAAAATTATCAGATTAGATTTGGAAAATTTCATTTTAGAAACCACTCTGGAGTCACTCCAGAGAACTCCTAAACAGAGTTTAATTAGTGTCTGACATATGGTAATTCTGTGTATTCCTATATTCCACCCTATAATTCACATATAGACGGGTGAAAGCAAGGCGGAAATTCAATAGTAATATTCAAACATTATATACTAACTGACATGTTAAAATGGATAGTTTTACACGAATGGAATTACGAGACATAAAGCAGAATGGGATGGATACATGAACAAATATGGAAATTAGTAACTGCAGTATGACGACTTGAGTTTGTTTTTACATGCAATATATGGACATAAAAATATCACTGATATAGGAATAATCTACAGCCGCACACGTACTACAAGACAAGGCTATCGGGCGGAGAGACATCGCTGTTCGTTAATGGGCCCGGCCGTGAATGGCTGGAGCCGGACGGGGCTGATAAGATCCCCGTGTCAGTCCTCCTGTCGCCTCTCTGTTTACATCAACATCGCCCCCTCGCTGGATCTCCCTTATCGGAGCCGGTCCGTGTCTATTCCAGCAGGGAGCAAATTGAGTCGGCCCCTGGCTCTGAGCTGCGCCCATCCCTCAAACGGGGCCCTCCACTCAGGAGGGAGGTTACTTTTCAATGTCTATCTCTAGGGCCTCGAAGATCCCCGATCCTGATAGCCGACAGATCACGTCAGGAAACTTTGTTTCCGTTTTCAGGAGTCTTGCACTAAGGATGCTTCTTCAGAGTTCACAAGTATTGATGGTACTGGTGTGGAGTGTTTAGTTAAGAAATAAAAGCCCTCCTGTCTCTTCAGGGCTTTATTTACTTCCTACTATTAACCCCTTACTGGAAGTCCTAGGCATTGTCAGCATTCTCCACGGAGCTTCTGTGGCTCTGTTTGTGCTGCTACTATCTAGTACGGTATTTAGGCTTTCATCTCGACAAAAGACTGACATGGAACCCACACGCAAGTCTAAAGGACAAGAACTAAACAGACGCTTTGGACAACTTTACCGACCACTTCGAAGTACATCCTTTCTCTCAATAGAAAATGAATTACTAATCTACAAAGTTATACTTAAGCCAATCTGGACATACGGAATAGAGCTATAGGGAACATCAATAAGTTCTAACATCAAGAGCATCCAATCCTTTCAATCCTAAGTCCTGAGAACAATATTTAATGTCCCTTATTACGTCAGCAACAAAACCTTCATAATGATCTTAGTATACCCTACATTCTTGAATACATCCATTCCAAGTTCATGAAATTCCATAGTAACCTATCCAACCACCCTAATCCTGTAGCACAGTCATTACACTGCGTCATTCATCCCTATAATCCTCCTCGGAGACTGAAACGGCAGTGGCCTCGTGACCTGCTATAATCGCGTGACAGAGGGAGTCCTGGCAATGGCCAGTTTCTCCAATCATGTCCTATTGTATGAATGAGCGAGTGAATGATGAATGGTATGAATGAGATCATTTATCTGTATTAGTATTGCCTTATAAAAGGCAGATTGTAATTATTGCACAATAAAGATAACAATGTAGTTTATAATTTATGAAATAAATGTCAGTGGCTATTAAAATCAAATGGAAAAAAAAATCTGGTAACTGGTCCTTAGATGAACTATTTGTCAAGAACTTTTAAATCCTTTAAAAGTTTATGAAATAATTACTGACGGATTGTAGAATGGTATAATTATAAAATAGTTTTATTGTCTTTCCACAAGTGTTAACCTCTTCTTTAAAGTAATAGCACTTTCGGCAGCTCTAAGCTGTCATCTTCAGTTATTTCTACCATAAAAATAAACAGACAAATGATAACAACTTTTATCTGTGCATATCCTCGTGACCTTCTATTAATAATAATAGTAACTTGGCTTCATGCATATTTCTGTCAGTACTTTATGATGGTGTACTTAAAACAAGAAAGAGACATTGAACGTTCATGATATGAATTAGATAATTTATAACAATAGCCCATCACTTTTTTTTCAAATAAAGATTTTTCTATAAAGAAAAAAGAGTATAGTTATTGCCGTGAACGATTGTTTTAACATTTCTTATTCACTCAGATTTTGTTTAGGGGTTATCAAAGTTTTTATGAATATTAATTTTTATCAATCAAAAATACAATAATATTTTATCTTTTTTATTATTTTACAAATCAATCAATTATTCATAATACTTCCTTAGCTAAAAATTTCACTGTAAAGCTTCTTAGAAAATTCAAGCAAGACTGAAACATTCAGCGGCGAAATAATGAAGCAGAATGATGGCGTTGAATAAGTTCAGAACTGAGTAATATTTATTTATTCACCACCTGCCTTTCTGGAACCGAAACGCTTAGCACTTAGCAGCGGAGATAAAATAGTTGGTAGGAATTCAGCTTCCAAAAATCTTATAAATTTCTTATTTTCAAATACTCCCCGAAAAAGATCTATAAACCTTACACCATTTCTTGACTTACATTGGCTCCGGTCTGGTAAATGATGAAGAGAGGGTTGAGCGTGGTACTACTGGCGTTCGAGTGGCAATGATTTATTTATTAGATTTGTAAATCAAAATCGTAAATTTTTCTAAGCAATTTTCAATTATGCTAAATGTATACTTGATTAGTTTTTGTATCTAGGAAATATTTTTCAATGAATTTGAGTTTCATAATATAGCGAATACATATACAGTGTATAAAATTATATAATAAAAACACGGTCAGAAACCCCTTTTTTGGAAACTGGTGGTGAAGAAGCCCTGGTTTAATTCTCTATTTTTTAAAAGTTATTTTAATAATTGGCTATACTATATTTAATCTAATATTTGAAAATGTACACGATAATTATATCTAAACTCAATACATTTATGTAAGCACATTTTTTCAGAAATTAGAGGTGATGCATCTTATGGTGATTTGTCATGAGGTTATTTTTTTTTTCCTGATCCCATGTCCAGTTAGTTTACAGAACGCAAATGCATAAAAAGTAAATACTGGTTACAATCGGTCCCTTGTATTGCATACACCTACAATATAGACATGTACTCGTACATGTAAAAGCACAGGAATTCTCCCAGATCACATGTCACTTCCCTAGCTCAGATCCCCCAAGCTGTTCCAGATATTATTTCTAGATTGTAGCACTACAGACTGGTCCAGCTAGATATAACACGAGAGCCACAGACGCTCTATGGGCATGAGGGGGGAATATTAGCATGTCTCAGGACTTTTATTTTTTCCCTTAACCAGCGTTCAATTTTTTATTGAATAAATATATACAAAGTACACTCAATAGATTTCTCGGACTGTAGGGACATCGGAGCTCAATTTTGAAGAGGTCTTTTAATGCTGCGAGCGAACCTTATTGTCAACTTGGGTTGAAGGGGCCACTAGGCGTGGTGTTGAGCATACAGGCGGGCGGGGGACTAATCACTCATTTACTTGTTGCTTAATGATTGAGATTATTGAAGCAAAGGGATAACGCGGATATAACATAAGTAGTACACAGAGCGGCAACAGCGCTTTCGTGACGGCAATTATAGTGTTAAGTAGTGGTTGAATTCATATTTGAGACAGATCAAGTGACCTGATACCCTAAAAAATCATTGCGAAACTCTATGCATTGTATTTTTGATTTGAAGGAGATCTTACAACCTAACAAAAACCGGACTACAGGAAAAAGAACTATGCAACGCAAACAGGACCAGGTGACGCGGCTCTCCTTTGGTCGTGAGAGAACCCTCTGCCTATAGTTCGGCATTTTCTTTGACCTACATGCATGGGTCAACACTTGTGTCTTTGTAGTAGTTTGATGGTAAAGGGTCAGCCTTTTGGGTAGGGTTTTTTTTTACGGTTTCATCTGTACCTGCTGGTGCGTACCTTCCCGCTACCGTGTCCAGGTATATGTTTAGCTAGTCCTTTGTTGACATTAGCTGGAAATATAGAATTAACTACGGGTCTTTGTTTACTCCTTTTGCTTTATCACATGCCTACCTTTGTTAAAATTAGTATGAAATCAGGTTTTAACATTTGAGATGGCTTGCCCTCGTGTGTATGCATTTATACGTTTTCTTTATCTTTCCTCGTATAGAACTCATTAATAACCTAATGACTAATAATTCAATGATCAATTTACAAACAACTCTTCAAAAAGCGCCACCCCCTGGAAGAACTTTAATTGGCACTAGGCGGAACGGACTAATATCCCAGCCGCATGAGGGGAGAACAAGGTAAGGGACAACTTTTGTACAGCCCTTATAAATATTGGATGAGGGGCCCTCGAAGGCACCCCATGGCTCGGTATCCGCGAGAGGGAAGAATTAATATGGTAAAATGGCAATCTATGTTAAATTAGGACGGAATGATCGGGAGCTGGAAAAGTTCCGTAAAGAGTTCTGCGGGACTAAAGGGTGGCTTTTGGGGTGGGGGGAGGATCGGTTGTGGGAGGGGGTTGCTATCAAAATGTAAAAGCAATAGCCCCTAGGTGGTTCGAGGCCTTGTTTTCTTTTGATCAGTGATTTAATTCTTCATCTCGTGGGCTTACTCAGCCGCTAGGCGGATTCTATTAGCCATGTATGAGAAATAATCCCCACACTTTGCATAGCAAGTGGGACCCCTACCCTTCGATAAAGAGTCTATCTCGACCTCACCCTCCTCCTGTCCTAAGGCTTTAGGGCAATTTTTTTCCCCCTATCCGCCCTTTTTATCTTCTAATGCATTACATTAGTTGACATTATCTGTCCATAATAGCTCAGGCTTACAGGACTAGCTCATGGCTCGATAGAGATATTCGACACTAACATAAAAGAATAATAAGCAGTGTTAATACTTTAGGGATTTACACCCCTACAAGCTACTCAAAAGTCAGGAAGGGTGGGTCATCATATTAAGATATATCTCTTAAAGTTAACGGAACTTTAATTGAAAGAAAATTTACTGCTCCTCACTATTACAGTATAAAACCATTGCATATCAGATAGCATTATACAGAATAGATTAATTGTTTTATAGAATATCTGATTATAAGATATAATGCCTTTATTAGTTCAAATTTCTTCTTATTTACAATTTCAAGTACTTTTTTTCTAACACAAAATTTTTTTTTCACTATCCTCAAGGACTTGGATTGGGTGCACAGGAGATTCCATGACTTACTCTGTACGTGCAGATATTGAAGACGGCATGGTACATTGTACATAAAATTACCGTTGATCAAGTAAAGTGAAAAAGATAATATATACATGTTGAATCAAGTTGAAGACATCAATTGCTGGTTATGGGTTAAGATTAAGCACAAGTTGATCTTCTTTATTTAAACTTGCATGAAGACAAAAATGAGCATTATTTACTTAATTTTAGCCCAGAAACAGCAATTAAATTATTGTTAATAATTTTGTTCTAACATCATCACAAAACAGAAACAAAATAAACCAAATAACATATTTTTTAATGATTAGCCCTCAAAATTAATGTTTTTAAAACATCGTGGAAAAAAACACAAGATTTATCGTGATCTTGACTGAGATTAGGGATAGCTTATAGAGATACAAGATTGATTCATGCCTGCTTATTGTGCCCTAGTTAACTTATTTATTTATTTGCCAATCAAATGCTTCTAACCAAAGATTTAGTAAATTTTATGAAAAAAGTTTCCTGTGCTGATATTTCATCTACTGTAGGGTTAGGTTATTCTCGTGCAGTGGCGTAGTGTCCTCTATTATCAAAATACCTGCAAATCACCACTTCTTCCTTGAGAAGGATTTGGCTCGGTGGTCGTCCATCTAGTGGGTGCTCTTTTAATTTTGGTAAATCATCTTGGATGGCTGTTGTTAGACAATGGTTATCAAATAATTTCTACTCAGAGAAACTCAGAATATTTTTTTACATACGCTATAAATTATAAATAGATTCTGTGAGATATTTTTTTAAGCATTTCATAAAGTTGTTTATTTTCTAAGCGAATTCCCTGCCCTTTGAGCGTTGAAAATGTCAACACCATAGCGCGTCGCTGATGTTTTCCCTTATTTGTGGCAGGAAACATTTAGTTTTCTGAGTACTGAAGTCAGTGGCAGAGCACATACAAGCCTCTTAGTGAAAAACCAAACCTTTCGATACACACCATGGTCGTTGTGTTTATATTTGTATACTTGTGGCCAAGGTGTCATTTAAGACTATGGTCAGACCAAAGAAAGTCCCCTTTTTTCTAGCAGAGTGATCGGTTGTGATACACCTCGAGGTTGAGGCGCTTCTATCACGTGGACTATCTCAGAATTTTGGATGCGCTCATAGAACATATGAAGGACTTTTTATTAAAAAGATTTATGTGCAGCAAAAACGTTAGGTAATAAACTCACATGTGTAAATCTAAATTTGTTTAATCTGATATCGTTTCTTGTTACTTATACGTGTTCACTTTCTGCAGTCATAAAGGTAAGAGTCGTCTTAATAATACAGTCCATTTCACCCCTGCTCACCAGAAAATATTTCACATTTATATATTTAATTTGTTTCATTCATTCATGTTGTATTCATAATTTGTTGTTTGTTGTTAATGTGTTAATTGTAGTTTATCTTGCCTATATTAATATTAGTTCAACAGAATTTAGGTTTTTATTTGTGTTTGAATAAATATTCGTAATTACCGGAATATTTTTATCCCAGTACGCTTATCAGGCGTACATATTTCATTATTTTTTCAGGATATATCCATCCCTGATGAAAATTGTAAAACAGTTATTGCAATAATACATTTTATAAAGCATTCATAATCAGGATAAATATGAAGAAAAAAGTTGGTAAAAGACTAATTTCTCTTTATACGGGATGAAGCCCTAAGCACAAGCGGCAGACATGCTGTAGAGTGAAGAAATACTCAGGGAGGGGAGATGGTCTTCAATATTGGTAGGGAATTAAATTTCCATACATCCATGAGGCAGTCTCGATCTGCGGTGAAGTAATGTACAATCTATATACATCCTCCATGATTGCCTCACAACTATTGTTACACCACAAGGCAGAAGAGTCCATCTTTCTCTCCTCTTTAGTGGGGTGAGAGCTGACGGTAAGGCCTTACCTCTTTGGCAAACATAAAACTTCCATCTAAAAGTCTGGCTGAGAATCCCCGAAAGCTCTCTTTGTCTGGGGAAAGTTATCTCAGAAACACTCTTCATCTTACCCTTTTGTTTTTATTTATATATGGTCCCTTTCATATATACACAGCGCTTACATATCTGAGGGAAATATAAAATATTAACGCTCTGTGGGTGCTACAATTTTCACAAGACCTCATATATTTCCCTGTTGTGTTATCAACCCGATGTAGTCCAACTTAAGGCTGGAAACTCGGATTATGGGCCAGTCAACACCCAGTTTTATAAAGTTCATGAAATCCGCTACGCTAAAGCTTGAATTAAATAACGTCTTATTTTTGTCCACTCACTAGTTAATTAATTATTCACAAGCGCTCTCAGCAGCCTACAATGTCATTCCGAATTGCTCAGATTGATAGTGGTGTCTGAAGGTGGCCAATATTTACATAATCTAAACCCACAACCAGCAATTAAACCATACAAAAATGCAGGAATTGTCTTTTACTTTTGTTCGATTAGGTTTCCGGGACAAACCTAGTCGTAGGGTGAGAATCGTGGATGTAGCAGCTCTGGTTAAATAGATAACAATACTATTGTTTTGGAAGAGTTATATATCCCACTTAACCAATTAGTAGCCATAAGATTTAATTTTGTTTTTCGAATTTTAATTATTTAATACAAAAGTGTATTTCTGAATTTTAAGAATTTTTAACTGTAATAGAATAGAAGGAAAATTTAAAAACTAAGTAACCATTGTTACGTATAAAAATAGTATTTTTTTTAAAGGTTTGTTTTCATATGCGTAGATAAAAGTTGTTATCATTTGTCTGTTTATTTTTATTGTAGAGATAACTGAAGATGGCAGCTTAGAGCTGTCGAAAGCGCTATTACTTTAAAGAAGAGGTTAACACTTGTGGAAAGACAATCAAACTATTTTATAATTATACCATTCTACAGTCCGTCAGTAATTATTTCATAAACTTTTAAAGGATTTAAAAGTTCTTGACAAATAGTTTATCTAAGGACCAGTTACCAGATTTTTTTTTTTCCATTTGATTTTTATAGCCACTGACATTTATTTCATAAATTATAAACTAAATTAATTTTTTTCATGCATTCCTAACTAAGAGGTAAAAATTATAAAGAGATATTTTTTGACATCGGTATGAGATACTACAATACTCACTAAATTATTGTGAAAAAAACTGCACAGTACTTTCGATTCAATATCGATTTCAGAATTATTATAATTTGTAATTAAAGAAGAAGCATTTTTCCACCGTGGCAATTGACAAAATCCAATATAATTGCAAACAGCTGAAGAAAATTCATTTGAGTAGGAGTGAAAACATTGCATGGTATGATGCACTTAGAAAGGAAAGAAGTACTACTGAAGAGAAAAAGTGGGAAATATATGGGTGGGTTATTGAAACAATGCTTCTGATGAAAAATTGTTTCACTTCATATGTAAAACCACCTTAATCAAAAATAAAAATACTTTAAATATTAAAAAAAAAATTGTAACAGGTTTGAATAACATTAACAACGTTGATTCTATTATTGGCTCCAAAGACTTTGTTTATTGAAATACTTTTAGATTATTTTTGCGTTATCTTCAACGCAACCATGGGATAGAACGTAAAATCTTAAATAGCTTCTGAACAGTGCTTACAGATTGTTTTATTAGGTAAGAAAAATGGCCAGTTATTAAAGTCTAATTTGTATTCAAATAAATTCCGTTATCATATCTTAACAAATACATATTAAAAGCATGGATTGAATTTTTCTGATTATATCTTTATTCTGAAATTTCAGTTTTATTTAATCATTTCATATTTTGATAACGACATATAGGGCCTCTCCCTTCATATTAAGTCAAATTTCACAGAAATCACAGAAATTTTAAGCTTTAGATTTAAACGATCGCATTAATACTTCTATCTGTCTGTCCGTAGGACGTCATTTCCAGTACCTTCGTCAGACGATGGTCCGGAATACTAAACGTTATGATGAAAATAAGATCATACTTTAAGCCGAAGTGAAACAGCCCTTATCTCGAATTTATATCAAGTTGTTAGCTCGCCGAAAGTAAAACATGCGAGTCACGAATTTTTCGTTGGATCAATGCATAATTACCTCGATATTAAATAGACTATCGATCATGTCGTACCATATCATTAGAGTATTTAACTTGGTCAATCATTCTCAATTCATTGAGTTTGACTTAATATTTTCCCGAAGTATTTAATTTTTTTATCAGTCCTATTATTAACATTATTTTAAAAATAAAGTTACTATCAGAAGACAAATACTATCTGTAGGCTGCCCTTCAAACTTCACAACCCAGATAAGTAAGAGCGGCCATCTATCTTCATAAAAACATTTTCCTTTAAGGAAGTCTTTTCTCTGTTTGATGAAATACGATTTATCCTCATTATTTTATAATAATTCAGAAAGATATAATAACTGTACTAGATCAAATACTTGCAAATAAATTGTTATTTAAAACAAGTTCCGTTTGCAAAAAAAGATCACATCAGCCAAGCTATCAAATTATTACTATTCAATGTCATTTATATTACTTAAGATATTGTGAACTTCGCAGTGAAATAATTAATGTGTTTGGTATTACGTCGTTATTATTGTAATATTTTTTAAACTACCCGCACAAAAGTTAATAAAATTGTAGAAAAACTATTAGGATATTTGCTGATCCTAATAATATAACTGGTTACCATTGTGTGGCTTTGAGATCATTGTTTATCATTTAAAAAGTTTATTTTTAACAAATAAAAGGTGTATTATTCAATAACATTCTTAAGAGTAATACTCCTAATTTTTAACGATGGAGATATTTTGAAAATAATGTTGACCAGGAAAAGCAACATTAGCAAATGGATTTCGAATTATATATCAAGCCATCATAGAAACATCATTTAAAGCAAAAGGCTATTAAACTATCTGATTTGGATTGTTTAAATTGTGCAACTGGCAATAGTGGGAACAATACATTTTAACAAACTTGAAAAAATTAAAAATATTTTTTATACATTTTGAGAACAAAATTTTAAACCATCTTCCAAAAAAAAAAAACCTTAGTAATACTAACTATTTTTAATTTTTTAAATAATGAGATTTTTCAATCGCAGGTTTGTTAAATGTATCGTTGGATCGGGACTTTTTTTTTTCAATATCCAATATTATATTTTTACAATTGTAGTTTGTTAATTTTAGTCTATAAAATACTTGAATAATCGAGATATCAACATTTGTAGGATTTCATAACAAAATAAAGAAATACAAAGAGTCTTTTACTAAGAAGTACAAAGAAAGTGAATAAATAAAAACTAGACATAATTTCTTGACATATGAATCGTCAATAAACTATTCCGTATTTTTCATCAAACATTATTCCATGCTTTATATTATTTACGAAATATCACCTTTTCAATAAATTATAGAAAACTTAAAATAACTGAGACACATTATAAAAACTTGGAGTTTAAAAATCACATTGTCCGTTGGATATTCTCAAAGCTTTATCCCTTTGAATATCCCATCAAATTATTTTATCATTACAATCCTCCTCGGAGACTAAAGCGGAAGTGACCGCTACAAATACGTGACATTGGGAGTCCAGTTTTGGAGTGACATTGGCAATGGCCAGTTTCTAAACTACAATCATCTCCTAAGCGTCTGTGGCTCTCGCGCTCTTGGTCAGCCTCTACTGGATCGTAACCAGTGACGCGGCTGATGGAGTAGCTTGGAGGACTTCCCAAGACCCCGCTTCCTCTTTCGCATGCGAAGGAGGTGACAACCCTGTGGATTTGGAAGGTCTCTGGGCTGTTTGTAAATACTGTATGAATGAGCAAGTGAATGAAAGTTGTAATTATGGTATGAATGTGTATGTATGTAAGTAATTTACAATTCCTTATTGTCCAAAAGGCAAAATTCTATCACAATAAAGAAGTTTCAATACATTTTATTATTGACGTGTTTGACAAGTCCTCAACTATTGAGTTCTAAAATAAGACTCTAAAATCCAAAATTTCTTATGAGCTAGAGATTAGAGAAATCTTGAAAGGCTAGATTTTTTTCATGTTAATTTTTTATATACTTCTCGCAATTCCATTTTAACCAAAATCTGATCAGAATATTTCAGATTTTTCATATTTCTACTGACTAACACATGTTGTATGCAAAGGCAGTCAGGCAGTCAAAAGACGATCGCTCTGCTACGAATGAAAGTAGAGCCTCTCCCATTGAACTAGGCATCAGTACATTCCTTCGATTCATAAAATTGTTTACTTATAAGTTATTATTAATAATTGAATATATCCTACGACAAAAATTGGCAATCTTAAGTTGATAAGAAACGATTATAAGGTTGAGAAGAAAAAGCTATAACCTTTCCCCTTAATCGGAAAGTTATTTATATACAAGGAGTAACATCCTACATATAAAATGTGTTACTAAAAATAAGAAAGACTAAAAAAACATGGTTAAAAAAAATCAAAGCAGATCAGTTTACCGAAGGGACGGGTGAACTCAAGACAAAAAGGGACGGTAGCCCCCATTAGAGGGAGTTTAATTTGTAATAAGATATTTTTCTAATCCAGCCTGCTACGAGGAAGGACTTAATGGAAGGCACCGCCATACTATCTGCTAAAGACAAGAGACCCGATCCCCGGGGGCGGTGGGGGGATGTGTTTTCAATAAGGCCACCCCTAAAGATGACGTCAGACCCCGTCCTGTGGGGTAAAGAAGAAAGGAACTGGTAGGAGTGTCAGGGGATCGGGGGCAGTTGTCAAATAATCGAGTTACAGCTTGTCAAGGGTTGGCAACAGTTAAAGTTCACTTCTTGTACTTTACGGGGTGAGTTCTATACATATTTTGATACGCGACAATGGGGAAGCCCAATCACCCTACCATTCATCCAGTCATCCTTCCATTGTGTGTTCGCTGATTCCATTTGACAGCAGTAGTTTCGTAGGGAAAGAGACCTGACGTCACACTTTTGTCCTGTAATGACAGAGGGAACAAAAATAGAAAAACTAAACAAAAAAAAATATCAGCCTAATAATTTGAATCAAGGAGGCAGAACCCGAAGAAATAATCAAGTTAGACCAGCATTCGGAATCCCCTTTTAGAAGACCCCACTCCTGCATTGATTGTGGAAGGGGAGTCCTACTATGATAAGGGGATAACCACTCACGGAAGAATCAATAGTTTCACTTTAAACATTTTTCCCCTAACCAAAGCTAGTGCAGTCGTTAGAAAAATCCGTTTTAAATTGGTTTTAAATACAACCATGGACAGCGCAATGGTAAAACGCAGGCAAGGCTATTTAGGTGATATAGCAATGTTTGTTCCTCTTTGTAAGATGTTCTTTCTTCCTGAAGATGAAAGATATGTACTGTTGTAAGCCCTTGTCAATTAAAGAAAAGCTTATGAACAGTAAAGAACATTGTTATCTCACCTAAATACCCTTGGCTGAGTTTTATGATTACACTGACGATCAAGGGCCTAACTGATTAATTGCTGATTTAGTCTGGTTTTAGCAGGGTTTATTGCCCTTTCACGGCGTGGAAAAGCAAGATGTCTTAGGCTACAATGACCTTTTCGGCATGAATGAATGAAGATGCAAGCTTGCTCGTTAGTTTTCATTCATGCACTTATTAAATTTTTGATAAAAGTAGGTAGCTTTTTTTCAGATACTGATTTATTATATATTATAACGTGGACTAATTATGACCTGAAATGATATTTATTTTAAAATAATATAATTTTGTACTGTGAAAATCATTCAAAGATTTATAATCATTAATAATAACAACTATAAGATTATATAAATTTCATGATTAATAGCTCTTTCGGTTTTTTTTTTTAAACAGAATCCATTATGTTTGCACTAATGTGTCTAACCACTTATTGAGGTGATAAAAAGTCTCCTGCTATACCACAAAGTTAGATTTACTGAGCTAACACCATTAAATACTAATAATTCTTTGGAAACATACCACCTACCTTGCCAATAATGATCGGCAATTTACCTATAAAAACAATTCTCCTAGCGCAAATGGTATTTTCATAATGAATATGAGATATTTGTCAGGTCTTCATTATTTTATAATTACCAAAAGTCATTAAAATTTATTTCTTTTAATATCTAAAAACAATAAATTTTGCATGGAAATAACAAATCACAATTCGAAAAATAATAACAATACACAATAGAAATAAAACATGACTTTTTTTTTTTCGTAATTTCGAAACCATTGAAGGTGTGTGACGAAAACATTTTCAGTGATATATTTACAAGATTCTCATAAAAATAAATATTTTGTTTTATATTTCTGAAGCAGTTAAGATATTCGAATATCCGTACATCAGCCCAGGCTTGTACTGGATCAGTCAGCATCAGCCGGCTTATCCAAGACAAATAATCGAACAGACTGAGTGTATCGACACTTCCTCTTTCAATAGATCGATAATCATGCCTATTTGGTGACAATGGTTTCGCCGAAAGAATGGTGGGTCCTCGCCCCACATACCCTCTGTGGTGCTCACGAGGCTGAAACAGTGTCACTAATGATCCTGTTGACCTAGCTGCTAATTCTTTCTTTGGACAGCCCTCCAAGTTAACAAGCCTCTCCGCCGAGAAAATTCATACTTGATACTCAACTTCACCATGGCATCAGAACTCCCGGTGAGTCTTGACCCCAATTTAATTAATAAAAACACATTGAAGAACTGTGAAAAGATGTGCCTAATTTATCTAGTGTAATACAATTGACTTATTCTCAAATGACAAAAATAACAATAAGTTTCCGATAAAATAATCAACAACGGATGAAAATTAAGTGCGAAACAAGTTAAGTAATATGTAGAGCTGAAGTGATGAGTAACGAAATAGAATCTCACCTCAGAATCAATGAAAAGGATAAAAAAGTTTATGACAAAATTAAGAACTCGATAAAAAATCTATACAGCCAAAAAATCGTGATTGATTAATCATCTACTTCTTAAACTTCTTTCAGCTTGAGTCAAAATTTCTCTTATAACAGAAAAATGAATCGAACAAATCTGTTATTGTGTAAAGGACCTCAGATAAGGTACTGTTGATTATACCATTAAACGTTTCCTTCCAATTTATCTGAACTATTTCAGGGCCAAAATTGATTAGGCAGTTTTAATTGTATAAGTTACAATTGGACGTTGCTGTGCAATGGTAGACACATTTCTTTTTGAGTAATTTGACATTATACAAACAGACTTATTAGTATAGTAAATACCTGAATACTACTAAGTCTGTAAAACGTCAAATTACTCAAAACAAACTGTGTGTCGCTTGGTCTACCATTTCATAATTATATGAAATTATCACAATATCAGATCGTCCTTATCACGTCAAACTATTGAATATGAAAATGCCTAGTTTTCAGGACAGCAAAAAAAACTTTTATAGTGGGCATAAAATCAGCGCATGGTAAAAACTGCATTTATTGCTACTGAAACTTTTATTAGTAGTTTTTATGATATCAGTTAACAGTTTGAATCTTACTGAAAATCATTAATTGTTTCCAGGGTATTGTTTCAAAAGTGCGAATTTGGCACGTTTGATTGATTGTATTATAATAATTTTGTCATTTTCATATTCTTCATTAAAAAAAAGGTGAATTAAAGTGATTATGTATTTTGCTAAAAAAAATTATTGAAATGCAAATACAACTTAAAACTACAATGAAACTTTAATGCCTTAGATTAAAATTAAATATCGTGAAAAAGTTATGTACTTAATAGGTAAATTAAAACACATGAAAAAAAATACCAGGATTTGCCACCATAATTAGCATAAGGTAATAGCACTATAAAATGTTTACATAAATGCACATCGTGCTCATTATTTTTACCGTAGCTTAGCTACGTTTTATATAATGTGTGTGGTTTAACGGATTTTTCTATGGTAGGCTGGTACAGAATACAAGGGGTGTGAACATAGAAAATGATAGGTCTCACCTTAAGAATGAGTTGTGCCAATAATAACCTAAATCTAACTAACTAACTTTACCTAGTTTTCCCGGACAGCCTGTTGCCATCGATACGGGAACGGGGTGGGGTCGTAGTGTTAAACACTGGGTAAAAAAACCGAATGAGTTCAACCACTGACGTCACACCAATCAACGGGGCTGATCGGTGTACTTTATACCTCTGGAGAGGTATGTCTGACCACTCATGATACCGTTCTGAAATTGTTAGAATTCTTTGTTTTGGTGAAAGGTTTCATAATCAACTATTCGTTTCTTGTAACGTAAATAACTCATGTAAATTAAGAATAAAATACATGATGAAATATATGCATAGTATCATTATTATTCAATTATATTTTTATGGAATTACATGTATGGAACAATATATGTTTTTATTTCTTTTCACACAGTTAAGCATTTTTATGATGTTTACTAAAGAACTGAAGCAGCAAAGGTTGTCTAACATATCAAGGATATACCTTTGTATTCTGTTTTAATAATATTAATTTTTTTTTAATATATAGGATTACTATGATTTTACTATTATTGTTTGTTATACATTTTTTCTTATTTTGTATTTTACAAATTGTACAAATTCTTGAATGATAATTAGTTTGTAGTTTGATATTTTCTCCCCATATGTGATGTATCTTTTATGTTGACCAAAGCTGAATTTATTTAATTGTGCATTGTTATTATTCATTGGGGACATGGTTCCAGAATAAAGGATTTTTTTCTATTTCTAAAGATATTCTAATTATATGTAATTTGTTAGGTTGTTAAGTGGTTTAGTTTGAATTATTGGTGAAAAATATATATATCTCAAATGTTAAAGTTTCAAGAACCGAAATGCTATACATAGTCAAGATTTTGTTCTTAGTTTTATTTCCAACCCCTTTTGTTGACTAGGGGATGGATACGGTAGCTCCCTCGGATGAGGGGGTAAATTGAGGGGTTGCTTAAAGACAATAGGCAACTAATCTGGGATTCGAGTTTCAAGCAGTTTTGTTGCAGTACAGAAGTGTTAGAAAACGGCGAGACACCGTTATCGAGTGGATAAACAATGGTTATCGAATAGCTGTCATTTCTATCGAAAAACCTCCCCGTTCCGCAGCCGACTGAGGTGCAAATTAAACGGAGAAGCAATATTATAAATGAGAACAAAAAAAAAAAGATAATAACACTTCGACCCATTCCTCCTTATCCGTTAAAAGGTTTTTAATCTTGAGGACAATTAAAAATTAAGTCAATTATTTAGATTTAATAGACTTTAACTTTCTCATTCTATAATTATACTTGTTATTGCTTACATTTAATTAGCCATTAAATGTAATAAGTTCTCCTCTTCTGTGAAGGAAGGCTTTTAAATCTCGAAGGGAATGGCTTTTCTACAAGTAATGAAAAGGCGGAACATCCTTTAGAAACATTTCCTTAATTATTCGTCCAAGAAAGCTCACTGCATTTCCATGAGAATGGGAAGAATTATTTACTATAACCTTTTTTATTATTTTTTTTAACACTAGTTTAATTCTATGAAATACCGTTTTCCTATGAATTTCCGTTTAAATATAATTATAAAATAAGCAGAGAATTCACTTAAACCTGTAGGAATATGTATTGAATTTGTAAATGGCGCGATGACTAATTCAAATGATATAAATATTGCATTTATTTTTAGAAAATACTTTGTAACAATATCCTTGAATGGCTCTCAGACTTATTCCCTGATATTTCATAGGGTTTGTTATCTCCTCCTGTCCTAGTAGATTAGAAGTTAAAGTTTGGAAATACTTGAGAATCACAAGAAACGTTCAAAATCATGGCACTCACTCCCTCTCTCTCTCTCTCTCTCTCTATCTATCTCTCTCTGCCCCCCTCATACATACCAATGTTGTGTACAAAACGGCAACCAATGTCATTATTCTCCTTTCAAAATACATAGGTAAGTAGGCCTTCCCAATATTTTTTCCTTGTCCTACATTCACTGCAGAGGTAAGAATCGTACTCATGTCGTTCGGGTTTTGTCCGATTTAACATTATCTCCCCCTCCCACACCCGAAGCTACTTATAAAGAAGAGGCTTTCATCCGAGCTCTACGGTTATGGTCTTAACAATCCACTCTTTCTGAAAATGTAAGAAAAACATTTAAAACAATTAAACGATAATTATTAGTTTTATATGCCACTAATTGTTAGCAACTATTTGCTAAATGGACCAAGCTCATTGGTCTAACATCTACATACAACAACGCTTGACTCAAATTAATTTTCAAGAATTCATAGATCAATCGACTTCTTATGTTTATTCCAAAACTATCCCCGGTAAAGGACTAATATTTTATAGTGTTTCTTTTGTCAATTTTAATATAAATTGATAATTCCATATAACCTAGTATGCAAATATAAAACATAGCTCTGTTAATTAATGTTAATTGGAGTTTTTTATGATTAATTCAAAAGAAACTTCAATATGTCTGTGTTTGGATGACAAAATTATATATGCAACTTTTCCTAGCAAAGAGATTTTTTCACATTCCAGAGTCTATAAGGACTATAGTCTATTGAAAAAATCACAAAATAGTGTTACATGAGTGAACGTATTAGCAATGATAGTTGGCTTGTATTTATAGATTCTCTAGTGCGAAAAATTCTCTTTGTTAGGAAAACTGACAAAACTTTTTAACATATGAGCACATAAGTTTTATCTTTTCTATGTTTTTATACATTATCTGTTAATACATCAGCGTTTATAAAAAATAAAAAAGTACTGGTTTAAAGCAAGTTTTTTTTTGTTGCTGAATTAAAAGCATCTTTAGCAATAGTCAAAAACAGTATGGGCTGCACTGTATGTTTTTAGGCTATGTTTAATGGAAAATATGAGGAAAACAATAAAATATGGCAAAGTCACTGCTTACAATGATTTTTCAAGAAACTGTCCTGAATTTTCCCCATGATTAAAGACATCTTAAAGAACGAGATGACAACGAAGGTATTTTTAAAAAGTAGCAGTTTTTTTCAGAATCTTTGATAAGTTTTAATAAACGCAACACCAGGTCCCACGAGAGCATATTGAGATAAAATCACTGGTTTTCGTCTGCAAATGAATAAAATTTTAGCCAATTTTAGCAAAACATAGTGAATTCTTAGTGGGGAAGAACTGAAAAAAACTTTGAAGCGTATTTTTGATTCAATGTGAGGTATAAACACCACTCTTGGAAGCAAAACTATTTTCTATCAAAACATTTTAAGATCAGTGCCCAAAAGAATGAGACTCTAAAAGAACTAAAAAAAAAAGAATGAGAAGAGTGGAGGTATAAGACAAAGATCCCCCTTTACTGTTAAAACCTATTTTGAGGTATCCAAAAAAAAAAAAAAAAGTGAAACACATACAAGATCTCCACTTGGGCCAAATGAGCCCCGACGTGTTTATTAGCCGAAAGCGAGTGGAATCTGATCTGGCTAGCACCTAGACCGATATATCAAGAGGTGGTGGGTATCACAACACTGCCCTCTATTCACGGGGGGGGGGGTCTCTACTTCCTGCTGCATTTTATCAAAGTAAAAATAGATGAGGAAAAAATAAAATGGAGGAAACTAATGCCTTGTCAAAGATAAAAGAAATTTTAGAACGTACTTGGCCCTTAGCAATGGGCAATTCACTAACAATTAATGTTTGCTGCTCCTCCTAAATCCTGTGGCAATCGACAAAAAAATGTGCACCATTTCAGCTTAATCGGACAACTGCTAGGCGACCCACAAACGCCTGGTTGTTGGACCATGGTATACAAAACGATTAATTCCTATCAAACCGGTATACGGGTACACTTCTCTATGATGGCCACTTTCTTTTCTCCTCTTAGATCATAGAGAAATTTATGTTAGGACAAACCCAGTCAATATTAATTTGTTTTTAATTAATAAAATATTAGGCTTCTTGAATAAAGTACACAAATTATAGAAGAGAAACTCATCTTTATTTAGAAAAATAATTTGTATACAATAAAAAAATCCTAATGTATATAATTTAGTTATTACCATTTATTTGCACACCAATCTATGTAAAATTTTAGCCCAATTGGACAACTGAAAGTTGAACTTTATCAACTAAAAAATTTTCACCAGAAAAGTAATTTTTTTTACATAAAATAAAATAAAAAAAATCTTCAGACTTATTCTAGGTATTAAGGGGATATGTCACAATGAGTATAGTGTTCGCAAGTAGCCATATTTATTAAATTTATTGCGAATGTGTTACTGAAGCTTGTTTGTATTTAAATCAGCAATAATAATTAACGTCAATTTTTACAATAAACTTCAGTACAAAATTATCGCATCGCTTTATTTTTTATTAGAGTGAAAAAACAATTTTTTTGCATTTTTCTTTACTCATTTTTAACTATATTTCATAAATATTCTGAATTTACTCATTTTTATTAAATACAATAGATTATAGGGAACATTTTTTTCACTTTTTAAACGAAGTTACGTTTTTTAATTTTAAAATTTAAGATCCAAGGAAAAACTAAGCACTGGTTAAAAAAAAACGACAATAGAACAATGAGGTCATTGAATAACTTTAGAATAAAGGAGAACATCTATTATTTTAAAAAGTATCAAAATATTTAATTACCCTATTGTGATTAAAGCAGTAGTAAATGAACAGCGGTAATAAAAACATTATGATTAATTAATTTATTTATTATCAAATTCTAAAATGATTCTGTCCTGGAGTTTAGTCTATGTATGGGTGTTGGTATATTGCGACGGAGTAGGTTAGAGTCATGTATGACATGTTCTTTATTACCTCATGAGGTGATTTTTTTTTAATTAACGCCTGCAGACATTTAGTTGTAAAAATTGAGACACCCTATGGGTAGTCTAAAAATCGCTACAAATGATTGATCGTTTGGAAGGTCCAAGTAATTTTAGTTAACGATTTTATCTTTTTTTTCTATAGCTTATTATTTAACTTACCTAAAATCTTAAAATTAAAATTGTTACACGTTTTGTTGACTGAGTCCGTATACATTGCAATTTTTCGTTCACTGTTAATGTAATACATGATGAAAATCTAACAGTAGAAAAAAACTAAATAAAAGCTACATAATAAAACAATAATAATACTAAATTAAGTTAAGTAAATATAAATGTATATATATAGGTAGGTTTAAGCGTGTATTAAAACAAAAAATCACGTTGTGTTAGTTTTGGTAAAAATATAGCATCGGAAAGTATTCTGAAACATAGAACAAAGTGAAAGTAGTGTAAGTCACATTTTCATCTGTTGCACAATGACATAAACTAAAAATTGCACATCTTCATTTCACAAAAACAAAAGGTTTTACAGTTATTGTGATAAATTCCCAAGTCACAAATTTGAGCCAGGAACCAATTCAATAGTGAAATGAGTTTTGATTAAAGGTAACTGTGTAGACAAATATCTAAATTCTATTTTTTCTTTATTTCAAACATCTGAAGATGTTTCATGGAGGAAATAAATAAATACATTTTTTGTTGTTGAGAAAAAATTGCCAATAAAAAAGCGAATTATTGAGGTTGTGACTTATTTCTCGTTATCTTTCCTCAGTATAGCCGCTCAAGATTGTATTTCTGGACTTAAGTCAGAATTGTTGAAAATGTTCCTTACACTACTCTTATTTTAACCACCTCATTTAATGACGCCGTTAAAAATAGTTTGTAAGCATTTTTGATCAACAATACTGTGTTCTTTATCACAGTATTTTAAAACACACATGTCTTATACATAGCTCTTAGTAGAGTATTTGCACTCTATATGTCATTTGCTTCGATTAGATAAAATTAAAGTAATACAATTTTAGGGTCAAAACTAAATGAGCTATTAAAAAAAATAAAAGAGAAAATAACAAGTGATTATGACTCATAGTTGTAAGAAGAAACTAAAATATCCACTAATTTATATGAAGGGAACAACTAAATTTAGGTCTTATCTGATGGGTTCTAACATGACAGTGGATATCGAAAGTGCAATAAATTCGAAGACAAAAAAAGTTATTCCACCAAATCGAGTAAAAGAGCAATAGTAATTCGAAACGCGTTAGTCTTTCAGATTTTCAAAAATAAACCAAAGAGAGCTATTAATTTAATTAAGTTAAAAAAAACATTGAAATACATTTTAAGCAACATTTTTTTACCATCAATGAAATACGCAATACTTATTTTTGCATATTTAAAGAGCTTATTTTTTTTACCGGATGATTTCTTTGATGAGGGACCTCATCTAAGTTATGGAAAAAAACTCTTTGATTGATTAACCAAACAGTTTCTCATTCAACAGCCAGCAGTGCGTGGTTTAACGGTCTTGAAATCATTTCATTCAGAACTTATTTGCGTATCTCTCTTTTTATATATTCTTTATATATAACCCTTAAATGTAAATAGAACCCTTTAAATTATTCTAGTGATAGCTCTAGTACAAGAGTAATAATTGTGATGCATATAATACTATGTTTTTAATCTTGATTTGAATAGGGTGTATAATTGAGGTAAATTAATCCCTCGAACTCAATTGTAGTTGAAATATCTATTAAACTAATGGATGTAGGTTAATTCAAAAAAGGATGAGCCAACTTGAAAGTAATATTAGATCTGTAGGTTTTCTTTAATATTTGCAATCGTTGAGTTATTGTCGGTATGAAGTCTAAGATTAATTATTGAAAAAGTGCACGTGACCAAGAAGACACTGGATCTACTCCCCTATTACAGAAAATATGGATAAATGAACCGTCGCGAAAGAACCTGTTGTGACAAAAATCCTATTGATCTGGAATTGAGCTACATCATACATCGAATTAACTTTTCGATTCTTATTCTTAAATTGAAAGCAAAACTGGCTTGATATCAATCCTCCATACTTCTGAATCGGCTGAAACTTGGTATGGTTCGTGATAATCTTACTCGAATATTTCAAAAAAATATTAATAAAATGAGACGGTGGCACCGGGGTCGAGTCCCAATCTTCCTGTTCAATTTGGCTTTAACTACATTTAAATTTAAAATATTAGAATTAAAATATAACATTTTATAAAATGCTCTTAATTCAACTGTGCTCTTTATCTATTGATTCAGAACCATAATTTTGCTTTTAGGTAGAGTCACTCAAAGATCTGGTAACCAACATCATTGAGAATAAAAGAATACTGCAACTGGTGGTATGTACAGGACTTTATTGACGAAGTATGCACCACTATAAATATAAGACATATTCCTGGGGGGGGGGGTAATATCTATATATTACTATAATTATAATATATTATATAATTATGGGAAGTTAATTAACTGTTAACAATTAGCTCACGATCTAAGGCCTCTTTTTTTGGCACTTGGTTTTGCCTTCGTTGCTGTGAACTCAGACCTTTGTCCAAGCAACACGCATCTCTGTGCAAGTATTATAGTGTTTGATGAGTGGCACTTCAGATATTGGTTTCCAATCCTCCTTCAGAACTCAACTACTTACTTCTTAGCTAATTACTCCAATCATAGCCGATTAATATATAGCAACAGTAAGGTAAGGGAATTAATAATTCGCATAAAAACACCTGTTGCTTGGTTTGCCGTAGGTTGGTGAGTTCATCTGCCGGAGACACATAAAGTGTGTTGACTCGTTGCAGCCCGTAACGAACCCAATGTTTTACACCAGGATCCCACCACTCTTCCCGCAACAATGGCAACAGACTTTCGGGGAAAATTAGGTTAAGCTTTTGTAGCTAGATGTAAGTTAGTTTTAAGTCTATGATCCATACGGTGAGCCCCTTCACTTTTAAACATGTATAATATACATTATACTTTTATTTTATAATTCAAAATTAACTCCTCGACTATCACATTCAAAATTTAAATGCTGAGGTTCTCCAGTGGAGCAGTGACATAACCACGTCGCCACCACGTCACCTCACCAAGAAAGCGCCACAGCATACCATCAGCCACTGTCCACTGTACTTGGGAGTAATGCGATTTTCTTTAGAACTCGGAAGTTTAAGTCGATACCGAACTCGTAAAGAAGAACTTACTCACTGAATAAACCTCTTTAGAAGATTCTAAACAGATTCTGATTCGACTGCCCCCCCCCACTGCGGGGGCCGTTGATGAGATCCGTTTAAGAAATAGTCTCACATTAAAGGAGGCGAGAGGGGGGGATTTAATCGCGCAATCGGCGCGGCTGAGATCTGATATTAGATAGTCACGGGCTGGAGGTATTTGTCACCGGATAATTCGGTGCCCATTGTCCGGGGTAATGGCTTCATCAGCGTCGGATCACAGGGTCCCGGGGGATTTTTACCGAAAGTTATCGTGAGTCTGCGCCTTAGCAAGCAGCCTCCTTGATTAGGCAGCTATCTCGGGATTATCTTCCCGCCATTTACATTCCCAGCGGCGGGCTTCCCACATTGTTTTAGATTGGGGCTCCAATCGGCCCTTTCAATGATCAAATCCATTCTCTTGGCTTATCTGAATTTCAATCGTGAGCTGTCTTGGTGTTTCCTCCTCAGTTGGTTAAATGCTCTTACTGTTTAGTTCGGAAGATCCCCATTTACTAGATAACAGAGCGCTGATTGGGGCATAATTATGCTCTTTATAATTAAATAGTTAATCGGAAGATCAGTTGCCTCTCCATTTTTTTGAAGATTTTTTCACTACATTCCAAAATTTCTAATACATCAGTTGTGACCTAAATTATATTGCGGGAGCTATATGTATAAAAATAATAATGCCTGTACTATCCTGCGACTATGTTCCTTAAGTGATAATATTTTTTTATACATAAAATAGCTTATTTTTTGACTATATCATGGTAAATTTACAATGCTCAGTGAAGAAAAATAGCAAAAAAAAAAATGAAATAAGTAAAGAATGAATAACAATCATACATATATTTAAACAGCTAAAAATCTAACCCATATAACCAGATCTACAAAGATCTACCCCATATGGGAAATATCAATGAATAAATAACAGACAAGTACTTACATAAACTTCATCTAATTTGACCTTTTGCTTACCTGAAAAATAAAAATAAATGTATAATATGAATAAAACAACGGAATCAGACACACACACTAACAACAATCTGTAGACTTTCGTAAGGTTACAAATACTAAGTTGTAGGAACAAATCCAGGATATTAAATCAGATGTCATTAGCTTAAATTATAAGAGGTGACTCATGATGAGTATATAATATATTACAACAGTATAAAATTACAATATACCATACAGCATAATTTTACCAATGCTATTCTTTATTATTTATTTTTTTTGCCGATGTTTTATCGCCACTGGATATTTAAAAATAAATAAAAATTAGAAATCGTGTATAATGTTGTTATTTTGTGGGATAGGTTGTTAAGAAAGTTTAATCAATTTTATTTTGTCAAAGTTTTAACTACGTGATGAATGGATTTTAAAAACTACTTTCAGTGACAGAAATAGTATGAAAATTACATTTTCTGGCGAAAAAATAAATATTTGATAAAGTTGTTTGGATCCACAGTCCACGTGCGGACCATTTCTCGAAATAGTTTTCTGACTTTTAAGTATATAGGCCCTGTATAGCCAAGAAAGCAATTTAATTATCGTTGTGAAAATTAAATTACATTATGAACTCAACCAAAACACCCTGACTCAAGTTGTTAAAATGATTAAATTGCGTTTAAATATTCCCTGGAAATGGTATTAGTTGAGAATTCACATTTTCAAAGTTTTCATCTTGCAAATATTCTGCAACAGTGGATTGAATAGAAGAGTGTCATTTATACATACATCTTTTATTCCATTATACATTATTTTAATATAATTTTCTTTTTTTTAACTTTAAGCAATTTTGTATTCATGTTGCATGTATGTAGTAGTACATTTCATTAAAATTGAATTCATGTGGAATCAAAGCCCACATAGGTTTTCAAAGTTATCATCTTGTGAATGACAGTTGGGTGAGAAGGAAGTATCAGAAGAAAATCGATTGCTTTATTTCGCTAACTATAAGCTGTATTTAAACAATAAGCAGCAATCGTGATACTTTTTCTACTTAGCCTGTAAATTTTCTCATTCCATAGAATAATTATGTCATTTCATAAATTACAAATCAAAAATCTTTATTGTGATAAAATTACAATCTGCCTTATTGAGCAGTAAGTAATTGCGATCAATGTTCTCATTGATAACATATTTGAAATTCTTCATTCACTCGTTCAGTCATACAGTATTTAAAAACATCCCGGAGACCTCGCAAATCCACATGGTTGTCACCTCCTTCGCATACGCTCAGGATATGAATGGAGAAACTGGCCATTACCAGGACTCCCAATGGGTTTTGTAATCAACAGAAAAAATATGTATTTATCCATAGGCTAGTCCCTGAACAAAAATAAGTTTTTAACTGGATTAAATATCAAACCACTACGTATTAACTTAAAGCTCATTTCACGGAAAAGAAATTCTATGCAGAAAATAGATGAATTCAAAGTGATTTAAGGGCGTTCCTTATCACATTGCTACCAGAGGAAATATTGCATCATACAACAAGATATACTACTTCTGCTTTAATAACTATATCATTCATTACAAAGTGGGATTCGGAAAAATAATTATGAATACAATAAAATAAGAATTCAAAAATGTGAGCATTATAAGAACGAACCTAAACTAGTATTAAAACATTTCGCTTAGTTCATTAGCATTGACCGTTAATACAATGTCGTTTCTGGTTATGATAAAAGTGTGTAACATAATTCCAGTAATCAGATTAAAAAGCTATTATTAAACACTGCCAGAGCATATATAAACCAAGCTAAGATTATATATAAAGGTTTTATGGGGTGAAATGGGGGTAATGCGCCTACATAAAATATTTTAACACCTCATATCATCACGTAACCATATTTTTATTTAACGTCCTTTTAAAAGCTTGGTCTTACATCGTTACTAAATAATTTCATATATGAGTTCCATTAATATTTCGTTAAGTATTAGGTAATAAGTGGGGTATTAAAGCATTTTACGCTAAAACCATTATTTGTAATATTGCACGAATATTTGTACCAACTACATAAGCCAAAAAGATACATCACATTAATAATGATTGTACCGCAGTGTTTGCACATTGAATTTGGAACTGTAAATTAAAGATTCATGTACTTATAAGTGTTCATAGATGTTTGTAATATCTGGTACAAATATTCATAAATTTAAATAAGAAAAAGAAATTTTCATGGATGAAGACTTGTCATGGCCAGAATAATTCGTGTAACACAGCCTCGGGAGATTCCGTGACTGAGAGCAGTTCCATGCGCTATTATGTCCTAGCTCTCTTAAATATTGTTATGCGGAGTCGGTCGTATGAACAACTCTATTATTTATGTTTATGCTTAGTATTCTGTTTTTTTTTTTACTTATTTTTTCACTTTCTGATTCATATCTCAGAACTAAACTACTCAAATGAACCCATAACTTATCAGTAAATTAATGAATGAGCAATGGTGCAAAGTCATTTAGTAAAGAGAAATAAATGGAACAGATATCTTTGCTACTTCGGTGGTATTCTACTGTAAGTTTATAATTAAAAAAAAAGAACAATACAAATTTGAAATGTCAACAGCATTGGGATGGACACCATAGTTGAATAATCCTGAAAAAAAAAATTGTACAAAATCATGGAGTATTTCAAATAAATCCAATATGAGACGTTTAATCCAAAACGTGACACATGCTTGCCACCATAAAATATAGCTACGCTGAGTACATGATAAATTGTCAGTTCCATTCTCACTGTAAGAACTAAATATGAATATTATCTCATTAACAAGTGAACAACTTTTATTTTAAATGTAAATAATTTTAAAAAATCCACAATACGTTTTATTAGAAGTTTTTACAAACAAATTAAAAACCAAAAGGATTAGAATGTATTTCGATTCTAATCCATGTAAAATATTTAATACAAAGATTTAATATACTAAAAGCGAACAAAGTCCGGAAAAAAAACAAAACGTGAAATTAATTTAGAAATGAGTATAACGTTGGCAAATATATCGCAACGTTTCTAGAGAACTAATTAAATATATGTTAATGGTTTGCAAGGGATAGTCTAGTGGCAAGGGAACGGAAATCAGACTGTCTCCTTTTCGAATTAATAAAATTTAAACACGACGATAATAATTATTAATAAGAACAAAGCTGATTTCGCACTGCAATGGGAAGAAAGGAGCAGAATCCAAAAATTATAAAACCCTACTAAAAGTAGACTTATTTGTCATAATCTTGAAATTTAAAAAGAGTATTGGATTACAAAAATTAAATTTTTCCTGATGAGATCGTGTTTTTCTTTAAATCTAATAAACTATAATACTGCTTATGATTAGGAAATGTCATTTTTGATGGTCATTACTCACTTATAAACATAGATTATTCATGTATCGTAGTACCGAAAGATGTTGTAAAGTGTTGAAAAAACATCATTCGAAAATGAGCGTTGATTGGGCTAAGTTTCATATTGCAAAACCTAATCAAGACAACCCTCACATCAGTTGAAAACTTTTTCCAGCAATATTATACCTTATAGGCTCCAACATGATCAAAAGACTTTGATCCTCTAACTGTTGATCGGCCGACTTTTAAAATTCTGAATTGGAGGCCCAAAGGCCTCTCTTTAACTTAAATGTCAAGACCACGAGATGCCATCGGATTCATTAGCCGTCAATTCGTAATCGAACTTAATTAAAGCAGGTTAAGTTGGGACGTCCCTGTTTATCAAAGGAGGAGGAGAAAGCGGACCCGATATAGCCTGGGTTCAAAGATTCGGCGTAATTGGAAATTGCCAGGGGTCGGCCAGCGGAAAGTCTGCAGAAAGGTAAATAAAGTGTGCATCAGTGACCAAGGGCAAATATCATAAATGCCTCTGTAGCGGCTCAGGCAGAAAGCTTTCTCTGTTGGCCGCTCTCGGCAAACAGCCGTCATGGACTTTCTTGCATCTCAAGGGGGTAATTTACTATTTAAAAGCAAATCTTTTCAGTGGCGTACCTAGTGCGGCACATTTTGTGGTCAAAATAATACAAAAATAAATCACTTTGTTATTCATAAAAGATTCTGTCCCGACTAACATAATAAAGTGACTTCTATTGGGAACTAAACGTTGTCAGTAATACCACCAACAACGGTCTGTAACGCGCTTAAGTAGATATATGGTCCCCACTGTGCGGTTAGAGCTTAAATAAAAAAAAAATGGTGTTGAGAGCTAATGTTGAGAAAACAAATGTAGTTTTGACTTGGGATTTGTAATAACTTAAATTAAATCTACGTGTTCACAATCCCGCCCCTTCCAAAATACCATTGAAACCTATCCAACCGCACTATTCCCTAGCAGAGACATTACACTTACATATCCCTATAATCCTCCTTCGAGACTAAAGCGGCAGTTGCTTTGTCGCCTTTTATAAATACAGTGGGAGTCCTGTCAATGGCCAGTTTCTTCAAGTGTCGCTCTAGAACTCTTGGTAAGCCTCCACTGGCACGTATCCGGTGACGTGGCTTATAAAGCAGGGGGGACTTCCCATGATTCCTCTTTCTCTTTCGCATGCGAGGGAGGGTACAACCATGTGGATTTGTGAGGTATCTGGGCTGTTTGTGAATACTGTATGAATAAGCGAGTGAATAAAGAATTGAAAATATCGTATGAATGAGAAAATTGAACACGATTACTCATTGCCCAATGAGGTAGATTGTGATTTTATCACAATAAAGATTTGATTTATTCACAATTTCTACTCAACAAGATTATTTTGTTAAGCCTATACATCTTTTTTTTTGTTAAATCAGTCAGTTTATTTTGTAAAAGCAACAATGGAAAGTAAAAAAATTAGAATTGACAAACGAAGAAAGAAAGAAGAAAGAAAATATTGGAACCAATATAATAAAAGAAAAGGCAGACGTTTGATAAAATGAGATTGTTTGTTAATTTGAATTACTTTCTCGCACGGCTAATTGTATATTGCCGTGTACAGATGTCCATCCAGGGAAGGCAATAAAATCAAATGAAAGTTGGAAAAAAAGCAGAATATGAAAATATTGTGTTTGAAAAAGCTTTGAAACAAAGTTAAGGTACAAAATAGTTTTTTAGTTAATATAATTGTATTATAATCTTAATTAATTTTTTAGTTAGAATAAACTAGTATAATTGGATTGTTTAAAGCAATGTAAAATGATTGTAAAAATCCTAATAGGTTTGATTACACTTCCTTTTCTAATACAATATACGTTTTTAATGATCAATCAATTTAAATAAATATAAATGTAAGAATTGTTTATAATAGTCCTAAATAAGATAGAAATGTTGATAAACTCAATAATATATCTGAGAGAACGGTGATGTCCCCCCCCCCCGGTAATATATTCATGTTGTAATAAATATAGTCAATCATTTATAATAAGTGTGTAATTTCACGAAAATTCGTTTAACCCTGATGGCCTGTGACTGGACGCCAACATTATTACGCTCAATACTGAAACATTTTGGAAAAAAAACACAATTTTGGAATAAAGTAACCCGGTGGTAAAAATCAGTGCTGGTAAAGAAGATACATTTCAAGACGTTGGTACATACTTTAACAGTCTAGGACGGAAAACTCTATTCCAAACGTAGTATTATTGTTCAAAATATAAATAAAAGAAAATCTTTTTTGTGATAAAAATACAATCTGCCTTACTGGGCAATAAGCAATTGTGTTCAATGTTTTCATTCACACCATGTTTACAATTCTTCATTCACTCGCTCATTCATACAGTAAAAATATAAAAAGAAATGGAAGTAGAAGTTCAATTTTGACGAAATATTTTGTTTTATTTAAATTTAAATGTTATTCTTTCATATTATTTATCCAACTCGTGTTTTCACCGAGGACTTGTGCTTCAACCATCTTTAAATTTTAGCCAGTAACTTTTTGCTAAGGGTGGAGATAAAGAAAAAAAAAAAGACGGCCACTACTCAGGTGGAGGCGATAGACCTCCCCTCTGATTAGATTGGCCCTGGTGAAAAATAGACCTCACTTTGTTTCGGAGCATTCGCTGCACCCACTCGTGGCTAACCTATTTGCATCGCATTCAACAATAAGCAGCCTTTGTCGCGATCATTTTTCAAATTCATCACTGTCCCATTCATCTCCTGGAATACTTTTCATTAATTCTGACGAGTCTGTTCTGTCTGGTTTATTACTTTGAATTGCAGATGACCGCCTTGTGTGGATATGACTGACTGAATAGCAATTCCCATTGACTGGCGTGTCTTTTTTTTTTATTCAATCAAGCATCCTGTTCCGATGAATACTTTAAACAATATTTCACGACTGATCCTAGCTAGCCTCGTCATTTCCATAAAATCCACCATACACATGGCTCATATACAAGTGACATGAAGGCTTGGTGAGGTATCCAGATGGAGAGTGAACTATGAATTATTATTGGATCATTCCAAATTTCATTGCCGAATGAGTACCTAATGTTTATGACTGGTGATTTCTAATAAATAGTTTGTAGATGGTGATAATTCATATTTTCTTGATTATTGACGCCCGCCCGGAGAAGTCTTGTCGACGGGCCACTGCCCAGCGGGCGTAAGAAAGAGATATAAATAAACCTTTTTGGCGCCCTAGTCTGCCGTCAGCATAATTCGTGATTGTTTATTAATCAGAGTCCATAAGATGTTAAATGTGCCCTGACAGTGCACTATGCTCAGGAGTGTGAAATCCCAAAGGCGAGTGTGAGATGGTAAGAAGCTGACTCGACCATTGGAGGAGACGCAGTGTTCACTTCATCTGCCAGATTTCGATTGCTTTAAAAAGCTCAGAATTTCTGCTTTATAAAGGCAGGCCATTCTTCCAGCCATCTATCTACTGCGAATGAGAGAACTTTGTATTTCGGCCAATTTATATGACAGTTTATTTCGGCCAATCAGGGGCTACTACGCCCGCGCCCTTAGTGAATATTTGAGTCTCGGGACCGTGAACTAGTCCCCTCTCTCTATACGGAAGCTGAAGATTTATTGATAAAATATGGTAAGGTAGGCGGGTGTTTTCTGGTTCGAGAAGAGGGTAACTTGTATTTATTCGTGGTGGAGAAGTTGGCACAACAGCAATTCATATTGTAATTATACTAATAGGATCCAATTTAATTTATTTATTAGAATAAGGTAGATTTTAAGGGAGAGAGTTTTCTGTAGAAATCATCAGTACGGGGTTTACTACTTTGTCAGGTACCAAGGGGTTGCCGCTTGGGCTGGGAACATTAGTTTTATTACAGCGAGGGGAGGCTACCGGTAAATAGCAGTTTGGCCAGACAAAATCAGCCTATCAGATCCAATCAAGCAACATGTGGTGTGCTCTCGGTGCAAAGTTAGACTTTAGCGTTTCATTGGAGAGGTTTTCTGACGCTTCTAATCCTCCTTTAATGCGTACATCCTTGCTTCCTAAACATATTTTCCCTGCCATAATTAACACAGATAAGAGACTAAGCTAGAGCATCAGACACTGAGGAAAGCGAATTGATTTCACAATGTCTATCTGTTTTATAATCGCAACGTTTAATTTAATATTGTTAAATTAACTCAACTGCCGCATACATTTTAAATTATTCTATTGGCCATTTGTCATGAACCTCATCGGTAGAAACAGTTCGGGTTCTTGAATTGAAACTCAAATAAAAAAAACCTTGCACGTTTCCCATCATGAATGTTATTCAAGATCTAAATCAATTTATTTCCGATATTTACGTAGCTTATAAAAATATGATTTAGCTAATATGAAATACACTCCTAGTCTCAAACAAGGATCACCATCGCTTTTGGTTATGATTAAAATCTTCATTGAAGAGCACATAACATTTAATTTAAGGTAAAGTAAAAAACATTCAAAACTAGAAGGTAGTAGAGAAACATTTATTTATCATTTGTTATCCCCTAGGGCATTATGTTTGAGTGAGTTTTTGAAGTTAGCAATAGTATCGTGTAATAGATTTTAGATGAGTTGGCGGTTATGTATAAGACTTAAGTCTGTCTATGAGCTTTAGATATAAGGAGCCATTAACTATTATAGTTTGGCTTCGTTTATCAAATGTTTTTCTTAGACATTTATTTTGGATTAGTGTCAACAAATGGATTTTTTTTATACTGAAATTACGATTACGATTTAAAGTTATTCCCCCATTTTCAAAGAAATGATTAAGCATTTTTCCAAACGTTTCTAGAGCCACTAATAATTTCTATTACGTTTATAATATGTTGAGGTCATATTTTGATGAAGTTTTTCATTTCATTATCTTACCTGTTTACTTGGTGAATGGAAATGTATTATTTCTTAACGATTTTTGAAAGAGATTTTTTTTTATATATTAGGAGTTTACCAATTCCGGATGTATTGTTAGAAGAAGAATAACGATGATTGTTAAAAACAATGTATTTTTTCATAGTCCTGAAGGCGCCTGAATATATGAAACTTCGACTATTGCAAAAATAAACAAATGAAGAATACCTTCCTTGAAAAATTTGTGTTTTTACACATGGTGATATTTTCAACACAAATGTCTCTTTTCAGTTTGTTAGCTCGTTAAAATATGAGTTATTTGATCAAAAGTAACTGATACTGTTTTCCCACATTATACCAACATTTCGTTTACCTATTATATAGAAATTCGATTCAGCTCGTAATTTATCCAAGGATCGACAAACTCTATCCAAAAATGTCATTATAAACAGTTTTTTTTGTTCAATGATCAGTTAACGAGTCCATTTCTATTCTGATGGAATAGTCACACTTAAGCACCACGCGTATGACGCAACCATCAGGAGCAGCAGAAAACCCCGCCGCTTTAGATTCCCTCCAGATCGAACAGAACCCCTAGAGATAATTGTTTTGCCAAAGGGAGCCGTCGGTAGGTTCGTAATTAGAAGAGCCCTTGATGACCTGTCGGTCGCATCAAACGGCCTGCCACGTGTACCCTACAGAGAGTCGTCTATTTGATCCCTCTTGTCAAGTCTCCTTCCCAGTAGTCCTGTTGTCTAATTTCTTTTTAGGAGCTTTTCAATTTTCTTTTTTACAGGCTCGTCTGAAACGGACGTTTAATACCGTTAGATTGGAGGATCCGGGACATTTTATGACTCAAATTCACTTGATGGAGCATTTACTGGATAGGACGTTTCGGCTTAAGTGCGTATCTGCTCCAGGCAAAAAGGCATGATGACAAAATTATAAGTGTAAACATAAACTCTCTACCGAAAATTCTTTGTCAATAATCCTCATAAAACGATTCTCTGAAACATATTAAAAACTAGAGAGGCTTACAAATAGTATAGTATTTAACTTCTTCATGGTGTGACACTTTTGGGGTACTAGAAGGGCAGAGGATGTAAAGGGTGTCCCAGAATTAACGCAAGATTTTAATTTGCCACAATTTGTGCAGTAAAGTGCTGGCAACCAAAAAAACAAAACAATTTGACAGCTGACAGTTTAGAGTTAGTAAACATTGAGCGTTACACGATAGAACAACGTGTCTTTATTGTTGAACATTATCTCAAAAATAATAATAAAAAAAGTTTGGCGGCCAATGGCTTCATTAATCGAAAAATTTGTCGCATTTGGGGTTCGGAGAACAAATGCATCCACAACGTTTCACTGTTTGGTGTGGATTTTGGGTTGGAGGCATCATTGGACCATACTTTTTTGAAAATGAGGCTGGTCAAGCAGTGACTGTTACTGGTGCTCGATATCGCGACATGATAACACAGTTCTTTGCGCCGAAATTGGATGTTATTGATGGCCAATATGTGGTTTCAACAAGATGGTGTCACATGCCATACAACCCATCAAATACTGCATGATGATGGTCGTGTACTCTCTCGTTTCGGTGATCAGCATTGGCCCCCTAGATCGTGTGATTTAACACCTTTATATTTCTTATTATGGGGTTATTTGAAGTAAAAGGTGCATGTCAACAAGCCCACATCCACCCGTTCATTAAAAGAGGAAATTCAACCACATTTATGCCAAATGGTCATAGAAAATTTGTTCCCGATGTGTTATTCAATAAATCACCCCATCCTATTTACTTTATAATTCAATGAAAAAATACTAAAAACTGTGTTTTCTATTTAAATAAAATCTTGCATTAATTGTGGGACACCCTTTCTTTTGCTGTATAACAGAAATGAGTCACTCCCCATTCTCCACCAAGTGATTTTCTGATTTTCAAGGAAGTTATTAATGGCGTTTTCACCGAGTTAAACCTGGTGGCTGAGATAAAGACCAGTTCTGCGGGTCCATGACTCTTTGCGTTGTGTTCTGATCTTACTCCATAAGATCTTGGAAGGTGTGCCCCAAAACTGCTCGATGTTTATGAGTTGTCTTGGAATGACGGCGAATTCACACTTGGCATCCAGGTGTCGGTGAAAATGCGTGGTTCAACGGTATTGAAATAATTTCATTCAGGACCTTCTATTTGCGTATCCCTCTTTTTGAACACCTGTGTTCAATTCAAGACTTCGGTTCCGAATGAGTAATATGTTTTTTGTTTTTTTTTTCCTAATTCCTTATAAACTTTATAAGGATATAAACTTTATATACAAAACCAAAATTTGTACACTGAAATGAACTCTTTGTACTGCATTACATGTATTCTAAGGAGGAACTTAAACCTAGACAAATTAACCTAGAAAATAATATATTGTCACTCAATCGTAATCCATCGCTGGTCTCACTGCCATATGAGTTGATTATCGGACTTTGCCACGTGTAAGAAAATGGAAACATTAGCGGATTTTCCTGGATTTACACGGAAGAACATTTATGGAAAAAGTTGTACATTTTTATGATAAATGATTTATTTAAAAAAATCATGCAAAATATTTCCATTATTGAAATTGCTCTTCTTCAGTTTTATATTCTCCTCTATATCTTATTAGGACATGAAAATTGCCTTTACGTGAATCTCACCCTAATCAAATCTCAGAAAAAAACGATTATTCCTTATCTATAAACCATGCAAAGAATAATCATTGTCTTTTTTTTGTTTTTTCACATGACGGTTTTTGGCCTTATACTTCGAACTTACTTATGTTAGCAAGATGGCTAACCACAAATATCGAACAAACAATGTTTCCTTTCCATATTTAAAATGTAACATCAAGTATTGTAAAATAAATTAGATACACCAATCAATCAACAAATGTACAGCTTTAATGTGAAATAATGGTAAAATCTAAGAGAATTAGAATTATTTATTTTTGTTGATCTAAAGTGACTTGAATGTCACTAGTGCGGATTGCTCCTAGTAGCCAGGACGAAAACCAAATCAGGACAAGTAATGAAGTGACTCTTAATTGAACAAAGACAGTCCCGAATGTAGGAGGTCCCGTATCAATAATTAGAGTTTATTCCAACGGCTGCATCAATCATCCAACATCCGGTCAAAACTTCAATGACCACGTGGCCTGGATCTGATCCATTTCTAGGTTAATCCTCTTAAGGCCGATTTGCATTGAACAGAGCCTAAAGGTAACGAAAATAGTTTGTCAGGGCGAAAGGTGAGTTTCTAGTGTCGCAGTTAATGACCCGGTGACCTGATCTGACTGAAATGCGAACTTGACATGTATATTTGGGGTTCGGGCTTCAAAATCTGACGAATTTCCGTTAAGCTTAAAGGGACTTAAAAAGATTAAAGTGGCACATTGACGATATCTCTATATATGTGGAATTTCATATCTCAAGCTCCAACATGACGAAAACATTAATGATGTTGATGGTTTGTTTGTTTTTTTGAATTATTTTGGAATAAAATCCTCATTCTATCAACGCCATTATTTGAATACTTAAACTCATTAGAGGAGCCCACCGATGAGAGCCCGTGATGGTATAAAATGGGGGCACCCCAGTGCTACTTGTGAGGAGGTGGTTATAGATAATATCTGCTAGGTATGATTGGAGGGTATAGATAAAAAACGTTTAAACTAACTTAGTCACTTCACTACGGTCCACCAATGTTTATATTTTCATTTTGAAAAAACACATGAGAAACCTAAAAACCAATATAATACATTAAGCAGGGCAAAGTTGGTCACTAGCCCTTTGAGAGCTTTATGGGGAAAATATCTGCATTAGCCCCCCCCCCCCTTTAACATCCAATATGCGGTAAGAGTCAATGTATAGCTACTATGTGATAGCTAATCTGATCATATAATGTTATGTTGTTATGACTAAATTAAATTTAGTGCCAAATGCAGTTAAAACATATAGGGGGTATAATGGATCAGGAGGACAAAAGCTAATTTGAGTAGAAATTAGCCTATATTATGTAGTCGAATAAGGCGGGGCATACATTTGCACAACCCGATTCCGAGGCAATCCAATTAAACCCACATTGTCGCTAATAACTGACAAACCCTCTTCGGTGTGGGTTGGCGTGGTGGTATGCGTTAGACGAAATGATTAAAAACAAAATGAAAAATCATTACTTATTACGCTATCGACATAGTATAGTTCTCACGAAAAAAGAGAATAATGAAATGCCACAGTTGTCACAAATGACAATTTTTAGGGCTTATTATTCAAATGTATTATTTATTGATTGAAGTACTAATTCGGAAATGAGTCGATTTCATTTGCTAACATATTTTTTCAAACACCCTACCTGCCTGTCAGGTAAATCCTGCGTTGTTAGGTGGTCACCCACCTGGTTGCTAGGTGCGCACTTTTCCCCCCCATTCTCTCTAGGAGTCACAAATTAAAATTATATGTATCTATAAAAACATTAATTGCTTGGTTATAAACTTATTGGATGTCGTCACTAAACACTTTGTGACTTTGTAAACAATTTCATCTGGGTTGATTGCGTGTGGTCACTATATTAGCATTAGGTAAAGTCACGATTACATTGTTTCTATGCTGCATGCCACCACTACTGCTACATTAAGATAACAAGGGGAAAAGTAGCTAAAGTATTCCTATTTATTTAATAAAGCTTAGCCAGTGCTGAGATAAAGAAGTTGGTCCAAATTTAGTTCTAAGGGTCAAGATTTCTTCCAAACATCCCCACTTTGAAACCCTTTTGTAAGTGCTAATAAACTTCAATGTAAATACTACTTATTTCATAACAATTCATAAAAAATTGTACATAGAGTTTTATCAGCGATACGTAGTTGTATTCTTTACGGTTATTATGTGCTCTTAATAATATATAAATGTTATTGACAGTTTGGAACCAAAATTGCCTCAGTATATAATAAGCACAAAAGTGAGCAGAAGGAAAAAAATTCTCCAACTTAATAACTTTTGTACCTTTTTGCTTCCTAATTTCCTGAGGACAAGATCTACAATTTATTTTTTGCGCAACGTTTTAACGCAGATTAAATCCTGTTATTTCATTTACTTACATTATCATACCAGCGGTTACTGTGTATGAAACACTTTTCTCTAAAATCATACAGAAAACAATAGAGTTACTAGTAATTTTGTCCCTTTTTAAGTGCTATAAAAACGGATACCGTACCATTCCGAAGTGTGCAATGGAAAACGTAAGAAAAAAACACTAAAATTTGGAAAAAACTCTCAATAAATCTGCTTGGTATCACGTACTGCTACATCAAGCAAACTGTTAAGGGTAGGGTTTTATTTGAATAGATAGATACGCACAGGCGTACTGTGTCTGATATACAACTTAGTGTATCCGAATACACAAAATGTAAGGTATGTATCTTTTCTACGGATACTTAAATGCCTTTGCGCTCTAATTGAATAATTACTATATTTTGCCGAAAAAGGGATGCTATTTAATATTCAACTTCAACGGATTTGATTCCTGCATAAAATCCTGAGCGTATTGCATTAATGTAAATGTATACACATTGTATCTTGCTAAAAAATATACAATTAACTTGCTATTTGTCCTAATTGTATCGAAACCCAAAGTAATTTAATTAAATATAGTAACGTGGTGGTCAAAGAAGGGATTTTTATATATGGAATGGAATTTCACAATATGATTTATTACGAAGGGTTAAAGGGGGTGTTTTACTATAAAATTATTACATAATATGAATAAAATGATGGAATGATCACATAGATCCCACTAGCTAACAATTAAAATACTCCTTACTATTGTACATCGATGGCTTCTAAAGATGAGTACAGTCCAAGCCTCCTTCCTTGCGCTGCCTCGTTCCAAATCTTATATCCCGTCCTCTTGGACCGAGTCTCTATCCCTTGAAATTTTTTTTCCCTTATGACCCTTCGGGGCGTCAAGTTCTTTATTATGCAATAATTACAATCTGCCTTTTATAAGGCAATAATAATACAGATAAATGATCTCATTCATACCATATTTACAGTTCATCATTCACTCGCTCATTCATCCAATAGGACATAATTGGAGAAACTGGCCATTGCCAGGACTCCCACTGTCACGCGATTATAGCAGGTCACGAGGCCACTGCCGTTTCAGTCTCCGAGGAGGATTATAGGGATGAGTGGCGAAGTGCAAAGACTGTGCTACAGGATTAGGGTGGTTGGGAAGGCTACTGTGGAATTTCATAAACTTGGAAGGGATGAGTTCTAGAATCCCTTTTGGTTACTAGGCATATTTGTACATTTTGTTGTGAGTAAGTTAGGAGGTGTCTCAAATACTGTCAATGGATCACCTTGACTTCTGAAAAACCCGCATCTCAAATGGCACTTCCATTTGCAAAAAGACAAGGAAGGGTTGTAAGCTGTCAAATCCTCCAGGCATTAAACAACAATCCTCAGCGGATGGCACTCTTGTATGCCGTCGAGGAAATCGGCCCACAACCAAAAGCGTTCATTCCATGCTGACTTCTTCGGTTCATGGGAGTCAGCACCCGCCACATATATTATTTCCATCTCAGGACCTATTCTTTTTTTAATTTTTCCTTACGGTCACATGTCAGGAGTCGAACATATAACAGTACACGTATTTATAGCAGCTCTCGAGGCCACTGCCGCTTTAGTTTCCGAGCCGGTTTATAGTGTAATGACTGCGCTAGGGGATTAGGGTGGTTGGATAGGTTTCGATGGAATTTAATGAGCTTGGAAGGGATGAGTTCAAGAATGTAGGGTATATTAAGAACGCTATGAAGGGTTTTGATCCTGACGTAATAAGGGGCATCGACAATTGTTCTCTATTTACCTTTACCTTTGAGTGAAAGGATTGGATGCCTTGATATTACATTTTTTGTGTTTCCCCTTTACCTCTATTCTGTATATCCAGATTGGCTATATTATAACTTTGTAAATTAGTAGTTTATTTTCTATTTTTTAATGTCCTTTGAAGTAATCTGTAAAGTTGTCTAAGTTATTTGCTGTAACAGTACAAAGAACACCCATTTGCAAAACCCGATTTTTAGCTGATAAAACTCACATTGTCGGTAATAACTGACAAACAGCCTTTGGTGTAGGTTGGCGTGGTGGTATGCGTTTGATGAAATGATTAAAAACAAAAGGAAATAAAAAAATCATTACTTATTATAGTGCCGACTTAATTGTAGTCTCGTTTTTATGGAGGGCAAAAAGAATTGGAAAGAAAAAAAAAAAATTGGTAGAGTAATGAGGGTTTATTATTTAGACTGTTGTTTACCCGGTTCCGTGCTTATCTTTGCGAAAACAAGGCAGCAATTGCGCTCGCTCCTGTTGTGCGGGTATGTAGTTTTTACGATCCTCCGTCCCGCGGCATGCTATCGGCCTGTTTAATTTGATAGAGTTTTTATCACGGCTATTATTCATATAGCCGGCGTGGGAGTTCCCGTGATGAATTCCGCAGTGAAAGGAAAACGGCAGCCTTTCTAATACCCCATTAGCCCTTTCGTATATCGGCGGGGATCTTTTCGACGGCCAATTTAAATTTAAAATGAGCTGCTAAACCGCCCTGGTTTGGTATCGTTGGTGGCTAACTATATTGACCAATCGGATTACTGCCGTTAAAGGAGAAAAAGTGACCTTTGCACTTGTCTAGCAGTGGTCAACGCCACGTTTACATTGTTTAATTCATGTTCTGATTGCGAGAACATGCCACCACTACTGACATTAATTTGAGAAGGGGAAATAGTGGCTAAAGTACGCTTTCTTATTTAATAAAGCTTACCAGTGTTTAAGAATTGAAGACATTGAATTTTAGTTTTAAGGGTTAACGTTGCTTCCAAACTTTATTTTTCTTCAAATCCCCTTTATGTTTACCAGCCACTTTTTTAATATGTAAGGAAATAAAGTAAATAAACTGAAATTTCACTTTCTCCTATATTTTCCGTACTAGTGCTAAATTTTATATCGTTCATTAAGTTATATAACTGACTAATTTATTGAATGAATTGATGTACTGCAAGTATTCTGAAATTTGGAGGTGATGGGCTCACCATCCAAGAAGATTGCCGAATAAAACTAACTTACCATATCTTCCGGTATAGCCTATTGCCATCGATACGGTATATGTCGTGGAATCGTGGCGTTGAACACCGGGTTGGTAAGGTGGTGCAACGAGTGAAAAAACTTGGTCCGGTGGATGAGGCTACCACCTTCAACACGCCAAGCTACTTGTGCAGGTCAGCGTAATTGGATGACACTTTTAGATTTGTTGTAAGTAGGGAGAGTACGGGTACATGGCAAGGCACCTTACAGCAGAGCTGGCCGGAAGACACAGTCATATATCGTCAGTAGTGTTGTCAATATGTGAAAAAGTTGGTGGGACTTCAGATGATGATTTATATTCATCAACCACATCGGGGCCAACAAAAACTGATGAATTTTTAACTTAAAATTTTGTATATATCATTCAAATAAAATTTAAGGTTTATTTTCAAATTGTATTTTGTTGAAATATATGTATTTGTTGAAAATTTATGTGTTTTTGTTCCAAAAATTATCAATAAATACATATAACATAATGGATTAAACATGATATAAGAATGCCTGCACCCATTGCTTGGCGTGTCGACAGTGGGTGAGTTTATCCACTGGAAACACATCAAGTTTTTTGACTCGTTGCAGCGTCTAACAAACCCAGTGTTTAACACTATGAACAGACTGCCGGGAAAATTAGGTTAAGATTTACTTTAAGTTTTATTGTTAGATGTAAGATTGTTTTAAGTCTATTATAAGTAAGGTGAGCCCCGTTACTTTTAAAGATGTTCAATAAATTAATGTATATTGTGGATCGTTATACTTTTGTACAAGCGCAAATCGCAATGTAGGATAATCAGAAATTGTATAAAATGCTGCCAAACTACAGGATATTGTAAATAGATTCATTTGTAGTATCTATATTGAATTATGTAGTAATTTTGTAAAAAGAGGATATGGGGAAAAAAAACGAAAAAAAAAAATTACTTTCTGGAATACTATTTGAACAGGTGATATTTTCAGTTTCCAATCCAAAAATCCAATATCTCAATCTTAAATTAATTCGATTTTCGTAATCTGAAACCATTAATTTTAATGACATAGTAATTACATCCTGCTATAAACAAACATTTGTATGACAGCTTATGCATCAATGAGATTATGGAAAATTTATATTCTTGTATAGGGGCACATTGCATATGGAACATACACCATTGCCCATTGAACAAACAAGAAATATAAACATGTTTGATAATGGTTATAAAGAAGAATGAAAAAAAAAAATTATGCAGTCACAAAGGTGGCCGACATCGGCCGCCATCCCCACCCTTTTCGATCAAATGATTGCATATTCCTCGGATGTAATTTTAGGACAACAATAGCTTGAATACGATACGTTATTTTTTTTTTTTTCTTCGGCAGTCGTCAAGGAGTCACAATCTTCAAAAGCCGAAAATATCCTTTCCCAGGCATAATTACACACGCAGTACTTTTATCTAGGAATGCGGTTTAAGGATAAAAGGGACTGCACCTGGCTTTTGAAACGGGAGAGTTCTTATACCGCCGTTTTCAAATTCTTCAAGAATATTTTAATCCCTCTGCAAAGAGCAGGTAGAAGATCAAAGGAGCCGACAGACACCTGTTCCTCAGGTGTGATTAAAGTGCTTTATGTGGAGCAGGTCTCATCATTAGAGGCGTGTCCGAACCCAGGCCTCTGCTAGTAGAGGGAACTTGGTTTTTAATTTATACAATTATTGCCGTCTTCATTGATTTATAAAACGTATATTTGTTGAAGACATTAACAAATAGTCAAATATTTTATTTTAAAAACACACGCTAAATAATAGTAGCAGGTAGTGAAAATGGCAGTGAATTATAAATTCAAAAGATGCAAAAGTGCGTAAAATTTTTTAATCATATATATTATTACGCATATATATGTATTTATGATTAAAATATGTGCATATTAGCCTACTCAAATTTTTTTATTAAATAATGGTTTGTTGCGGACTAATATCGTTTTAATAGGTAGCAACAATCTATTGATTAATAAAAATTAGAGAAGGATATTATGTACACATTAAAATGATACAAAGGTGAAATTGGTTAAAACTATAATCAATCTAAAAATTAGACAAGGATATTATGTACACCTTTTGTATACCCTTCAAAATATTAAATATACATATATTTTATGGTATTTAACAAATTTGTATTAGTTATTTTTTTTAATTTTAGAAGCTTTAGAATATGTTGTAAATATGGTATGAATGCGATCCTTTATTACAGTTATCTACATATTGCCTTTCTTTAGGAAAGGCTAAAAAAAAATTAGAAGCTTTAAAGCTTGGATAACCTCACAATTCACCCATATTATACATAATAGCAACAATTAATGATTTAGTTTGTATTCCTCGGACAATCCACTACTTATGCACCCTTTTTTGGGGGGTTTTCGTTGGTTTTTCAAAATAAGATAACCTGTAGTTTTTGAAACACTCATTTGTGAATCTGTTTGACTTAGAGGCATGAAACTTAATAGTGAATCATATTTGATGACCCGAAGACATGACAAATACTGCTCAGTCATAATTAATAAAATAACTCTTATGTTGATATTTTCAAAATCCAAATTTATAATATGTTATATGTTGCATTGGGATTTCAGAGAACACAACTTGTTTTTGTGGTGAAAAAATCTTAAATAAAAGAACTATTAACCAAATTAGTACTATAAAATTACCACACGGATAGGCAATACAAATTTGTTTTTAATTAAAAGAATAAGCTATTTTCAGATATTTCAGATCAATCCTGGATGTTGTTTTTCCACTTTAAATGTCATTAATTTCGTTTCTAAGAAAAAAAAATGTGAAAAATCCTGTCACCTTATAAATTTTATAGGAGCTTTTAAATGCGACTTAAATCATTCAAAAGTTGATGAAAACCTTTCAATCACCTTACAAGCTCATCGTCACGTCTTGAACACTTCACCCATGGTAATTTAGACTGAAAATCTGTACAGCTGTTTCTGCTGTGATTGCACCCCCCTCCTTCTGGGGTTAATATTTGAGAGAGGGAAAAGTTTACCACTTAAGCGGCAAACCAAGAACAGGGCTCCGACCACCCCAAAACCCGACCGTATTTATGTAACAACTTTTTGTTCTGGGGGCCGTAATGCCGTTTGAGTTGGGAGATGGTAAGTTATACCTCCCTGATGCTGGCTAATCCCCGTGGTTCCCGTTCCTAATCTCCAACAGTCCGACTTCTTACCTGAAACAGAAATGGTGAAAAAAGGGAAAAAAAAACGAAGAGATTTATTCACCTTTCTGCATAACACGATTTCAAATTAATGTCTTTTCTCCCGTTAATGCGTGCAGTTTTTTAAAAAGGAGGACTGGGGCTGGAGGGGGTGGGCTCAGTTGTGGTCAGATTGGAAAACTTTCCGAACTTCCCCGTAAGGGCTTAAAAACTTCTTTATCTCATCTATCTAAACAACCGGAGCTAGATAACGAATTAATGATACTGAATAATATCCCTTGAAATAATAAATTCTGATTTAAGAAAACAATTTAACTTTCGAAGGCGAACAACGTAACAACTCGATGATGAAATAAAAATGAACTGAGTAAATCTTAAAGAATATTTACATAGATGAGACATACCATTCAAATACTAGTTGGTACCTATACTAGGTTGCCGCTTGGAGCGACCCTTAATTTGCTACCCTTTCTTAATCAATCAAAATAAAGAGAGTTTGTTAACAATTACTGAGCAGCAAAACAAGAAAAAAAACTAATTCCACATACAATAATATAACATAACGGAATTAGATCATACAGAAAATATTGGATTCATAACATGAGCCCCAACACTTTTAAAATGTTAAGAAAATGAGTGTATATAGAAGATTACATTACACTTGTAACAATCACGAATCGCAATGTGAAATTATTATAAATTGTACAAAATGTAACCAAGCTACAGGACATAAATGACATATTGTAAATAGATTCATTTATCTAGAATCTGTACTGATTTCTATAATTTATAATAGCTAGGGGATACGTAAATGAAATCAACAAACAAATAAAGCAGCTCTGCCACAACAATAATAAATGAATAAAGGTTATACATTATATTGGAAAATATCATCAAAAGAATTGGTTTGTTAACGATTATTCAGCAGCGAAAAAAGAAAAAGAAAAAAAACTAATTCCACATACAATAATAAAACCTAACGGAATTAGATCATACAGAAGATATTGGATTCATAAGATGAGCCCCAATACTTTTTAAAATGTTAAGAAAATGAGTGTATGATGTACATTACATTGAACTTGTAACAATCATAAATCACTTAAACAAAAATAAAAACCATAAAATGAAATGCATTTGTGTCGGGGCGGTCCAACACCCGTTACTCCTTTGGAGGGGGGGGGGTGTACGCTACTCCAAATAGGTAATAAGGCGCATAATTGTTACCTAGGATAGATATATAATGATCCACAAGGTAAGCCCCATCACCTAGATCTGTTATCAGAAATTTTCTTCAAACATAGGAGTCAAACCAATAACCATTGTAGATAGATTCATATTGTCAGAAACTGTATTCTGTTTGAATAATTTTATTTGTAATAAAGGGGATTCTGAAAAAAAAAAAAAAATGGGATAGATTTTCCAAAAGTTTGTGTTTTCTTCCTACGTTTTTTATATTAAACAATTTAAGTTATTTACAAACAACACAGATCTATAACCTTTAAGTGCCCGACCCAAGTTTAGTCGGAAATTATTCCCCCAAAAAAACATAACCTTAAGAAATTAAGTAGTTGACGGTATAAATTTGGACATTTCTGTATGCCCACTCAAGTACCTCAATCGATAGATTCCTGGTCATAGATAGATTTTTTAGGTCATCTTTAATTGAGTGGTTAGCAGTGACTTTTCATTGGGGTTAAAACGTTGAAGGGCTATGGGCTAATGATAATATTGCGATTGCAATTGAGGGCAATAAGAGTTGACTCATAAATAATTTTATGACAGATATTTAACCACAGAAAACATGTATGATTATTAGCCAAAGAAAAAATATATCAAGGAATAAAACACCACATGTGTCTCTACAGCTTTATTGACTTTGACCCTAGGTCCTCCCTAGGTTTAGTTATAATAATAATAAATTGGAGAGACAGAAAGGGGTTAGTTCTCTTCACTATCATTAAAAAAAGATTTGACCACGGTAAAGGACGGACTGACCTCATGTAACGTTGGAAAAAATCAGACAACCTTTCAAAAAACTAGTTTGTGTACCGAAGATCAAGAGATCCCGTGTTCGAATCGCAGTCTTATCGTGTCTTTTGGGTAATATTCATAAAAACAGTGAGATCGTATAACATATAAGTATTTATCAGGATAAAAAGATTGTACAAGGTGAAGTTATCTGCTTAGTGCAATTATAGTTTAATTGCTAGTTATGGGTTTCGATTAAGAGTAAATAACGTCCTGTTTTTGTCTTCTCAGAAGTTATTTACAATCGCTGTCAGCATACTAGACGGTAAAACCTCGCTCTGGGTAATCCGATCCCAAGGTGACCGAACCGGCGAGTTCACGACAAGAATTGTATTGAATTCCTCGACTCTTGTATAATATTATTAATTACGATTACTACTTATCTATCATTAATTAACCATACTTTGAGGCCGCGGGTACATCTAATTTGTGAACCATTTCCAAAACAAAATAAAACCTACTTACATTAGTGAGAATTAAATCCGGAGGGAGTAAAGTTAGCGAAGCCAATCGGGGCCCTTAACTGGTATCGATTCGTTAAGATAAGAGGGTTTATTTGCTCAATTTGAGTTGTTTACCTCTTTCCTACTATCTTTTATGAGCGGGTTCATGAGTGTGATTTAGCAGGAAGGTTTAAAGGCCGTCGTAAACGTTCTGCTTGCTTGTCGTCTAGTACTAAAGATCCCTCAGGTCTGAATTGGAAAAATATTACTTTTTGTAAATGACAGCTAAATATTTTTTTTTTTCTAAGAAAATTGAAATTTTGATAATTTGATGTCACAGATAGAGATAAAAAGTTCTGAAGTATAAATAATGTGAAGGATATTTGAACGCTGGGTTTTTTAAAATAATGCTACGTTTTTTTTCAGAAAAGATTTCAACCTCCGGTCTCCCCTTGAGTTATAGTCTATTGGTCGAGTAAAAGTAGCAGAATAATATACCGGTACGGTACTTGGGCTTCCATCTCGACAAACGACTGACCTGGAACCCACATACGAGACTAAAAGGACAAGAACTAAACAGACGCTTTGGACAACTGTACAGACTACTTAAAAGGACATCCCATCTCTCAATAGAAAATAAACTACTAATCTACAAAGTTATACTTAAACCAATCTGGACATATGGAATAGAGCTAAGGGGGACAGCAAAAAAGTCTAACATCAAGCGTATCCAATCCTTTCAATCCAAAGTCCTGAGAACAATAGTAAATGCCCCTTATTATGTCAGCAACAAAACCCTTCATAACGACCTTAATATACCCTACATTCTAGAACTCATCCCTTCCAAGTTTATGAAATTCCACAGTATCCTTTCCAACCACCCTAATCCTGTAGCACAGTCTTTGCACTGCGCCAATCATCCCTATAATCCTCCTCGGAGACTGAAACGGCAGTGGCCTCGTGACCCGCTATAATCGCGTGACAGTGGGAGTCCCGGCAATGGCCAGTTTCTCTAATCATGTCCTATTGTATAAATGAGCGAGTGAATGATGAACTGTAAATATGGTATGAATGAGATCATTTATCTGTATTATTATTGCCTTATAAAAGGCAGATTGTAATTATTGCACAATAAAGAACTAAAAAAAATAAATAAATAATATACCATGTATGGTTTCACAGCGATGCACGTAAACACTGCTGGATCTAAGTTAGGTGATGACTATAGTTATCTACAACCACCACCTGACATGTGGGACTGTGGTGCCTCCTGTACCCTGCTGGTTCCATCATTGGGCTTCTCGAGTTTAAATATAGAAGCAACGAAGTTGGTGACATGAAGGTTTTACGCCGATATCGATACGCCCCCAAAAAAAATAAATAAATAAAAAAAACACAAATACACCATGATACATGCATATACAAATATGCGATCGAATGAAGAACTACAGATGTTATGCCGACAATAATACATCACCATTGGTCCAGATTTATTGAAAAAACTTACAATCCTTTTTTATAGAATGACACTATAGGCGCTGGCATAATCTTAATAACTTTGGAGTTTAAGAGACGTTAACAATCAACGGACACCTAAAGTGGTAGTGATTGGAGTCAAATATTATTTTCAGCGTAGTGCGGTCACCTTAGGACACTTGTTATCGTCAGCAACGCATTCCAAAAGCGTTTTTCGACTTATACGAAGTATGCGCGTCAATTTGTAAATGTCATTAGCTTCCTCTATCATGAAAATAAAAACGAAATTTTATAAGTCGATTCCTAGAAATTCAGATGAATATTTGGCATTATAGTATTTAGAGTAAACAGATTTAATTGTAAATATAAGACTCTTGTTAACATGGCAATATATGCAATAGGTTGTTGGGTGTCGAGTAATAAATCCTTCCTATGTTGAGATTTGCTTATTCCTGTTTATGCTTTTGTGGATTTTGGTGGACTTTGTTGGTTATACCTCCTTAAATGCTCTGACTTTGTCTAGAAAGGGAAGGTAATAGTTGAGTTCCAATGGAGAGAGTTAAGTAATCTGGAATCTATTGGGTCTGTCTGTCAGAGTATATAAACTTACATTTCAAAACCTATTTCATATTTAAATTATTTATATATAAAAATTAAATGTAATTTCCTCTAGCATGCTTTAGCGATTTTTATGCTGGTATTTTATAGCAGTTTCCCTAGAATATAAAATTAACCATTTCCGGCGTGAAATAGTTTTTTCGCACTCATCATTTTTTTTTTTTTTTTTTAGAAAAATTGAAACAATTTCTTCACTTTCTGCGTCATTTATTCCTTTAGAAAATGTTACCTAAAATAGTCGGATGGTTGCGTGTCAAAGCAAGTAGTCATCCCCTTGTGGTTTTGATATACGTAAGTCCACTAGCGCTTGATCGAACACCAAAGCCCCACGAAGCCGGTGAGGTCCCTGCGGCACACCAGGTCCACATGCCAGCTCCCTTTATTCATAGGGTACGGGAGCTGGGTGGAGGATGTAGATAAAAAAGCATGTCTCTAACTATCAAAAATACGATTTATTTAACAATTATATAAAAAAAAATTAAAAAGGTGTTAAGTGCTCTCTTATGGAAGAAACGGCGTCACAAGACTGCCGCTCAAGCCCTCAGTGAATACACCCCCCGCTGACGAGGGATGATTGGAGAGAGCTTTGGTACCAGGGGTTGTTCAGAGGCATAGGACGTCTCCACCCTCACCTATTTATCCCCTGCCAAACTTTGGCCATTCACCTGGCCCAGGGGTTAGTGATGCTCCCTTTACTGTCGACAAATAACACCCGGCCTCCCACTCTCAATGACTTCCCTAGCAGGACTAGGGGCCGTTATTACACCTACCCCTCTCTAGGGGATGCTCTTCACTTGTCTGCAACTTTCCGAGTCCGCCAATCTTGCAATCTTTACACCCTCAGCTAGCTACCTGAGTACGTGGGTCCGCTCCTTTTGGTCCAATCCATGCCAATTATTTCCTCAATTATTATTAGGCCTCGTCTAATTATACATCATAGCAAAAATTGCCAACATATTGCAGTGTATGTTGATCATAGCAACTTAGTTTAACCAATCCACAACTAGCCATGTTTCCTCACATTCAAGTAAATTTTAACATGATATTATTATCACTTTTGTCTGTAAACATATATATATATATGAATGTAAGCTATTATTAATACCACCGTAATAAAGGTTTAGTTGTAAGTATGATAATTTGGAAATTTAAGATGTTCGACAAAAGGGACTATTTTTTCAATCAAAATTTATTTTAAAAAAATGCACTTCACATATTCATATCATTAAAAATATCATTGATTTTAAGAGGAGTGCCATGATCAACTAACTACAAAAGCATATTTATTTTAAAAAAGAAATAATGCATGACATACATACATTTTTGAAACAAGTATAAAATATTTTAAAAATAATAAAATATTCATTTAAAAAAGTTTAAAACAACTTTATTATGATAAAATTACTATGTGTCTTATTGGACAATACGTAATTGTAATAAATGATCTCATTCATATCATATTTACAATTTTCATTCACTTGCTCATTCATACGTTAATTACAAACAGCCCAGATGGTTGTCGCCTCCCTCGCATGCGAAAGAGGAAGTGGAGTCTTGGGAAGTCCACCACGCTCCTCCGTCAGCCGTGTCATCGGATACGAGCCAGTGGAGGAGTCTGACCAAGAGCGCGAGAGCCACATACGATCATATGGACATGATTGGAGAAATTGGCCATTGCCAGGGCTCCCATTGTTACACAATCATAGAAGGTCACGAGGTCACTGCCGTTTTAGTCTCCAAGGAGGATTACAGGGATGAGTGGTGCAGTACAATGACTGTGCTAAGGGATTAAGGTGGTTGGATAGGTTACTATGGAATTTCATGAACTTGGAAAGGATGAGTTCGAGAATGTAAGGCATATTAAGATCGTTATAAAGGGTCAAAGTAAAATTAATATGTATTTAACATAAACATAATAATTTAATTTCTTAATAATATAGAATCTTAATTTAGTTGATTTAAAAATATAAATGAATTAGATGATATTGGGTCAATTTGCAATTTTGTGCAATAAAAGCCAGATCTGAGCAGTTTAGCTCAACAAGTCCAAAACGTTTTATTTTGTGGAAATTAAAATTTATAAATCAGCTCCCTTAGGTCATGAAACGGACAGATAAATGGTTTATAAGACGCTAATTGCAAGCAAACCAAATGTGCAATAGCACAGAAATCCTGTCTCTACTGGTGACAAAATAAATTTGATAATTTCCCAACTCTCCGACTCATGGAGCGCATGATGGAGTTAAATAAAAACTTTACGCGACTAACTAAATACGAGAGTTTATAAGGTGTGAAATACTTAAGGAGAGGGCGGTACAGTAAGTTGTCCTGAGCGATCCCCTGAGATATGCCCCAAGTACGGAAGTGTAAGAAGAGACAGGAAAACATAGCTTCCCGGGGGAATTTTTTTTCTTCCCTTGATGTTGTTTATAAGGAGTCCTAATGGGGTGGCAGAAGAAGAGTGCTCGGCGCACTAAATTCATGCCGCCCTAACCCCGAAGGCCTTTTGGGGCAGGGAAGAGCACTTCTTCAGGACCTGCCTAGCTCAAGAGATTTTCTAATGTAAATGTGGTAATCAAGAGGTGTGAGAGTTATTTAATGAATTTTTAATTAGTGTGGAGATAAACTAAAATGGCCATTTTACATGTTTCCACTTGTTGGGCAACGACAAGGAAATTACTAACAAACTGCAAAAACAAATTGAAAAAAAAGGTCCTAATTAAAACTTTGTATGATTATTCGGTGATTTAATGAGTTCTTAAAATAGCTATTCAAGTTATTTACTATTAGTTGTAACTGCTGGAATTTAAAAAAGAAAATATTTTATTTAAAATCATTTCAGGGCTGGTTGCTTCTCCCAAATATCACTTTCCAGTAAATTTATAATCCAAAATCTGGTATTCAAAGGAAATTTATCGGTTGAACCACGGTTATAAGATTATTCTCTTTATTTATTTATTATATCATACAGAAACTGCTTTAATCAATTTTGAGTAACATTGAATAACGTAAACCATAGTGAAAGCCAATGAACCCCCTAAAATACTAAATACATAGCAAGGTATTTATTTTTAAAGCTCAAAAACGACGGGAGCAATAAACTACCAAATCTAATTACAAAGATATAACTAAAATTAATATTGTTATTGTTGATATTTTATAGTCAATTATTCTAGAGATGTCAGAGATCCCAGTGTTTATTTTCATATTCAAATAGCATATTCTCTTATTAAAACTGCTATTGAATTCATTAAAAATATCAATTTTTGTGCTGTAACTCTGAAATAATAGCTAACCCATTATAAATAATTATAATATCAAGCATTTATTTTGTTTTACAATTACTTTAGTTCGTCTTGATGTACTGTATTTAGATTCTTTAAAGAGCTAAATCAACTGAAATTTCGACTTCTATATTTAAGGTGCAAATAAAGAAGACATTTAAAATTATTATATTTTCTGTAGATGTGCACTAACGGTAGAACTTAGAAAATATTGAGCATTCAGTACTACTAGTCAGAAAATCTGGCTACAACGCATAAACTTTGAGCTGACTAATTAGATCAAAAAAGTTTACGTAGGACCATAATTTCGAAACGAATAAATATAAAAAGGTCAACGGCGTACTAGAAAACATACTTGAACGTGAAAATATTGAATTATATGCCAAGAGAAGACCTGGTTTTATTGAATTTTTTATTTTATAAATCTATGAATGAAAAAAAACACTTTATTTTGGGACGTTGCCCCTTAGTTATATCAACGATATAACATTTCAACGATGTGATTACCTTCTAAATTATAAAGGCCACATGTGTGGAACACAATGAACCAACCTCATTAGGTTACAACCAAAAAGTACCTTGATGGGATATAGTTGAATAGGAACTGAATGAAATTAATAAAAGCTAAATAAAAATAACAAAGGTGAATAATGAAAGAGGGAGATGAGGCTCTCCATGGTATTAAGTCAAACCCCAAAGGTGATTCGGATGTGATTACAAAGTTTAATTTGTCAAAAGGTAATATCCGTTTTCGAATTACAGAATTATTCTACCCGTCGAAAAGCAAATACAAACCTTTCAGCTGTTATAGCCAAACAAAAACAAGTATTTCGAAATATCCGTTTGTATGAAATTAATTTAATGTTGACCATTAAATGGTATTTGTTTTTCACAGTTAATAAATTGTCATCTGATGAAGCTGTATCGGGGTTTGTTTGTAAATTTATCAAATAAATAACTGCGGTAAAGGGAGAGCCGAGGCAGTACCGACCGCAAAAACACGGCGGGAAAATACAACGTCCCATGTAGAGACGTAAAAGGCCTGAAAAACTAAGGTTTGATACATTGAACAAATCATCGCACTTTTGTCAGCTTTTTTTTTTTGTTAAATCAATTCAGTGCACAGCGACGTGCAATTTATGAATAATGGCCTGAAAAGCCATATGAAGCCCGCTACTCGGTTATTGACACTGGAGAGGGCGGGGGGCAAAAAAATATATAATTCCCCCCCCCCTTAAAAAAAACATAAATGGGGCTGCCCCTCGATTCTAATCAGAGTTATGGTATGAGGAACGACTAAAAAGTCCGGCTTAATTTTTCTGGGAGTCGGTAAATCACACGCGCCCGGCGCCGGCTGATTTATGACGTACGCATCTTTCTGAATATTCCATTCAGCCGGAAAACGTGAGCCGTTAGCGGTGGCAACTTTATGCAGGGGGTTAGAATGGACCGTATACCAGGGCGGTAACTGTGAAAAAATGTAGATTTGTAAAATTCATGCTCACTAAATATGCAAGTGAGCTGGTACAGGGTTCATATGGACGGGCAAGGAACAGATTCCCTTACGAAGAATCCAACGGTTCCAGATGGATACGGCTAGTTACGATTCACCGAGTTACCAGCCCGCTGGTTAATATTTGAATGGGGTGTATTTATAAGGTAAAACATGGCCAGAAATCGTGCGAGTTCAGAATTCGTTCCAGGTATTCGTTTTAACTGATGACATTTCAAAAAGAAAATATTTTATTCCACCTGAGTTGCGGGCTGGCTGCTTCTCTCAAATATCACTTTACTATAAATTTATAATCTATAATCGCCGGAAATGTATGGGTTGAACCACAGTTCTAAGATTTCTTTCTTTCTCTTTTATTTATTTATTATCTGACACAGAAACTGTTTAATTCAATTTTTAATGTTCTTACTTGTTGGTAATTAACCATGGTGGTTTAATTAGTGGTGGTTACCCACTAATTAAACAAGGAAACTTCTAACAAACAACAAAAACAAATTGAAAAAAAAGGTGCTGAATTTGAATGAATGGTTTAGGGCACTTAATTTAAGGTATCAATGTCCTTAATAAACGTTTGTATGATTATTCGGAGATTTGATGCGTTATTAAAACAGCTATTAAATCTATTAATGTTATTGACTATTAGGTTAAACTGATGGAATTTCAAAAAGAAAATATTTTATTTTGACGTCATTTCAGGGCTGGCTGCTTCTCCCCAAATATCAGTTTCATATAAATTTATAACTTAATTCTGGTCTCCACAGGAAATTTATCGGTTGAACCACGGCTATAAGATTATTTATTCTCATTTAAAAAACTGCTTCATTTAGTTTTGAATAAGGTAGATCATAGTGAAAGTATTTGCGAGTAGCCAGAAAGTATTAAAGAAATAGCAGTTTATTTCTCTTCAAATCTCAAAAAGGACAGGAACAATTAATTCCCAAATCTAATTAGAAAGATATAATACCAATTAATATTTGATAGTCAATTGTTCTAGAGTTGCCAAGCGTATCAGTGTTTATTTTCGGTTTTTTTAATTTACGCGATCAAAAATAAACATGTTGAATTGAACTGTTTTTTTGTTGTTTTTTTTATATTCATAGAATTTTAGGCCATTAAACATTCTCATTTAGACGTTTGTCAAAATCAAATCAAAACCAAAAAAAATCAAAACTCTTGCACGAGATAACTATGTTTTACCATCTGCTACATCACACATAAGTCTTAGTGAAATGAAATATTTTTAAAGTGTTTTTCAAAGTTGACTTTCTATCAATTGAATGCAGTTTTCAGAATTTTTTTAATTCCAGAAATGTATCCTTAACTATTTTAATTTGAAAACCTGGTTAAGTGAAATTGAATTCCTAAAGAATTTCATCTATTGCATTATTTATCTATACCTGTTTAAATACATATTTTAGGTTTTTTTCATTTACGAATGCACTATGTTAATAATATCATTCTTGTAACGATTTCTTTAGAAAAATAAAGTGGAAAACATACAGAAACTAAATAAATGAAAATAGCATACGAAATGATATTGTGACAAATACGATTTTACTTTTCGCTTCAGTGCATGCAATTAATAAGACTAAGTATCAAAATCAAAATCTGTATAAGTTTAGTTCTTGATCCATTAGAATGTTTACGGTTGGAAAATGGAGATTTTCTTGGGTTTATTTTCCTGTAATGTCGATTGCCCGGTACATATACTTCATATACACTTTCATATTCATATATATTTCATAGGAGCACAATTATTTTTATTCATGGATAAATACTTTTATGGAAAATTGAAGTACATTACAACCTCGATTATCCAGGAACTCCGACTTTTTCTCTGCTAAATCAAAGGTTTTTTAAATATTAATTTTTCAAGACATTTGTTACACCAGTCCAGGAATATCAATATGAAAACGGAGTCAGTAGTAAGGCCGTTGATTAGACTATGCCCCGTACCCCCTTAGATCCATTTTAAGACGGATAACGGACAAATATTCGTGTACTATCTACCACCTAACGTAACTTCGTTAATTCAGCCCATGGGTTAAGGGTAAAAGCATAGTAATAGTAAAAGCAGGTTCAGAAAGACTTTTCACCGTTTTATTCTCGAAGAAACTGTGCTAAAGCCATGAAGGATGTCTTGAAAATGAAATGGAGAAAAAATGCAGGATTTTCACTGTTTGTTGAGAATCATCGCCTTCAAAACACTTGAAGTTGCAAGGAGAGAAAATCTATCGAGAAAAGTAGGAGTGCAAAATCTACAACATGGTGATTGAAACATCTCTTGTGATAGTGGAAACAATATATGATCACTGATGACGAAATATTTAACATAGATTTCCGAAGCGATATTTTGGACAAAGGCAGTCGAACTTGAGAGAAAAAACAAAAACTAATTACACTACAGCATACTAAAAGTTGGATATGAATTTTTTTTTTCTATAAATATGTATATACGTATTTTTTGAAAATAAAAACATATTTGAGAGTTGAAAATTAGCGTTTTTGGTTATTTATTTTAAAGCTAGGCTATAAAAACGTGTTTTTTCATTATCAGGGAATACTCTCCAAGCCATTACTCCGGATCGAGGTTGCACTTGTGTAAGCATTGCTAAAAGGCTCTTTTAGTGCCATTTAAACTGATTATTAATTAGTATAGAATACATTGTTCCTATTTGATTGCTGCTCATACTAAGAATGAATAAAAAACAAATTTACTTCTCACTCCGTATGAAAATCCTTTATTAATTTTTTTTTTCCAATTTTAGTATATGTACCGCCATTTGCCAACAAACATGTGGACTTGGGGGGCCTCTGAGCTGTTTGTATATATAGTATGAATGAGCGAGTGAATGAAAATTGTAAATTGGTATGAATGAGATTCCTTATCACAATTACGTATAGCCCAATCAGGCAGATTGTAATTTTGTCATACTAAAGTAGTTGTTAATCAAAAAAAAAATTTTTTCTAATGAGTTCGAGGGTGAAAAAATAATAATATTTTTCGCCAATGCAGATTATTAAATATCCGCTAGAGAATTCAACTCCCTTTAACAATTTCCCCCATTACGCCTTGCTACGGTACGCTCGTCAGGATGGTTTGGAACCAATTTGTTCAAAAATAATGAACCCCGAAAAAGAAAAAAAAAATGCAAGTCATAATAATATGTAAAGTGTAAATTGATGCATGCAACTTTTAACGAAGTAGTCATTATAATTAATGACAAAAATCCCTTTGGCGAGACCCTGAGGATGACTAAAGGGCCGCGAGGAGGCCATGTTTAATTACTAGTTGTGAGATCCTGCAGTGTACCTCTTGAATAGTATTAATATACACAGACAGCGGAGAGAGGGCTAAGAAGGGAGCTTACACTACATATGTCGCAACCGGGACACGATCTCGCCAGTTAATTAATCCTCGCATATATTCACTGCAGGCTTAGATTAAACGATATAATTTCCTTCTGCGGGTATTAGGGCCTTTCAATGGCTCTGCGGTCAGGCGATTGGGCTGTTAGCAGTATGGTGCCATCGCGTATCATGCTTCTTTAATGATCACGGCTGCATCACAGCATGAATGCCTGTGTACTTTGTGCACCTTCAATGGGGTTTTCATATTATGCACATAAAGTGCAATGAAAAAAAAAATAAAAAATATTCTGCAACATTGTAGAATAAGAATAAGGAACAAATTAGGAATGCCCAGCTAACAACCATTACAGAACAGTACACAGATTTAATAAGATTACTAACAAACGAGTTATGTACATAGGAGATTAATAGGAAGAACCACGAGCAATATATTGTAACAAAAAAAGTAATTGAGTATTGTCGGGCACTCACTAGGGGGCTTAGTATAACCTGGGTATACCCCAAGTGGCGAGGAGACGCCAGCCACGGGCTAGGATCGCTTGAACCTCTTAGCCCCCGTCCGGCGAGCGCCCAGAAAGAGATAAGGCGGGTGGACCTATGGTCTTTCACCCTGGCCGCCGGCCTAGTCGGCAGGGTAGCCTAACTCGCTTTGATCTTACTCCATAAGATCTTAGAAGGTGTGCCCCGACAGTGCACTATGTTCAGGAGAAGAGGAACAAGGTAGGTATTAAAGGTAATTTATGTGGTCTTGGAATGACCACAAATTCACACTCGATATCTAAGGGTAGGCGAAAACCGTCCGGATCTGAAAGGCGAATGTGAACCGGAGAGGGCAGACTGGATTGCCGTAGGAGACGCTACTAGGTACAGTTTGTAGGGCCACGGCAACCGTCGTCCGCGAGGAAGAGGTCTCCTCTAAGGAGGTGCTAGTTTTATCAAGACGAAGGCAGAGATTCCCACTAGGAAGGTGTGGGGTCTGACAAAGCCGGACTAAAACATAGCGAGGTTAGGAAAGAGAGATGCAGAGTTAGTTAAATAAGAAATTCATGGTTCGAGTGCAGAGAGGGAAAGCAGTGTTCCGCAGGTGCCGGTTTCTGAGTCTTTTTTTTTTTTTTTCCTTCTAAACCCCATGAAGTTATACAATGAAAATATTAAAAGAAACTTTGCAAATTTCTCCTCATCCTGCTATGCACAGATGCATTTGAAGGAGTTCGTGTTACTCAACAATACAGATTGTAGTTAATAGTTCTGAGAGTCCGTCGAATTCTTCAAATCTGGCTGCTTATGTAGGCAGGCCAGCGATGGGAGGGTTGCCTACAATACGCCACCCAGTGCCTGCGGCTGTTTTGTGCTCTCTAGTTTCCCCCTCTCTTAACTGACGCTTTAAGGCTTTTATTATTAAAATATGGAAACATAGGTAGATATTTTCTGGACCAAGAAGAGGTGAACTTCGTGACAAAGAGGTTGACACAGCAGTCAACATATCAGCTTTTAAGAATAAAAATTGTGATGTAGTATAAAAGTGAGAATTGGCAATTGTCACTTTAGCTATATATATATAAAGCTATATAGCTATATATGTATATAAAAAAGCCTCTAAAGGTCACCCACCTGCAAATTAAATATTTCACCGAGCCATTAGCAGTGTGGATTTTCGTGAGAGGTACCCACCTACGTGATTGTACAACGGCAATTGCACGTTAGGCGTTTAAATGAGGCGTGTGCTAAGCATTGTTCCCACGACCCGTGGAGTGACAAACCTAAAGGTGCTCTAGGTTCATACCAACGCCGGTCGTATTCCGACCAGGAATCTCAAGTGTTACTTCCCCCCCCTCAAGTAGCCATTGCCAGTCGTATTCTTCAGTTATATATAAAATTTTGTATTACAATTCGTAAAATCATTCAATGAACTCTTCATACCAATATTATTTAGAATAAACTCCCAAGCATTACACACCTGGTTCTTATCTTAATGTCCTTAATGTTGTGGATTTCAAATAATAGGATCTCCCTTTTAAAAATCCAAAAACTCCGCTGCAAGTATTGAAAATGAGTTATTTTATATTTTTTTCCATTCAATATATCCTGTTTGCTTTTGTTTTTTTGATACTTGCTATTAGCAGTGAAATTCCTTGTGCACGGTAATAAGCACTTTTTTTTTGGATAAAACTTTTTGACTTATTTATTTACATATTGGGACAACTTTTTGATTAAACAACAGACTTTTCTTAAATATTTCAATTGCAGAGAGCAAAAATAAAATGTTCTCTACTCCACAGAGTGCTTTAGTTAAAATGAAGGTAAAATTACATTAAAAGGAAAAGGGAATCTCTAATTAAACTAGGAGTAGGTCCCCTCCTCGCATTAATACTTACCTTATAGCCCGAAAGATCTTTCGCCGGAATATTAGCCATGTAAATCTGAGCTAAACGCAGCTCGGTTAACAACGGATAAAAACAGCTCCGGCTTTAATTAGACAGGAACGGTGCCAGTTTCTTCTAATACAATACGGTATTATTTCGCAGGGGCGGCTAAAGGCTTAGGAGGGCGCGGCCTGATGGAATCACGGACCCACCGGTGCTTTAATCTAACTGATTTAAGCCCAGGCGCCAAGTTTAGACGTAGCTTTAATTTGCCCTGAGAGCTATGAGGGGGGAAGGTCCACCTTTAGTCGTTGGCAAGAAATTTATGGAAGCCCTCCACTTGCTCGGTTCTAGGGGCTCCACTTCTTCCGGCTGTTCATTATCGCTGCTGGCCAGTGTCTAGGGTGGATCCTAGTGCTCGCTCGAAATTTAGGTTCGCAGATAAGAGCACTTTGATAACTAACACATATATTTATAATATAATATAAAAAAAATACTGAAGAGCCAAGCCCTCTACGAATAACAGTGACGTACAGATAACAAATTCATCTCTGGCAAACGAAAAGAACTAATAAACATAAAGAGAAATGACAAATGAAGATAAACTGTAAAGCAGAATAAAATACTGTCTATCAGCATTGGGTAATTTATGTTATAGATCGATTTTTTAACATGAAAAAGTCTGTGAAATACAACATTAAATGTAATTACAATAAACTAGTACATAGAAAATAACATACAGACTCTCCTATATCCGGAAAGTAAAAAAAAGTCAACTTTAAATTCATCGTTCAAAGTTAAAATTTCAACGCTTCAAAAATGTAACACATGTTCAATGAAATCCTAGAGATAGCGTATGACAACATTGATAGCGAACTAACTGCTATTGTCAAAAACATAAACGGGTGCGAAAGCATTACTGACACTGAAGTTGTAGAATGGGTGACAATGTTGGACAAGAGTTAGCAGATGGAGAAATTATAGACCTTGTTAAAGGAAAGTAAGAGGAATCAAGTAGTGAGGATTCAAAAACCATTGGCGAAACAAGCATTTCTTTCCAAGAGTGATACCATGCAGACGTAAAAGTTTATTTAATCGTTCATTTAATATTTATTTTGATGATAGGGAATATATATCTAGAACCTTGTTGTCTGCAGATACGGAAGCGTCGCAAATGTACAAAGAAAGGGGAAAAAAACGTTATGAGGAGTTGTTACATAACGTTTCTGCTACACACGAATCTTCATAACAAGAATTTCTTCATTTGCATTAAAAATAATTGCATCGCCCTCAACGGATTAAACGCCTCGACCTCGATGCATAAAAAAAACCAATCGGTCACTCACTAGATGGCTGGACATCTTCCTTTGGTGTGACCCACGATGCAAAGAACTCATCCACCTCAAGGTGAATGCAAATATAAAAACAGCAACCCCAATTGTGGAAAGGACTTAAAAACTTAAAAATATTGTACAAAAAGTATTCGTGACATTGAACATTCAGAAAGAAGATAAATAATATTATAAGTGCTGAGAATGATCTTAGTGTTAAGGTAATCTTTAATATATGGTTAGAAAAAAATACGGGCCTCGTTCACAGATACCTCGCTGCTAAGATACTGCGCTGTTACATTTTCAGAACTCTGTGTCGTTGGAACACATCCAGAACAACAGCCAGACTGGCTCCATACAGTTAACATATGTTAAATACCTAAAGTGAGTATCGAATCGGCAAGTGAGTTCCGGGACTTGGGCCTTGTGCAGTGCTGCGATCAAAGCCTCCGTTCGACGGATATCCGGCCAGCCCCACTCCCGCGTATACATCATCTTGTATTTTTTCCGCTGCTGGCTGCCGGTGCCTCCTGTATTTATAGTTGAGGTGGTTCTGGGGGCGAAATAACGAATAGGCTATAAATGTCAGGCGCTAAACCCCAGCCCGGCCCAAGTGCCAGTGACAACCATCCCTTTAACCAATAGGCCACTCAGTACTGTCCCTTCCTCCCGCACTTAAGTACTTACATTAATTGTCCCAACATTGCAAAGTGCCTGTTAATTCATGATAAAAATATAGCTGTGATTCACGCTAAAGTTGTTGGCAACATATCTGAGGATATTGCTACTCAAAACCTACAATAACTATAACGAAGAAAATACAATGAGTTAATATGCTGGAAAAGATGATATGAGAGTATGATATAGGTTTTAAATAACTCCTACTATTGTTTGTTTCTCTACATAAGCTTTTATTTAACTGGCAAGCCCATACCCAATACAACAGCACATAGCTACCACCCTCAGGTGGTACTCAGCGGTCAGTCTACCACTGCAATATCAGTGCTCCATTGGTTTCCAAGACACCTTGGGTTCACTCGATTAAACCAAACAAACTTTAAGCAAAACGCTAAAACTATACCATATGCTAAACTCACTGCTATCTCTGGAACAAAAACATTCTCTAACTACTTACTAAGAGTCATTTGGGCGCAACTGGAGCACAAATTTATTACAATCAAAGAATCAGGTTGGACAGTATATACGAACACACAGGATTTCTGATTAGAAAAAATCTACGATAAGAAAGAAAAAAACAGCAAAATTAATAATTTGAAAAGCAATGTAGGCTGAATCTTTTTGATATCGTGACAGCTCTGAAGCTAGAAATAAGAAATTGTTAAATAATGAATAAATTAAGTTACACGTTTCTTCAGCTTAGCGTTGAACGTCTTTCCATTTCCCTTCGCTTGTTGAGAGCTCAGAGCTCATGAATCAAAAAGTCGTTAGAAGTGCATCTGAAAGATTTGATTAATTAGCAGAGGAAGAAATTAAGAGGCTAATGAGTACCTAAGGGCAAGCCAGTAGGCCCTCAGAAAAGGTTAGTAAAACAGGGAAAGGTCATCTACTAAAGGTTACTATTAGTGAAAGTTCAACTAGATACCTAGGAGTTTTGAATTTAGGACTTTAATTCAACAATAGTTTTGACAAATCAAAGGCAAGTGAAAAATTATTTAATAACCAGCAAAAGCTGAACCGACCAATGAAAGACTAAATGTTTTTTTACGCACAATACTGATTTATTTTAGGTTTTCATTTCTATCAGCCACTAATTCGTGGCTATAGCTTATCGAAGATGATAAATATGTTGCTTCTATGGGTATGCTTTTTTTTTTATTATATTTATTATTATTAAATTTTATGCTGCTAATTTTAGCAGGGGGTCAAATAACCCACTTCAATATTAATATTGCTATCAAGTGTAACTGTAACATTAAAAAAAAAAAAGGCAAATAAACAGTTCATCAATATAAACTGAAAATTTAAATTTTCTTGACATAATTGGTTTTATTCTAATAATTCGTTTGTCGTTTAGGGTTCTGTGATGTTATATCGTTTTGTTTTTCTCTTCATGTGGTAAAAATAAGTTAGTGGATATCGGAATCAATAAAAACAAAAAAACTGTATATCATAAAACGTTTCGAATGGGCCAACAATCATGTCTGAAATAAACAAAAGAATCGAAGCTCACCAAAATCTATCCGAATGTATTGAATTTTATTATAATTAGTTTGTTTACTTTACTGTGATTATTGTTCTTATCATTTTTCTACTGTACCATTTAAAACAATATCACGTTAAATTTGTTGGAATAAGAATGTGTATTCAACACTTTAACTACATTAATATATTAAGGTGTCTCAGTTCTGAGGTACTGAAAAAATGCGAATATTAATAAGGCATTAGCTAAAATAATATTTATACAAATAAAACGTTCAACAGGACCAACAGCACAAGGAATTAAAATTTTGTCTTTTGCTGATTGTGAATCGTGATTAAGAAGAGTATTTATTAACAGTTTCAGGATCTCACACAGGCATTAATAATTATCATATGTATAGTAAATATAACATACGCAGCAGAACAATATCTTTACAATGCCTATGTCCCTTGAAACCTATCATCTATCTAACATAAAGTGTAATCTTGACAGTCTCCACTAAAATTTACAATATACAGATAAAATATAAAACTAAAATGATATAACATATATTATCATATTGAATTATAAATTCAAACCAAAGCAGTATGAAGAAATTAAAATAAGAGCATTTTATAAATATAAAAATAAAATATCTACGAAAACAAACACACGCTGCTATGTTCGGTCACCGCTGCAAATAAATTTTAAAACATGTTATTGTTTTTATCTATCGATAAATATATGTATTCACCTACCTTGTCCGGTGAGAAACATCTCTAAGCTATGGAGCTCTCAATTGAGCTTTCAGCATTTAACTCAGTATAAAATAAAAAAACTAATATAACAGAAAATGTATCATGCTATTAGTTAAAAATAAAAACTAAAATGATTAACATTGATCTAATTTGATGTTTGTCCTTAATCAGATAATCTCTAAAAGTAAACTTGATGTTTAACCCACCGATTAAATGTTTAGTTGGATAATAATAATTGAGAAAAATTGATCATAATTGAATTTACAATAAGATAAGTAATTAATTAGGATAAAGTAAAATGAAATGATGGATATAAATACATTCGAACTGTAAACTAAATATTAACGTTACAACGTTGTTTTCTAGATAAATCCACTAGCTGACGGAGGGGCTGGGGACTTCCCAGGTCTCCGCTTCCTCTTTCGCATTCGAGGGAGGTGACAACCATGTGGATTTGGGAGGTCTCTGGGCTGTAATCAGCTTATAATCAGCTCTGACAAATACCAATATCACTCGTCTCGAAACTGAAACTTCAGCCTGACTGTCTCACTATATTCTCACCAACTGTTTCATGCTCTAGCACTTCATGCCGAAAACTCATCAACCGAGAGCTATCCCATGTTATTCTAAGCCTGACTCTTGACCTTTTCCCCCCTACTCCAAAGTACTCCCTCCTAACTCTATCTCAGATAAAGAGTATTTTTCAGTAAAACTTAAAAAGCGTTTCTTTCACCTCTATTTAAAAATGATAAATTATCATACCAGCTTTTTTAGCCCACACTAAAAACTAAAAAGGCATACCTCCTTTATACAGGCAAGATTCCCCTCTACCTGTGAAAGTTACATCGTGTACCTCAGCGTATTATATTTATTAATTGGCCTCAACTCTCCTTAGGCGTCGATTCAGTATCAAATAAAAAAAATAAAGTATTTACACGAATAAATTTCTTATAGTAATATAATAAGAGAGCACTACGAGCTAGAGTAAACTTATAGTTTAGTTTATAGTTAAAAAGTTATATAATGCTAAGAATATTGTAATGCTAATAGTAGAAGCTAGTGTGTACCTGCCTCATGACTTCATGGAAGTCACTGATATTTTTAAGTAAGCAACCACATTACTTCCAAGACCTCCATCCTAATTCCCGCAACTACCCTTCTCTTATACACATATGTCTCATATTTAGCCCCAGTCCCCACTTGTTTCCCAGACACTCGTTCCCCAACATCCGACCCAGTATGTAGTGACATAACTCTTAATATTTGTATATACTAGTGTTTCGCTTGTACTTCATAATTTTTTAATCAATTTTATTAAGATAAAATTACAATCTGCCTTTTATTAGGCAATGAGTAATTGAGATAAATGTTATCATTCATACCATATTTACAATTCATCATTCACTCGCTCATTCATACAATATTTACAAACAGCCCAGAAGCCCCCCAAGTCCACAAAGTTGTCACCTCCCTCGCATGCGAAGAATGAAGCGGAGCCTTGGGGAGTCCCCCACGCTCCTACGTCAGCCGCGTCACTGTACTTCATAATAAAGCTTTTCTTTCTTTTCTTTTAAAATACTGTCTTCTACAAAGAATATTTAACTTTGCACATCTTATTTCTACGTTATTATAAATTATGTATATGTGGTATGTTCTACCTATACCAATTAGTGTGTGAGTTCCGTTTAGACTGACTCCAATACTAAAAAGGGGCTGTAGAGTTAGTAAGAATAGGCAAGACTAGAACTTAACTAACTGTTTATTTTTCTCTCTCTCCTATATATACATGTAGAGTGAGGCTTAACCCTACTCTTAGCTTCTTTTTACTGTTCGCTTATAATAATCCCTTTAATACCGGGTAACTTGTGTACACTAATTCACAATTGGGTATTTATAAATATTCAAATGAAAATAGCCAAAGTAGATATATAATACTCTATAAGAGTAACCTTCATTATATAGTTAGAAAGTCATAAGCAGTGGCCTCGAGACTATGCTATACATACGTGACAGTGGGATTCCTGCCAATGGCCAGTTTTTCCAATCATGTCCTGTGCGTCTGTGGCTCTTACGCTCTTGGTCAGCAGTGACCCGGCTGGGGGAGGAGCGTGGGGGACTTGCCAAGACACCGCTTCCTTTTCCTTATGCGAGGGAGGTGACAACCATATAGATTTGGGAGGTCTCTTGGCTGTTTGTAAATACTGTATGAATGAGGGAGTAAATGAAAATTGTAAATATGGTATGAATGAGAACATTTATCACAATTACTTAATGCCCATTAAGGCAGATTGTAATTTTAGCACAATAAAGAAGTTCTATAATTTAATAATGCCATAATAATCTTTCATCAACGCTTTAGTCAACCACTCACTTGCGTATGATAGGAAAGAACTAAAAAAATCTTTAATGAAGGACCACGGTGAATCGAGGGAGGAAGGGGTTTTCCAAATTATTTTAGTGTGTTAATTGCATATTAATTTGCATGGAATGAAAACAATGTTACAGCCATAATGCGGAAACACGACGTTTATAACTCTCAATGTAGGTCATACTAAATTTTTTGTTATTTTCGATAGTGGTGTATAAAATAAAATAGTATAAAAGTCTCTAGCGGCCTTACTACCCAAAAGTTCCCAGACTGCCCCAGCGGTACGGGATTTAATATTAGAAAAGTCCTTTCTGAAACTTTTAACGCGCTTAAACCACCCCGGTACTAACACCCTTTAAAATTTTCAGCTTTTTCTCCTCCCCCCCCCATCCCGTCGAACACCTATATAATTTTAGAGAGGCGTAAAAGGCTTTAATAAAGAGGGAACTGGAGAGCTTTTAGCGATGGAGTCCGGGGATACTTTGATATAGTGGACCAAAGGCCGAATAAAGGGTCATCAGCCTAAGGACCGATTTAGTTAGCTCTGAGCTAGAAGTAACATGAAGTAAGTGATACATCAATCGCATGTGTATGTAATTAATAAATAATGCGATACGATTCATATATTCTGCCATTCTGAGTCCGTAGTAGTACTTCCTGTTGCTATGTATGGATCATATATTCATAATTTTTAATCGATTAAGGAAATATACTGGAGGTTCCATTTAAGATAGATTACGCCTAGTAGCCAATTCCCATATATCTAAAATATTTTAGCGTAAGTTTTGACTTTCGGTATGCGAGAGATATAATTATAGTCAATATGGACGTAAAATAATCAATCTGTTTTTTCAATATTGTCAATTTGTTACAGAAGCTTTTTTGAACTAATATTTAACTTCATAGAATCTTGGGGTAAATTATTTCTTGTTCAATTTGAAGAGACGATCACAAGCGTCCCTGTATTCTGGCTCTTTTTAGAAACACAAACGACCAGAGAGACAAAGGTAAGGAGGATAGATAAGCTAGTAGTTCTTATGGAAATTTACGAAATACAAACAGATCGATTGAATATTGTTGTTTACGCTTAGTTTATTCATCATTTTGCAAAAGGATGTTTTTCTGTTTAATGTTATCATTTCAAATTCTGATTAGTGGCTTATACCGGATAAACCCTTTACTTGGTCAAAAATAAAAGCCAAACAAATCGGTCTCAAATCCCTAATCGAAATCAGGTGTTCTTGAAAAGGAAAATGTAATAGTAAAGTTGCTTAATTTTTTTTTTCTCAGGGAGTTCTAAGCTGGGATCAACAAAATAATAAAGACAATTTAACCGAAAACAACATAATGTTTGATTGAATATTTAAACAATAAAACGTAATATTAAGATGAATAAATGTGATGTTTCTTTGATGACCATAAGGTAATTCGGGATAGCTGCGTTCCCACGCGAGTCAGATTCTATTTCATACTTATGCTTTTTATTCCCACGCGGATAGTGCAAAATGGTTAGCTCAAATTATTAAGAAGTCTACTAAGATCCGAAATGATTTTTTTTAATTTTGGCTATACGCCATTACGTCGTCATATTAATACCAGGAAAGTACGGCTATCAAATCGTGTACCCCTCACTTCTAATAAAATATAATTCACTCTCCATCCATACGTTTGTACACTCCAACACAGTCGAAAATTTATTCAGATGTCCAAAATAAGTCTCTTAAGAGATGTTTGCGAAGGGGACCCTTGGTGGATAATTGGGAATCCATAAAGGAACGGAAGAATAGTGACATAGAAACTTCAACCCCATTTACTCAAGCAAGGTAATACCTCTAATAAATCAATATCATCAATAATTTATTAATCTAAGACCTCTTGTAATAAACACTCTAGTTGAGGTGATGTTAAAGTAAAAAATATTTTCAAAAAAATACCCTAAACCCTAAACTTTTATATCTTGAAGAAGTTACCCTAACCGCTTAACCATTTATGTTTTGTGAACGAGGTTGATGAAAAAAGTTATTAGGTTTTATCAAATTTATTTTTCCATTATATCCCCTTATTATTATAAATTATGGAAATCAATATAGACTACATAAATGAATCTACTTACAATAGTTAATAGGCCCTGCAGCTCGGCTACAAAATCTTAAACTAATTTTCCCCAACAGTCTGTAGCCATCGATGCGGAAAGGGTGGTGGAGTCATAGTATTAAACACTGGATTTGTTAGATGCTGCAACGAGCCAAAAAACTTGGTGTACCGTCGGTGGTTGAACTCACCCACCGACGGCACACCAAGCAACGGGAGCATTTAACCTCTTGAGAGAGCTATGCCTGACCACTTTTCTCATGACCCCATTCTGAAATTGCTGGAGACATTTAGTTGTATTGTCAGTAAAGAGATTATATAGTGGGGTACCGTAAATGGGAGCTGGCCGGAGGAAATAATTTATCAATGAGCAACGTTTCGAAATATAATCTATTCTTAAACATTCGATAGCTCCTAGTCACAGGTCCGGGTGCAGGCATGTTGTTGCCCAATAATAATCTCTATAGAAATCTAACAACTCAACTTTAATCCTAAACAAACTCATTTAAGTTCTCATGGCTAACAGTGAACTGACGGTATTAAATTATAAATGTTTTCATATATGTTAGAGAGATGCAAGACTACAGTTTGTGCCATCGCAGTGCTAAAGCTAAGCGAAATTAACCAGAGCATGAAGATCTTCAAGGGCCGGATGGATGAAACTACAATATTTCTTATTAATCTCCTGGCAGTGGACATTAAGACTCAGCCATAAGTCTCTTAAGAGATGTTTGCGAAGGGGGCCCTTGGCGGATAATTGGGAATCCAGAAGAAAATATGTCCCGAAGCTTTTACTAGCTAGGGGAGGGGTACTCCAAGGGACCCCAGTGGATCCCTTCTTAATGTTTGTCAGAAATCCTATCCCTATTCATTTCTTGAAGTGTATAGTGGCTTCTTTGGGAGTTCCTTGAGGGTGGAGACTAACAGTGTCCTCTTCGGCTCTAACTACTGCAGGCAAAGATGATTCCTGGATTAACGGCACCTACCGAATTACCAGTTCATCCCTCACAGATCCTCAATCGACATTTGTAATTCATACCGTCCTCTCATGTATGGGGCGTATTACTTGCTAGCAGTCTATCGATAATAAAACTAGATTATGTGGTTATCTATATTATATCTCTGTCGTTTTATTACTGCTGATTTCATATAATTAAGGCATTTCATAGAGGATGTAAGAGAAAAAATCTACTAAATAACTTCACCAATCAAGACAAATAAACCAAATGAAAAAAATAACGCAAAATCGATTGTTTATTCACAAGGCATATTCATGGTAATCATTTTTCTTCTTTTAACGTAAAATAAAACAATTATGCTTGATGTTTTCAGATAAACATAACACCGATCTGGAAGAAAAAAATGTTTGAACTGCTGTATGGGATTTTTCTATTAAACTTTAGGTTTGCGGGACATATCTCGAGGCCACCGACTTTTAAGACAACGAGAAGGAATGTAAGAAGTTGACAACAGGATTTCTAAGAGGGGATAGGTTATCATGAAATTCGTTAATTGTTGAGTGTATAAGTTCAAGAATAGCTTGAACATGAATATCACTTTGAATGGATGAGTTTGGAGTTACAAGGAAACGTTTACTTCAGCTCTGAAGACTTAGGGCTGGAATGTTTCGATTAGTTTGATGTTCGATGGCTTGGTTGTCCACTATAGCTCTAAATGGTTTCAGCAACTGTTTTTAAAAGTGCAGTTTATTTTCTAGTATAGGGTTAGAATTTCTTTTAAGTGTTTAAATGTCCTAACCGTCATAAATACAATTCTTGTATTCTAAGCCTTGAAGTGAACCGGTTCGAGCCTTTTGGGACTGTGGAAGCTGTGGCCTTTTGGCATGGGAAGTGGTATCGAATTAAGGGTAACGGATGAATAGGATCTTGATACAAGACTGAATGTGGGCATGCATTGCATGCATTGCAAACCTTAATGCAATAGCGCACAAATTTTGCATTTCTGTTAGGTGATTTTGTAGGTTGTTTGATGGAGTTAGGATGAGAGAAATGTATGAATACTGTCCTAGCTGATTAGACCATAGAAACTCAGTAATCAAATTTTTTACAAGCATAGGTAAAATGGCATATATTATGTACAGAAATATCCTTAGTGTATTTTCTTCCCATGAATTATAAAATTCATTATTTCCCCAAAGGTAGGACTGCTCAATGGCGCACGAAGCGGCTCATTAATATACAGAAATGAAGGCAATTAAGAGAAGAGATATAACCGATGTACCGGAGGAGGTATTTCATAGCTCAGATAGGGACCGGGAACAATGGCCCTACCTGAAACGGGAACAGGGACACATATTTTAATACGTAAAAGGCAGTGAGGTTTGCACAGTATAAATAAACAGGGCCGTGGAGCGGGGGAAGACGGGGCAGTGCTCGCATAAACATTACCCATGGTGAAGAGTTGCATTAAAATCTCATCAGAGTCGGTGGCTGCCGAGGCAAGCGCATTCGTCTGTATAATGCATCACAGATGGCTGCATCTCACAGCTGCACCGCACCGCATCCGATCTTGCTTTACAGTCGTTATTGTTTCACTGCTGTTTGTATCAGTAACCGTTCCGAAATTTTGGCTCTGGAAATTTGCCCTTTTTCATCGCTTACTCCAATTTCATTTAAAAAAATATGAATTTGCACTAAAATTCATTCGATTTATTTATTTAAATTTTTGCTCGGAAGAACGGTTAAAAGTATTACATGCTCCCTTTTAAATTTCGTATACAAATTACACATTTCTTATACTACTAGTAGTAAATAGCAAGTACGAAAAGTAGAAGAAATATACATTCTCGAGTAGGGCAGTCAATAGTCATTTAAAACCTCCAACTTCGGAACAGCTATCATGAAATTTTTTTGACATGTGTCCAAGTGTTGACGCGGCTTACAGAGGGGGGTGGGGGACTTCCCAAAATTTTTCTTTCGTATGTGAGGAAGGTGACAACCAAGTGGATTTGGGAGGCCTCTGGACTGTTTGTAAATACTGTATAAATGAGCGAGTGAATGGAGAATTGTAAATATGGTATGAATAAGAACATTTATCACAATTACTTATTGCCCAATAAGGCAGATTGAATGTTTATCATAATAAAGTTTTTTTAATTTCAAAAATTTGTATTTCTAGTTTTATAAAGGTGTTAAAACGAATACGAAGTTATTGTTTTTTTTTCAATGAAACTCTTGTTCAAAATACATCACTTGAAGCATCTCCTGGTGTTTAGTAACTTAGTTATCTTCATTCAATACAACTTTAAATTTTTCATATTCTACGCAAAAAACAAATTTGAATAGTGAATACAAACAATATTTTAAACACAGAACCAAGACAGAAACCATGATAAAAGAATTTTTCAATGTAATTTTTTTTTCCGTTTCTACGTTGCATTGGCAAGAACACTCGGCCACTTTCCAAATGTTTTTCAACCTAGGGTCCAAAAAACGTCAATGAAATCAATGGCCCCAGGATATAATCAGTCAGCCTCTCCTTGTCTGTCTCTTATCTCCTATCTCTGTGTAACACTAACGTCGTACTTGCAAGATCGATCGGCACGGCTGAGGCAATAGCTTCAGTTCATGTTAATGAGGTATGTCTCCGGCAGGGAGGCTGCACAATTAAACAAGAACATGAGAAACCCTTAACGAAACTAATTATTCCGCAGACACCAAACCTGCCCTTATTAAGGCGGATCCGTTTCAGACTCGTCGCTCCCTCGTTCGGGACTAATGCGAGTATCTGCCTCCATTCATCAGATCGGCCCAGAGGTAACGAGTGCACCCCAGGGTAACTTGCGGCTAAGTCCTAGGCGTTTACTGGGATTCCATCGATTGATGATTTTTTTTGGTTGGATCCAGACTCATGTGAATAAGGAACAAATAGCAAGTATTATTCTTCCAAACCTCGTCTCTGCCTTTGTTTGTCCCAGCATCAAGGAAAAACATTAGGTACATTTGGAACTCCTAAAGGGCTAGTCCTGCAACCAATAATGGGAATAATTTGGAAAAGGTCATTAGTATATTTTGTTTAATAACATTACCATTTATTTGGGTTAAATGCAGTAAAACCCCGGCAATTGACATAGGCTCCAGTTTCCTGTTTAGGTCATTTGACGAAATTCTCGCTTTAACCCTTAATAACGTTCCTATCACTTTCGGCTCTACCGTCAGAAACCAAGGTGTAACCATTGACCAAACCCTCTCTTGGAACCAACATTCCCGACGGTCAATAGGTACCTTCAACTATTCCATCGCTCTTTCAGCCTACACGTCAACACCTCGTTTCCTCCCTCATTTTCCTTCTCTTTGACTATGGCTGCGTGGTGTATGGGGGCTCAGTGGGACTCAGGGGCAACTTGAAGCGAATCATCAATTGCTTCGTTAGATTTGTCTTTGGGACTCCGGGACGCCCCCATGTCTCTCACCTCTACGCCGAGTTAGGGTGGGTCTCCCCTCCTTCCGTACAAAATATTTCCTCAGTTCATTGCTTTTTCAGACCATCAATTCGCGTCACACTCCTCATATATACAATATTTTACTGTTCAAGACCTCAGTCCACTCCCATAACCAAAGATCCCTTATTTCTGAACTTGATACGCCTGCCCACAAAACTGCAGCGGTTCTTCCTTGCTCGCTCTACTACCCTCTGGAATTCTCTACGTACTGATATCCGCCTTTCTACAATCCTAAGAAACTTCCAAGCTCTTCTATTCTCACTCTTTTTCACCATCCAAAAAGACGCTCTTAATCTGGGAGTTATTAATGCATTCATTATTATATATTTCCTGACTTTTATTATTATATCAATTATTTTTTTTGATTGTTTGTGTGCCACTTTCTGGTTTTCTTATGTATCAATATTATTGTTTTATTTAATGTATTACTGTACAGACTTCTGGATATACACTAATATAAGACTTCTGGATATTTAATACACTTTTTTTTTAATTTATATTATTATTTCGTGGTTTTATTGCGATGTTATAGTTCTTTTTATTTGCCAGACGTGAATTTGTCATCTGAACAATAATGTAATTCATAGGGGAGTTAGTGCCGAATATATTTTTTTATATATTTGCAAAATACATTTATGGTAAAGGAATCCATTCCACCGGTCGTTCCAGATAGGATAACATGTGGTAGCTACCCTATAGAAAACAATAGCGTAGCCAGGGGAGAATCAAGGCCCAGAAAGATCCCTTTGAAAATCATTTAAACAGAATTATTAACAACCTAATTTTAATAATATTTTGTTTACACTAGTATACACCTAGCCTCGTGAGGTTAAATGAGTAGCTGCTTGAATAAAATTGAAGAGTCTGTCGTGAAAATAGAATTTAAGTTTAAGAGATAAAGTCTGTGGTGATGACACTAGCACTTCATTATTACTTACCAACTATTGCGATATCCTTCGCATGTCGTATTCTATTTTTTAGGGCTAGAAATTCTAAGGGATTCAAAGCGTTCTTCGCCATTGTTGTACAAAAAACATTCATGTTGGTGCCCCGAAGGCTAAAAAGCATTGACATCCCCTTCTGTCTGGGTAATAATAATGCTAGTACCAGCATACAAATTAAGACTTAATTTAAAAACTGTAGACTTTCAATAGCTTTGGAAATGTCAATAGTACGACTTAAACTTTTCTCTTAAGATTTTCTGTTAATGAAGTTTATACTCAAAATTTTGATTTTCTTTCCAACAGAAGTAAATTGAAACATTTTCCAAGGTCTGTAAGAAACTCCAACATTGCCGGAACGAAGGTCTGATGTAATTACGCCCATCCTAAGAAGCGGGAAGAAATAAAAGAAAAATAAGGAATTGTAAATTTGATTGACGCCTATCGGCGAAAAAGAAGAGAACCCCTTCCAGAATCTAGAAGGGGAGCACGTACCCTTGAAGTTTTTATGCCGGTGAAGGCCCGTCATTGTTGGATAAGGGAGGAACGATTGCCAATGTAAATATCCAGCCTTTCTCCTTTTAACGATCCCATATTTTATCTGGCTATGACAATTCTCATTCACGCTGCATTCAGGGGCATTCGCCGGTAAATAATGTTGGCAAAGACCGAAGTGAATTCTTCATTCATAGTTTACTGCAACTGAATGAATCACATTTACAATTATCCTTAGACAAATGATTCACGTTGGTGGTACAGATGACCAAAAACAAACAAGAAAAATTTCTCTGCTTACTGTGTACAAAGGTCGTGAGAGATTTTTCATTGGTGGGATGCCAAGGAGATATGAAAAAGGGTAAATCCACCCATTATACTTGCAGCAAAGGGAGAGAACTACTGTCAGGGCAGAGGATGGGGGTACGCCATTGAGAAGGTTAGGGAGCTTTGCTTGTAGTTGTCTTATATATATGTGTTTAATGTAGAGAGATAGTTAAGTTTAAGTTCATGTGTATAGTGTATAAAAATAGAGTAGATCCTCTATAAAAATTAATATCAGACTATGTAGAATATTTTTATGAATTATAATCTAGCATTCAGTTTTGCAGGTTGGTGACCTTCGTTAATTCATTCAGTTACGTTTATTTATTGTTTTAAGATAGGATTGTCAATATTTTTGTGGATCACAGTAAAAGCATACCGGGTTAAACAGAACGAATGCTGGCCTGGTGTAAATAATTAGTATTGGTATTTCTTACACCCCCCCCACTACTTCCATCGTAATAAAGTGCATTTTATATAAACTAATTTATTATAGATGTTCCTATGTTTTCCCTGTCATTTTATTAGTATTGTTATATGTATGGAGTGTTTCAGTTTCAATTATTGATTGTGGGGGGTATTCGTGTGTATTCAGCGTTCCTCTGTTTTACGGTAATCTAGGTATACCTTAAGGGTTTCAATGACCAATACCTTTAGAGTTAAGTAGACTTTTAAGTTCAGGAATTTCCCTCGGTATCTATGGTGGGATCTGGCCCTCATACCTTTTTAGTTTATTTAGTAGTTTATAGTGTTTGTTCAATTACCCTATTTCAACGGGGCAGGAAAAAAAACAAAACTGTTCAATGACCCATCGCACAATAATTAAAATAGTAAAATTCATGAACATCTGAACTTACCCAATAAAAGTGCTCAAAATATAGCAAAAAAAAGAGGACCTTAGAACAAAATTTGTTACAAAGACTACAAAACATTATTGATAACTAGTTGACCACAAAAAGTTGTACTGAGTACACCTTCACAGGTGGGAAAGCACAAAAGATGGATGTACATATCCTTTATCCTAACTGCCCACCTCCCTCCGAAGTCAAAACAAAGAGCTTATGAGGAAGAAGAATTAGAACGAATTATGGAAAACGCTAACCTCAAAACATTTGAGGGACCACTAGGAACGCAACATACCGTGGGTACCCCCATCGTCACTGTCAGGAAGGTACAGCAGCGTTTTATCGAGACAAAGAAATTGAGCGCGCCGATCTGGACTCCACTGGCCTACATACATGTGAACCAGCACACCACCAGCTGTAAAAAAATTGTTCACATGTCAAACATACGTAAAGGAACGGAGGAATAATGACTACAAAACGTCAAACCTATTTACTTAAGCAGCCCAGGCTATTAACATCATCCATGTCCTATGAAAGATCATCGATCATTTGTAAAAGTGTCCTCACCAATGGCCGTTGCAGTTAATGTGACGTTATTATTAAACGAAAAAATCATCCTCATTTTTGGCTTCTTAACAGAAGATTATTAAATGAAAACCACAACTATATGCCCACTTCACTAGCCAACGTTTTTTAAATGAAAAAAATAGTAAACCTTTCCAAGAATGTATTAGGCCACAAATTCACCAAATGTACACGAAATGCAAATTTTTTATTAATTTGATTATTTATATTGGTTTTTAAGGGTCATCAAAAAGATTTTAAGAACCAAATATGAAACCATTCTTTCTTTAAAGTAGTTACCTTTTTTTTATGATTGTATTATTTAAAAAAAAAATTTTTCATTGAAAAGTTCTTAATAAACTTGACAATAGAAAATAAGAAATAAAAAATACAGTTAAATTGTATTTTTATTAAAAAGAGAATATTTTAAATTATTTCTAGGTAATTTGTAAAAAGTAATATATAAATTCAATTAATTAGAAAAAAGTCCTTTTAACTTGTTTTAGCATTAAAAATGTTTTTATTAATTTTTACGGATTCGCTATACATACATGAAACTCAATATAGCAAACGCCAATTTCGAGGGTTTTCGTAGTAAATTATAGTTCCACGAAATTGTCGAGAAAATTTAATAAAAGAAGGTACCCAGGTACAACACTAAAACTTCATGGAATTTAGGTGGTCCGTAGTGTCGTGCATTTCTACAGCTGAAAATTAGTGCTGTAAAGAAGTTTGAGTTTTTTGTTTGTTAAAAGTCTCGTGCTCGTCCACATGGAAAATACTACATTATGATTCCAATACAAGGATCCTGAGGGATCACCTCACCAGGACACAAAATGCGAAATCGGCTTCGAAAAAACTGAAATACAGATGAAGAGGAAAACAATAATCCTACTGAAACCTCAGGTGAGTCAAAATAAGAGGGAATTACACATTTAAGCTTCATGACAAGTAATAAGGACTTTATGCTGACGGCCCAGAAAGAAAAACTGAATTGGACTTAATTACTACCACTGACCTCGTATCTTGAATCAAAACTATATATCCAAGATGTTGGGTGCTTAATCGATTAATTGACTGTATAAAGGCCATAGAATCGGCACAATCGATTGTGCTGCCAAATCGACAATTGGTGATCCCTATTGGGTGAAGCGGATCGTCTCTTCCAGAAGGCATGGCTGGTGCATTGACTCGCACCCTGCAGTGAGCTGTCTGAAGTGCACTAAAAAATTCTATATTTCTTGCGAAAGCGAAGTAACTGTGGAAGCCTTTACGGTGTCGAAAGCGGGGGGAGGGGGGGGGGGTAAGAAGTGTTGATATTGTTTTTGCGACACGTCGCCGTCATTCCAGGGCCAAACTGCCGTCCATTGCGTCCGGCATAACCGTAAATAAGGGGGGAGGAAGGGGAAGCACTGCGTCAGAGGTGGATGAAATAAAACCTATGACAACCTTTAATGGAGCTATATTTCGGACGAAACGGTTGAGAAAATGTATTTAGAAGATATATGAAGGGAAAAAGTTCATAAGTGGCAAGTTGTTGGAGGTCTAAGTGATATACCCAGGCCACAAAGGCGGGCTTGGCTCCCACTAAACGTACATTAGACCCCCGGCCCATTTGGAGCAGGTTTCCTCTTTCCACGTGTAATTGACGACTTTCCTTCAAGTGGTCTTAAAATGTTTATTTTAACCTCCCTTTCCTCTCCTCTTCTTCCTGACGTTTATTAAGTACGTTCTCTTTTAGCTGCTCCACAGCTTTCCAATCTGTACCCAAATTTAGGAAATCTGACATCTTGAGAATAAGAATTGATAATTATACAATGAAATCTTGACAAACGCCATTTGGTTTGTTAAGCCATTATTAAAATCACTGTTTAAAAAAGCAGCAACAGCTCTTAAGGGCCCATCTTTAATTTTATTTTGCTTTACCGCCTTTAATGTGCTAAATCAAGTGTTAAAAACACAAATTTATTCTGAAGTAGAATCTAAGCTCTGATATTGAAGATTATTTTTTTATATACTTCTAATATTTATAATTAATAATCAAAATATAAAGTATATCTACATATACCACTTAATCCAGAATTCATGCGTAGAACACAATTGGTGAACCAGTTGAAGTGCCAGGAGACGTGGTAGGCCCTTTGTTCGTGTTCGACCCAGCTTTATTCCTTTCTCGTAGTAATTTGACAAAATCATTTAAGGTATTGAGGTACATAGCGGTCTCAGGTAGAGAGACCCAATAATCTATGTCGTTAAAAGCAACTGCCGGATTGAGAAATGGTATAATTATAAAACAGTTTTATTGTCTTTCCACGGCTTCTATCTTCTTCTTTAATGTATTAGTGCTTTCGACAGCTCTAAGCTGCCATCTTCAGTTAAGGCAATAAAACTGTTTTATAATCTCTGCCCTGTTCAATATTGCGTTGGAAAAACCTACCAATGCAAAACTGACTAATCCGGGAGAACTAACTTTAACAGGATGTCACACATTCCCTATGTGAAAGATATTAGCTGAGGATGTACAAAGGTAGCACTGTAGGGTGAGTCACTAAGAGTCTGAAGATATACAAAAGTAAGTTGTAGATGATTGCAAGGAAGGATTAGAGCAGGTGGGTGCCCTACTTGAGATAAACCAGATATGTTGCGAGTGATGGACAGAGAGGATAAGACCGTGCATATGAAGGAAAGGTCCTATGGTGAATACAAGGACCCACTGCAAGTTTGTCAGTGGCGTATGAGGCCAACGCTGAGCTCCGGCTACTACACACAGTAGTGGTCAAACGTTTCCGGACAAGTCATATATTTCTTAATGCCCATAAATCATCATGACGATTTAACAACTTTTTTACAGTTCTAAATAAGAACATTATTCATTTAAAAAAATAATAAATTGCAGATTGTTTGATTTATTTATGGTATAAGCAATACAAAACAATGTTTTCATTCGCTTAGTTTAAATGGTTCATCATACATCTCACAGTATGTGAGCTATCTGTGAGAGAGTTATTAGTTTTTCACTTAAAGGGTAAACATTTTAAAAAGTCTAAAAGTTGGTAAAAGTATTGTATGTGATTTATTTAACATATATCATTCAGAAGGTGGTTTGAATGACCAACCAATGTGTAGAAGACCTTGTAAAACTACTCCAAAATTGATACGGTGATAAGACAGAAATCAATGAAAAAATTACAGTGTCCGGAAACTTTTGACCACTACTGTACGTAGCGAGCCTGATGTTTCATGGCCTTTGGAGTGAGAAGTCTCTTCCTCCTGGACAGAAATTAAAAGTATATAATGAATAATACACTCTCCACGAAGCCTACAAACAAGTGAAGATGCAACTTTAGAGGTCACGTATGTTAGAGGAGTTAATCTTCAACCATAAATTACCAATTGTTGACAAATTAATGGAACAAACCGTTCCTCTCTTCTCTTATCGTGGAACAGATACAAAAGATTAGTTATTCATTTAACTAAAATTGCCATTTCTGCAAAACAAGTTGAGCATTGGACAAAGAAGTGTTTTTGGCTAATGTTACCACTCTTTAAATGAGGCACTCCCACTGAAAACAGGAATGTTGCGTTCTGTACAAGTTTCTATTATTTTCTATTCATATTTGTTGCTTGTGACGTAAATAATATGTGTGTTTCGAATTTGAGAATCTAACTGATGTCGTTTCGGTCCTAGCTAACTTTGGATATCATCTACAGCTGATTGTTATCGTCATAATTATAACGTTTAGGCTGGACCTATTGGTTCGTGGAAAAATCTCTTATCTTCGGGTATGATGCAGCCGAGCACCAGACGGATAATTGGGTATTTGCAATTCTGAATAAATACATATTGAGAAAGTCGTGTTGGTTTAATTGGACCACCTGAGAGTATGTGCATGAGCGGGAGGTATATAAGAGGGGACATTGTATATGTATGTATTGGATGGTCGCGGAATAACAATCCTCAGAAACAATATCCCCTCCCTTAAACAGAGCCTTATACATTCCTGACCACGGGCCCCTTCCTTCTGTCCTCCAAGCTATCTCTTATTCACCCCTCTCATCCAACCCTCGGCTTATCCAATTTTCAAACGGGCGTATTTTCACGTTTAGGCCCTCCGTTTTCCACCCCCCCCTACTCTCTCCTCCACCGAGGATCGTCCTCTGTAGTTAAATAAGGATCTGCTCCGGCTTTGGCCCCCGTAGGAAGAGGTGCATTTCAAGTGAATATTAGGATGTTTCAATAAAGCAACATGTGTTTAGAATAGCTATCCTTTTCTCATTTTATTACCAGTGTGATTTTAATACTTTATTGAAAATAAATTATTGTAGAAAACATTTTTCACCGAGTGGGAAAACATAGGCTTCACTTACCAACAAGTAAGGGGTGATCGTTTTTCGTATTTCTGTCCATAGTAACACCCCAGTAAAAAAAAATCCATCGATCTGAAAGGTCAACAGCATATTATACAGTACCCAGGGCTATACTGTTCATATTTTGGATTATATATAACAGCAGGTTTGTTATGAGAAAAGGACCCATAACTAACATTTGAACCTGCCTCTGTGACATTTTAGTATTTCTAGGCAATTTTTTCTCTTTGAACGTTCAATTCAAAGTCCTAACAATAAATCAACGTGGCTTTCTACTTCACAAATTTATCCCTTCGAATGATCTCAACGTCCCTACAGTCCATTATCTTTCGACCACAAGATTTAACAAGTTCCATAAAAACTCATGCGTACTTACAAATCCAGTAGCCTGCTCCTCTTTAAGCAGTAGCAATCATCCCTAAGATTCTTAACACCCATGTCATGAGCGTCTGTGGCCCCCTTGTCCAATACCTTGTGTTTACCACTTAGAGAAACTCTAGGTGACTGAAGCGGGCTACATCGCTACCTTCGATTTCTCCACCAGCTTCTCTGCGGTAATCCACCGGGCCTTGGGTGAATGTCCTGGGGGCTTTTTGTAGTAGTGTGTAGTATGAATAAGCTTTTAAACTGCAATTATGATTGCCTGCATAAACAGTTGTTACAAAAAAAAAACTTTGTCGTTGAACTTGAACGTTTGAAGAGAAAAACAGCTAAGAAATACTAAGCAATCACAGAGGAGAGGGTCAAAACAGGGCCGTTTCTCATAACATACCTGTTATTATACCTGAACCAAAACATGGACAGTATAGCCCTACTGTATAATATCACGGGACCACTCTCGCTTCAATCTCAGGAGGTATGACGACATTGAGGTGATATAATAATTAGTCGTTCGACTGGCATATCAGATCTTTTTTGACAAATTTACTAAAGTTGATTTTATGATGAAATAATTTAAATTACTATAACTTTCTAAATAAAAAAAATCATAGGACATTTCATTGTTTATACGAACTTTTTTTGAATAACCGAATAAAGCCCAGCCCGCTTCGCTAACTTGTAACTCAAAAATAATTTCTAAAATATTCCCAAAAAGGTTTTTAGAGAAGTCCATTTCCATAAGTTACCTTCGTACAAATATTTTGATTGGTAGAATTTTTTCATCAGTTAAAAAGGCAGTTTTCAGTGAAGGGTATCAATCATAAATGTAGCTACAATACTATTGCAATATGGAATATTGGATATTATATAATATGGAGTAGCAATATTCACGGTGAAATGTCCAGAAGCAAAATAATTAATTTCCTGTGCATAACTCCGGGCTACCGCAGACAGATATTATCCCTGAAATGTGTGCAGTCGGGACAGGAGAAGCCCAGGTAGTCCTGCAGGCAGGTCACGAGCAGGATAGCCTAATGACCCCACTTTGATTCGCGGCGGCGGCAGTTCCAGGTCCTGCAGCAAGATCCTCATGGCCTCTTTGCCAGGGACACCTCTTCCACTTAACCCTACCACTAGAGGGTCCGCAACCCTACCGATCGAGTACTCGCTGCTATACTTGTATGAGATTACGAGTAAATTATTGGCTCTTTGAGAACTTCATCCATTCATATTAAATAGTAAATATTTGTAAATTAGCCAGTGAAATGTCATCAATTACTTCTGAAAATGTTCTAGTATCTTAAAGGGACGAATATTTTATTTTAAACAAGTTTAGGCTTTTCGGATCACTTTCAGTTCTAGTCAGGTCATTCAAAGTAGTCATTCGTGGAAAGAATGCCTCTTTTTTGGACTCTATAACAGTTGTTACTTTACTACTTCGCGTTCTTCACTCATAATGAATACTGATGAAGGGCTCTAGGGAAAAACAGTATAACTCCATTTTTTTGTTCATATTGATACTATTGTCTCCAAAACTTGCTCAAATGGGTTGTTATGCAAAAACTAACGTCATTTGTGGATTTTTGCACTGAAAACTGCAAACGATTTTGGTTTTTCAGTATCATAAAAGCGCATAAGGGCTAGAAGGTCAAAAACTTCATTGTTTCAACAGTGAGACGATTGATACTCCAATAATCAGAATTACCCAACTTCTTGCAAGGTAATGTTCCATTTATTGGACTAATACGATTTTCACCTTTTAACTTTACTGTTTATGAACCCGTCCCTTGACAAAGTGTGTATTTCATTATATTGTTTTTATTTTCGTTTAAGTGCGTAGTATACCTTTGTTTGTTTAAAACCAATTCTTTGGATAATATTTTCCAATTTAAGGTAAAACCTTTAGTCATTTATTATTGTTGTGACAGAGTTGCTTTATTTGTCTATTGTTGTTGTTTTTTCAACTCCCCTTGTTATTATAAATTATGGAAGTACAATCTATACATAAATGAATTTATTTACAGTAGGTTATTATATGTCCTTTAGCTTAGCTTATTTATTAAATTTTTAATAATTTTACATTGCGATTTCTGATTATTACAAAAGTATAATGCACATTATACATTCATGACCTCAACATGTCTATAAGTGATGGGGCTCACCTTATGAATCATAGACTTAAAACTAACTTACATCTTCTAACAAAATCTTAACTTAATTTTCCCCAACTGTGCCTCTGATGATCTTGATTTGTCGGTAGTGACATCTGTTAAAAGCGCTAGTTCGTGTAATAGAATATACTGATATTGTTGTTAATGAATATAAAGTTTAACCTACAAGAACCAGACGCATCCTAGAATATTTTTTTATTTTTAAACCCTTTATTTTGATGTAGTTTTTTTAAAATTTGAAAGAGGAGGGGCTCACCCTTCATAAAGATCGTAGACTAAAATTAACTTAATCTAAATTTCCCGAACATCCTGCAGTCATCGATATGGGACGGGCGGTGAAATAACGGTGTCAAACAAAGGGATTGTAAAGTGCTTCAACGTGTCAAAAACTTGTGTTTCCGATGGAAGAGACTCTTTTTTTGCCAATTTTCTAATAATAGCGCTCTATAATTGTTCCCAGAATATAGTCACCAGTAGCTTTACTTAATTTTATGGCTGAAGAGTCGCCTTTCTGAAGTATCCATACAGAAATATTTATAATAACTTTCACGTCCTTGCTTATTATATTGCGTGCTATGCCTTATATTATTTGATAACTCAGCTGAAAAACGAGGAGACAGCGAATGCCCGGAATTGAATTAACCGCGCGTGTCCGTCGAACCTGGGACACCGCACCGGTTCCTGCTAATTCCCGGCAAGTTCCCAATTTGGAGACGGGAGCAACCTCGGAGGAGTTGCCGCAACTGGCTCTCACTGGCTAACGAGCTCTCTCCCTGGCTCCGAATACCAATGGCGGATTTTTGTCTGGTCTCAGGATCCCGCTAATCAAGGCCTCTTCACCTATCGCATTCCTCTCAAATTCCCCACTAATTTCCCCGAATCCTGAGCCGAAAGAAATTCCTGTGCAGCTCATTCCATAGTCTATTTATAGCCAGAAAAACAAAATTAAATAATATTTAAGGTACTGGTTACATGGCCAGGTTAAACGATAAAATGGACACTAGCGTAGAAAATGATTTATTTGGTGCAGCCGGCTGTGGGTACATTTAAATTTAACTTTTAAATTAAATTTGCGCAAGGTTAATTTGTATGCGTACTTCGCAAGCTTCTGGACATACGGAATAGAGCTATGGGGGACAGCAAAAAAGTCGAACATCAAGCGTATCCAATCCTTTCAATCAAAAGTCCTGAGAACAATAGTAAATGCCCCTTATTATGTCAGCAACAAAACCCTTCATAACGACCTTAATATACCCTACATTCTAGAACTCATCCCTTCCAAGTTTATGAAATTCCACAGTAGCCTTTCCAACCACCCTAATCCTGTACACAGTTATTGCACTGCGTCACTCATCCCTATAATCCTCCTCGGAGACTGAAACGGCAGTGGCCTCGTGACCTGCTATAATCAAGTGACAGTGGGAGTCCTGGCAATGGCCAGTTTCTCCAATCATGTCCAGAATGAATGAGCGAGTGAATGATGAAATGTAAATATGGTATGAATGATAGTACATCTTAATTACTTATTGCCTAGCAAGGCAGATTGTAATTTTAGCACAATAAAGCATTATTGTTCTAATATTAAAAAAATATTTAAATTAAATTTAAACTCTTCGGTCTCTTAACAATGTTATTCATCACCTAGAACGTTTTCTACAGCTCTGAGCTCAAGTCAAAACAATAAATAAGAATAAATCTGCATTGTATAAGTACACCTCTCCCTGGTCTACCCACAATTTATTTTATGCCGATACATGTGGTTTCAGTGGCTACACCAATCGTATCTTAATAATCCAATTGATAGAATAGGAAATAAAAGTATGAATAAACAATAATTAAGTTTAAATAATGTCTCCTGTTCTTGTTGAATAGTCAGATCATTTGCTGAGGACCTGTGGCTCTCTCGCTCTTTGTTAGCCTCCACTGGCTCTTATCCAGTGACGCGGCTGACGGAGGATCCTGGATGACATTCCAAGACTCCTCTTTCTCTTACGCATGCTGGAGGGAGGTGACAACCATGTGAACTAGGGAGGCCTCTGGGCTGTTTGTAAATACTGCATGAATGAAAATTGTAAATACGGTTAGAATGAGTTCATTTATCACAATTACTTATTGCCCAATAAGGCAGGTTGTATTTGTTTCATAATAAAGTTGTTTTATATATATGCAAGGTAAAGTACAGATTCAATGACATATTAGGCTTATGGAACTTACCCAATTATGCGGTTAAAATATCAAAATTATCTAAACTTGTAAAAACAATGGGTTGGTTATAAAAAGGTTGCGATGGCTGACTTCACTCGAAGACCCACCGAATTCAGGACGTTTCGGGAGACATGAGTATTTGTAAGGTAATATTTTATTAGTGTAGGGCGCGGCCAACTTCCCAGCAAAAACAATACAATGTATTTTTCCCCATTTTTATTATAAAAATATTTATATAATATATTTATTTATGTAATTTATATAAAACAAGAAAAAATATTTTTCCGGGCCGAGTAGTAGCTGGCGCGATGAATACAAACTGCGTAGACACAGGTTATATTCCTGTACTACCCCATTACGAGTTTATTTGTGTGTACCTGCCGGTATGGTCCGGGTGCACACGTGAAGTAAGTTGAGTAGTTACTTGAATGAAGTATCAACAAATTTAGAAAACTGAGCTAAAATTGGGCAGTAATCGCTTATTCCCAACCCTCAGCCCAACCAATTACGATGACAGGCGGCACAACATCCCCATGAGTTCAAGTTGTGTTAAAGGTACCGAGGTTAAACGGTATAAAACATTTTCAGGTCTGAAGTGAGTAACTGCACTCATTCAAACCGTAATCTATTGAAAATTCATTTTTTCATTGAAATCACTTATAATGTACAGTTTTTTTGATTAATTAAACGAAAATGAGAAATAATTTTATTTATTAACTATAATTAGCCTATTGGAAGAGTTAGGAGACCTTCTGAGTAGAGAATAATTCTAGAGGGGTGCTTGATAAAATATTATTTTCTACACGGAACAGCAGTTCGAACCAGGAATTCACGTTCCACCCTTATCGGGTAAAGAACTCCAGGAGTGTGTGCGAAACAAGGACCCTGGAGTTGGGAAGTTCGCAGGATATCCAAAATTGTAAATCAACGTTATCGGAGTCAGGTAACAGTTTACAAAATCCAATGGTAGCAACTTCGGTTTCCATTGGCTCGAGTTCTGCCTCTGTACAGGCCATCAAGAATGTCACTGGAGTTCACCATTACACACTGTGACAGAAACATTAACCGGTATGGAAATTATAAGGAAAATTAGTTTATTAATTATCAGATGGTGCTTACGGTTTTCACCCAGGTTCAGATATTTAGCTTTAAATTTTTCAAATTTTAAACATGGAATCCGAATTGAATAAGGTATTTTAGAAGGCGAAGGCTGAATATTTAAGCACTTTAAAATTTACCTTGGGCTGCTTTACAGTAAATCTTAGCCCTTGGACAAAGGGACGTTGAGTATTTAAAGGGAACCGAAGGATTAGAGATTAAGAAGGCTTTGTTCCCGGGTCCTGCGTCCGCTAAAGAGGATGAAGCTTGAGGGTGGCTTGTCCCGTCGACGGTGGAGTAGCTCAGGCTGGGAAATCCTGTCTACCTCTGGAAAATTTGTATCTGAAATGGATAAAATGCTGAATTTATCCGTCGGGGGTTATAGTTTATTTAAAATTTAAAATTCATATTATTATAATTTATATGTTTTTTCAATACACCGCTTACCGTAGGAGAAAACATAACGTACATTATTTTTTTTTTTTTTAAACAAGTCACGTTCAGCGCAGTTTTGCTCCATATTTCCAAACTTATTTTTATAGGGTTATTGGAATTGATAAAAAGTTTCTGTTTTTGACCTAAATGAAAAAAAAAATTCAATAAACTCACCATTAGACGATCATATATTGACGTGTAGACGAAGGGTGTTAATACAAAGCAATTCTGCTTGGAGAAATACTGGGAATATGTTGTACGAATACACGTGTAATAACGTGTATTATTAATTAATAGTTAATAAAGTGTCAAATAATAGGGTAAGATCTGACAATGCGAAATTGGTGGGGAGTTTCAAATGAATAAAAAATTCATGATTTTCTTAAAATATAAGGTACTCTTTTTATATTTTACAGCTCAACGTCAAGGATTTAGGGAAAAAATTTAAACTCTTGTCTGTAACTACAGCGTCAACCAGCCAGTGAATATCTAGTATGGCCATTCTACTACTATTCTACTTTAGGTCACCAATATTCGTACGTCTTCATAAGTTTTTTTTTAATATTCAAATGCTTTCAACAGCACCCGTCTGTCAGCGATAAGAATTCTACTACTCCGTGTTATCCATATGAATATTAATGATATTTCCCTCCTCGGAGACTAAAACGGCAGTGGCCTCGTGACCTGCTATAAATAAGTAATAGTGGGAGTCCTGGCAATGGCCTCTCTAATCATGTCCTGAGCGTCTGTGGCTCTCGCGCTCTTGGTTAGCCTCCACTGGCCCTCATCCTGTGACGCGGCTGACGTAGGAGCGTGGGGGATTTCCCAAGACTCCGCTTTCTCCTTCGCAAACGAGGTAGGTGACAACTATGTGGACTTGGGGGC